>CM021747.1:7599803-8255109 GCA_011075105.1 Heteronetta atricapilla
GCCGCAGCCGTGCATGCTTGCAGCCGCGCGCGTGTGCTTGCAGCCGTGCATGCTTGCATGTGCGTGCCTCTCTCTGCTTGCATGTGGGCGTGTGCTTGCAGCCGCGCGCGTGCACGCAGCCGTGCATGCTTGTTGCGCTGCACGGCTGTGTGTGCTTGTAGCTGGGAGTGCTTGCGTGTGGGTGTGTGCTTGCAGTGGTGCATGCCCCAGTGTGTGTGCTTGTGGCCGTGCTTGCATTCATCTTTGTACTTGCAGTCGCTTGCATGCATGTGCTTGCAGCCATAGATGTGTGTTTGCATGTGTGTGCTTGCAGGCATGCATGCTTACATGCACGTGTGTGCTTGCAGCCATGCATGTTTGCTTGCATGCACATGTGTGCTGGCAGCCATGCCGTGCTTGTTTGCATGTGTTTGCAGCCATGCATGCTTGCAGCTCTGCATGCTTACATGTGTACTTGGAGCCATTCCCTGCTCTTGTACATGCGCTTGCAGCCATACGTGCTTGCATGTATGTGTGTACGTGCCTCTATTTGCATGCCTCTCTCTGTGCATGCCTCCATGTGTGTGTTCATGCGCTTTTGTGTGCCTCTGGACGGCTCCTTCTGCCCCCCAAAAGTTTGGGATCTCCTGCAGAACTTCCCCTGAGTGTGATGGGGAGCAGCGAGGCGAGGGCAGGTGGGTGGGGAAGGGATGCTCGTTACCCACTGCTGATCACCCCGCTGGAAACCCTTGCTCTGGGCAATGGGTGCTGCTGAGGTGTTTAGTGCAAGATGCTGTGGCGCAGGGAGAAGCCCTCCCCGGGATGGAGCTGAGTGCTGGCAGCAGGATGCGTGCTCGCTCAAATTCCCAGATTAGTTCCAGATGAAAAGAATGTGATCTGCATTAGAAAATTTAAATCACTGGTAGCAACAATGAGAAGTTTATCCACGCTGCTTATTAAAGCAGGCAGGCAACTGGTAGCACTTTGCCGTGCACCCTCCTGTCCCCTCCCAAGAATGAGTTCCTTAAAATATCAGCAGTTGCTGGAAGAGCAAATGATTTGGCTCTCAGATCTGCTGCCACCAGCAAAAAAGAACGGGGGAGTTGTGGTGGGACATTGCAAATGCACTTTAAAGGCAAATCCTTACGGTGTGAGCCGGAGGTTCCTCTGGTGCAAGGCTAAATCGTAGCTGGAGATGGTTCCCTCTGCAGCATCGGCCCCAGCTACGGAGCGCTGGCGCTGCGCTTTATCAGGTTCTGTTACAGAGAGCGAGTCTGGCGAGACTAACACAAGGCTGGCTTTCAGTCAGGTGAAACGCTCAGACAGAAAGGTACGGTGTGATGCTCATTTAGGGGAGAAATACAAGACTGGAATACTTGAACTAGGAGATGAAAGGATCCTGGTGGGATTTTAAGCTTTGGAAATGCCTCTTCGACAAACCGTTGCATTTGCTGTGCTATGCAAGTACTTCTTACAAGTATTTTGGGGAATGAGACATCCCACTGCACCTAAAAGCTATTCTGCTTTATTTCTAATGATTTCTGCTTGGAACAGAGCAGAGTGAAAAATGCTGTCCAAGAAGTCATAAAAGGCCACGAATTGGACTCTTGGTCTTGCACGTTAATAGACCCGAAGGCATAAAATCCTGCTGTGTTGCTGAAAAGATAAACATATCTGTACAAAAGATTATAGATAAGTTTTTCATGCTGTTTTCTGGAGATCTGCAGTTGGGCTGACCTCATTCTTTTAGCTGCTGACGATCTTTCTTTGACAGCTATTGAGAATATTTTGTTTTTCTTCCAGGTTTTCATTACCAGCGCGGTTCTGCTCGCTGTGGCAAGGGCTGCCTTTTGAAGCAGCACATTCATTCTCCCCTTCAAGCACCATAAGTCTCATTTGCCAGCTTCAGAACCATGGCAACAGAAGAAAAGAAGCCAGATGCAGAATCCACCAAAACACAATCTACTCCTTCCTCCTCGACCAATCAGAGCAAGGTGTGTGTGGGGCTGAACAATGTCTGTAACTGCACATGGCGACTACCTGCACGTTCGCCAGGCAAACCAGAATTAGAGGATTGAATCAAACGTAGATTAAGAACTTCTCAAGATGTCTGGAGATGAAAACGTGCTGAGGATTTAGTGGGTAAAGCAGGCGGATAAACACAGCTTCTTTTGTAGCGCAAGGTTTTGTTGGTTTAAGTTCTTGCTAAGGAAATAGTTCTTGTCTCTTTGAGCATTTAAAAGCTCAGGTCTTTTGTGTTTTTGGAAGGCCTAGAGCTGACTGTAGAGCTGGTGAATTTGTGGCCTTAGTTGCAGAATGGGAAAGCAGTCGTTAGGCAGATTCTCTGAAGCCTGCAGATGCTGAAAGAAGATGCTGCTGTCTAACCATGAAGCCTTCACAAATGGTGAAATAGTGGAAAAAAAATGGGATTTTGGGGGTCTGGAGGAGTTGGCTTGTGGTCTGATTTGCAACAAAGAACAGAACTACAAATGTCTAATAGTACTACGCAGATCAGTACCAAGGGTTTTATTTTAATCTGCCAAGCACTTTATGCTCGGGCCGTTGGATTCTTCTCATCTGTTTGTTCCTGGCTTGGAATTCTGACCGAGGGTGAGTTGGTGTTGCACACGGGCAGTAAGGCACTGCGGGCACCAGACAGCATGGGTTTTTTGAATTTGGAGAGGGAAAAGAATGTAAACAGTAGAATCTATGTTATGATGAATCCTCGTGCAGCCCATTACTGTGTGCTGTGAAACTCCACTGGGAGTTTATTAAGCTCATTCATGCATATTTTTCTTTCAGCCCGCGCCAGTAAAACCAAATTATGCTCTAAAGTTCACGTTAGCAGGACACACAAAGGCAGTCTCGTCGGTGAAGTTTAGTCCTAACGGAGAGTGGCTAGCCAGTTCCTGTAAGTACTGCTTCTTATTGTCTTGTTAAAAATGTGCAGGTTTGGGCCCTGGAGAACTACCCGTCTTTACTGTTACCCTCATCAAATGGAAGAGGGTTGTAGTGTCATTACTCTTCCTAAAAGGAACTGCCAAAGCTGGCAGTCTTCGAGATGATTGACTTCTCAGCTTCTAAGTTCTGTTACTGTGGATGTTGGATCTTGTAGGTGCTGCCAGATCAGAGCCCTCTCCTGTTCCGCTTTCTTTTCTGAGCAAGTGGGCAAAAGCGAGCACAGGATTCTTTCCCCTGTGCATTTCTGTATCGCTCAAGTTCTGGCTTAAGCTCTTGAATTGAGCTTTGTGTGCAGTACCTGCAGGCAAAAGCGTAGCTCTGGGAGCTGAGGACGATAGCTTTGCACTGCCAGGCTGGGTTGTAGCGTGGTGTGATGGACTGGCCATGTGTTTCTGTCCGCTGCGCCTGCGGTGTTCAGTGAGTCAGAGCCTTTGATTATCCCCGTGAAATGTGCAGAAGATGTTATTATATATAGTGTTTCAGTGCTTGCTCTCTTAGGTGGCAGATCAAGTTCTCTCCCTGACAGCTTTGGTGTTTCTTTTAATTTTTTTGGTGGTTAATGTTGCTTGACAGCTTTTCCTTTGAAAATGTGTTTACATAAACCCTCGGTGAGGAGCCATATATATGGAAAAGGCAATTAAGAAGAACAAGGTTGAATATGACACTGAGGGCCAGTCAAACAACTTCCAGACATGGGAATGGCTTAGGTCTTTGGCTTAACTGCAGATTGCCTTTATAAGGCCAGTACACTGCGTATAAATCTTTTTTTTGTGTTTAAGTGTCCTTATGAAAGACCCTTTCCCCCACCCCAAGGTTTTCCAGCCTCTACCTCTGGCAAATATCAACCTTTTTCTCTGGCCTGTTTTGCGAGTTAAAATGGACAACATGTTTGGGTTTTTGCAGACGTTAATTCAGTCCAGGTAGTGATGTCACTTTTGTTCTTTCCGGGCAAAAGCGTTTCAGCATTCCTCGTGGAGCAGTCCTACTCTTACCACTGGCAATCTGAAACAAAAGTAGAAACCTAAGTTGTCATCAGAGAGACTGAAGTGGCTGGAGTCTCTCTGCATTCCAGGCAGTTTATGTAATCTCAGCTGCTGCAGCGTGGCGTGTATGAAACCGTTCCTCACCAGTTACACACTACCTTATCCACCAGCGTCTGCCTGGGGAGGGAAAACTACTCACTCTTTGCAGAGATGTAGTTAATTTCTTGCCATCTAGAAAGGAGAGATGCATCTGTTGGTGCTGTTAGTCTCTTAACTGGTACGTTCTTTTCCAGCTGCTGACAAGCTCATTAAGATTTGGGGAGCGTATGACGGCAAGTTTGAAAAAACAATATCTGGTCATAAACTGGTAAGTACGAGATCACTGTGCACTTGAGTATGAATTTACTTGTAAGGAATTGACTTTGCTTTGTTTTTCACGTCTAGAGTTTTCCATTTGTGATCAGTTTTTCTTGTTTAGAGGGCTTGTTCTTTAGTCTTGTTGTGTACATCTTTGTACAGTCCTGTGCAATATCCTGGGACTGGAATTGCTGAGGTGATGCCAGGTCAAGCTGGAAATACAGTGCAGGGTGATAATGAAGAACCCACATGCACACTGCCTAGCCATTTTCTTCCGTCCCTCCGTTTCGGGAACACTGACCTCCTACAAGGGGCAACGTATTCCTGGGTGAAAATCCCTGTAAACTGTAACGCTATGTCCTGTTCCTCCTTTCCTTTGTATCTGGAGCAGAATGGCTTGCCTTTTAAGGAGATTGAATTTTCTTGTGGCTTTGCCTACATAAACACAACACTTACTCATTCTCCAAAGTTCTAAAGAAAACACAAATTCCCAAACCCTCCAGTTTTGTTTTCTGCAGTTTCTTATGTGCTGAAGTTTCAGAAGCAAAGATGAAGATTCACCAAAACAAAAGCCACTAGAATCTTGTTGTTCTCCAGCCCTTAGGGACTCAGACCAGAAAGAGCAAGCTGTTTGTCATCGTGAGAAACCACTTACTCAGATTAGTTTGTGTAGCATATTGTTTATGAATTCCAAGAAAGGGTGTTGGTGGCCACAGTAAGTGCTATATGAACAAGCCGTTGATGTTTCTGGAGCGTATGGCTCAGCCTAAAATGAGCAAGTGTCAAAGGAGCTGTATCCCAGGCAGATCAATGAATTCCCAGCTCCCAATTCTGACTTTTCTTTCAAGCTTCAGCTGGGAATATAACATGCAGCCTGTGTTTTCCATTTGCATGTGTCAGTGAGCAAACAGAGCTAAGAGGATTGTTTTCTTTTGTTTTAGGGTATCTCTGATGTTGCTTGGTCATCAGATTCCAACCTTCTTGTCTCTGCCTCTGATGACAAAACTCTCAAAATATGGGATGTAAGCTCGGTAAGGACAAACTATTATTTACCTTCCTTCTCCCCAGCATTGCCATGTGAAACCAAGCTCTTCTGAGAGATGAGCTTGATGTGCTACGATGAGAGAAGGTAGAGTTTTAAGCACTGGTCCTCTTTAGGTAATAGCTCCCACTTTGCTGCTTAAAACGAGCAGCTGGCTGAATGGGCTGTGAGGATGAGTGAGTTGTGCCGCATGCTTTTGGAAAGAGGGCATTGCTTACAGGTACCATGAGGAGTCTGGTTTTCTTCTGAGAGTGCTAAAGTCTTACAGTGGCAATGCAGTTGCAAGCTTTGTTTCTGAAAGCAGCCTCTCAGATTGAACTTTGTTGTAACTTCTCATCAGAGGCTCACTTCTCTTTGCTTCTTGCCCCCTTTCTTGTCCGCAGTTATGATGAAAACTGGGTAAATTGGTTTAATT
This sequence comes from Heteronetta atricapilla, assembly GCA_011075105.1. Classification (NCBI taxonomy): domain Eukaryota; kingdom Metazoa; phylum Chordata; class Aves; order Anseriformes; family Anatidae; genus Heteronetta; species Heteronetta atricapilla. The sequence goes on from CM021747.1 coordinate 7,605,541, forward strand.
TTGATTATATATATTAAACTGCTTGGTTTTCTCTCGTTGCCCAGAGGGTTTGAAATTTGGCTGTGGTCACTGAAAAAAGTTCTTCTTTTCTATTGTTTTCTTGTAGCTGGTCCTCTGCCCATCTAAGTCTGGGGTTAGAGATGGTTTCTTTGTGCTGTGTGGTTATTAGTTTTCTGGATGCACGTATGGCTGTAGAGGACGCTAAATATTTAACTCTGCTATAAATCTTATTTCAGGGTAAGTGCTTAAAGACGTTGAAGGGGCACAGTAACTACGTTTTCTGCTGCAACTTCAACCCCCAGTCAAACCTCATCGTTTCTGGATCAGTAAGTGATTTTTTTCCTTAGTGCACAGCAATTGCTGCACACCCCTTGTTTCAATTTTGTCTTTGCCCACAAATGCAACCTGTAATTGGGTGAGCTGTGCAGTGTTAATGCTATCCTTGCCTAGGAACATGGTCTAGCCTTTAGCCCTTCCTCAAGATGCAGTTTCCCTTGCATGTAGAGGAAGAGTTGAAGAGAACTGTGTGTGTCTGTTATTGCTACCCTGTGTAGTGCTTGTACCCTGGCCTTTCTAATGAGGCTGCAGTGTAACTGGAGGACAAAGTGTGTCTAGACTTGCGTCAAGTTATAACATCTCGTATGCCACAAATAGGTGTATCATTAAACCACCTTGTGCATTTCTTCAATCTTCAGTTTGACGAAAGTGTGAGGATATGGGATGTGAAAACAGGGAAGTGCCTCAAGACATTGCCGGCTCATTCTGACCCAGTTTCAGCTGTAAGTCCTCTCTGATAAACACATTAATGTGCTTTGTTTAGGGCAGTTCCTCTCCTACCTCTGTTGGTAGAGGGGTGGGATTGTGCTCTCAATCTTATTATGAACAGTGTAGTGGACGGGCTGTGGTTGGTTTGCAGATGGTCGTTGATCAATGAGAGCAAAATGGAGAGTGTTACGTGTGAGGCTTACGTGGTTTTCTGTCGTGGGTGTTCATGTGGGGAGCAGTGAGTAGTGGTGAGCTGGTGGTGCCTGAGTCTGGCAGTCTGATGCTGGGGTGCTGACTGGTTGTCACTTGAGGGTCGGAGAACAGCCTGGAACAGCTGTGTGTCTGCTTGCTTCTTCCAGACTAGTGCTAAGGTTCAGACCAGGGTAGTTCACTCCATTTCCAATCTTGTTAATTTAAGTAGCTTAAAGTAACGTGGAATACAGCAATATCTAATAAAATTAAGGAAAACCAGAAGGTATTTAACTCTTAATACTTTTGATACTATTAATTGAGCAGCTAATGCTGTGTTCTTGTTAAGGTGCTGCTCTTAGCTTCTGTGGAAACGTATATTCCAGTTCTTGATACATGAACAAACAGCTGTAGTTAACTCCCAATTCCATTTATGCCAGGCAGACTGGGGGGTGGTGGGGATCTCGTTTTGGTTGTTACCCATCTAAATTCATACCTCTCGTTTTGATACTGACTCTGCTTCTATCCATATGAATTACACTGTTAGTGTTGGAATATGAATACTTCTAGTGAGGCTTAAAACATTGATTTTTACAAACATAAGTAAAGTTTTTTTCCCCCCTTCCATAATATTACAGGTGCATTTTAATCGTGATGGATCCCTGATAGTGTCAAGTAGCTATGATGGACTCTGGTAAGTAGTTCTTTCTTGTCTGCTGCAACCTTTACAACTGTTGCATATTAAAAAAAAAATCTTATATTGGTAGTAATAACTCTTGTGTTTTTGTAGTCGAATCTGGGATACAGCATCAGGGCAGTGCTTGAAAACACTGATTGGTAAGTAGAAGGCTTCTTGTTTGTGCTCTGTTCTTAGCTGTTCAGCTGCAATACAGCTGTTCTGTATCATTGCTGCAAACAGTGACTTCCTTAACCTCTATTTTTCAGTCTTCCTACCATTCATTCCATTAGTACACTGCTGTCCTCCTAGCTATTCCAGTAAGAGGAACTATCACATCTATGGAAACTTGCTTAAGCTTGGAGTGTTTTATAGCATAGATGCAGGATAAATGAGTTTTTCAAAGTTTTCTACCATTCAGTTGGTTGCTCTGCAGCAGTTCAAAACTGTAACAAAATTGTTCGTGCTGTTAGATGTGATGGAAACAGTCTGTGACTGCATGAGCTGCCTGCTTTTATTGGTGATGGGTGTTAGCACGAGGCATCTTGTGAACAAAGATAATAAAAGAAAGCTACCTGTTGGGCATATGTTCCCTAGTCCTTCATATTCTTATAAAACATTATATAGACAAGTTACATGGCACTGCAAATTAGCAGCATGTACTCTTAATGTAATGGTTTTTAAAAGGTGTAGATATTCTTTTGCTCTGGTAAGTGCTGATACAAAGAAGGAAAATTCAGTTACGAAGGGTCATTTTAAATGTTTGTGAGCAAAACATCATTTTGTTGAAATACTGAAAACGAACACTTTTGTATATCTGTATTTCTTGAAGTACCAAGGGATAACAAAACTGAAAGCTTGTTTCAGTGAGACAACTGACAACAGGTTATTGTCAAAAGAAATTCTCTGCCAATGAAGCAATGCAACTGTGCGCTGTTTAATGATCACTTTTATTTTCACTGTAGATGATGATAACCCGCCAGTGTCTTTTGTGAAATTCTCCCCAAATGGCAAATACATACTAGCTGCAACTTTGGACAAGTAGGTATTTAAAAAAAATCCACAAGCTTTGAAGTGTTCATGAATATCAGATAAAACTTTATTTTGCTGCTGTTTACCTGTCACAGTAATGACATTACACAACTTCATACGCACTATAAAACTTAGAAAATCTCTGAGGTGTTGTTTGTTGCTAATGTCATAGGTAGAGCTTCTGTTTTTAAAACCTTGGCACTGCTTAGTGACTGCAAAACCTGTCCATGCCTTCTAGTGTACCTTTCGAAACCTCAGCATTCTCCTGCATTAATCCAATGATTCTCTTGTAACATCAAGAGACAAAATCTAGCCTATAAAAGGGTGCAATATAAAAACAACCCTTTGTGTAAGGCGTAAGAGCAGTGCAGGTGTGCTTATTGTATTAATGATTCAGCTGGAGAACTTCCATGCAGTGTCTAAGAAGGGATTAGTTGGTCTGTCATCTCCGTTGACAGACAGCGGTGGTGCTGTTGCTTTCATGAGACCTACCCTCCCTGTGTTGGGTGGCTGGTAGCCTGTCTGCCTGAGCATCTGTGCAGGGAATATCACGACTGTAGCCTGCCTTTTTCAGCTAGTCAGTGAAAAGTCAGGCTAAAGTGCCCCACGTAGACTTTAAGCTCTGCTATGAAGAGACTTTCTGCCTCTAAGAAATCGTCTGGTGGAAAAAAAAAAACTGCAAGAACTAATCTTTGTTTTTCTGTGTTTTGTAGCACTCTTAAACTTTGGGACTACAGCAAAGGAAAGGTAAAAACAGTCCTGTCTTGCTATATAGACTTAGTAATGTTATTGGAAAATCTGGATTTCGTGTGTTTTCTAACCTCTTTTAACATTTTACAAACAATATAGATAAAAGTGTTCGTAACCCTTTGTCAAGGAAGAGTAGAGATGCCTTTGAAAAAAATTGTTAATTTTTCTCTTTTGGATATTAAATTGTTGCTTTTCTTGGTGGGAAGCAACAAATTTATTTATTCTTCTGCTATCCTCAAAATTAGTGTTCTAGGACAGCATCCCCTATGCATCCTCTAGATAAGTAAGTTGGCAGGGAGGGAAACCCAAGCAGATATATTTTTAGCCTGATCTGACAAGAGTTTGTCCTTGGCTGTGAGAAAGCTACTTCCCAACAATGCTTATGCCTTGTGGCTCTTTACTTTCAGTGCCTGAAGACGTACACAGGACACAAAAACGAAAAGTACTGCATATTTGCGAATTTCTCCGTTACTGGTGGAAAGGTTAGTGTTTATTTGGACTACTTTGTATTATTTTTTTTACTGGTTTTCTCACTGGGCATGCAAGGATGATGCAAGTGTCTCATTCTGTAATTTGATTCCAAGTCATCTCTATCATCTTGGCAAAAACTGTTTTTTGTCTGGAAGAGGAAGAAAAATACTCAGTTCAGTAGAGGCCATGCCAATGAACTAGCAGAGATAAAATTCTGTAGAAGCAGCAGTAGTTTGGGGGTGGAAACCTCCCTTAGCAGATCCTGGTTCATGGGTACCACGTGGGAAATGGGAGAAGGAGCTGTCCTGGGAAGCTCCATCTACCTCCGAGTGCCTGTGGTGTCTGTGTCCTTGGGTGGTCCTGCTCCCTCTGCTGCAGCAGGAGAGGACGTTCCCAAGTGGGGAGCAGCTGGGTATGTATTGGTACTGCAGGCAGCCACCCGAGGATATGATGATGTGCTCTGGTTGAGATGGCAGAGCACATCAGCAGAGATTAAGTTCTAATCTAGAAGGACCTCAGCATCCTTTGGTCATTTAGTTTTCCTCCTCTGGCATACAGAGGGTGGAACAAAACTTTCTCCTGCCTGTATGCACTGAATAGAGGCTGAGACAGAACAAACCACATCTAATAGTCATGTAAGTTCCTTATGATATAATCATAAAGTATTTACTGAGTACTAGTTGTTTGATACAGATGATGAGAAAGATTAAAATACCTTTCCTCTGCCCCTCCAGTGGATTGTGTCCGGTTCAGAAGACAACCTGGTTTATATTTGGAACCTTCAGACAAAAGAGATTGTACAGAAATTACAAGGGCACACAGGTAAGAAAGATGATTTTATTTTAATTGATAGAATACCCTTCACCTCAGGTTGTAATGAGGGCTTAGCTTTAGCATTTTCTCACTGATGTTTAGTTTTGGCTGTCAGACCCATGGATTCTTGACTACCTGAAGCTTAATTGAGCCATTGGTGTTCACTCCTTTTCATGAAGGCTTTTTAACAGTCGTTGCAAATGTGTGCTTTTTCACTTTAAAAATTTTGACATCAGCTTGAAAAGAGACTTCCCTGAGTTCAGAGCTGGTCAAAATATTTAGGTGACTCATAACAGTAACGAATTTGAATTGCTGAGAACACCTAAAGCTGTAGCTCTTGGAAGGATAAGAGCTAATATGGTCCTGCTGTTTGTAAATATGTTTGTACGCCTATTTCTTGAAGGTGACGTTTAGCATGTATTGAGAGGTCACCTAACAGGTACTTCAGTCTGAATCCCAAGAGAGACCATTCCCACTGCACTCACTAGAAGGAATCATGCTGTGAAATGTAAGCATGCTTATTCCTTTGCGGGACTGTTCATTTAGACAGGCAGTGGCAGCATGTTTTTGTTTTTCACATTAGGGCAAGACTCTGAAGACTTAAGTGGTGTATCTAGTAGGCAATACTGTACCTTTAAGGAAAGGTAACGAGCAGGGTTTTTATTAGCTGTGTCCTGATGTAATTATCAAAAGCTTTGCCATGAGGTAGGCAAGAATCTAGAGATTTCTTTCATTTTGTAACCTGACAAATACTCCCGACTACTGCTCTCAAGTTGAGCCCACCTATGGGATGCTTTTTTGCTAACAAGTATTTCTTCTCCCATACATGGAGTGAATGTTGGATAACTGTTCTTAATTACAAGTGAATAGTAACTGGTCTGTGCTGTTTTAAGATGTAGCAGCAATACACGGTACTTTCCAGAAATGTGCTATGAGCCTGATTTCATTGCTGTGAATAACGATGTTTGTATTTCTCTTTCTTTTTGCATAGATGTTGTAATCTCAACAGCTTGTCACCCAACAGAAAATATCATTGCATCAGCAGCACTAGAAAACGACAAAACAATTAAACTGTGGAAGAGTGACTGTTAAACGTTCCAGTATCACTTTAGAGACTGTCAGGAAAAAAATGTTTTTAAAAAAATATTAAAAAACCACATGAGAATAATAAATCCAGTTTGGCAGGAAACCTGAAGAATATTTGATAAAGTGGTTTCTGTTAGTCTTGGCCCAAAGAAAACGTCTTAGCTCTTTGCTAGAACCGGGCAACGTGGTGGAAAAAAAAAAAGAGATGCAGTGTCTCCTTTTCTTGCCTAATCTTTTGGCAGACAAATGGATCATTCTGACATCGTTAGAAGTGTCAGCTTGTATTGGACACCCCAAAGATGCTTTACTTTCTGGTGGCATTACTTCTAGGCGCTGTTGCTGCTTAAGGAAGAGCTGCCAGTCTGCTTTCTAACAGTAAGTTAAGTCACGAGCCTAGAGATGTGTGGATTTTTTTTTAAATGTCTAACTTTTTTATTTTTTCAGAATGTAGATTCTAGTCTTGAAAGTTTCTGTATTGTTTTAACTAGGAGTACTGCATCTTTAAAGGTGCTTCATTTTAAACACTCAGCTCAAACTTTGTGACCAAATGAAACCATGCAGTTCCAGATTTCCCCCTCCCCTTCCTGCCCCACTGACTTTGACTGCTGTGGTGAAGATCTCTTACCTTCTGTATAGTTGCTTACCTCTTGTTAAGTGTGTTTCATAGATGCTGTTCTAGAGCAGTTACAAATCTTCTGTTAATCATTAAAATTAATTCTGCTTGTAGTTATTCTGAGCATATTTTTTTTCTTCTTCTGGATAAAAGCAAGCTCACGGAACACTGTAAAGTTATTTCAATGTAAAAAGAAAAAACCCAGACTTTTGTATTTGGAAAATCCATCGTATGAAGCTGTATTGATAATGGCATGGCTCTGTATCTATTTCAGCATTGGTATTTCTTTCCCCTTTTGTCATACCCATGTGGTATTTACACATCGAGACAAATTCCATATGCCATAATAAAAAGGTGGGATTTTATGTGTACGCCTGTGGTAAGAGTGTACTAATGTGAAGTGTCTGTATCCAAAGCAGCCCTCACTTTAAAAACTGTTTTAAGAGGAAGTATTTCTGTAGAAGCCCCGCTGAGTGAGTAGGGGAGAAGGAGAAAGGAGAAGAAACAGTCGTGCTTACATTGAAAGAGGAGCATTTGTTGAAAGAAAGTAAGAGGATTGAACTGAAGGTGTCCTCCCCTGAGGCAACATTAGTACAAACCCTCAGAGGGCCCTTTAGCTAAGGGGAAAGGAATTCTGCTGCCCTCTTCATGTGGAGCGGGCAGGGCAGGCTGCATGATGATACAGCTTTTGCTGGTTAACTGTGCTGATGTGCTTAAAATTTAGCTTTTACTGGTTATGCACGAGCTTTACTTTGCCTCAAGGGTTCTGCTGTAGAGGATTTTCATATATTTATTTTTGCTATCAACCGTGTGCTTCATAATAACTGAAAATCAATTACAGTACAAACCTCTCCTGTAGGGGCTCTGGGATGTTTTGCTTCTGTACCCTTAGAGAAGACAGCTGCAAGCCATGAGGTATAGTTTTGTTTTTAACATAGGGTTCGTGCCGAGTTTGAGCACCAACAGCTATTAATAATCCCATCCTTTGGGGCTCTTCATTACCTACAGGGAGGGCTGCTGCGGCTCTAGACTTAGAGAGCCTCGCTGCTGAAATAGTCCAATTTCTCTAAATAACTGTATGAAGCTTTTCAGCCTTTTTCAGAACTTTTCAAGCATGAGATGTGGCTGTGTGATGTGTCACACATCGGGTGTAGATGTGTCTGGGGGGGCTCGGCTTGCCCAGCCGTCCTGCAACGCTCCCTGCTCTGCATGGGCCATCCTGATGCCTGCAGCTTGCTGCTGTTGCTCTCTTCCCCTAGCTGAGGTTGTGTTCGTGTACCCCACAGGGGGCAGCGGTGCTGGCATCAGCTCTGCCTCAGTCTTGCTGCACCCAGCCTGGCCTTCTGGGGGTTCTAGGTTATGGCACAAATCCTTGCACTTGGTGTTAGAGCAAAGCTCCTAGGCTTGGTGCAGGCTGCTGGGGGCTGGAGTGCGTCAAACCCTGCAGCAGGAAGGCAGAGTCCTGCGGGGCTGGGGGAAAAGAAGCCAGGGGCTGGAGCGGGGAGTGCAGGGGCAGCTCTGCCTGCGTTCGCCGGAAAAAAAAAGAAAAAAAAAAAACATGGTTAGATGCCACGAAGTAGGTGGCAGTGCCTTAACCGTATGCGTGTTGTACAGGCCACTGGGGCCTCTTCCATCCTTATCAAGGGGAGTGCTAACCTTCTCTCCTTTCATACAACACGGTGTCCGGCCCCGCGCGGAGGTTATTTAAACCTCCACTAGCCGCCCTACATCTAGAACAGGGTGAGAATAAATTCCTCTTTCTGTTTCCCGTTTCTAGACATCCCTATTTAATTCCCATGAGAAAAAAATTCTTTCTGAGTCCGGATAAGATTTTAGAGCACGAAAAAACCCGTAAAAATCCCGCATACCGGCCCTTTTCCCAGCCTACTTAATGTATTCATCGCCGCCAGCCAATCAGAGCGCAGCACGGAGCCTCTCCGCCTGCCCCCTGCCGGCGGTGGGCAGCCCGGCTTCCGCTGCGCTAATGGCGGCGGGGAGGCTCCAGAGATCGGGGTTCGAATCCCGCCTCGGCCTCTCTGCGGCCACAGACTGGATTTTGGGATGGGCGAAAGGGGGCGAGAACCGGGGTGCAGGGCCCGGGGCTGTGCCCAGCGCTGCTGCTGGGCGCCGCCGCTGCCCTAAATCCTGGCTTCACCAGGGCTGAGCCCCTACAGCAGGACGTGCTGGCAAATCCGCCTAATCTGTGCAGGGCTGAGCCGTCCTGCTGGGCATCGCAAAGGTTTAAGCGAGAACATAGATGTTCTGGGGGATTTGGTGATCAAATCTTTTTCAGGCAGGGGAGGATGGCCGCTTCCTAACCCCTTCCCAGTGCCTGACAAATCTCCGAATTGCATCAGAGCCAAGGGCATGTTAAAAGAACCATACGCTGCTTCCAGACATGGAAGTGATGGCAGGCTAGAAGAGCAGGGGTTTGTTTAGTATTTTTTGTTTTATTCCTCTAGAAGTCTTTCCCTCCTGCATCCCAAGGGAATACAACAAACAAACAAGCGAACCTGGCTCACCCGGCCTCAGCATCACCCCCACCAGCTGGGGTTACCAGCCTGGCTTCTTCCTCCGGCCCCTCTGGGGACCAGCCGCAGAGCCCCATCGCCCCGTTTCCCCCATCACAACACCTTGCACCTCTCCCCACCCATTGCAACGCCACGTGCTGTCCCTCGGCCCCTCTGCCTTCGGCTCGGTGCCCTTCAGGGACTGCCCAGCGGGTGCTGCGTGCTGTGCTGGAGCCGCCAGCTTTGCCGGATGAGGCCGCAGCGCCAGGTGCTGTGCCTGGGGCTGTGCGCGGCCCCAGCCCCACCAGCTGCACGGGGCTGCTGCATCCCTTCAGCATCACTTCAGCATGGTTTCATCGGAGCCCGGGCTGCTCCTTGCACGCGAGTAGCCTCCCCTGCCAGACACCGATGAGTTTATTAAGGGATTAAAAGTTAGTCTCCCCTCCTTATTGAATGCTCTGATTTATGCGTGCGTTTAAATCAATCCCATTTCCTGCATTTTATCCCTTCTCCCCTAGGCTTTCAGGCTTTGCTGTGTGAGACATTTGCTATAATCACATTGTTTTGAGGCAAGCGAGACACCGTGGGTGGTTTAAGTGATTTGAATAAATGAGCTGCATTACTCAGGCACTTCTCCCAGGTGCTAATTGCCCCTCCTGAGCTGTGGGTGCCCGTTTCTGAACAAGTTGGTGCTGCCTCCCTGTGAAATATTAATCAGTGTGCTGGCTAATGAAGGTGCTGTGGAGATGGGGTCCGAGCACCTGGCTGGCTGGGGGCTTTTTTAGGCAGCAGAGGTGGCTCCATGAGGCTGGGGTCCTGCCACCAGCCTGGGCTGGGCTGCCCCAAGCAGGGATGTCCAGGTGCTAGCAGGCAGTTGCTGGATGTGCTGCATAAGCAGCTTATTTTGTCATTTTAATTTTTTAATCCCATGCATTCAGTTGTGCTCTCTTATTAGTAAGCATTAGCTCTCTAAGTCCCATTAGCTCCGCTCAGAGCTGGGGTTTTGCTCGTGGGGACGCTGGTGGGGGAGCCAGCGGAGGTCTGGGGGCCTGATCCTGCGTCCAGTGACGTCCGTGAGGCCCCACGTGGCTGTGAGGCTGATCCTGGCCCTGCAGGGCCATCAGGGCTCTGTGCGATCCTCTGCTGCACCCACAGACCCTACCCCAACCCTGAGCAGCCCTGGTCATGCTCCCCCCAGAGCTGATACGAGCCCACCCTTGACCCCGTTTGGCACCTCACTGCCTTATGAGGAAACAATTTTATTGTGTGCAAATGCATAGAGTACATCCAGACCCACCTCTATCTCCATCAGGTTTTCCCTTTAACCCCACAGCCACCCCCAGGGCTGTACTTCATTAAAGAATCCCGAGCCTTGGGTTTAAAATTAGTTGATGGCTTCTCTTTAATAAAAATATTCTTCCCTTCTTTAAATAGCACAATATGTCACACAAAGCCAGTGGCTCTGCTTGTGAAGATGAGGCAGCTCAGAAAGGAGAAAGAGAGAGAGAAAAAAAAAAAAGTAAAAACATCTCCCCAAACCCCTTCTGCCTAATCCAACTGAATTAGAGGATTTTGAAGTGGATTTAAAACTAAATCTTGATTAGGGAGAATTTCTCTCCAAGAGCTGCTGCACGGTAGTATTAATGGGAAGCGATCGTGGACAGAGGAAATAGGACAGAAATAACCGAGGGTAGCACATACGCACTCACGTCTGTGCATGAACTGAAAGAATCAGAGAATTTCTCGGGAGGAAAAGGGAGAAATTAAGCATTGACAGAACAAGACTGAGCGCCACGGGGCCAGCCGGAGAAGAAGCGGGGAGCGGCCAGATCTCTGCTACGCCAACCGCATCTCCCTGCCTTCACTCGGCGGAGGGCTTCGCAGGAGAAAATCCAGGAGAAAAGTGAGGCTGGGGGAAAGCAGGGAGGAGAGGCAGTCTGTGCCCACTCCCCACCAGCTGGGGTTCATCCTCTGAGCCCTGGGGGGGCTGCGGGGCCAACCCCCCCATGCTCTTGAGACACATGCCTGGAGGTGCCCATGGGATCCTCTCGCTGCTGACCGTGGCGTTCGTCCTCCCGGAGGGTAAGTGCTGATGTCCCCAGGGTCTGGAGTGTCCCCTGTGTGCTGTGGTCCTTCACATCCTCCCCAGCCCCTGGTTGCTAAAGTGTGATTCGATCTCAGGATGAATTTGGGGGTATTCCTGCCCCGAGCGGTGTAGCTGCGTGTTGCCTTGTCAGCAGGTTTAGGAAAAGTTGGCACGTTTTCTATAAAATGAGGGCATGTGGGTAAGAAGCGTGGGCCAGGAGCCAGGACCCCTGGGGGCTTCCCTTCCCCAGTGACCCCCTTGCTGTGCCCAGGGGTGCGGGGATGCTCACACAGCACCCCAAAAGGGTTTGGGAGCAAACGAGCAAGGCACAGGGAAGGGCTCCAGGTCATAATTAAGAGGCAGGGGGAAGGCAACAGCCAGAGGAAGCCTGCAGCGTGATTTCTGTTGCTGTGGTTAATAAACATTTGTCTCAGGTACCGCGTTTGCCTTAAGCCCTGTGGATGAAGCTGAATATCCTCTGAATGCCTTTTACTTTTCTTTAAGGAACTTGAGAAATGGCTTAATTCCCCTTCTGCTTTGTGGGGAGCCGTTCTCGGACACAGGCGCCGACCCTGCAGGGAAGGGCCGAGCTGTCGCCAGCACAAGCAGGGCTCTGGGGGGGACACAAACCACTGCCACTGCTGCGGGCTCATGGATATTTGCTCTCAGCCACTCTCTTTCTCTTCTGATTCTGGGTTATTTTACCTCCAATATAGAAAAAACAAACCATGCAGATGACACGATCCCTCCGGTGTAAGCGACTCTGGCACTGGCATGGCTGAAACTGGAGGATTTTGGAGAAACAGGCAAAAGCTGTTTCCGAGAGCGGCCGAGCCCAGGCTCGGTGGTGTCTGTGGTTTGGAGGTTTCGCTTACTCTTTACAAACCTCGCTTCAAAGCTGCCTTGTTCCTGTGATTTGATCCCAGCTCAAACCTCCTGCTAATCTTTGATTTCGCACTGACCTCTAGCGGGAGCTGGTTCTGCGTTTTGGGGCCCGCTGGGTAAACACGCGGCGGGCAGATTTGGTTTCTGGCTCAGCGCTTAACGCAAGCTGGCGAGGCAGAGAGTGCTGCAAATGCTTCTGGAGAGAACAGCTAGTAAGGAGTTGAGAAGTGTTTTCCCCCGGAAAAATCCAGCTGTGTTTCATATGCTCTCCTTTAGTGTCCGGGCTCCAGTGCTACGGCTGCAACATCATCGTCGGCACCAAGTACGTGGACATGGGGTGCTCGAACCCCGAAGTGATCACCTGCTCCCACTCCCACCAGGGCTTCAAACACCGGTTCTGCATTAAGACGGAGAGCGGTGAGTCTGCCCGCCTGCCTGCCCAAAGCAAACCCCGAAGCCTTGCGGCCTCCCCCCCCTGACGCCCCGCACTTTGCTTGCTTTGCAGTGGTCCTGGGCAGCCTGCTGACCAGCGGCTGTGCCACCTCCCGTCACTGCCAGCAGCAGGAGCTGCCGGGGGTCCGCATCCACTGCTGCGACACCGATCTCTGCAACGGCTCCCCCCGGCCGCCCCCCGGCCTCGACGGCAGCTGCTTCCTGCTGCCCTGGCTCCTGGCAGCCCTGCTCCTCTCCTGAGCCCTCCCAGGGCCTTTGGGGGAGATGTGCGAGGCTCAGAGGGGACAGGAGGGGACGTGCACCCATCCCTGCTCCTGCAGCTGCGCACAAAGCCCTCCTCGCCCCTCTCCTCAATAAAAGCCGATGAATGTTTTGCCCTGGAGAGGCCTCAGTGATGTCCCCGGAGATAGGGCTGCTTGCTGGGAGGAGACGGGAAGGGGGTGTTGGGGCTGGGACCCCCCCCCCCCAGCCCCAGCACCAGAGGACATGGAGCTGTTGGAGAGGGTCCCGAGGAAGCCAGGAGGATGCTCAGGGGCTGGAGACCTCTGCTGTGGAGGGAGGCTGGGGGTGTTGAGGAGGCTCCGGGGGGGGGGGGGGGGGGGGCAAAAGGGGCTGCAGAACAGCTGGGGAATGTCTCTGTCTCAGTGATAGGACAAGGGGGAACAGCTTTAAGCTAAAACAGGGCAGGTTTAGGTCAGTTATGAGGAAGAAATTTTTCGCTATGAGGGAGGTGAGGCACAGGCTGCCCTGAGGAGCCATCACGGCTCCATCCCTGGTGCCCCATCCCTGGCAGCGCCCAGGGCCGGCCTGGGGGGGTCTTGGGGCAGCCTGGGCTGGAGGCAGGGGTCGTGCCCACGGCAGGGGGGGCTCTGAGGGCCCCCCAGGCCGAAGCAGGCCTCGGCTCAGCGGCTCCGTGACACCCCACCAGGGGGCACCCGGGGGCCGCCAGCCGGAGAAGGGGGGGGGACAAGGAGCTGGGGCAGCCCCCCATAAAACCAGGCTGCCCCCGGGGCTGCCCCCCGAGCTCATCCCCCCTCGACCCCAAGGGAAGGCTACAGGGAGCTAAAGCAGCCCCAAAGCAGGGGGGGGGGGATGCGGGGATGGAGCCCTGGGGTAGCCCGACACGGGGGTGGCGGTGGGGGGAGCGGGGTGCTCCAAGGAGACACAAGCCCTTCGGACGCGGTCCTGGCCGAAAAGCCCCCAAAATCTGGGACAAAAATCTCGCCCCTCGTGGAGCTGGACCGAAGGGGCTCCCTCAAGGTCATGGCGGGGGTTGTGGCGGCGCTGGGAATTAAGCGCTGGTGCCTCAGGATCCGGCCTCGTGCTTTTATCACCAGGGAAACGGCATAAAGCTCGCCCGTGAGGCCTGAAAGAAATGTTTTTATTCTAAACTTTTTTTTTTTTCTGTTTTTCTTCAGATAGAAAAAAAATATTTCAAAAGACATTTTCCATGCAGAACATCAGCGTTTGATGACTTCTTTTTTTCAGATGCGTGTCAGAAAACAAGTCTAAACTCTACTAAAAATATTATCTGAGGCATCTTCTTCCCAGCAGAATCACCTTGGGGCTGATGCAAGACATCTTCAGATTCTGAAGATTACCAGAAAAGAGGGAACTGGAAAACAAATCCTGCCGCAATGACAAGAACGGCAGCAATAACCAATTCCTCTCCTTTCCCCTTAAAATATTCTTTATGGATCTGGGGGGGAGCAAGGACCCTTTCCTTGGCAGCTGGAGCTGTTCTCGCTCCTGGGTGTTTATCAGCTCGGATCACTGCTGAGCTCTTGCAACCAAACCTCGGTGGCTTCAGCCAGCTTCGATATAAATTCCCATTTCTTGGCTGGGACTGGGGATGAGCTCCTGGCGGAGGGGACAGAGCCGGTGGCCGGGGGTCCCGGTGTGGCACAGGCCACCTTGCTGGCTAGCAGTGGCTCAGGGCGAGGAGCCACCTCCGTCCCCTCTGCCGCAGTCCCCTGCTGCCCGCCTGCCTCCAGATGGTGATGCTGCTGGCCCCGCTCTGCCCCCCTCGCCCGGCTTGAGTCATCCATCTTGCACTGTGTAAGAGGCCTGTTGCAATTAAGTAGGCTGAAGTGCTCCTGAACTCTTTAACCTTTGCCCTGGGATTGCTCCTTTTGCCCCAGGGCTGTGGATCAGCTCCATTGCACTCTCCAAACAGCGCCTGCTACTTAGCTGACATTTCTTTCTCCTGCTGGATCCTATTAGCACCCTGAGGTTGAAAATGCTACTTTGGAGTGTTGTAAGGAATGTGATTTATACTGGAAAGTAGCGGCAATCTATCTTTCCCTATACACACACTACACGTGAGGCTGGAGAGCTAAATCCACATCGCCTGAACAAACAGCAACTCGGGTAATTGTTGAGGAGGCTTTGGACACCTCGCAGGAAGGGCAGGCACGGAGCCGGGCTCGGGGAAGGCAGCTGACAGCGGGGCTGGCCAGAAAAATGCCTCTCAAGGGGTCCCGTCCCCATTCCCATGCAAAAAGCTGGTTCCAAAATGCTGCAGGCAGGGCCAGGAGCAGGGCTGTGGGCAGAGGTGCTGGCGGTGGGTCCTGCCATGCACTTCTCTACCCTGTGCCCTGCCCGTTGGCCTCGTGTCCAAGGAAGACCAGAGCTGGGCAGGATTTGCACTGGTTTGCCTGCGTGCGAGTACGTATCGCAGAGAACGCAACGCGCACGGGAGGCAGATGAAAATAAGAATTGAATGGTGCCTGAAGGAGGGCTGATTAGCCTTTATCAGATATGACACACTAACCACCGAGGCTCCTGGCTGCAATACCGGGTTAAAATCTCCGCAGTGTCAAATTTCATCCTCCTAAGCGAAGAGACACTTTCCATAGTGTTTGTGTGAATCTTCTGGATAAGCCCCGGAGACTGAAACCATCTCGGCTTCATGTGGGCATTAAAAGTCCCACCCACGTGGTTAAAAAAAGCCCCAAACCCAGAAACGCAAAAGCTGACATTTACTCTAAAATGTCTTCTTCCTGCATCGCTGCATGGCATCCCGTGCGATCGGCGTCTCCTCCCTGCTCGCCGGAGCTGGCTGCGCCCGAGCAGCGCCGCGGGCATCCTCGAGGGCTCGCGCACGAAAGGCGCAGCTGGGAGCCAAGAGGGGGCTTTGCACACGCAGGGGTGTGCGCACGAACAGACGCCCGGACACGAGCACCGTGCGTTGCGGGAGAAAAACCAGCAACGAAAAAAAAACCCTAAGCAGCCTCTGTGTCAAAAGCCCTTTTATAAAAGCCTCAGTAGCTAAAGAATTGCCATTGTTTCAGTCTCCAGTGAGTGCTAGTCTTAAAATATTTCCAGCTCAGAGCAGGCTTTGACATTCTGCCCAGACCCAGGAGAGGGAACAAACATGAGTTCAGAAATGTTTCTGCAAGGCACGGATCCTTCTTTTTGGAGAACCCTGCTCAGCATCTCGCTTCTTGCGGCCGCGTGTCCCCCTCCCACAACCCCCGGAAGGGGGAAACACCCCCAAAGCACCCCAAAACCAGGGAGGTGATGACTTCTTGGGGCCCTCAGCAGTGCAGGAAGAGCTGGCCTGGATCTCATGCTGGGTTTGTTTTCATGCTCATGGCTCAGTTTTGCCCTCGCAAGCAGGAAAACCGTATTTTTCCCCAGTGATGCAGAGCTCTGGGCTGTGCCTCTTGCTCCATCGCTGGTGGGTTTCACCAGTGGTGCACCGGGCAGCTCCGTGGTGCTTGCCCAGCTCCACAGCACCGGGGCAGGCAGGCGAGAGCTGCTGCAGAGAGGGGGGAGCCCGAGCGCTCAGCACTAAACCCCTCAGTCTTTTTCTGTGTTAGCCAACGATCCTGGGCGTGCCGCAGAGCCAGTTTGGGGGCTGGAAGCTCTCCACGCTGCCTGCAGGAAGGGGACGCGAGGGGACGGACCACGGCACACGTGTCCAGCGTGCCAGCTCCTCGGGGTGCTGGGGGTGGGAGCTGGGGCAGGAGGACCCCGGGACAAGGCTGCCCCCGGGGCTTGGCACGTCAGGGAGCTGCAGCAAGCGCCTTGGCCAGCGGTCCCAGTTTCTCACCCTTCCCCTTTCCACGCTCTGTAAAGATGAGGAGAGGAGCCCAGATGTACATCGCTGGCTTGGCTCCCCTTCTGCAAACCAAGGTCTTCCCCACCTTCTCACAAAGCAATTTTGTTTTTTTGGCAGAAAGGTGCAGAAAACCTCTGGATGGCTGTAGGAAAGACGAAACGAGCTGGCTGCCCCAGTGACAGAAACCACAGCTGGGCAGCAGCCTTCCCCAGCGCCTAAAGAAAAGCTTCCACGGCCCTCCGAGCCCCAGCAGGGGCCCTGCGTGGTGCTGGGGGCTCAGGACCACGGTGCTGGGATCCTGCAAGCTGGGGGCTCCGGTGAGTGGCTGCTTGTCAGGGCTGCGAGCACTCGGCACGCCGGGTGAAGGGCAGTGTTTACCCAGGAACAATGTGGGGTTAAAATTTAATAAGCCCTTGTGCAACTCTTTGTAGAGCAGCAGCGAGGACAAATAAACATCTCTTAAAATACAGTCAGTACTCAGGCTCGCTGTTTAATTCATCCTCTGGAAATGCGTGTTGTTTATAGCCACTCATTTCAGGAGCTAGGAACAGCGGGGGGCTGATCCACTCCAAATTTCAGGCAAAATAACGCGATCCTCACTCTTCTCTTGTTTGTTCCTAGGAGAGAACACAAGGTCAAGTCTTCAGCTAGTGCAAAGTTTGCTCTAAACTACCGAGTCTCTTTTCTTTGAGAAAGTTTCTTCTCTGCTTTCTCTCTCTCCCCCTTTTGCCATGCCTGCAAGCCCTGGGGGAGTCCAAGTTTCCCGAGGATTTGGGTTTCCTCCTTGAGTCATGAAAGATTTTGGAGGGAAGCAAAGATGCGTGGCCAAACCCAGAGGCTCCCAAGGTGGAGGGTTAGGAAGTCGCTCTCTTATCTGCTCCCCTCCCATGCAGAGATGAGCAGGGGAACAGCCCAGAGTGGGAAATCTCCCTCCTCCCGGGGCTGCCGGGGGATGCTGCAGTGCCGAGAAATCCCCCTTCTCCGGGAGCTGGTTCAGCCCTTTCCAGATCACGAAGCCGAGAGGGAGCGATGCCAGCCGTATTGATGGAGAGCCGTGAACTGGGTCACGCTGCCCATTCCCCTCCCAGCACGGAGCTCTCCTCATGCAAAGACAAACGGGGAGAGCATTGCTCAGGGCGATGCACAGGGCAAAATGTCTGCGCTGGCCCGGGAGCTGCAAACCTGCCGGCTGGGCTCGAATGAGCCCAAAGCCTCCAAGAAGCGCTCGGCCCCTCGAGGAAGAGAGCCAAGGCTGCCCTCTGCCAAGGGCAGGGCATCGGGAGGGGGTTGGATGGGAGGAGAAGGGGGACCCTTGTTCATTTTAACAACCTCGTGGCGGCCGTGGGGCCAGCTCTGTCTGCCTGACCTACATAGGCGAACCAGAGCTCCCTGGACACAATCGATCCATTGGCAGCACACAAAGACGGAGCGAGCGCCGGCGGCCGGGCATCCCGCAGCCCCAGCCCTCCGTAACCAGCAGCACGCAGCACCCACGGCCACGTGTTTTGGGATGTCCTCCTGTGGCAGGCTTCGGTTTCTTTGTAGCTGGCTTCTGGTAGCATTTGTACACGCCCCTGGGACGCCTCGAAATAACACACGCAAGGTTTTTGGTGGCCAGTAAGTCGCAAGGTGTGCTCTTTGGCTCAGCAGCTAGATTCCCATTTCCTTGAGGGGCCTGCTAATGGATCGCCAGTGGATTCGAGTGTCCTTCCTGCTCAGTTATCTGATTTATCCAGCCTGCCAACACACCCTCAAAGCTTTTCCTTTGACTGTTGTTTTAGCATCTTACACCCTCGGGCCAGTCCTGCTGACCCCACGGGTTCTGCTGCAGAGGATGGAGATTTTTTTTTTTGGTGTTATCTGCTCTTTTCTGCTCCTCAGTGAAGGAGCCACTGGGACCGAAGCCTGGTCTTCAAGGTGTCGGAGTCATGTCCCTCCTCTTCGCTAATATCTTCTCTATTAGACCCATATCCGTGCGACCTACACGGAGCAGCAGACCTTATCTCTCACAACAATTACCGAACTCGTTAAACGCAGCAAACCGAACCACGGTGCAGAAGAAGGAAAAAATAAGGCAAGTTAAGGGGTGGGCAGAGTCTGGCGTTGCCTCTTCCCGGTGGCTACGGGCAATGCATCTGCGTTGCTTTGTTCCCAGGCGAGCGCCGTGCCAAGTCTCAGCTTTCCACGGCAGAAATGAATCACAGCAAATTGCTCACCGAGCCTCCGCAGCCGGCAAACACCAACTGCTTAGGTATAAAGGGAGAGCGCTGCTGGCCCCCGCTCCTGCCGCCCGAGTACAAGGCTGCTAATTAGTAAATAAGGGATAATCCGATCAATTAAGTGCTCAGCCTGAGGGCTGGAGCGGAGGGCACGGCCTTGCCGGTGAGGCGGAGGGGAAGGGGTGGCCGTGCAGTGCTGGGGTGCACAGAACGGATCGGGGTGCACGGGGCAGATTTGGAGCATGGGGCAGGTTGGGGTGCACGGGGTGGGTTGGGGTGCATGAGGGCTGCTGGAGGCTGCTGTGGGTCTCTGCAATGGGCTCATCCATGGAGGTGCAGCTGGTGCAGGCTTGCACGAACCCCTGGCACGGCCGGGAGCGTGCTGCAGAAACCCATGAGGTTTTGGCAGCTTTTAGCAGCTGGCACAGCACGGGACAAAACGCAGGGAGTCTGGTGACACACGGCGGGCGGGCAGTGGTCAGGGCAAGCCCCAGGAGCAGGGAGCGTTTTGGTACCAGGGCGTGAGGGAATGCCCTGTGGAAAGGAGAAGTGCTGCTGCGGAGGTACTGGCCGAGCAACAGGGCAAGAAAGCAAAGCACGTGGGTGCGGAGGGATGCTTGGCAAGCACCTGCACGCTGTGCTAATGGAGCCTCAAAACCAAGCAAGTGCTGACCCTGGCTGAGCAGTTTTCCTGTCTGGTGAACGTGCAGCTCATTAGGATGCAGCGAATTTGGTGGCTCCTCACTGTGCCCATGCCCCAGAGATGCTCCAGGCTCTCCTCCCCATCAGGCAGGAGTGATGCTGGGCTTGTTCCTGTGAGCCAGCAAGGTTTGGGTGCCCTGAGTGCAGGGGCAGACCCCGTCCCTCCTCTGTCCCTTTGGGGATATGGGGGCTGGAGCCTCTCCAGACCATGCCCTGTCCTCACCCAGGCCACCCCATGTCCCCTCCAGTGTCACCGCGGTGGGGACACTGGCACCGAGGGGGCCTGGCACCGAGAGCCTCTTGGTGAGCAAGCAAATGGTGAGCTGCAGGAAGAGCTGCCTACTTCCAGGCTTGCAAATTCAGCCTCAGGAGAGCAGAAAAAGGAAATTGAGTTCTCCACGACAGCAACCTGGGCTTTCCCCAAGACCTGGACCCTCTCCGGTGCTGCCCCTGTGCCCCCAACCCCGGGCAGCCCCCCGTGTCCCGGCATAGCCCCACATCCCTCGCTGCTCCCCCGCCGCCAGCCTCGGCGCTCCCGAAGCATTCCCCCACGAGCACCACTTTCAATTACATGTTTTTTAAAAGTCATTACAGAGAATTCCCCGTGAAATTATTTTTATTTCCCGCCTCTCCCCCCCGCCCCCCCCGCCTCCCCGCCCCTCCACCTCCTTCCGAGCTAATGAGATTAATTGAAAACTGCAAACATTTTCCGAGGGCCCAAGGCAAACGCAGTGGCAAATCTCCGTACCTCTTCCCGAGCGGTTCTGGCTCCCCCTCGCCCCCCTCCTGCTCCCCGTTCCGAGCAGCCCCCCCCCGAGGAGGCGCTGCGCTTTGCGGCCTCTGAAAGGTGCTCGCATTTTGAAACCTTTGATTTTGTATTTCTTTTTTTTTTTTTTTCCCCTCCTCCTCTGAGGAAGGGAAGAGAAAGCGCCTGAGGAATGAGAGCTGTCAGATGCAATAATGTGAAATCTCACTTCGGGCTGGCACGCGGAGAGGGGCCCTCTGCGGCGCGGTGCCTTTCCCGGGGAAGTTTAAAAGGGGAAGCGGGGAGGAATATTAGAAAAGTTATTCGGCTCGCTCTCGGCCCCGCAGGTAGGAAAAGAAAAATAAAATCCCCCAAACCCAATAACCTGCAAACCCAACCCGACAATAGCCCTATTCACCTAGCAGGCTTTTATCCGCTCGGAGTGTTTGATGCCTCCCATCTCGGCGCTCGGTTAATCAATAGAACAAATCTCCAGCGCCGCACCTCTCCCGGCCCCCACGGGCTCCTCCGAGATTGATTAAAGCAAGCATCCATTTTCAGGGCTGCATGCCTCTGAAAACAACGCACTTTTTCAGGCTGCCTTGCTACCGTGCGCTCAGGATAAATAAAGGAGAGGGAACAATACGGGAGATTTGTTACTCGCTGGAGCAACTGCTCGGCATCACAGCTCCTCTCGTGCTGCTTTAAGTGGGGAGAGGAAAAAAAACCCATGAATAAACCCCCCCCAAACCTGCTGAATTATGTGGTGTCATGCTTTCAGGCATGGGTATATCCACACACTCTGGTGAGGAAGATGGCAATAATGGCTTTGGAATCAGAGGAAAAAATAATATTTTCATGGGAAACACCCCAAAACCCAGTCTGTGCAAACACTGAGGCATACACTAATGATGGGAGAGATAATTAAGGCTGCAATATGGACTCCCTCATTTGTCATGCTGACTTTAACTGCACTCAAAGCTCTTACAAAAGCAGCAGAGGGGGTCGTGTGCTGCCAGCACCTCGGCTTGTAGGGGCACAGGTGGGTTTGGGCAGGACTGGAGGGGAGAGATGCTGTGAGGTGCCCAAGGAGGTGCTGAAATCCCGGGCTGGCCAGCAGCAAACCTCTCACACAGGGGCCCCCGTTGCTGTCCCCTGAGGCCGACTGAGGTTGCCTGCAGGGTGGGGGGCCCCATTGTGCCACCCAGCCTGGGCTCAGGGACCTGTTCTTTCAATTTCTTTCCCCAAAACCTCCAGTGAGGGATTTCTCCAGGCAGCGGTGCACACCCGTGCTGCTGGGCTGCTGCTCCCTGCAGACGCTTCCAGCCACATCGGGGACCGCGAGGCCGCCGGCACCACAGGCTCTGTGCTCACCACGAGACCTGCACAAACCCTGCCCGCAGCCAGGGTCCCCCCCAAAAAAAAGGGACCTCCAGGCCCTC
Organism: Heteronetta atricapilla; assembly: GCA_011075105.1. Classification (NCBI taxonomy): domain Eukaryota; kingdom Metazoa; phylum Chordata; class Aves; order Anseriformes; family Anatidae; genus Heteronetta; species Heteronetta atricapilla. Next base: position 7,627,044 of record CM021747.1, read on the forward strand.
CGAGCAGCCGAAGACCTCCAGTTTATTAAAGATACATTCCTACGCTGATAAAAGGCGTGTTGTCTGGTGGCGGGCAGGCTGCAGGATGTTATGGTTGGAATGTTCCTTGGCCCTGGTGTAATTAAAAAACCCACCAGCTGTGGATCTGCAAGGAGCTATTTTTTTTTTCTCCCCCAGACAGCCAGACTTGATGTTTGCTGTGATCTCCGTGATGTCACCAGCTCCCCTTTGATGTGTGCAGCCGAGGAACCACCGGCTCACGACTCCGGGGGGATATTTGTCTGCGCGTTGCTCACCAGATGACCTAGAAGGATGGAGACAAGATTAATTACGGGAAGGACGAGACCAATCCCCGCATCCATATTTATTAGTGCATTAGGGTACAGTGGCTGCTGTGGCGAGCCCAATGAAGAAATAATAGTAGGACAAAGTCACTTCCCCAAGGATTTCAGTGGTGGGACAAAAGGATGGACTGTTTTCCCCATTTTTTTTGTGGGGAGGATGGAGACAAAGGGCAATAAAGGCCTGTCTTAAAATAAGAAAGCAGGCTGTCCCACAAGGGGCATGCAACGGAGCCAGACTTGGAGCACATCCCTCCTGTGCCCCCTTGGTGGCCTCACGTTTGTACAACACAATGAAACCACAGAGTTTATGGTGGTTTTCTTTTGCAAGTCCCCCTCTTGGACGGGCTGGTGGCGAGCAGCACCATGGGGATGCTCGGCAGCTTCGAGCAGCGGTCGGCGTGCTGCCAGCGGCAATGCCCTGCCCCTTGGGGCTGGTGGGGCACCAACGGAGCCAGCGGCCTCAGGACTTCAGCCCTACCAGTGCGGCGGGATGGGGAAGCCTTCAGGCTGCACAGCTTGCAGACAATCCTCCTGAATCCGCCTGAAAACGATCCCTTCCTCTTCCTGACACCCTTGCTCCAGCACGCTGAGGACAAAAACTTCTCCACGGCACAGCTCAGACGCTCCCCTGGGACCCCTGGCTCCTCTCTAGTGACAAAGATTTTCCAGAGACAATAAACTGGGAGCAAAATTCAGCTGCCCATTACAATCACATAAAGGAATGTGTCTTATGAAGCCCTCGGATGTGTCCCCTTTGGGCTCTGGGGTCCGGGCGAGACAGCCGGAGCCCACCCCTCTGCCCAGAGCTGGTAGCCCATGGCCTGGGCAGCTTCTGAGCTGCAATTCTGGGTTTGGTGGGAGCCAGCCCCATTAGAGCAGGGTGGGCACGGCGCAGACATCAGGAACAGTCTGTCCTGTCCCCTGCCTCGCTGGGGCAAATACCGGTCCCCGGCCTGCCGTGAACATTTATGCAGGTATTTACCCTGCAAGCAGCCCAGAACTGGATTAAGATAAGGTGAGCGCTGGGACGATGTGGAAATGCCTGTCAGGCCTACAAAGCTGCAGGGCAAATTAAGCAATCGTGTTCCCAGGACATACATAAAAATAAGTAAAAAAACAATATTAATCCATAGCAACAAAAGGCGATAGCATGGCAACAGCAGCAACGGCTGCAAAACAAAGCGGTAACAAGAAGAGAGGGGGAAAGAGAAAAATAAAGCCCTGCTCTGGCCTTCAGGGTTTTTTAAGGTGAAATGGGATGTTTTGTGCCCGGGTGCTGGGCATTAAAGCACCTCCTTGGTGCTGGTGCAAGGGGCTGGCCGCCTGCTCCTGTGCGCGGGGCGCACATGGGGCGCACGACACTTTTGGCTCCCCTTGGCAACACCACCCCGAGAGCCAAAACCGGGAGCAAGTCGGCATGAAAACAAGGCTCAAACCCTGTTTTGAACTCAGGTGCTGCTCTGCTGCGGGTGCGTGGGGGGAGCATTATGGAAATAAGCCCTGATGGGCGTCAATTCGGAGCGGTGAGTCAGGCAGGGTGCCGCGGCTCTCGGTGCAGCGCTGATAAACGCTGCTGCTGCTGCTGCTGCTGCTGCATGCCGGGGGGGTTACGTAGGCTTTGGCACGGCCGGGCGGGCGCTGGAACAATGTTAGGTGGGTTTGGGATTTGGAAGGAGAGAGGGAGCTGTATGGAGAACGCAGATGGGGTTGCATAAAACTGAGTTGCAGGCAATTTGGCTTTATCGGAACCCACACTAAATGGATAGTTGTTAAAAGGAGTAGATTTTCCGTGCTGCGAGAGCCAAAGCAAATACAGTGAGACATAATTAAATGCTCGCCTGCTAAAATAATAATTTTCTTATGAATTGAGAAGGGTAAAGTACAGCGAAAGATGGACCTGATAAAGGAACAATGATTCTCCATTGTGCCTGCTGGAAGTGCACAGATAAAGAGCACAAATAAAGGCTGGTGGGCAGGTAAAGCAGGGTTTTGGTGGGGAAGGGTTTCCACTCTTTCTGTTGTCCGGGCCCCCGTGCCTGCTAATCACAGAGGTGTTAACACGGCAGATGAAGCCCTCATTGCCATACAAACCATGAACGCACACTCCAGGCAGCACTGTCTGAGTCCCCAGCAGCGCGTGGAAATATTAATGCTTGTCTGGAGGAAAGAGAAGGAAGGGGAGAGACCCGTGAATGACTGCAGTTTTAATTCTGCTCTCACTTGTGGGGACGGGAGGCACCTCGTCTGGTGGGGCTGGGGCCGCTTCCTCTGCTCCGAGACCTTGTTCAACGGGCCTCTGGGCAGAAAAAACACCGCAGAGGTAAGGAAGCCCTTCCAAATAAGAAGTGAATGGTAAGATCATCATCATACTAAGAACCCCGGAGAGTCATTTTAGGAGGCAGAGCTGGAAAAAAAATAAAGAAGAGAAGGTCCTGAGCTGTGCACCTGCAGGAGCTGCTGCTGGGGAGCGTGCGCAGCCCTGCGCTCCTGCGGCACAGCCGAGCGCTCGCGCCCGCCCTGCCAAAAGTGCTGACCTAGAGGTCAGGCAGCCATCGCCTTTGAAAGCCTCTCTATAAATGTTATTTTTATTTAGAAATTAAAGATTAGGGTGGATAGATGGCTTTCACCTTCAAAGGGCACAGGCGGGGGGGTAGAGAGGGCTCCTCTCCGGCAGCGCCCCGATGGCAGGACGGTTTCTGCTTCGTGCAGGGGGATCAGGAGCTGGGGATTTTCTGTGTCTCCTGCAGCAGCACGTCTTGCAGCTGAGCAAGGGGGGTGAGACCTGCCAGGGCCCAACAAGCGAGCACGGTGCTGGTTTTACCAGGCTAGCATCACGGCCGTGCCACTGGCAGAGAGCCCTGGGATGCTCTGCTCCCATCCGGGCTGGGTGCTCCTGCTCCTGCTCTCCCTGGGCTCGCACAGGCAGCAGAGCCCCAGTGCCTTGCTGTGAAATTTGGGGACTGGGAAACGACCAGGGGCTTTGCTCCTTTTTCAGCGGTTGGCTTCGTCCTGGCACTGCCAGCTCCAGCCGGGGCACTTGACTTCTGGCTCTGGGCACACGTGTTCAGTGCTTTTCCAGTCAATCCTCAGACTATGGGAAAGGGTTAGGTCGAAACCCCTTTTTTCATTATTTTAATAAATGTGATCATTTTTAAAAAGTTTACTTTTCTAGCCTCCTCCAGACAGAGATACTTTTTCCCTGCCTCAGAAAAAAAGCCCAGAAAACAAAAGGCTGAATTTGGGCCATACGTTATTTGGCATTGACTCTTTTAGATACATTGAACATTACTTCATGGCTGAAATTACAGAAATAAAGCTGCTAGTAAAATAGAAACTAGTAACTTTTGCCCTCTTTGTCTTTCTATGGAAGTCAGGAACGGCTTAGTCTGTACAATAATTACACTGTATGCACAGCGAAAAAAGTTCTTGACTCCTGCCATCTGCAGTCCTTCCCCACCAAAGAAGAAAAAAAAAGTTGGCAATAAATTTAAAACAGTTTTATTTACCTTGAACTACTCAGCCAAGAATGCACATTATTTAGGGACTGGAATAAAAAGCCATTCACTCTAGTTCAATTGGCCATTTAGTTCAATTTGTGTGTGTTACTGCAGGTAATTACTATGGTAATAATGTACTGTAATCTGCGCTGATTTGGAGCTTGTCCTGTTTCTGTATTAATAATAAGTGCCATATATGTACTAATTACCAGTTTGTTACCATGGTTATTTGCGTAGATGCCATGTTAATGATACCCTGGAAACATAAAGCAATCACATTTTTGAATTAAATCTTTGTGGTCTCTTTAGTGCTAAAAGCCCAATTCACATAAAATAATGATGAAGAAAATGAGATCATCGTCGCTGACTTGCCAGCAAGCTGATTAGCCGCACGGCATAAATATACGATTTTACCATACTGAAAAATTAGAGCCTCCAAAACATTTTCCGTGGTTGCTAAGTAACTTCCCGGGGATTACATCACTTACAGGAATACGCGGTGCCAAATCTGTCATGCACACGTATTTATAGAGCACGCGGCGCGGGGAGCGCACGCTCGGCGGAGAGGTCTCCGCTGCTGCCGTAGGTGTAAACTGCTGGCTCGCCGCCCGAGGATGGGGGTAAACGAGCAGGCATCCATCCCTCCCCCTGCTGACAAACTCGCACTCGTCGGAAGGAGCCAGGAGGCAATCCGGAGACGTCTATTTTTTAGGATTATTTAAAGCCAGAAGGGACCTCTGCTATCCCTCCCCTGCAATAATTTCACGCTGCAGGTCCTGCCCTGGGCTGCGTCTCTTCTCCCTGTTAAATTGAACCGAGCAGCGTGTTTGGGGGGGGATGATTTGTTGGAAATGCGTCCTGGAAGGGACGGGGCTGCTGGCTACCGCTGCCTCTGGGACCGAGCGAGCGCTGGGGTGCGGAAACTGGTGCACAGCACGTCGGGGTCTCTGCTGCCCCCCTGCTTTCTGGTGCCTGCCCAGCTCTGCCCCTGCACTCCAGGGCTGTGCCCAGCCCTGCTGCCACCTCCGTGCAGCATTCCCAGGCTGTGCCAGTGCCAAAATCCTGCCTGGCTTGGCACTGGCCTCTGTCCTGGCCAAGGTGTCACTGGGGACCGATGTCCCCGTGCTGCAGCTTGGGCTGCAAACAGCCTCCTGTTCCCACACTGCGGCCACCTCGTTGGCCATCCTGGATCTGCATTACGAGTAAAAATAGTTTATTGGCAGCAAAAACCTTCCCTTTTCCCCGATCGCGTAGTAAACAATGGGTCCTTCCTACCCTAAAATTAATGGCAATTCTTTAACCAGATGACAGCGATGCAGGGGCTGGGGAAATCTGGAGGAGCGAAACTACGTGCTGTCCCTGTGCAGGCCGTAATGAAGAACCCAGGGAAACCTATCGGTCCCCAACCACACAGTAAAATCTGACCCCTGCAGTAAAATCTGAAGCCCCACAGGTGTGGAGCCCTTGTAGGTCCAGGGGAGAGTTGGGATCAGGATGCTGCAGGGCTCGGGCACTCCAGGCCAGCAAAGGATGGAGCACAGCTCAAGGACAGCAGAGCATCGTGGAGCTCAAGCATCTCCCTGGGAGGATCAGCAGCTGCTGAAACACTGCAGAAGGCCTCCAGCAAACCTCTCCATGGATTTGCCAAGCCACATGCTGACTTGACCCATGGAGGAGCTGTTCGAGGTGCACAGCTTTGCCCGGAGAGGCGATGCTGGAGTGTGGGCACTGGGCGAGTGGAGCCGCTCTGCTTCATCCCCCTCTGCTCAGGCCCAGGGCCAGCACCACGTTCCTCGCCAAGGTTCCTGCAAAGCCCCAGCCCGAGCAGTGGGTGCCATGTCATTTGAAAAGCTCCTCAGTGCTCTGTATTATCTGGTCATTATTTTTCCACTGAAGCCTGAGATAAGCAAAGCATAAATCAAAGCAGCGCAGGAGCCACTTGGAGCAGGTAAAGGACGGAGAAGATTTTATTCAGCAGATCTGGGCATGAAAAGCCAAAAGAGGGAGGGAGGAAAGGGGGGCGAGGAACAAAGAAAGGGAGCGAAACACCACTTGTTGTTTGTGGGACAAAGACAATTGTTTCCAAAGCCACATTTTCCACATGACTCCCAGCAAAAGCTCCTGGTTTGATTATTAATCGCAGGCCGGCCTCCATCCGTCACTCCATCCACCCCTGCTCCCAAGCTGTTTGATGTGCTGCTGCTCTCCACTCTCACCCCTGTCTGGCAGGGGAAAGCCTGGCGAGCTATTTAAATAAAGAAAACTAAATCAAATAAATCGAGGAGGAAATAAATAAAACTATCTGGGGAGCTCCTTGTGTGCCGGTCGGGTACCTGCCTCTGGAGGCTCCCGGAGTGCTGCTGACACCGGGAGCGTCTCCCAAAATGGATGGACTTTGTCTCTTGCCTCATACATCTGTTTAATGACCTCTCCTTGCAGGCACTTGACATGTGATTTATGGGATATAAATTTCACCTCTTCTCTCTGCGGCGTTGCAGGCGCTACGTGCTGAAAGGTGAGAGCACCTCGCCCCGCCGGGCCGCTGTGCCGCGCCGGCTCCCGCGCTCGTCCGCCCGCTCAACTTTCTTCCCCCGGCCCCTTCCTTTCAAAAACAAAACAACAAACCCTTAAAAATGTGTTTTTTCCTCCCTGAAAGCAAACTGCTGCTGACGCAGCCTTTGCAGCTTCAAGGCTGATGGCGCTTTTCAGAAAAAAAAAAAAAAAGAAAACAGCAGCATCCCAGCTGATTTCCTGCAAATAATAATAATAAAAAAAATAAATAAGTCCTTAATTCTTTTACTGGCATCTGTAGCCTCTAATTCATAAATTCATCAGGACTTTCCCAGGATGTCAGTTTTGGCAAATGAGCCCTGAGTTGCTTCATGCTAATGGAGCGGTGGGCTGCCTGACCTCAGGAAATAGAGAGGCCAAACATGAAAAAACAGAGCCGGGTTCAAGGCTGGGGCTGTGAACCCCAGATTTGAGGGTGAGGTCAGGGGAGGGTCAGGAAAGCATTGTGTGCGTGTGAGGGAGAGGCGCTGGTTTCTATTTAAAACCTTCCATGGCGCTCGGAGAGACCTCTGGCCATTGTGTGCGGGAGCAGCCCGGCTATTGAGCGGCGTGCCTCGAGGATCCTGGCTGCGGGAACCGGGAGAGATTAGAAACAGCCACACGTACAAGCAGTGAGCCAAGCCCTCCCCTACCTCGGAGGGAAGGGGAGGGCGAGCTCTGCCTGGCTCTTTTCAGCGGCTAACGCAGATGGATTTGCTTTGGCATTTAACGGTGATGAATGTGCCAGGTGCTATTCATTAGAAATGATTTGTTGGGGCGAGCGCAGCTCGCCTGCCCATTAGGACGCATTTACTTCGCAGGTTAGTAATGATGGGTGCACTTAATAGTTTCTAAGTATCAGAGGGCATTAAAAAGCCCTGGAAGAAAAGGCTATCAATATTTACAGTTTCAATTTGCCGGGGGAGGAAACCCCTGCGCGCGGCTGTAGGAGTGGGTGTCCGCCTGCGAGGCAGCACCAGCTCCTTGCTTGCCAGTGGCTGCTGGCACTGGCGAGGGGTTTTGGTGGCCTTAAAGCACCCGAGTGCTGTGGAAGCAGCCACTAGGCCACCTCCGGGGTCTGTCACCGACTGGAGATGCCCACCGTGGCTCCAGTCCCTGGGGGCTGGCTCCCTGCGAGCACCGGGAGGAGGCGGAAGGTCAGTGGCCGGGGGCTGATTATGGCCATTACATCCCAATTCCCTTCCCCCCCAGCCCGGGCTAGGGAGCGAGATCCTGTTAGCAGCCCTCCGCCGATAGGCAGCCATTTACTTAAGTCCCAATTTTTCATTAAAATAGCACATATGGCGATCAAGCATTGCAAGGTCACAGGGCTGCATTGTCTCAGCTTAATATGATGCTATTAAGGCTGGGCTATAATATCCCAGATACAGCAAGTTCAGCAGCGTAAGATCAAGCATTGGGCAAGACTGCAATTTCCTCCTGTCCTCCTGCTATGATCTTATCAAAGCCTGACTGATCTCTATAGACGAAATCGCGCTGGAGAGCATTAAACACCGGGAGCAGCGAGGCCGGGCTCACAGCACGGCTCCCTTTGTGCCGTGCACGGCTCGGGGCTGCCTCCTCCACCTCTTCCTCCTCCTCCTCCCACCCTAGGTGTCATTGCCTGGGATTTCCAGGATGGGCTGAGCAGCTTTTCCTGAAGCCTGGCCTCCATTCAAGCCAGCCTGTGCTTGAGCCAGGTCCTCAACTCCGAGAGAGCATTGCTGAATTTTGGATTTTTCCCCCCAGTTTGGCTTCTGGCTGCCCAGTGGCCAATGCGCTGGCACGGGGCACTCGGAGCGGTGGCCACTCCGTGCAACCTTCAGCTAGCCACTGGCACCTCTTGTAAAACAGGACAATCACTCTTTTCTCCCAGCTGTTATCTTTCCTTTCCGAGCTACAAGTGCCCACATGCGGGCCCTTTATCTCAGCACGTATTTGTACAGTTCCTCGCACAGCAGGGCCCCGCTCTCAGCGCTTGATGAAATATGGGAAGGCTAACAATTACAGAACAGAGGTGGAGGGAGGAGAAGGTGGACTGGGAACTGGCTGGTGGCTTTAATAAGGCATGCAAAGATATGCCTGTTACTGACTCACTGGCGCTGAGATAAAGTGCTTTAAGTGTGCCCAGATGGGACGTTTTCATGGGAAGAAGCAAGCACGTAAATAACGGCGAGTTTGTGCACACAGCAGCCCTGCCAAGAAGGAAGCCTTCCCTGCAATATCTCCGTGAGGATGCCTGGAGGAGCCAACAAATGTGTTACTCCATCCCAGCGGCAGGGAGAGGCAGGGAATGGCACGGGAGAAGCAAGCAGCTGCTCCTGCTGTGCATGCACACCGGGCTGCGGGGCGGCCGTGCCGTGGCGTGGTTGTGCCATGGTGTAGGTGTGCCGTGGCGTGGTTGTGCCATGGTATAGGTGTGCCATGGTGTGGTTGTGCCATGGTGTGGTTGTGCCGTGGTGTGGTTGTGCCGTGGCGTGGTTGTGCCATGGTGTGGTTGTGCCATGGTGTGGTTGTGCCGTGGCGTGGTTGTGCCGTGGTGTGGTTGTGCCATGGTGTGGTTGTGCCATGGTGTAGGTGTGCCGTGATGTGGTTGTGCCATGGTGTGGTTGTGCCATGGTGTAGGTGTGCCGTGGTGTGGTTGTGCCGTGGTGTGGTTGTGCCGTGGTGTGGTTGTGCCATGGTGTAGGTGTGCCGTGGTGTGGTTGTGCCATGGTGTGGTTGTGCCATGGTGTGGTTGTGCCACCTCCACATGCTCCTGCACGCCAGGCGAGTCAGCGGCCGTGGGAGGGGGTTTGCTTGGCCAACAGACCGAGCAACTTGCCAAAAAGGACAGAGATGCCAAAGCCACGCTCCTCCGCCATCATTTCCCATTTGAGTCAGAACGGCTTAAAAGATAATTAGTTAATTGAGCAATGGAAACCATCTCCCTATAGCTATGTGTCAGCTCCTATTAGCCGCCCCGTAGCGCTATCTGAGAATACGCAGATACTCTCCGGAGATATCGATCATTTATTTAGCAGGCCCTGCTCTCCCCCTTCCCCTTCGGTGGCTGCGGTGGGCGGCAGCTCCATCACGGCACCCGCGCCCCGCGGACAGCCGTCAGCTGCAATTGTTTTCCTGCGAAAATAGATGTTCCGTATCGATCTCTTTCCTCCAGCGGGGTCTGGGGGCCTTCTCCTCAGTTACTCCGATAAAACACAACTAATTAAATTTGTGCCTTGCTTTTTTTTTTTTTTTCAATATCGCATTATCCTAATTACTAATTAAGGGGACCACGTGTAAGGGAGAGGCATTATTCCCCGCAGAAGGTTCCCCTAACGGCCTAAATGACATCTCGTGGAAGGAGGAAGGCTTTCAGCAAAGGCCAGGACTGAAGCTTGGGAAAGGATCCCTGGGGGCAACTTAACCGGAGGTGCTTTATCTCCTTGGGTGCTGCCCTGCTGTTTGCTGCATCACCGCGGACCAGCGCCGGCGCGGAGCTGCCCTGCGCACGCGGAGCAGCTGGAAGGCACCGAAGCTGCACTTCTGTGTGCGAGGAGAAATGCAGGGAGGCATTAAAAGTAATGGGGACAGCTGTGCGTGCCACCATCTGCTTGGGAAACCACGCCGGGGGAAGCGGAGGAACCGACTCTTCAGGACGAGTGGCTCGCCCAGCCCTCTCCTCCCACGCCGACGGAGAGCAGCGTCCGGCCCGCAGCGCGACATGCCGCGGCTGGGGCTTGCCAGGGAGGGACGAGCCCTCTCAAGCCTCTACACGCCGCTCTGCTCCTGTCAGAACTGTTTCATTATGTTCCAAGCGGCAATTAAACGCACAAAATTGCAGCGAGGGATTGTAACAAGCAGGACCCCCAGTAATAAAGCACGGGGTGATGCTGAGAGAAGGGCACCGAACTAGAGCCAGGCTTAAAGCAGACCTCCGGGCTCTCAGCCGCCCTGCCAGGGACTCGAACCAAGCTAAACCAGCTCCTCCTCTCCTGAATAACCCCGGGGTTGTTCCTTGTGCCCCGGGGACCGGAGGCAGCCGGCGGGAGCCCCTGCGCCGTGCTTGCTGACGTGGGCATTTCGTGTCCACGCGCATCGCCGCTCACGCTCTGCCTGATCCGGCGTCGTAAGTCACTGCTTCAGCTCTCCTGCGGCTCTTCTAGAGACATATTTCCCCCCCTAAATATGTGGCCAGAAAATACGAGCTGAGATTCACGCTGGGAAGAATTTGGCAGGAATAGCAAATAGGTGCTTGCTGGGGGAAAACAAGGCGTTACTCTGGGCATCAGAGAGCCCCGCGACACCGGGACTCGGGAAGAAGCGCTGCTGAAGAGCGAGGCACTCACGAAGCCTGGCGTTGCTGCCCAGTGCCGTAACGATGCTTGACCTCCAGGATGAGCCCTTCGGCTGCAGGTCTCTGCTTGGCAAGAGGAGGCTCAGGTAACTTCACCAGCATTGGACACCTGGGAAACGGAGGCACTGCTGCACCTCGTACCAAGACAGGGACTGTGGGCAGCCAGACACCTTCCAGAGCCTCTCCGTTGCGTTTTCTGTGATGATTTGCATGTTGCCTTATGCGGCACGGTTGCAAACAAAATTTGGCTAAGGAACCATATCAGTAATTGAAATTTGAAAGGGCTCCAGGCAATATTGATGTCTACGATTTAGTATCCTCTCGGTTTCTGTTCCGCTCACAGGTTAAATTGAACATGGGTCTGTTTTGGATTATTTTATCTCTCCCTTCCTTTAAGTGATTGAAGTCTTAATAATCAAGGATAATACCGACGCCAAAGTTTTAAGCAATAAACATATAAACAGAATGAAGAGAAGCAGAATGCTCATGTCTCTCAACAGCGAAAATTGTTCCGTTTTATTTTGCTGTAGCAGATGTTAAGTTTCCAATAATAAAATAAAATAAAAAATCTAAGGGAGACATTTAGCAAAGTATAGCTTTACACTCCAGAGTTATCACTCCAATTTCAACTGGGACCATAAAGTTTTATGAGCTATTAAATTGTCCTAAACCTCCTTTAACACACTGGCTCTAATGTTGGAGATTAACCATTTAGAAAAAGGAGGTTACCTTAGCAGAGATCGGGCCATTTTCCTGCACTCTTATGCAGTCGATAACACTTTTCCAAGGCAGAGCCATTTGCTGAGTGCGGGGCTGGTAATTAGCCTGCGTGCCCTGCAGGTAATGCAGCCGCAGCGCTGATGCAGTCTCCCACAGCGCGAGGAGCATCAGCAGCTGCAGGACGGGTGCTCGGGAGAGGTAAAATCCCAGCCTCTTGGCTGGCTTCAGCTTGTCCCTTTTCCTTGTTCCCCCACCCATTCTGGAAGGATGCTCACAATTTCTGCTTTTACTGTTTTTCTTTTTTATTTTTTTTATTTTGGGTGACAAATCTATCTGAGCGTGGCCTTTGCCTGTATTTTATTACCTTGCAGAAGCAACCCTTGATCTCAGCTTGAATCTGCTGGATGCCGAAGCGAAGCCGGTCTTTGCACGACCCAGGAAAAGGTTAAAAGCAATTTCAATTTGCACTCGCAGAGTTCTTTCCAGAGGAGGAACTCAAAAACACTCCAGACACATCCTCGGAGTGTCACAACACCCTCCCATAAGCCCAGCATTATTTTATTGATTTTTAAACAGACACAAACACAGGCCTGGGTCCACAAAAAGATCTTCAGTGTGTTAAAGGGGACTGGCGGGACTTTGCCACTTGCAATCTGCCAAATCGCCACCCTTCAGCTCCCTGTTAAGTGGCACGTAGCCCTGTGGGCACCAAAACCCTGACAGCATTCAGCGTTTGGACCCCCCGGTAGCCCCATTGCCTGAAAGTCTGGCCCCACCTGGAGATGTCTGTATGGAGAGATCTGAGCAGCACGGGGTTGCCTCATGCTGATGACTTGCATGGACCCAGGGTTTTTCCTAAAATTTCTACTCTAGCCCCTCTCCCACCTTGAGCCCTGTACCATCTCCAGCGTGAGATCTTTCCCTCTTGTGTCGCCCTGAATTTCTGGGGCCACGTGGGGACCTCCAGCAGGAGAGGTGGGACCCGGGAGCTCTGTTACAGCACGGTCTGCATCCTGGGTTTGGCTCTGGAGGCTCTTTGCTGCCTTTTAAACCATCTGAAGTGGTTAAAATCCTGTCTGGGACTTCAAATTATGTACAGTCAGTGCAACAAGCCAGCATGGCTGCCTGATCTGGGGAGCTAGGAGGGGGGTTATCTGACTTTGATCCCTTCATCAGACCTCGAGGACATGGTTCCCAAGGCTCGTGTGCACTGCAGCCTTTTTCCTTCTGATCAAAAAGATGCATCCTGCACTCTGAGATGCCTCAGACATCAGCAGAAACTGCGCTAGGAGCAGCCATTCAGCACAGCACGCCTCGGGCTGCAGAAATGCCCTGACTAAGGCAATCTGCAGCGGTGCAGATGTCTCTCCCATGTCCTGCACCACAGAGGAACGAGGTTCAGCTGATGCATGCTTGGAGACTAACAGGACAGCGCATCTATAATTAACTGGAGCTTTAAACTTCTGGAGCCGTTTCCCCTTGGGATGGGGCTCTGAGGAAGAAACCCCTCGGATGTAGCACGTTAACACGCCGCGGACATTTGGATTGAGCAAGTTTTAAGAATGAGTCAGAGAGATTTCCTAACACCTCTTTGTCCCCACGCTCTCTGGATAACAAACATCAGCTCCAAAGGACAGCAAAGCCCCATTCCTCCTCCACCCCACCGGAGCCAGCCTGGAGTCGATGGGGATTCGGTGCCCCCCACCCGAAAGCTGCGAGTTTCCCTCTGCAAGCTTCAATTGCCCTCAACTACTACAAAGAAGAGGGATCCCTAAAAATGCTGCATAACTTAACAGAGCCCAGTTTTGCTGTTTCATTCTTCCCAAGCCCTCTTTCTAGGGTTATAGCAGCTCCACTAGAGCAATCCTCCTGGTCCTTCTTGGCCCCTGCAAGACCCCCCAGCATCTCCCTGGAGAGCGAGCCCCAGCTGGAGCAGGGCAAGGTCTTCCACAGCATCCTCCACCTCCCAGCTGCTCTGCTGGGGGCTCGAGGCCCCACGGGGGTGTGCTGTCCTCGCCCACGGGGCACTTGGTCAGAGGAAAAAAGCCCCAGCACCCCGGGGGGTGTTTTGTTGCTCGGCCTTAATAGTTAAAGGGAGGAAAATAAATGCAAGGGGCTATTGAAACCAGAGACCCGTCAGCATTTCCAGGCCATTCATCTACCTCTTTCAGTTCCTTTGCTTTCCTTTTAATGTATGTAGATGGAGAATGCAAATACCAACGTGAGAAAACTGACCTTTTGGCTGAATGTCACCAAGTTCTGCAGCAGTGGGAGTGTTTGCATTCGGTCGTTAGTTTTAGCCTGTACAATTATTTATATATATCACTGTAAGGCTCGGCGGGATGACTCAAAAAATGCTTTTGACCTTGGTTGTTCTGGTGGTTTGATGGGCTGCAGCCCTGAAATGTTGGGACGCTCACAGCAGTGCTGGCCTTAGAAATGAGCCACCCTAAGCACGGACCTGGGTCCAGCGCGGCCCTACAAGTGCCATCGCTCAGCAGCCAGGAGGGCCAGCCAGCAGCCTGAGCCCACGGCTGTGGGAATGGAGCCACCTCAATTCGTGTTTAATTTAAACTCATGTTCAGCTCAGGGAACCTAAAATACAAGGTATTGAGCTTGAAATTCATGAGGGACTGGATACTCAGAGTTCCCAGTAGATGAAGCCAGCTTCCAAGATACCCCAACACATCCCACCTCGGCCACGATGACCGTGACCATGCAGCATGCCTCCAGCACTGCTCAGAAGTGATTATATTTTGTGATTTTGTCATAGATATTGAGCCCCGAACAGTGGCACTCCTGAAAGCACTGCCCACCCCGCCTCCTCAGCCCTCACCTCTTTGAGAGAGCTCCCGAAGGCTGAGCTGGCGAGCTCTCCAACTTTTCTCCTGCCTGGATTTCATGCTGTTCAAAGAAAAAACGCTCCCCGTGCTGCACGACAGGCAAGCAGCCTGCCTGGCTGCTGGGCTCCCTCGCTCTGCATACTAACGCCTTGCTTTTGTGCATGCCTCTCTCCGAGGCTCTGTTGAATTTCATTCCAGCAGACAGCATTACCTCTCCGCTTCCTTTAAACTACGCTAAAATCCATCTCTGCTGTTCTTGAGGCGACCGGCTGGGACGTGCAGGTGGCCGGGGGCCAGCTCTGGGAGCCTGCAGCACAAACGCAGAAGCCCCAAGAAGGGGCTTGGGGTGAGCGCTGGGGGACCAGAAACTGAGCTCGGTGGCCCCGGCTCTGTCCCGCCATCCTGCCACTGTCATTTTGACACCTGAACCCTCTCCTCATCCCTTTCCGCCCTTATTTGACATGCCACAGCCACCCCGTGTCTCAGTGATGGTACTTGGAGAAATTAGGGCAACTGCTGTGCCGGGTTTCTATTAGTATTGCCAAACTCTTTCAGCATTTTTAGAAAGGGCTTGAAAGGAGGCCAGCTCGTTTCTCCCTCTTCTATTTCTTTTCCTCCACCTCCTCCCTCCCTCCCCCCCCCCCTTTTTGCTGTCTGCGGATGCTTTGGGATGAATTAATTTAGACGTGTGGTTTTGAATGTTTTTGGCTCCTGGTTATCGAGCCATTCAGCGGCTCGCGGAGCCTCCCCCGTCGGCTGTTATTGAACCAGACAGAGAGGGGCGGAGGAGATGGCAGCGGCCTGATTTGTTGGCTTGTTAGTTCTGCTCCTGCGAGCCGTCCATCGTCTCATATTTCTGAATGCTGACAGGCAGAGACGTCAGCCAAAACGCTCCTCGCGGGCTCGCGGCGGAACGATGCCTCCTTCATGCCGCTGCCGGGAGCGGTGCTGGGTGGAGGCGAAGCTGAGCGATTTCTCTCTGCTCTCCTTCTCCCACCCCCAGCCCCACATCCCCGGGTCAGGCTGTGTTCCCTGCCCTGCTCCGGGATGCCTGGCGAGGTGTTTTTAGCACCAAAGCAGGTGGAGTTGATGGTGGCAGCGGTACGCATGTGGAGAAGACCTCGCCAGTCCTTGCGTGCGCCCTGGGCTGGGTTTGAGTCTTCTTGGAGAGGCTCCGGCTGTGCCCCAAAGCCCTGCAGCTTCAGCCAGCTTTGAGCTGCAGGAGCATCGGTACCACAGGCTCTGCTGGGGTAATCCTGCCCGCAGCACCCCACGGAGACCCCGCTCGTGGCCTCGGATGCTGCTGGAGGAGCTGAGAGCTCAGGGCACCACGGCTCGCTCTCCTGGAGCCTCCTGCAGCGTCAGCAGCAGCAGAGATCACAGCAAAACCCTCCTGAAATGCGCTGCCTACTGGCGCTGAGGCCCTTTAATCATCGGGAGGATTCATCATTTTCTCAGCTTTCTAGTTAAATTTTAAAAGCTCACCTGAAACCCTCATTAGTACCCGTCAAGACTTTCTTTGAGTGTACTTCTGCTCTGACTTCGTACCGGGCTAATATCTAAGGAAAATATTATCTCTCCGCTTTGGCTCCCTGCCATCCTGGCCGTGTTGGTGTTTCGGGGGGGGGGATGAAGCCGCTCCGGTTCCTTCGTGTAGCTGGCAAAACTCGGGGCTGGGGGAAATCCCAGGGCTTTGAAGCATCGCCCCGCGCAGGCGGTGGCGGTGACGGCACTTTAATCGGCAAGGAGGAAGGTTTTGAAGTTTGTGACTCCCACCAGGGTTGTGGAAATCCTCCCGAGATTTACCACCAGAGCCCCGTGGGAAGAGGGTTGGTGTTGGGTTGGGCGCTCACCACCCTGATAGCCTCTGCAAGGGTTTTTTTCACCTGATCTCTTTGGGAGAGGGTTAACGCACCAAAAAAGAGGACTTTTGGCCCCAGCCGTCACCAAAGCCTGGCCTGTGTGGGTGAGAGCACACCGGCACAGGCCCTTCTCCCATTGCTGTGATCCGAAGCTCTTGGGGAGCGCACAGCAACCTTTCTGCCAGCTCAGATCAATGCAGGCAATGCCTCCAGGCTGCAAATGAAAGCACGGCGTTGCTCTGACTTTTATTTTCATTTTTCTCCAGCATTAACACCTGGGATTTCAGCTACCTGGGCTGAGCCCAGCGAGCTCTGCTGTGGCCATCAGGGAGGTTTCTCACACGGAGCCAGCTGTGGTGCCGGCAGGACATGAGGAAATTAAAATGAGGTAAAACAGGGCGTGAATTAGAGGCACGGCAGCAGCTCCCTGGCAATTGCTGAAGTTCACATTCGCCCCGTGGTGAATGCAGAGCTCCAGGATGTGCTGCAGACCCACGCCCCGGCGGTGCGCACAGGCAGGGGGCTTGCACAAGGAATTACCCTGAAACCTTTCCAGCCGAAAAATGCCATGCCGAGAGCTCTGCTGGTAAATTCCCTCTGCTGGCACGGCTGCAGAGGCTGGGGCTGAAGGAGGTTTTAATGCACTTATCTTGCACAGAGCACTTGAAGCATCTCCTCCATGCGAGAGGGGGAAGAATAGAGAGGAATGCATGAGGGCAGAGGAGCGCGGCGCGGAGCCCGCTGAGTGTTGGAGGTGGACGGCAGCGAGGCTCTCTGCGAGCAGCCTTTCTCCAGCTGGGTTCCTCTTTTGCAATTCCAGCGTCTTGTTTCTCGGTAATTTATATTGACAGAGTCTTTCAAAACACTTTAGGGCTGTTTACAGCATTGAGCAAGAACATTTTGTCTCATGTCCTCGCCATTCTTAAAGACGATCCTCCTCTCCTGCGTCCGGCCCCGGGTCCTGCCGCCCCCTCGCCCGGCGCCCGGCCACGCTGCCCGCAGCGCGCCCCACACTGCAGCAGTGGCAAACCAAGGAAGATGCTGCAGATCTCTGTGATACGGTGCTAATTGCTCATTAGCCTTACCAACCTGGGATACAAGCACCTTTCCAATGGCAGGACTCTTCCTGAGCCAGAAGAGCTTGCTCGTGTGTGTGTCTGTGCATGGGGAGCATGGCTCTAAGTGCTGGGACCCAATGTGCCGTACAAACTGTGGCGTGAGGTGGGGGCCGGGTGCTGCTCCTGCACCCCTGTCTGGCCATCAGCATCACATCGCTGGATCCCAGTTGGGCATCCTGCAGCGAGCCCCTTCCTCCTGGTTTCTGCAGCCCCTTGCTCTGGTCTGGCCCATCGGGATGTCACAGTTGTCCCTGGTCCCCCACGTCAGCCGCCTTTGTCCTGAGAACCTCAGGAAGACGATCCTCTTGTGAAGCCTATGTCCAGCCCTGTCCCCTTCCCACCAGCACTGACCAATTTAAAACCTCTTAAAAGCCTTCTTCAGCCTCGCAGGCTGACGCCGAATGAAACCCTTCGACGCGGGGAAATGAAGCCAAGGACTCAGACTCCCCGGGCGCACAAATCCCCTACAGGAAAGCCACTCCTGGAGGCTCGCAAGCAAAGTGCCGGCCAAACCTGGTGGCTCTGCCCACGGCAGCTTTAATCCAGCCAGAGGGGAAGGAACAGAGAGCAGCACGGTCCCGGGGCAGGCGGGAGTCTGAGTCCACTTAGATTAAAGCTCAGGCATGTTTGACTACCCATGCCACAATAATCCTCCTATTTGCACTTGCCTAAGAAGGCTGGAGTGCCCAATTATTTTAGAGTCGGCTGCTTTACATGCTCTTGGCTTTGATTAAGACTTTTCATCTTTCAGGCAGACATCAAAGTGAAATCTTGAGTTTTCCAGCGCTGGCTTGGGGTGCTCTCGCTGCTTCCTTGTGACGAGCGGACGAGCTGCTCGGATGGCAGAGCAACAGGGAGGGAGCGCTGCACAGAGCAGAGCTCGAGGAAAATTCACCCAAGGCTTCCTCCTGCCCCGCTCCTCCCTGCCCTTCCCACCCCTTTCCTTCCTACCCTGCTCGTGGGGTAAATCCGGGCAGGGCCCAGCACCCAACCTGCTGCTGCTGAGCACCGTCCTGAGGAGGGGACGGGTTTGGAGAGCTCAGGAGAAAAGCACCGAGCTGTGCTTTGGCTTTCTTATCCCTCCCTTCGGCACGGCTTGCAGCCACTTGCTGCAGTCAGTAGCGTTGCACGAAAATCAGCAAATTAATGAAGATCTAGGTGAGGAGAAGGTCTGGCCCCGTGGCTTTCCCCTGCCCAGGAAGGCACAATCCAGCACTTCTCCTTAGCCTCCTTCATCAGAACAGCCACTGCAGCATCATTCAATCCCCTCCTTATCCCCGTGCCTATTTCCTTGCGGAGTCATCCCATCTGGGGGCCAGGTACGAAGCACCCCTGTGTCTGTTTGTGATCGCAAATGGATCTGCGGGGCTAATCAACCCTGACACTGCTGGGAAGCTCATCTAAATACGCCAAGAGGGAAAATGGGGGCGTGCGCCTCAAGGAGGCTCCCCGACACATGGCATCTGGCTGATGAGAGAGCCTGTCAGGAGCAGCCTGCGTGGTGGATGCTCCCCGCGATGATAACTGTTCAAAGTGGATGAGCTTTCTGTCAACAGCTTAATAATCTGCGTCTGCCACCATCCAGTGTCAGCCAACACTCCTGTAACGAATGGCTGATAAGGAGGAGGTTAGACTGGGGAAAATGGGCTGTTTTGTCAGCACAATGTTCTTGTCAACACAAAGGCCCGGGAAAAGCTTGCTGGCTGCTTCAGAGCTCGCCCGGGATGATTCACCAGCCCCACAGCCCAGCTTGTCCCAAAGCCTCTCTTCCCCCGGCAGCAACTGCAGCAGGCGGAGCGGCAAAAAGCCCTGCCGTAAGCAGATGTGGTCGAGCCTCCTCCTAACCCCAAGCAATTAGCCTGGTTTTAGTCCCGAACCTCCTCTATCTCTTCCCCACGTTTTTATGCTTTGAACTTTTTGCTCTTGTACGCGTGGGATTTCGTATTCCCCCCTTGAATGCGGTCCGTGATGAATCTCTGCTGCAGCTTCGCCCTGCAGCCAGGATTCCTGCAGCTGAGCTCTGCTCTGTGCGGGGAAATGTTCCCTTCTGTCGTCAAAATTGGTGGGAAAAACGGGAGAGAGGAACCAAGGTGTGACACATCTCAGCTGGGTCTGGCGACGGTTCCGCCTCCGCATGAGCGGGTGTGAAGCTGGGCACCTGTGGGGTGGGGGGGGAAAGGGGCTGCTGCCCCCATGCTTTTCCCAGCCCTAGCATGGATGGAGAACCATGACCCCATCACCCAGCCCCACTATGGATGGAGAACCACAACCCCACCATCCATCCCCACCACGGATGGAGCACCACGACCCCACCACCATCCAGCCCCACCGTGGAGATGACCGTGGCGAGCTGCAGAACCCGGCGCAGGGGTCAGGAGCACTGGCAGGACACCAGCCCGTCCTCATTGCACAACAGGAGCTGTCCCATGGGCTTCTTCTGGAAGAAGAAAGAATTACTGCTTGGGGAGCAAATTCCTCTGGCTGCTTGAGGCCAGGGCTCAGCGCTCAGGAATGCCAGAAAGATAACACTGGCCTGGACACGAGAGCGGGCGTTTAAAGGGGCTGCAGATGCAAACAGCAAGCCTGCAACATGTCCCCAGAGCAGACGGGCTGCGGGAAGGGACTGGGAACAGGTCTCTGGCCAGAGATGTTCCTTGGGCACTAGTGCAGTGGCTGAAGCCCAAACCTCACAGCTTTAAGCTGCTTTTGCAACCAAGAGCAGCTGGCTGGAAGGATGGGCACCGAGGCTCAGCATCTCTGCTGGTGTAAGCTTCAGTTGCTTCACATTTAATGGTGCTTCCTCTGATTTAATACGAGCTGAGGATACGGCCCACTGTGTGCAAAATTAGCTGTTCATTAGCGTTGCCTGCAATCCCTCGGTGCAGGGATGAAATGAAAGCAGATGCCAAACTGCCACCTGGAGCAAATTTTTTACAATTGAATTACAATTGGCTTGAGACAGTGGGAGTTTCTCATTCGTATTAACTGCGTGCCAAGGCACTCACTGTGCTGCTGCGCTGGATTTCTTACCCAGGTCCGGCTCAGCTCCCTGCTGTTCTTGCACGTGGGCACGTAGAGCAGGAACTTGGGGTTGTCTGGGACAAAAGCTGAAACTTCAGCTTGCAGCAGACCCCTGCAGCTCCTTTCTGTGTGGGGCTTACTCTGGTGTGGCTGCACCAGTGCTGCTGGTTTCAGCTGTGTGCGCTCGCAGCAGGGGAGAGCATCACCATTGCATGTTGCACATTGGCACTTTTTTTTTGTGAGCAGATCTGAAGTTTCACCCTCAGGTATTTGCCATCACTGTGTTTGCACACGTTTTGTCAAAGGCAAGCTGTTTGGCTATAATACAGGCAGTCTGCTTTGTGATCTAAAAATCAGGTAGGTGGCTTTAGCAGTGCCACAGGTATTAAGCTTCTTCCTATTCTATCACAGATTGACACGTCCCGTTCTGTTATGGCATGTTTGTTAGAAATAATGCTTCTATTATGCACTACAGTTTCTGATATGTCATCAAGCAATGTAGAAAAATATTAAATTGACACATCCTTTAGAATAAAACTAACAAAAAGCTCCTTATTTATTTATTTATTTATTTATTTATTTTTTATTTTTGGAACACCTTCTAGACTTCGTTTTTTTTTTAATGATTATTATTTTTTTTTCTTTCGATTTTGAAAAGAAATTTGGAATATTTCCTCAGCTGACTTTCTTCAAATCAGGGATTTTAATGCCTGGGAACTGGGAGAATTTCCCCCACGGTATGTGGAAAGGCTGAAGGTGGCATCAGCCAACCCTTCCAGGGCACTGCAGCCTGGATCTCTCACAGCTTTGCTGCCCAGGCAGTGCTGCTACTGCTACCAGAGCTAATGAGCTTAAGGTTAGCCTGGATGTGTCTACACACGATGCAATCTGCAGAGAAGTACACTCGGTCACTTTTTGCAAGAAAGTCTTCAATGTGTTTACAAAACATGCTTGTGTGCAGATTTTCCCATGTGGGAAACTGGCGCCCACAAAAAACAACTCCCATCAGACCTTCTCTTTGTCAGAAACACACAGATGTTAGCATTTTTCATGTACAAATCCTTGTTTTTATAAAGAACAGTCATCGGACATTCATTTGCAACAGGCATTTGATCTGCATATGTACGGCCTGCTCCGTAGTTCCTAGCTCGTTAGGTAAATTCGCCATTAGCCATGCCCGCTCATGCACTCAGTCAGAGAAGTCTGCTGGAACAGCACGGAAAATCAAAGTCACTTTTGCCTGGCTCGGGAAAGAAGTCTTGCTGGCTGCCAACATCTGCCTTCATCCTGCTGCTTCTGGAAGTGCAGAGGGGAATTGGGGAAAAGGCAGAGCGAGGACGAGTTTGCGATGTAGGAGCAATCACGCTGATGGACCCCGGGAAAAAAATAGTCGTCTTTCTAAGCAATTCAACCTGAGCTCATGCTCGGTGCCCAGGTGAGATTGAGCCATCTTTCCAGTGCAATATCCAGCACAGAGCCTGGGCTGCGTGGTCAGGCCATGGATCAGCCTGCCCCGGGCTGTCAGGTGGGGAGGAGGGTCAGGCAATCACCAGCGGGAGCGGTAGCACCTCTTTAGAAGCTCCTGCCCCCTTTCCGAGGATGAGTAAGGGATGAAGGATGACAGCAATATGAAGAGCGTGGTCCCAACTGCTTGATATCACCCAGCCTCTACCTGGGCTTGTCCGAGCTCTGTGCTGCAGCCGGGTTTCTCAGCGAGTCTTTGCCCCCTTTTCTCCCAGTCTGCCTCCTCATCACCGTGTCTTGCCTGGCCGATTTCATGCTCAGAAACAACACCGCTGGTTTAAATGCTGGCAGCTGGCAACATTTTCCCTTGGAGTCGAACAGCGAAGCGTTTGGGCTCCCAGTCCAGCCTAGGAAGTTTGGCTTTGCTGGTCCAAGCACAACTATTTCTGGCAGGGCACGCTCCCTGTGAGAGCTTGGAGCTGATCTCACTCATTTCCTCCACGCTCAGGAAACGCACAGGGATTTTCAGTGGATTCTCCATACCTCATTTTTTTAAAAAAAAAAAAAAAAATCTTTTTATTTTTTAAAAAAGATGAGGATTGCTTAAACAGAACAGAGCTTGGGTTCTCAAATGCTCTGCAAACTCCTCCAGCCCGGGTCACGAGGGGCTTCTGATCTCCCTGTGGGACCAGGACCCGTTCCACCCTTGTCGGGGCCGCGCCGTGCACACCAACCTCCTGGCGCCGTCGGGCACCCGTCCCTGTTTACACGGCTTCCACGTCGGTGCAGGCTTCGAGTCACTCATTTCCTAAATGGCTCCTTTTGATGGAAAACATGACATTTTGGGGAGGACACCGGGCCAAGCTGGGCATAAGCCTGCCTCGGAGCAAGTCACGCAGCCAGGTGAAGCAGCGTTATCTGCACATCCTGTTTTCGGAAGGGATCCAGGCAGGTGCCCACATCCTGCTTCAGCAGGAGTTGGATGTTTAACTCAGTTAGCCTCCTTTGTAAGGCCTGGTTTAACCCCACGCTTTGCTTTGGATGTGCCCTTTGGCCTGGTGGATGCCCACAGGACTCCCGCACATCGCTTACAGTTTAACAGGCGGCTGCACGAGCGCCTGAATCAAAACCCAGATGCTCAGCGGCCGTTCTGGGACCAAAAGCAGTCCCAGTTTTAAGTGTCCTCTCTGCATGGACACCTGTGGACTTGTAGGACCAAAAGCACCTTGCAAAGACCTCAGTGCCAATGCTGACTTCTTGCAGGTGGGGAAAACGAGGGGGTCAAAGTGGTGGGACAGGACACCCCGTGCCCCAGCACAGGGCTCGGCCTCCTGAGGGCTCCTTCCCTCACTCCCAAAGAATTTGGGGGGGATGTGGTGGGCTGGCAGCAGACCTGCACGGCCTGACTGGTTCCTATTTCAGGCAGCATCGCATAGGATCACCAAAGGAAGATCTCAGCCACCGTGTATTAGCATTCCAGGGCAGTTCTCCTCCTGTGCCGCCTCGAGTTCCCAACTGGGAGCCCTTCTGCTGATTCCGGGGGAGGGAGGAGGGCTGAGCCTGAAATATGTAGTTAACCTGATCTCAGCACAGCTCTTTCCTTTCAGACTTGTTTAAAAATAATATTTTTTTTCTCCTTTTTTATCCTTTTCTTTGCACCGGGAATGCTGCCAGAGGAGGACTGAGCTGTTTCTGTCTGCATGGATCCAGCTCATTTCCAGGCAGGAGCCAGGCAGGGAGCAGGGAATAAGCCCAGGGTCTGAGCCGTGCGTGTATCTCAAAACCAGCCCCCAGCCCCAGTGCCATGTTTGCATTTTGTTTCTGGAAAAAGAGGAACTGGTTCCCTTCGGGGGACCTGCTCTGCCTGGGTATCTGAGAGAGCTTCTCCAGCTTCCCTCCCAAGATCAAGGGTGGCTCTGAAATGGCGTGAGGCAGGAGACACTCCGCTGAAGGAAGAGCAGAAGAGATGGAAAAAAAAGTTTAAAATAAAACCCAAATCTGCTGCATCATTTTTCCCTTGTGAATGGAAGCTGCTCATACAGAACCCCTGGCTGCACGTACAGGGGGTCACTGACAGCTCCTCAGTTTCTAAAGAAGCCACCTTGAGTCTTTCCCCACTGTGGCACCTGGATCATTTTGGAGAGCCATGTGGGCAAATTTCAACTGCTCTGACCAATGGGTTCATAATGGCATGGTTTTTTTATTATTATTATTTTATTTTTTAATCTTGCTCTTTAATGCAAAATCTTCTTGCTGCTCTGGAAGGCAACAGGGCTGCAGCTTCCCTGGCCTGGGCTGGCCTGGCCCCTGCTCTGCAGATGGGGTTCACCGGCTGCTTCCCTGGCAGGAGCCAGGCAGGAGGGGGTTTTGCAGAGGTGGGAGCACAGATAGCTCTTGGCTCCACTGGGGCGCCGCTGGCAGCCAGATGTCTCCAAGCCTGTCACGACCACCGAGAGCCTCCCTTGCATGTGGGGTTGCAGACCTGCATCTCTGAGCTTACCGAGGAGAACCTCGCAGGGCCCTTGGCCAGCAGCAGGTGGGAGATGTTTGTCCATTAACCGTGGTTGTGGTGATGTTCCTGTACAGCCTCCCCGTGGGAGCTGTGGTTTCACGTGATGGTCACAAGCAGGATGCAGAAGAGCACCAGCAGGGGCCCCAATGCTTTATCCAAGGCTCTCCAGACACGTGAGCAGATCTCCTTCCTTCCCCGGGGTCCTGGGAGGTCCGGTGCTCATCTTCAGCCTTTACTTTCTGGAGTCCTGGTTCTGTGGATATTTGACATTTCAGTTATAATTACACTGGTAGTAAAAAGGCCTTCTGGCACCCCTGGTTACCAATAAACCTACCTCTGTGGGAAGACCAAATCCAGAGCTTCAGAAGTAAGGTCTGGAGGACAAAGGCTTGGAAAAGAGAAGAAAATGGCCCTGTCCCCAGGGAAAGGCTGAGGCAGGGCAGCCTTCATTGCTCCCAAACCAGGATGAAAATCACAGTCCCGGGAATTCTGTTTCTGAAGGGAAAATACAACATTTTTATCACTTCAACCTTATCGAAGCATCTCGCTTTGACACAGCACGACAGCCTAGAACCATGACAGTCAAATCAATATGCTTCCAGCCTGTCTAAAGGAGTGTGATCTTTTCCAGTTCCAAATTAAGCAGATGTTAGTCCTTCACCACAAAAATGTGCATTTTTTTTTTTTGTATATTTTTTTTGTAGTGATGCCATAGGAAGACAAAAAGCCGTGGCCTCAGGATGTTCAATCGGCAGCTCTGCCACCGGCATGGTCCCCAGGAGCAGTTCTTACTCTTACCCATCACGGATAAGATTACAGAGGCCATGGGGAGCAGGGGGGGGGGGTTCTTGGATCCCTGGCTAATTGCTCCTGGGAGGGTTTTGGTCTTTGCTCAGCCACTGTACATGGGTGAGAGCAGCCACCGTTGGAGGAGGCACCTCTTGCCCACTTAGCTGCAGATAAGGGCTGGTTTGTCTCGAGTGGGAGGAAGGCAGGGGCTGTGCTGCTGCCAGGTTTCACGGCGTGCAGCCCTGCTTGTGCAGCCAGGAGGGCGCAGGGCTGTGTCTCGGGGGCGAAGGCAGCCCCCGGGGGCTCCTGCTGCTGTTGGTGGCACTCCAAAGCATTCCTGCTCCCCACCTCAACCCAACCTGGGGATGCAGGACGAGGATGCCCCCTCCTTCCCTCCAAGCTCTGTTTCTGTTTTGGTTTCCCTGCCTCCCCCAGCCCTCTCCATCTCCCCCTGCCCCCCAGCCCTCCTCAGCTGTTTTTCCCTCCGCACGGGGCCGTGAGTGGGTTCAGAAGCAGCCCCTCCAGCGGGGCAAGCTCCGGCAGCACGGCGTGGGGAAAGGTGCACCCAAATTCCTGGGGTTTGTGGGCTTCAGCTGTGGGATGGGCACGGACATCACAGAGCCAAAAAAATGCAGCGGGGGCTGCTCAGAGCGGGTCCTTTCCTATCAGTCCTGGGCTCGGCAGGGAGCAAAACCTCAGCAGGGAAAAAAAAAAAAAAACAGGTCAGGGCTGACGTATGGCTGCAAATAGTCTTGGGGGTCCTCTGTGGGGTGGGGTATGGCTGCCTGCACCCAACGTCAGCCTCCTGAGCCTGGTGGGAACCTTCTGCTTTCTGCCTCGGCGGCTGAGCCTTCGTGCACCGGAGGAGGATGCTCCTGCGTGGCTGGTGGTGTCTGCTCTGCCGCGGCTGCAGCCCACGGGGATGTGCTTGCAGGGTGATACGGCAGATGTTGCATTCCTGGCAGATTGTTGCATGCCTCGAGAGCTGCTGTAATGCTGGAGGCTGGGAGGCGAAGTGACCGTAGCCGTCCGAGCAGACTAATAACCCCGCGGAAACGCACTGCCTGCAGGGCTGTTTCCCTGCCTCGCCGATCCAAAATTCAGCAGTGGGGATGCGAGGCAGAGCGGCACGAGGACCTTCCCCTGCACCTCTGTCAGGCCTGCGGTCGTGGCTGCTGCCCAAGGCGTGCTCCACTGCCAGGCTGGGTGCTGAGCAGAAGAAAAAAAAAAAGTCAGCAAGAGCTGAAATTGCAGCCGGGTGAGAAAGGACTGCTGAGGATGTGGAGGGTGAGTGAGAGCAGTGTGAAGGGTGAGGTGTCCGGCCGGCTACAGGACAGGCACAGTGCTCAGCGCTCAGCACCATGCGTGGATGCTCATCGGGCTGGGTTCGTTAGCAGCTCAGCACCCTGCTGGCTGCAGCCACAGGACCCAGCACAGAGCCTGGACCAGTTTTCACCCCGAGGATGGTGCTGCCAGCAAGGTGATGCACACTTGGCTTTGTACCACAACACACAACTCGGTGTGTGCCCACTAAGCAGGCTGGGGCTGGGGACGTGGAGGTCACCTCCAGCCTGCCCAGTGCCGCACAAGGCATCTTCACCTCCTGGCAAGGGGAGCAGGGAGACTTGGTCAGGCTGCGGCTAATAACTGGGTTGTAGCTAATGCGGAACAGTTTCTCGAATAGTTTCCTGATGTTGTGTTGCTCCTGGCAGGGTTCAGAGGGAGAGAAAGCTCCAGGCCTGGTGGGGATCTGGAGCTCGTTTCAAAAGGGCACTGCCGAGCCCTTTTGGTCAAGAACTGCTGGTAACATCCATGCCTTGGGTCCTTGGGGGAGATGCTCCGTGTTGTAGTGGGGGAGAGGATCCATGTTGTAGGGGAACACAGGAATGCAGCATGTGTTTCACTCTGGATGGGTTTAAACAGGAAAAAAAAAAAAGAAGACAACGCAGGTCCTCCAAATAAACTGTGCACATGTGCTGCCATACCAGAGGCAGCATGTGTCTCTGATTTCCATGCAGTCTGGGAAGTGCCACATCCGCCTTGTGCTTGGAATATTTCAGCTCTCCGAGGCCTGCATTTAACCCCTGCCCTCTCCTCCCTCCCGCCTCTCCCGGCAGAGCCAGCGCCGCTCTTGGCCTTGGCACAAACCCGCCAGCAGAGCTTGAGCCAGGGCAAGCACAGGGGATGGTGGCCCGAGGGACTTCCAGGCTGTGCCGATGTGGGGCTGGTGGCCCGAGGGACTCCCCAGGTCATGCTGTGTGCCACTGCTCAACCCGGCCGTGCTGGCTGTGACAAGGACTCAGGAGAAACCACAGCCGCCAGGCAAGGCTCAGACACCTTGCTCTGCTCTACCCAGGCTGGCTGCAGCCATGCTCCAGGAGACGTTGAATAAACCCGTAGGTCGGAGGTGTGTAGGCACGGTGTAACAGCAATTTCTTCTTCTGGTGTGGTGCCCGGCACTCATCCCCGCCTCACGGTCGGATGCTGGCCCGGGAGGGTGGAGGAAAGGCAGACCTTTCTAGCAGCTGCTCTGTGCTTTTCCTCCCTGTGCTTCCAGAAAGGACTGCAGCCTGAAAAAGGATGTCAGGACAGGAAGGATATTGAGTTGGCTTCGGCTCTGTCATACAAATAGCTTAAGTGACCTTTCTCGAGCAACGCACCAGCTATCGCTGTATGGATTTATTCTAAAGGGTTGTCAGCTGGGGAAGAGTGCCGCCATTTCGCAAACGGGAGAGGCAAAGGTGGATGGACAGACAGGGGGACAACCAGACAGACAGACAGACAGAAGGTCTGGGGGGCAGGTAGGGACACAGAGACAGGCAGGTGCAGCCCCCGTGAAACCTCGTTTTAACTCGTTTTGTGACGTGGGCTTTGTGGGTGCTGTCTTTGGAAGGGCACTTTGTGTATCTTCACACCGCTCCTGAGTGTGGCAGTATCTGCACAGTGTTAATCCCTCTGGCCTCATCCTGTACACCTTCCCCAAGTGCCTAGCTCCCATCTGGATGGGGAAACTGAGGCACGCAGTGCAAAGTAACTTCTAAAGGCCCCAGAATGTGCAGGAAGCCAAGCCGGGCATGGCAAACCCAGGGCCCCCGTTCTTCATCCTCTCTCCTAGCCGTTGCCCCTCGCTGTCTCACCCAAGTCTTGGTCCCTGCGACACACCGAGACGATGTCTCCTCCTTCAGAGGGTGGCAAACGCCCACCTTTGGGAGTCCATGGGCATGCGTGAGCCCTGCAGGAAGAGCACAGGGCTGGGAGGTGGGAGCTGGGCTCCTTCCAGGAGAAGTTGGGCTCAAACCACACGAGCTGTTTCCTTGCAGACTCAAACCATTCATCCCCCAACAGTAACGACTGCATTGCACGTGGCAAGCCCTCTGGAGGTGTGGACATTTGCTCCCACACGGCCTCACCTCCAAGCCTGGCTCTGCTCCTGTGTCCTGGCAGGGGGATGGCCGTGGGACCACCGCTGCCCCATTGCTCTTCGCACTTCTTCTGCAGCATCCTTGGAGAAACCGCCCCATCATCCTGTGAGCTGCGGAGCTCAGGGGCAGTCCCTTCCCTGCATGGCTGCCCTGAGCTTTGTGGCCAGTTTTAACCAAAACCAGAGACAATCTAAGAAAAATCCCTGCACCCCATTTGGAGGGATGTAGGCCTCTCTTGTGGGCTGCAGCCCATCCAGCTTTGAGAGAAAATATTCATGGCTCTGGGCTCTTCCCACTGCAGAAGAGGCACCACTGGCTCCAAGTGCAAATTTTAGGATGTTATTTTCTGCTCTGGACTAAATTAGACCCCAGAACATTGCAAGATTAATGGAAAAATGGTTTGGGAAGAAGATGGCTTGTGTCGCTATTAAGAGAAGTTGTAGCTGCCCTGTGGCTGAGGCTGTAGGAGTGTGGATGTTCCCTTGGGAAATGTACCCACTCCTCAAAAAAAACAGCACCCCAGCTTGTGGGACACCGACCCTTTGCATTGCTTTCCTAGGCAGGACTGCATCTACAGGCTCAGACAGGCAGCAGGGGAACTCAGCCCACAACACAGCTATGGACAGGTAAAAAAAATTGCCAGAAACATTCTGGAAATGCCCAAACTCCAGGAATATTTCTTAGCTGCATCTCCCTGCTCTGTGTGTGAGATCGTCTTTGCTTGCAGGTCGTCCAACAGCAATCATGTGTGCTCTATAAACAGCTAATGGAAGAGACACTTTTAATGTAATTATAATTTAAGCATAAAATATGTCACTTCTGTAGGATTTTGTTGTCTGGTGCATAATTACTTTATGGCACTATAAAAATATATTACATTATGATGCCTTGCTGTGCTTTCCTCAAATAATTTATAGCACAGTAATAGCATGGAACAATATTCAAGACCATCGTATCCAATCTAGCATATAAATAAAAATGGTGGAAAATGATGATCTTGGTTAAACGCTCTTTTAATTATTTTGCAGTCTGGGCTAAGGGTTTTTATCCCGGTTTCATTCCCACTTCCTCACCGGATTATAGTCAAAGTGTTCAGAGGGAGGCTTTTTAAAGCTCCAAGACAAGAGAACTGACTACTTATGGATTTTTTTTTTTTAACGTGCTGTCATCTGCAAACAACTGGAAAGAGGAGTAGGGTTTGCTGCAGGTTGACAGGAATTGATAAAATTTCCAGAATTTCTTCCCAAAGCAACACGTTTTCATTTCAAGCCCGCTGAAACATTTCGCTGTATTCAAAAGCCAAACCCTTTCTTCCTGCTTTTGAGGTTCTTAACTTTTATCCCCTTGAAACAAAACCTTGGTGACTTCTGAAGCAAGGCACTGATTCAAAACCAACCACCCACTTTGCGCCTTGAAAATGGGGAAGTGAAATATTTCTCTCTCTTTCTCTCAGCAACCCCGTGGCTGTCTTCCAGCCACGACCAGCAACGCGTTTCCCACCTTGGCACCCCGTTGGCACACGCTGGCCATTTTGGGGAGCTTACACACATTTCAGCGACCTCCGTTCTGGTCCCCCCAGACACGTCTCCTTCCCCGACACGATGCTCCTGGGAGCACAAGGGCTGAAATCCCCTGGCATGAGGGGGTCACTTGTGCCAAAGCCATTTTCTGTGTATTTTAGAGGGGCTGCAAAGCCCTCCCATGAGGGTTCTGGGCGGAGTGGGGAGCAGAAAGACTCCAGGCAAAGCCATCCTCGTTAGCAGAGTTTAAAGCTGAATTTACAGCTCAGGAAGGATTTGGATGACTCACTGGTACCGTAGGGATGGAAAGCAGTAGTGCTTTCCTTTTTAATCCCTGTGTTTCTCGCTGTGTGCACGTGCCCACGTGTGGGAAGCTGCAGTGGGTTTGAGGGGGAAGGCTCGTGCCTGTGCCGCAGGAAGGTCGGTGTCCTGTGCCCTGCCCCGAGGAGCTCGCCCACCGCTTTTTTCCTCCGAGCAGAGGCATTTCTTTGGGCTGGGGAGAGGGACGAAGCCCTGGGGACGTCCCCAAAGCAGCAGGATGGCAGGGCCGTCCCCAGAGCTGCCCCACCGCCCTCTGCATCGCCCTCCCTTGCTCCCGTCGTGGCCGCAGCCGGGAGCTGGGGCAAGGATCTAAAAATAGTGGTGGGCCCTGTATATGCATCTTCTGCAAAGAGACTCATAAATGCGGCCGGGACTGAAAATCAATTCTTTAAAGCTGAAATCAATAACAATAACTAATATTAATAGTGATTATCCTTTCTTTATTGCACTTTGCAGTTGGAAATGAATTGTTTTTAAGGATTAGCGGCAGCTGAACTCTGTAATGCAATGTAAGACTGAAGATTTACTATGAAAACACAGCTTATGAGGAAAGACCCATTACCGCTGATGGAATACACTTCTGGAATGGCTCCGGCCACGGCCGCTGCTGCCACGGAGCAAATGGAGCCTCAGAACCTGAAGTTGGCAGAGGGTTAGGATGTCTGGCAGGAGACAGGGATTTGGGTCTCTAACCCCGTCTGGTTTTCTCGCAGTCTGTCTTTTCGGTTCCCAGACATCCCAAATGCATTTTCATTTTTGGTATCTTTTTATCTGAAACAGCTTCAGACATGCAAAACTTTGGAGGGGGGGGGGGGGAGGAAGAAAGGGAAGTATGTTAAGCCAGTCATATATATATCTGAGTCAGCCATACGTATATGAGACAGCAACGTCTCGGGCTACGGGCTGCGTGTGTCAGAGTTTCCAAAAAGCAGAGCGCATGAGGCGTGCGCTGAGCACTTTAGGAAAGTCTGGTCTCGAGCATCCCCATGGGAGCCCTTGAGCTCTGAGGAACTTCTGCAAAGGGCGCTCTGACTGCTTGGGCTGAGGTCTGTGCGAAACTCCTGCCGGGGAGGAGGCACGGCACACCTGGGGGGCACGGGGCCCCGCTCCCACGTCTCTGCCCCGCTTGCCTCCGGTTCCTGTTGCAAGCGAGTGGCAGCACTTCAGGTGCTGAGAGCAGATTTTGATTTGTTTGGGTTTCTTTGGTGTCATTCATGGCGCCTGGGGATAATCCTCTTCCAGGAGCTTAGCTTACGGCCAGCCACAGACCGCGGCACGCTCAGGGATGGTGAGGTGGGCCACGAGGAAGCACCCAGCAGAGCAGAGGGGATCATGAATTGGGGGCATGGTGGGTTGTTCCTCTGCCAAAAGCTTATTTACTGTCCCTAGAGGGCTGTTATTTGTGAGAAAGCAGTCTCCATCTCTTCCCACGCCGCTCCTCTTGGCATCTTGAGCCTGAAGGACACGCGCCCTTTTCACATGTAGCAGCCATCGGGTGGGCACAGGGCCGGTCATGCATTGAGACTGCAGCTAGCCGCAGTTTTTTTCTAGAAAGCAACATTTACAGCGAGATCTGGCTGTGTCACAGCCGGGGGTGGGTCACTGGGTTCGTTAAGCCCTGGGGATGCAATGTTTGGCATTTCCCAAATATCCAAGAGAGCCCGGGCAAGATGACCCATCAGCGCTTTCAGCCCATCCCAGGGAAGCTCTTGAAGGTGGAGGAGCCACGCGTCGCAGGGGCGACTGCGTTTTTCAGACGTGATACTTGTGCTTATTAAAGGTGAACCCTCAAAATTTCCTAGAACTACCTTGCTGCTGGCGTGGTATTTTCTCAGCTACAAAATTCGGTAGAATGGGGTTGAGGACGACACAAAAAAAGAAAAAACACAGTGTGTGGGATCCTGCCTCTGTTGGAGTCGGGGGCAAATCTCCCTTTGAGTCCTGTTTAGACGGGGTTTTACCACCCTGGCTGACGCCTCCTCCTCTGGTGTGAGCATCCTGGGGTCGTTCAGGTGCAGAGCTCCTCCACCTTTGACTCCTGGGTCGTTTACCCACTTCTCTTTTTAACGCTCTGAAGTTTTTTACTATTAGCTGAATTGTAAAGACAAGCAGAATGAAAGCCTTTTGCAAACAGCAATAGATCAGCGGCAGCCGGCATGAGCAGACCGATCGTATCATGTTATTGATCTCTGTTAAAGGGGATTGACATTTTTCACCTGGGAAGGTTCTTTTATTTTTATTGAAAAAATGGCCTTTTCTTCAGAAATAAAATTGGCCTCTCGCCTCCATTTCTCTCTGCCATTTTAATTCATAGTTGCCTTCCAATTGTATAAAGATTTTTATCATATCTGTCCTAACATCCCCCTGTTTGCTGAAAATCTGTGTTTGAATCAGAAAACCGCTCTTCACAATGGCCGCAGCGTTCTGGTAAGTAGAGCAATGATCATTTACGAAACGAATGGCTCAAGGTTTTCCCCGGTGTTGTTTTTCTTCCCTCGTGCCTTCGACTGCCTCTCCTTTCCATGGGGATGCCATCTCAGAAGCAGGAGCCCTGGGAGCTCTCCCGGTGGGGCTGGGCGGTTCGCGAGCTCCCTTCCACTGGTGCCAGTCTGGAAGGATTTACGAGCGTTTTGCTGAGCCTGGCATGTGGCGAGCAGATGTCTCCGGACTGGCTCAGCTTTGAACTTGCTCTAACAATTCAATTTTTTCAGTTGTGCATCATCGCTAATTTCCTCCAACTCCTCTTCTGAGGGCGGGGGGCTGGAAAACAGCTTCTTTTTCCCAGCTCGGAGGCAGCAGGTCCCCACAAAAGGGGGCTGCATGCATCGATTCTCTTGGAAAAGACCTAAAAAGACCCTGGCCTGGGCCGTGAGATGGCGGCAGCGATGATGCTGGGGATGCCTCGTTCTCGAGGGACCTGGGGATCTGTCTGGGAGGGAAGACTTGTGCCACCTGGGTGGGTGCAGGCGGCATGAGGGTGCACCGAGCCGTGCAGATTCACCTGCTGCCTCCTTCCAGCGTGGCATCTGCTGGGTGGCATCTTGCTGAGATGCTCCTGGCCACGTCGCACTTTCCCGATGAGTACGTTTTCATAGCAGCAAATGAGTCACGGTGAGGGGCAGGAAGAGGCGACCAACACCCTGCCAGCACACACAGGGCCAGGCATCCTGCAGACCTCAGCTCCCCGGCACCGGGGGGATTTCATTCCCGGCTGGCAGAGAAGGAAAGCAAGCAGAGACAGGCGGGAGCTGGGTCCGGAGCTCAAAACCCTCTGCAAGGCCTGAGCATCTTTTTAGTGACTGTGGGAACTGAATGCCTTTTGCAGATTACTCCTTTGGGCCCTTTTTAACCCCAGATGGCAAACACTTGCTCTCTGAGCGCCGTCTGTCCTCCTGACGGGAGCCTTGGGGCGCGCAGCAGGCAGCGAAGCCCATGGCTTCACACACACATACAAACTCAGTTTTCAGAAAGGAAGTGGTTAGTGATTTTTTTACAGAGCTGGGTCTTCCGCTGTGGTTCCAGCTCCCTGCCTCCTGCCTGTGCGCCTGCCCCGCTGCCAATCTGCCCGACGCTAGCACTGAGAGGGAGGATCAGGAGAAGGAGGGGACAAGACGTGGGGGATGAAGAGGGACCGGGGAGAAATGAGATAACACGCGGACTGATCTGTCCAAAGGTTAAGAAGCTGAACTTATTTAACTCCTGTTAGCTTATTTATTGTCCCTGAGTTATATTTGTGACTGCGACTGAGCAGATTAGCGCGGGATTGCTGGGGGGATTTAGAAAGCCTCAGTGTTTTCCTAGCTCCGTACGCGTGCGTGCATGCGGCCGTGTGCTTGTGTGCGTTATCCGCGCTAAGCATTCCCCCTCCCCGCTCCCATCAGGGACGAACGTAAGCACTCATCTGTACATTTAGGGGCAGAGAAGGGAAAAAAAAAATCTCCTTGCTCATCAGATCAGAAGCTAAATTTATGCAGGGTACAACATATGATCTTTATTATACCATGAAAGCGCTGGGTAATAATTCCTCTGTCCTCAGAAACAGGGACACTTTACTGCAGTAAAATATATATATATATATATATATATATATATATATATATATATATATATAAAACCCTCCCACTGGTGGTAAACATATGCGTCATGCACGACTGCGAGAAGCTGGAGCTGGTAAGCACTGGCTGCGGATGAGTAATGTTTGTTACGGCCCCGCTGCCTACCGGGCACTCGGGAGGAGAAGCTTTCGGGAGCAGGAGCAGCCCTGCAGCACAGACCAAATTCCCATCCAAGGCCACCTGCAGGTTCCTGGGGTGGCCTCGCCAGGTTCCCCTGCTTCCCTGGAGCCCCCTTGTCCTTACAGGGTGGTTTGAGGTTGCCTCAGGGCCGGTCTCGGAGCCTTTCTCGCAGACCTTTTGGTTGCAGTGAAAGCAGAGCCCGGGCCGGGTCTCGCTGCAGAAAGTGGAGCGAGCAGGGTGGGTGTCAGGGATCAGGAGCGAGGTGCCTTGCTCAGATGGCGTGGTGAAGGTCTTCTATTGCATCAGTTTCTTTTCTTTCTCTGTCTCTGTGAAACAGCCACAAAAAAACAATGAGTAATTTCTCTGCAGAATATTCATCTTTAAAAAGCCAGGCCCAGGGATTTGGTGCTCGTGGAGTCTCCCAGCATGTTATCTTTTCTCCCTGTGAGTTCGAGAGTGCTTCTGGCTTGCAAACCCAACTGGGAAAGGATCTAAATGAGAAGAGACCAGGGCAGGAGAGGCTGTCGGTGGTGGGTCTGGGCACGGTGGGTCTGGTTTTGGAGCTTGAAAACCACCCGTGTGCACAGGGAGAATGTAAATCTCCTCCTGGCAGTGCCGGCCGGCATAAAGGGAGCGGAGTGAGGGGATGCCACGCAGCTGAATTTCAGCTTGATGCAAAGTCCGAACCGCAGCGTTGGAGCCCATCGCTTTTCCTCCTCTTAACACGGTGCCACCAGCTTTACTGCAAACACGGAGGGACAGCTACTTTTTATGTACAAAAAAAAAAAAGTCACTGGCTGCTTATTTTATTTATGGAGGAGACAGATAATTGACAGGTGGCTGTCTGGAAGAGATGAAGCCCTCCAGCTAAACACTGCAGCTCCAGCAAGGATGCGAACGACAGAGAAATGGCTCCAGAGGTGATAGACTTGTTACTTTTAACACTGCCAGATATATAAGAGAACAGGGTTGAATCGCAGTTCAGAACAATCATACCTAACTGCTGAACTAAATAAAACTGATGATTTCATACCCGTGTCTACAGCAGCCTTAGACTGAGCTTGAATTAATGAGCGTGTTGTTGCCTCCTGGAGGGCTCCACACCCCCGAGGACTTCAGGTTCCGATTTTAGGGCTTGAATGCATTGCCCAGGAGGATGCCAGGGATCAGGAATGGGTGTAAGGGGGCCAGAACTGTGCTGCCCCCTGAGCCTGAGCAGCTTAGGGTGATATTTGCCCCCAGCAAAACAAACTTTGCCAGGGGGCAAGCAGGGAACAGGACAGCTTTACTGGGACTGCTGGGCTGGGTCCCTTGGTAACCCCACAGGTTGCAAATATCCATCTTTCCTTGCTTTTCTGCTTTGGTTTTGGTCATTTTTTTTTTCTTTTCCTTTCTTTCTTTCTTTTTTTTAATTTTTTTTTTGTTGTGTTTTGTTTTGTACTGGCCTGCCTGGGACTTTGAAGCCTGCAAATCGCTTCACGGCCTGCACCTCGTGCCTCTCAATGGACCCGTGCCTATTTTGAGGATGTACAGCATTATCTGCTGCTGACTATTCTAAACAAAAACAGAAGCTTAAACATTAACCCCTGCACATCACACCACCCCAACACACATTGCTGCCTGAGAACTGACTTCTCATAGGACAGATTTCGCTGTGTTTCTTAATCAACAGAGAACTTTTTTATTATTATTATTCCTTTTTTTTTTTTTTTTTAACTGTTTACTAGAGTTTTCTCCCCCGCAGGGCAGAGCAACGTTTATGATGTGAAATCACAGGGGCTCTCTCCCCGCGGTGCTGCAGGCGGCGGTGATTCAGGGCTGTGCCGGGACCAAGCGGAGGCTGTTAGCCGGATCCCTGCACTCCTCCAGCTCCGCAGCAAATCAAAGTGCAACAAATGTCCCCGCGTTGTTCCTTCGAGGAGCCCTGGGCCTTGCACGTTATCTCGAGGGCAGGGTATACGCTACAATAAAAGGAGGCTTTATTGCCAGCTGCAACGGAGCGAAGGATTCAACCACGTATCGCCTTGTGGGTTCGTCGTAAACTCCCTTTTATGGCCCTTCCAGTTTATGGCTAATGGAGATTTACAGTGGGCAGAAGGGGCCGCGTGTGCTAATTAATGCAGTTATTAGCCTGGGAGGGTTCGGCGGAGCCAGCCTTGCTGCTTGCCCTGCCAGGGAGAGGGCGGCGGGCGTTTGGCTGACCCGTGCCTGGCCGGGTGCCGCGGGGCCAAAGTCCTGCCCTGCTCGCTGGGACCCGCGGCGGGACAAGGCACCTTGCTACAGGACAGCATCGGCCACCGAGGGAGGTCGTGTCTGCTCCAGCCGAATGCATCCCCGAAGCCAACAGTGTTTTCTTCAAGTGGGAGGGAGGTGGAAGGGGAGGGAAAGGAGGCGGGTGAGCTTCAGCTGCGATTTTCCAAGCAGAAGTCATCCTTCCCCGTGCCCCCCATCTAGAGGAACCCATTTTGGCGTGCTCAGCCTGCAGCCACAAGGCCAGGCAGGACAGAGAGACACAGAGCAGTAGGTATGGCAGTGGGGCTGTGCCAAAAAATACCCCATCCCTCCTGCTCGGGTGCTTTCTGCTGAGCTGAGGCCGTTCGTTAAAAGTCATCGCTGCTCCTCATCCATCTCCAGGCTCTGGAGGACTCCTGAGCCCAGCTCCAGCCCTCGCACCCCTGCAGACGCTGGATGTGGCCCTGTTAATATCAACCTGGTTCCCATCACACGCCGCTCTGCTGGAACACAGCCTCAAACGAGGCAGATTTCATGGGGCTGCAGCTTTTTGCTATGAACATTTCATGATTGGCAATTAAAAAGCGAGGAGCCGGGGTGAGAACAGCCCTGCTAATGATTTGCAGTCAGCCCCTTTGAGCCAAGTCGTCTTTGCAAAGCCAAAATTATATCGTATCGTTCTCCAGAAGCTACCACAGAAGTTAAATATTAAGTGGCTTAGGTTGCTGGAAACTTCCGTGGCTCCGACTGATCACAGGTCAAGGATATCGGCACCGGGAGCGTCCTTGATCGCAGGCAACGGCCATGAACGTGGCCAAGCCCAGAGAGAGACTAACAGCAAAGCAGGACCATAAATCCAGCCCATAATCTCCGGGCTGGCCCAGTCCAGGCTTCAGAGAAGCAGCGGAGAAGCTGCCAGAGGTGCCCATAAATCTGGGGGGCATTTTGGGGATGATGCTGGAGAGCCACCCCTTTGGTTTTCAGCGCCTCACCCAGCCGTGCGGGCATCGCCTGCCCTGCCCCAAGCACAGGCAGGATATTTTGTGATTGTCTGCCCTGATTTCACCCCCAAGGAATTTCCTGCAGAAGGAAAAGGGCCACGGGCAAGGAGCTACGAGGGGGGGAAGCCACAGGGAAATGGGCACCGGGCTGCCTTCGAGGGGCTGAGCAAGGGCAGGGAGCTGCGGGCGGTTCAGCGGCGAGGTTTGTGACGGAGCAGAGGGCAGGTCGGGATGGAGCGAAAAGCTGCAGGCTCCTTCTCACCACGATTATTAATATTCGAGTTAATTAACTTCACTGAGGGCTGGAGGAAATTGAATCTCAAGAACAACCTAAGCCCTGCTTTAGATTTTAAGCCATTTGGAGCTTTGATTCGAAGCTTGTGCTTTTATTATTATTATTTTTAAATCTCTTGATTTTTTTTTTTTATGCAAACACCTGGCCCACTTTAGAGGCGGTATAACAGTAATAAATGATGCTTATTAATTGGCCGTCGGCTGACGGGGAGCAGCAGGCTCCCAGCTCAGCACAGCACACGGGGGGGATTTGGTATCGGGGCTGGAGGTGCTGGGGGCCCCCACCGGTATCCCAGCGTGGGGGCTCCTGGCAGGTCAGCACAGGGTGGCTGAGCGGGGCAGGGGAGCTTTTGTGAGGTTAAATAAAAAATAATAATAAAAAAGGAAGCTTTTACAAGCCAGGGCTTAGGGACGTGCACTCCCCTTTTGCCCGTTTATTAAGTAATAATGAAACACTTTTGTCAAAGCTTAGGCACCAAATTTCTGACACCAGATGAGCTCTAAAGCTAATCAGGGCCTGGAAAAATGGGAATATAATTAAGGCTGCTGACAGCCCTGTGTCATTAACCTCACAGCTCTCAGGTGCCATGCTGAACCACAGCTGCAAGAGATACTGTATTACGGGTAGCTGGTTTCGGCTGTGGAAATGAATTTGGCTTTTAATGGCTCTGTAATGTCCTTGGAGCTGAGGCACTGATGGTCTGTGCTGGTGCAGCTTGGCTGTGTCCTCTGCCTCTCCATGGTAAGTGAGGGAGGCTCTCTGCATCCAGAAAAAAAAACAAAAAAAATGAGGTTTTTGTGGGTGAGGGTTCAGGCTGGGGCAGTTCTGCCGTGTCCCCTCCTCCCCTATGATTAATTATTATCATCATTAGGAGCGTGGGTGTCTGCTTTGCCCTAGCACCTGGGATTCCTGCCTGTACCCTGCCGTGTCTCTAATCCTCTGATGTAAGCCCTGGGAGCTGTGGGGCTGGTGTCCAAGCCACCTACCTGCTCCGTGACTCAGTGTCCCATCACAGAGCAGAGGCAGGAACGGTGGGGGCTTGGAGGGGGAATGCTCTGAGGCTCACCAATATGTTGAACCCATCCCTTTTATTAGGGGAATGTTGCTGTTGCACAGCTCTGTCCTATTTTGAGGTGGCAAAGCTGTGGCCCCGTCACCCTGTTTGTCTCCTACCCTGAAGGCAGCTCCTGTAGGGGGGTGCCCCAAGGCCACGGAGAGCCCCCGGTGCTGTGGGGCTGCGCCCCGCTGGCTTGCAGGCACAGCCCCAGCACTGTGGGGTTCCTACTGGTGGGAACTGGGGGAGCACCAGTTCTGGTGGTGGTGCAAGACTTAATGTAATTGCTTCTTGTTCTAATGATTATATTAATTTTCTCCTTTTGGGGATTTTACTGCTTACTAGGTGAGGAAGTGGGAAGTGGTTTTTCCCACCCCTTCCCAGCGCGGGCCCCTCCACGTCCTGATTAAATCCTGTGAGGCGAGTTGGTGGGACATCAGCATCATCTATTGCAGCTTGGGAGCGCCTGGGCTGCTGCCAAGATAAAGCCAGCAGCAGCCCTCGGCTGGATCTTCTTATCTGGGGGATCTCAGGGCATGTTTCAGCCGTTTCGCAAGGCGGGTTTCACAGACAGGTACCCTGGGACACGGAAAGGGTGAAGGACCTGCCTGCGAAGGAAGGCAGCTGTGTCAGGGCCAGGAATAGCATCCTGTGACCCAGGCACCTCCTGCAAAAATAAAAAATAATAAAAAAAGAGAATATTTCCAGCGACAGGTGCTGAGCAGCCTTGGGAAGGCATGGCGAGGACTATTCTGTGCCACCTCCTAAGGTGACCGATGAGCCCTGGGTGTTGCTCGTGAGCACGCCACGCTGTTCTCTGAGCACGGGCTCTCAGCTCTCTCTGGATGTGAAAAGCACCTAGTAAGAGCTAATGAGCAGTGTAACACCCAACCCGATCCAGCCCTGATGCTATTTGTTGCTCACCTTTGGCTGTCACAGTGGTGGCATCTGCTGCCCCCGACCTCCTCGCTGCATCTCACGCTTTCCCTGCAGGTTTTTGGGTGCAGAACTCAAGCCTTGGACAAGAGCAAAAGCAGCCAGTTGTGTTCTCACCCTGTCTGCTCTGAAAGCCCCAGGAGCGTGCCTGGTGTGACCATGGCCGTAGGAACCGGGGGAGTTCATGAGAAATTAAAAACAAAAGTGCCTTTATCCATATGGGACCTCGTGAGCGCTCCCATACCCTGGTGTTCTGAGCGCTCCGTGTATGGTTCTTACTTGGTTTTAACTCAATTTCTTTGAGATGCAAATCAGAGGGATTATATTCAGAG
Source organism: Heteronetta atricapilla (assembly GCA_011075105.1). Lineage (NCBI taxonomy): Eukaryota > Metazoa > Chordata > Aves > Anseriformes > Anatidae > Heteronetta > Heteronetta atricapilla. The sequence goes on from CM021747.1 coordinate 7,667,451, forward strand.
GCTGCATCAGAAAGTCTTTAATCCAAATGGGCTATAAGATTTATTTAGAAGAGCCAAATGTCTTGTCTGGGACAGAAGCAACTAAGCTGAACTGAAACAGATGGACATAAAGGAAATTAAGCAACTCTAATGGTCTTATCCAGAGTTTCAAAGTATTTGGGCTTCCGAAAGCCCCAGCTCCTGGAAGCACGTGATGAGACGGGAAGCTCAGGTTTCATTTAAAAACAGGCTTTGCAGTTCACTGAGAAAAACAATAATAATGTTTTTATTCCTCCTGTGTACGGAGAGAAGGCTGCCTTCCAAGTCCTGACTCCTCAGCTAGGCTTACAACGTCAAATGGAAATATATTGCGGAGGGTTTATGAATCCCTCGCTTTTATCACAGTGTCGTTATTTCGGCAGGCTGGATTTGGGTTTTGGGAAACCCGAAGCTGGCAGGACAGCTCACAGTCAGGTTACTGACACAGGAGAGTGTCAGTGCCTTTGGTCTGAGGTTGGATCCACAGAGAGCAGATAAAAAGGTGCGAGGACAAAATCCTTACCGCGTACTGGAGCATTTCTGAATCACAGCAGGGGTAAAGTAGCGTGGGTATGGCCTGGGGAGAAAAGCCTGGGTTTGAGCTGGTTCTATGCTCTTTAGCTTTTAAGCTCTAAATAGTGACAAGGTGTCTTTGACGCTAGTTATTAAGGAGTATAAACTTACTGGATGCATTTCTTAATGCTTCCTGAGGCTCTCCAAGTGTCAGAGCCAAGGGGACCACCGGAGGATGAACGAATCCCTGGGGCTAAGGCCAGGTTAGAGGCTGAGCAGGAAGGATGCTCTGTGGCCTGGAGACAACAGGGCCTGTGGGTGCTCAGGGTGCTGGCGTGGAGCCGATGCCACCTCTGCAAGGGGAAAACCACCTGCAGCAATAGCTGGCAGCAGGGTTTCTCATTGCATCTAAGAGCAGCCCTCCTGAACCACCCCCTGCTTGGCTCACCGAGCTGAGCATCCGGGGCAGAGAAACCTCACGTGTCTGTGTGTTTGCCATCCTTCACCCCAGTGCGTTCGGATTTGGATTAAATAAAAGGTGAGAGAAGTGGGGAGAAGGGGAGGGAGAGTGAGCGAGCGTGAGGAGCTCATCCATTACCATGCTGTGCACAAGGCAGGAGGTCCTGGCCTTCTGGTTTGAGTGCTTATTCCCCATAAAATACATCTGAGGGAAATCAATACAAGAAGCATGCAAGAACTTAAATCAAAGCACGAGGAAGCGGCTCTTGGCGAATGGAGCGACCTTGCAGAGAGCTGTCAGAACTGGGGGACGAGCCCTGTACATGCAAAACCTGCTGGAAAAAACCCAGCGAGGCTGCTGTGCAGGGTTCTTGGGCTGCCATGTGCTCTCTTGGCACGGGGCTTGGATGCTCTGATGTCTGCAGGGAAAAGGACACGAACAGGGGCAGCTGGTCATGGGCTGGGTAACCAACACAAGGACAAGCTGCTGGTTTTCCCCCAGAGCAGCAAGGAGAGCTGATGTACCCTGGGTCACCTATTTTAGCTCCCCAATACAAAGGGGATAAGGACACCATGCAGTGTGGAGATCCTCCAGGCTCCAGCCGTGACCATGCAAGGCCCTAGCCCATGGGATCACACAAGCAGCCCGGAGCAGAGATCCTCCTCGACCAGCCGGTGTCCTGCCGAGCCTCCCTGCTCACCCATGACGATGACGTGGGCAGAAAGATGTTTCCAGCAGCCCACGTCCCCCCCGTGTCCCCGCAGGCAGGGCCACCTTAGCGCGCAGGTGCCTGCCGCTGACCTCGGTGCCGGGTCGCAGCGCCGTGCTGCAGACACCATAAATCTGCAAAGGTTTTCTGCAGTCAAACTCCACCTCTGCAGACCGCGGGGCACATGTTCCCATGCTGGGAAATCTGACCCCTCGGTAGCCTGAGAGACAGGAGAAGCCTGGGTTTGGTGTTTTGAATAAGTGGCTTTTTATCTGAAATCCCTTTGGGAGCATGAGCTCAGTAACCAATGAAATTATATCTGTTGTTTCAAGCAGTGAAGAAAACTTGGCCTGATGTTTATTGAGATTTATGGCTTCCCTTGAGCTTAATTGTCTTTGGGAGCCCTGGATCTTTTTAACGGTTCAGCTAAGTGGTACTAAGAAGGATGGTAATGGTTTGAGCAGTCTGCCCCCTTAGCATATCTCTTTCTCTCACACAATTTGCTGATATTTGGGAAATATAGCTGATGCACTCCCCTCCTGAGGTCACAGTTATTCACTGGTGTGAAACTTCAAGAGACAAAACCAGGTGTGAAAAGCTCCCAGCGAGCGTTTCCTTGGCGAGGCGATGACGTGCACCCGTCAGGGCCATGCACTGGGGACAGGGGGAGGAGGACACGTCGGGGCTGTCACTGGAGAGGGTCCCCTGGAGCCCTGCAAAGGTGCTGAGGCTCCCTCCATGCTTCATGGTGCTCTCCTGGAGCCTGTGCTTCGTCCTCCTGGTGTCCCTCTGCCTGGTGGGGTCTCATCTCTGCTGTGGGCTCCTGGTTCTGTGCCGTCCCAGCTGCCCAGCGCAGCCCGGCATCGCTCACTGCGGGTGGGCGCTGGGGTCAACTTAGGAACTTTGGGATCTGGGGCTTAGGAAGGAGGACACCACCTCCTTCAGCTCCTTCCACTGGTCTGAACTGGGAAGGGACCAGCTCCTCACCTGGAACTCACCCTGACGAGCAGCTCGGTGTCCCTGGTGGTCCTCGGACATGGTGCTTGGGAAGGAAGCATCGCCCTTCACACGTAATTATTCCTCGCCCCTGGAGCCTTTCCATTTCCTATTGGTGCTGACCCTTGGGGTCTCTTATCTCTCCCCAGCCAGCTAAGGAAGCTGTAGACCTGTCATCATGGGCAATGACCTTAACCTCCCCCTCACCTCCGGGAGCTGCCCTGCTCGCTCGGCTGGGTGCGCAGCGGGGCCGTGGCAGAGGTGCCCGCTGCCCGGAGCTGGGTAATTACCGCACCCGTTATGGTTCAGCGGGCACCTTCATTAACAAACCTCAGGTTTCAGAGGTGCCTAACTCGGCCACTGGAAACCACAGCTGGCTGTAACTCTGCGGCTTGTCTAAGCTTTCAGCTCATCTCCGACCGCCTAAGCGGTTTACAGGACGGACAGTAAACAAGGTCTGCTTTGTTGGGCTTTTGCGTGCTTTGAGGGAAAGAAAGCAAACACGCACTCACCGGGCTAATCTCCTGGATGCAGAGCTGGAGGCTGATGGCTCCTTCTCGTGTTATGCTGGCGGGGTTTTTATCTCTCAAATGGCCCAAATAACGAGCGTGCGGAGTCCTCCTGTGCACGTGTGGCCCCGGCTCATGGCGCAGAGCAGGGAGCCCTCGCGCTGAGGTGGCACCTCCAGACAGCACGGAGCTGGGTGTCTCAGGCTGTGCTCCCCCTGCTAATAACTTTTGGAGCTAGTGGCCAGTTCCAGCCTGATGGGGATAAAGCCTTTAAAGACGGTATTTTGTGACGCTTTCTGTGGCTACAGCCGGTGCTCCTGCAGCCCCTGTGCTGATCTGCACGTGTATTTTCTTCAAACGTCCCAGCAACAGGATCCATCCCAGGACCAGCTCAGCATAGTTGCCTGCTAGATCCCACCTTGCATCTGGGTGAATAAATTAACCCATGGCCCCCTCATTTCTGAGGGCTTGGACATTTCCCCTAGCGCAAACCTGGCTTGCAGGAGGAGCAGCCACGGGAGGGAAGGATGGAGTTAAATTCCACAGGGGTGTAAGGAGAGGAGATGGGGTAAGGCGATGAGCTGGGGCATCAAAGGGAGTGGGCAGACAACCTCCAACTATAACCAGCCCCACCCGTCAATAAAACATCCCCTCTGACAACCCACGGCCCTCCAGAGCAAGTGAACGCAGGTCTTTGTGGGGGAGATGTGGGGCACGCAGCCCAAAGGGAGGCTGGGCTGCAGGGGGGCTTGGGGGGGGGGCTGCCAGGCTGTGGTGTGCCCCCCAGACCCATTTTTGAGCCCTCATTTGGTGCTGGAGCAGGGGTTCATGGTGTTTTTGGGAAGCTGGATCGTTGTGCTGGGGCCTTCCAGGTCAGTGGGAACTGTGCTGCTAAAGGGAAAGATGCCTGAGCCTTGGCACCGGAGAGCCCTTTTCCCACAGCCACCTCCCAGCAAGGTGCTGGGAATGCGATGGGCTGGGCCATCCGAGGGAACAGCTTCAGGGCTGGCACTCACCGTGGCATCAGGCCTTGGGAGCCAGCCCCGCTGGGCATCCCTCCTGCTGCATCCCCGGCGCGGAGCCGAAGGCCACCTATGCATCTCCCAGGTGTTTTCCCACCCTGGGGAACTGCAGAGGAGGTGGCAGCTCTGGCTGCAGGTTGTTGCCAAACTGGCTCGTGGATTGCTAATGATGTTTGTGAGAGCCCTGAATGAAGACCACACACGGGAGGCTCAGGCGAGCGAGGTATCTTAGACCTTGAGGGTACGAGGCAAAAAATGCTTTTGCGCCTGACTCACCCGCTCCATGCTAACTCTGACTCATAATTACTGATTTCGATTCAGACAAAAGATTTATCTGCATTCAAACGCATGGAAAAGGCTAATGTAACCTGCTAACGAGGAGGGGAGGTGCTGCTGCTGAGGCACGCGGCGCGCACGACAGGCTGGCACCGGCTTCATGGTCCTTGCACGTGGGGCCGGGATGAGCCCCGAGGATGGGGACACCCTGGTCACCCCCATCCCTGCACAGAACTGGCCATGCCGGAGGGAAATGTCCTTGTACAGGGTGACTTTTGCAACAATAGCCTCTTTTTTTTTTGCAGAGTGCTGGCTGGGTCCCAGCTCTGCCTATTCCCCTCGGCTCCAGGAAGATGCTGCTGTCCCCAGGGATGCCTCTATCCCCTTCTCCCCCAGACCCTGACACGAGAAGGCAGCTCCGGAGATGAAGATGTCTCGAGAGCAGGACCTGAAAGCGTGTTTGCACAGTTCCTCCCCTGCCAGCACAATAGGTGCTACACAGCAGGCCAGCCATGCAAAGCGAACAAGAAAAGCCTGCCGAAGAAAGGCTCCAGCAGCTACAATCCCCATTAGCAGGGTGGATTAAGCTCGTAGCAGTGCCTGGGCTTTGTACCGGGGCAGCCCTGGGCTACAAGCACACAGCGTGGTGGCAGGAGCCTACAAAAGCCCGGCTTGTGCACGATCCCACAGCCAGCAGTGTTCGCCGTGCCCGTTTAATCCCCATCCGTCCCGGGACCGTGCCGCCTCCTGCCCTGCCCGCGCCCTCTCCGAGTGCCCTGCCCGTGCCACCTTGCCCCCCTGCTGCTCAGCCCTGCTGGATGCTAAGTGGAAATTCCACCCCCCCCACCCCCCGTGCCAAGTGTTAAATACTTATCAAGCTAATAGAGCGTCTTCGCGGAGGTGCGTACATGAGACAACATGTTACCATAATTAACAAGCAGCTGGAGTTGGCACCGCTCTCTGCCGCAGCTGCTCTCGGCAGCTTCGAGCTCCTTTCCCAGGGCTGTGGCTCTGCCTCTCCCTGCAATAGCGGGGTCCCCTCCCCTCGGAGGGGATGGTGGGGGTGGTTTCCAGCCCGGGGGCTGCGACTCCTGGAGGTCTGGAGTCTATTTCTGAATTGTACGAGGAGGTTTGGATGAGCGGGTCTGTTCTCAGCGGGCAAACCCTTGTACAGGGGGTGAGGAGCCACTCTGGGAAGTCTCGGGGTGCGCTGAGTTGGGCGGTTTAGGGAAACCCAGTGCTGGAGGGAGGTGGGGTACCAGGAGCAGTGCCTTGTCCATGTCCCACTGATGTGGCCACAGCAGCTCCCTTGGGTGGCTCAGGGGTGGTGCAAGGGCTGTGGGGTTGGTGCTGGGTGTCCGAGTGCCACCAGGCTCTGTGTGAGGGGTGCTGGGGGCTGTCACCTCTGGGGGCACCAATGCTGGAAAGAGCTTGGGAGGGCAGAGGGGATGTGATGGGTTTGCAAGCCCAGCTTCAGGGAGGAAGGTTTCTGTGTGGGCTTGGGATGGGGGAACAATTTGCAGAGTTTGTCTGGTCAGCTGAACCTGCACAGCGCCCACCCCTTTTTATCTGGACGATGAAGATCAGTTCGCTCATCCCTCTCAGCCCGAAGCAGAACTGCCTCACAAAACCTTCCCATCCTTTCTAATTGCCTTGAGCTCCCTCACTTCCCAGCCCCAGAGAAGACGTCTCAGCAGTAGATGTTCGTATCATGACCTACATTGCTATTGGGTTTTAAATATGATTTTTTTTTACTGTGCTATACACTAGCTTTCCACATGCAAATTGCTCTGAGTGAACCATTTATCTGGAAAATAAAGGTTATGTTCTCAAAAGGCATTTAGTTCCCTTTCTGAATGATTGAGCGAGTTTTCCACTGAGAAAACAAAGGTCTTTAACGCAGTCCAAACCAATGACAGGGAAAAAGGTTCAGGTAAAACCCCTCCATTTATTTAATAGCTCCCCCTTCCTCATTCATATTTACAAGATAAAAGGGGCTCCATCAACCCATTAGAGTTGAAATACGTGTCCTGTCTTCAAGGAAAGCAAATCCCATCTGGCATCCCTGGAGGAATATAACCTTAACTTCAGCTTAATGCCACATTAGGGTATCTCACAGATTCCGCCTGAGATTTACCTGCCTCAAAGGGAGATTTATTTTGGAAGCAAACAGGCTGATGTGACAAAACGCCTTCCACGAGCACCTTTTGGCAAGGAGCGCGGTTCCCACGCCGGGTCCGTCCTGCCTCTTGGGGCTGGGGGGTGTCCTGGGTGCCACCTGCCACCAGCCTGGGGACACGGGGCTGTGCTTCGAGGGGCTGCTCCTGCCCCGGCTGCTGGTGCAGGCACAGCCTCAGGCTGGGGTGGGGAGGTGGGAACCTGCACGGGGCTCGCTTGGCCGATCTCGCAGCCGGCTCCCAGGGCGAGGGTGTTCCCGGCCGCCCCCGCGGCCACAGACCCCGTCTGCGCTCCTCAGAGATCGAGGGAGAGGTTTTTAAGGAAAGGCAGGTCCGGCGTCTGCCGAAAGCACCGAGCTTCTTCTATTTGCCTGGGAAATCAGAGTGTTTTCCATGATGAGGATAATCGCTGCTGACACATCTCTGTATCCCAATCCCAGCACCGCCCGTTTCCCTCGCCATCCTCTTCTGCCTTAACACTGGTGGTAGCTGAGAGCAGGGAGAGTCTCTTTCTCCCTCTCACGTGTACTGTAACCTCAGGGACTGCAGCAAAGATGGGCCTAAAAAAGCAGCAGGGGCTGGGGACCTGCCCAGCTGGTGGTGGGACGGGTGGGTGCGGGCGCTCCCCCCGTGGCTGCAGGCGGCTCCAGGAATGCGGGGCCGGGGTTACTGCGCGTGCCGCACCTCGCCTCCGCCGTGCCTGGGTGACTCCCTCCCCCAAAATACTGCTCATACGTGGTTGTCTGGGGCAGCAAAAATAGCGATGGCTCGGGGTGGAAATCACAGCTTCGCTCGGGCTGCTGGAAGGCTCTGGAGGCTGCAGGTTTCATGGGGAGCGAAGCAGCGCAGTGCTCGTCTATGGCTCAGCCAAAGCGTGCTTCTGCACACAGCTACCCGAAGGCGCTGCCTGGTAGCACTTGGTTTATTGTTATTGCTGGTTTTGCTGATACTGATAGTAACAGATGAAGGTTTTGTAATTATCGAATCGATCCCGAATCCTTTTAAATGTGCAGGATTGCTTGAAAAGTCACGGGGCTAAAATATGAGAAGTCCGGGGTCTTTCCTTTGGAGCTCGCTCCTACAGCAAGGGTAAAACCTGGGCGGTGGGTGAGACGGAGACACAAGCTGTGCCATGCGAGCCCCTGGGCACCGGCTGCTCCTCAGCTCCTGGCTCCCTCTTGCCAAGCCCCTGGGCTGCAGAAACCTCGGTGTGTGCTGGCAGAGCCTCCCCAGCAGCACCGCGGGGAGCGGCAGCAGATGCCGGGAATACCTGCGAGCTCCTCGCCTCCCCCTGCGCCATGCCAAGCGCACGTGGCAGGAGGGGGGGGACGCAGCCCCTCTCCCGGGGGAATCCACCTCCGAAGGGCTCTGGGGTGCAAATCCCCGATGCTAAACCCACTGGTGGATTTTGGGCCGGGGCTGCTCGTTCTCAGGGATGTTGGGCCAGGGGAAGGGCACGGCCGGCATGCTGCCGTGTGTTACCGAACTGCATATCATCAGGCTGTTGATGTACACGCTGTTCAGCCTGAGAACGAGAGGGCAAGTCAGCTGCAGGTGGGTGAAACCTATCTCCTCTCCACCGAACTGGCCTGCCTGACTGGTTTTTTATGATTATTTTTTATTCTGTCTCCAGTTAGGCAATACACTTGCCTGTTAGAAATATCGCCCTGGGCTGCCAGCTCAGCGAAGGAGAAAAGCGGGTGTGTGTTACCGAGGGAGGATGGGGGTCACCTCCCTCCTTGGGGGGGCACCTCTCTCCTTCCCCTGCCCTCCCTGGGCTGCTGCATCCACCACCCCCCCTTGCTCAGGCTGCTCGGGGGGTCGTCGGAGCTGAGCATCCTTACGGGGGGGTGTCCTTGGGGGTAGCCCCCAAACACCCCCTCCCCAGCTGTGGGGAGAGGGCTGGAGCAGGTCGCTGGACTGGGGTGGGTGAATTTCAGCCCAGCCAGCAGTTTGGGATCATTAACCATCAAGGTGCCCCTGGGAAGAAGCAAAAGGTATTTGGGAAAATTTGCTAACAGACTCTAATGACTTAATAATCCCTGCCGGAGAGAGCGCGGCAGGTTATGTGAATGTCAAGTTTGTTTGCTTTGCCGAGAGCCGGCTGCTGTTAGGTAATCAGAGGGTGTGACCTCCTTCACGGGGAGAAGGCAAGGCAAGGAAAGGAAAGCACGCGCCCGCCGCTGCGCCGGGATGGGGGCGAGCGCAGGCACGGTGATGGGGATGTCTGGGAGCCCTGGCAGCCCCAGCTGGGGAGCGCAAAGCCCGGAGGTTTTGCCCTGTTTGGTCCATTCAGAGGAGATGAGCAGCATGGGCAGGGATGGGTGAGAGCCTGGGGATGCTCCCAGAGCTCAGGAGTGCCACGAGCAGCACAAGGACTGATGCTGGGTGTATGTTTCTGCTGCGCTGATGCGCGCTGCCTGGGCAGCGAATGCACGTCCCTGATGGAGCTGTGGCACAGCACGAGCCTCTCTCGGCCAGGTCCCTCTTGGCCTGCCCGGGTGGGAGAGCTGTCCTGTTCTGGGGATGCCATCGGGAAGGTCCCAGCTTCACCTGGCTGAGGGCTGGGATTTGCTGACTACTGGGGGCTTTCCTTGCTGGCCAAGCAAATTCAGGGCCGCTAAGCCGTGGCACGACTTCAAGCACGTTTAATCTGACGTGTCCCACACCATCCTAATGGCCAACCTGCTCCTGTTGGCACTGGACATCTCTCTCAGGAAGCTGAAAGAAGGCAGGCGGGTGCTGGCCCCCTCCCCACAGCTCAGTCCGGCAGCAGGGGGATCGCAGCCCCCCGTCCCCAGGAGATCAGGGGCTTGGTGCTCCCGAGGGAGGGGGGCAGGCTGCCTCCTTGCATCCCCAGCGCCGCTCCTCAAGCCCCGGCTCGCCCGCCACCGCCGCAGTTTGCACAGGCGCCTTGGCAGACGTAGCTCTAGGCCAAGTCGCGGGGCGGCCGGGGAGGCGCAGCCGCAGCCTGGCTCCAGACCCCGCTGCGGGAGGTCTGGGCGGCGGGCGCGTGGGCGCCGAAGGCATCGCGTGCCAGCGGCGGCTCTGCCCCGGGGCCCTTCCTCGGCACCTGTGGCCACTTTGAAGCCCAGCCGCAGCCCGGCGGTGCCAGCGGTGCGGGCAGAAGACGTGGGAGAGCCGGGGCTCGGCGTGCTTACGCCCCTTTTTACGCCCGTTCCTCAGAATCTGGGGGGCAGGCAGCATCTCCCAGCAGATGCACATCCTTGTAAATAGGGGCGTGCCGGGATCCTCCTAGGAAACATGGCTGCGTTGCGAACCTCTTCTACCGTCTTCTACTGTTCTCCACGCTCCTGCCTTCTGTCTGCTTTCCCAGGGCTGTGTGGAGCCCGCTACCTTGCTCTGGGAGATTTGGGGAGGGTGGCACCGGGCAGGGTGCTCCCCGGGGAGCAGGGCACCCCCGCACAGCACCCAGCTTTCCTGCTGGGCAGCCCTGGATGCAGCCAGGGGCCACCGCGACTGCGGGAGGGTGCAGGCAGCTCCAGGAGAGCATGAAACAGGCTTCTGCAAAAAAAAAAAAAAAAAAAAAAAAGAGAAAAACAGACAGACACAAAAAGGAAAAAAGGAAAAGGCTTCTGAGGCTTAGAGCTGGATATTTATACACTTGACATAAAGGATATTTCTGCATTGAAGTAATAAGCGTGACTCAGTAAACCAATGGGGAAAGGGTGTTCCCTTTGCAGCAAAACCTCAAAAGATCAAAGAACTTCTTGAGCGGTTTAACATTTTGAATGTTAAATGAATTGGTTTCCCCTCCCTCTCCCCCTGCCTTAAAGTTTTGAAAAGTAAATGGTTTGATTTTGGCTGGGAAGGGAGCGTTTTGGAAGCTCGGGGGAAGCACGGTGCTGGCTGGTCTGACATGCCACGGTCAGGGGCACACTGTGCTGGGGTGTGCAGGACCCAGCTGAGTGCTCGGGGGACATCAGCCTGCTGGGGACAAGGACATGAGCTCTGGCTGGTTTATGGAAAATGGCTTTTCCCTTGCTGTCAGCTTCCAGACTCACTCCTGTTCCAGTGTCTGTCCCACCTGCCCGGGCTGGGGACCTTCCTGAGCAGCTGCTGATGTGACGGTCCCGATGTGGCACTGCAGCTTGCAGGTAACACAGACTCACAGATGATGCCACCAGGGAATGTTATCCTTGATCTCAGCTGCAAGCAGATTTAGGAGGGCTCGTGGTGTGGAGACAAGCGTGTGGCCATTTCCCGTTAATTCACATGGCACAGGAGAGCTTCGGGAGCAGAAAAGCAGCAGAGCTTTCAAGGGAAGCCTCCAAGGCTCTGGAATATGCTGGAGTTTCAGGCAAGGACAAGGTATAAAACCCTGGTCCCAGCACTCCAAGCTCTTGTGCCATGCCCACTGCTGGTGCTGGGCTTCAGGCTAAGCTGAGCATCCCCAGGTTTTAGCAACCCCTCCCTTTGGGAGCAGCAAATCCTGATATTTCACTGTGTACACAAGCAGTGAGATGCTGAGGGCTGGTCCCTGTCTCCCGCCTGCAGCAAGCAGCCGGGGCTGGCGTGCCGGGCATGTATTCGCCAGGGAGGGATGGAGCCTTGTCAGCGGCCCCCGGACACATGTGCATTTCTGGGATCGATAGGCTGGAGTAATATATTGCACCAAGATAACAAATCACTTAGCTTATTGGGTCTTAATTAAGCCTCTTTTATCTCCATGACAGCCACACACCTGGGCTATCGCCCGGGCGAACCGTGGCCGAGCGGCGGGGATGCCGCGCCGGAGCCCGGCGATTGATGATCCTCCGCTGGGTGGAATTGCTTCATTGTGCTCGCAGCGCTCGGAGCCATCCATCTCCTGCCTCCCTGCGCCCGTCCCATGCCAGCACCACCAGCCGCTGCCCCCTCCTCCCGGCGCCGCGCAGGCAGGGGCAGGGGACAGGGGCAGGGGACCCCCGGTGACATTACCCCGGGCTCAGGTCGCCGAGCTCGGGGAGAGCTGCCCCGTTGGCCCCCCTGGGTAATAGATACAGTTGTTATAGCCGCTGACAGCGCGAAATGAAGACCTACATCACCATAATATATTGTCAGGCTGCGAGCACGCTGCGGCCCCCGAGATGAATGAATGCAATATCTCCGCGTGCGAGGGGGAAGGACGGGGGCTTCGCCGTGCCGCCGGCCTCTGGGCGAGGAGGCAGAGCCGCCGCTTTGTGCGGCTGCGGGAGAAAAGGCATTTTTTACTGGTGATGGGGAGGTTGAGGGTGTCCCATCCCCACGGAGCCAGTGACAGAGCCAGCCCGTGGAGGGGAGCACTTAACAAAGGGCCGAAATGCCCCAGCGGTGAGTTCACCCGGCAGTGAAGTAATCTTGCTCCTGCCTCGCTGGCAATTTATGGCTCTGGGGCAAGAGCCTGGTGCGGCTCCCCTAAGCCAGGAGCGGAGGGAAATCTTCCAGACCGGGGGAGGTCTCTCTGACTGGAAGCACACGTACATGACAATAGGGATCTGAAGCACGTCTTGCATTTAGTGTTTTTTTTTGAAAGTAGGACAGTTTTCACTCTGAAGTACGACTGCTGGTGTACTGACTGGGAGTGAAATAATGAGAGCTGGGAGCTGCGGGGAGGACTTACAGCCGAGCAGAGGAGCCCTGCAGGACTCCTCTGTTTCTGCAGCAGTCACCCTGCTTCAGGTTGATGCTTACATCCCGTTCCGTCATGGGCTGCTGCTGGGACTCCTCCAGCCTGGCGGGCCCAGCGGAGCAAGAGGCAGCCCTTCCTCTCTGCTTAACCCGGGGCGGGCTGGCAGCGGCCCTGCCTGCACCAGAAATGATTGGGAACTGGGCTTGTTTTGTGACCACAGGCAAAGATCGCCCAGAATTCCTCCCTCTGCCTGCATATGGCATGGCAATGGCCTTACCCAGCCCCTCCTAATGATTTCTGGTTCCTGCAAGAGCAGTTCCGAGGTGCTGGGCTGGGGTGCTCTGCAGCATGGCAGACCTCGCACGTATGCAAATATTCACACCAAACAATACAATAAGGTGCTGGGCTGGGAGACGAGCAGCCGGCAATTCGTTGTGGCATTAAACAAAGTCCAAAGTACTCACATCACACAAAATCCAAGCAAAAGGGCAACAGCCTTCTGCTGCTCCTGAGTTGTCACGACTATTTACGGGATGTTTGGATGCGCATGAGGCGGATGATGCAGGGACTGCCAGTCCCCATGAGCTGTTGATAGCACCTTCCTCTCCAGACTAGCTCAGCAGGGACACGTGGCATTTTTAGAGTCATTCCCAAGAGGGCTGCCATGAGATGGGCCTGTTTGCGACTGCTTGTGACCTTTCTTATCAGGTAGGCCAGGATTCGTGGCAGGTTTTGGGGTTAGATGTGCTCAGCCTTTGCCTTCCCTTTGCCAAACCCTTCAGCCAGAGCCTGCCTGTGGAGTTGCTTTGGGGGCGGTGGGGTGGCAGCGTGTGATGGGCAGGGCAAAGACCAACAGGGTTAGCAATTTGGGGCCAAAACACTCACTTTCCGACCAGCGGGTGCCAACCCGAGCAGCCTTCATGTCACGGCACGGGTGCCTGCTGGCTCCTCACATAAACACTTCCCATCCTTTTGCCATTAAAAGCCCGGGATCAGTGGGCGTTATCACACTGAGCACCACGCAGGTGGCCACGCGCGATTTTTGCATCTCCCTCTCTTTGCTCCTGAGTCCTCCAAGCACACGTGCGGCCGAGGGATGTGGCTCTGCTCTTTTCCTTGGCCGTCGCTGTTGCTCGGAGGTTTTTCTCTGAGAGGTTAGGCCTTTCCTCGCGCTGGTGCTCGGAGCCCGTCTCCGCCGGTGATATACGGTGCCCTTGTAATCTCCGGTGACATAAATTTTGCTCCTGTTTGTCTCCCCGTGTCACATCCTTCTCGCGCCGTGCCTGTTATTGTGTCTAGCTTTGCGGTTGCGTTTCAGCACTTTCCGTTGTTTGTCTCCTTCACCTGAGGATGTCCATTATGGGATGTAACAGCTTTAATAGCTTATGAATGGGAGGCTGGAGTTTTTATGCTTCGGGGAGTACTGCTCACGGCAGCCACCATTCAAGAGTGGCATTTGCCACTGCTTAGTACCTCAGCCGGGTTCTTCCCTCCTCGTGTTAAGCCCAGGGACAAATAGCTCATGGAAAGCTTCCATCCCTCGCCTGAGGTCCAATTTGTACCTGCAGGCATCCGCAGCTGGTGGCTGGGGGCTGGCCCTGTCCCCTCCAGGGCTGGCCCAGAGCTGGGGATGCTCAGCCTCCTGGTCCTCCCTGGCTGGTCCCCGAATGATGCTCAGCACACTGGGGTGCCCAGGCACCCCGAGCCAAGGCTCAGCATCTGGGAGCAATTGTTCGCCTTCCCCTCATCAGCACCTCTTCCCGAGCAAAGCGCTGTGCAACCAGGATCTAATTAGGCAGGCTAATCTGAAGGAGGTACTACATCTCCATGGAAAACTGCTTCAGTTTGGCTTCTCTGAATAATAAACAAAGCACTTGGGCAGATGATAGGGCATTTAAGTGTTTACTCTTCAGAGCATTAAGTGCTAAATTTGTTTTTAGCTCTCTTATGAAAAGCCCTTGCAGAGTGGAGCACACAAGGGTCTGTCATACCTTCAGCTTTCCTCCGAGCCTCCTGCGCCCCGCGGGGAGCCGGCAGGGACAGCAAGAAGCACCACCGTCAGCATCACAAGGAAGCACCAAGGATTAACCTGCCGGTGAGGGGCAGGGGATGACCCAAACCCATCCCCGTGGGGATGCTGCACGGGCAGAGGGGTGCTGGGGAAGGAGCAGCCGCTTCCCGACCCCGGCTCCCAGTGGCCGTGCCACTGCTGCCTTTGGTTAGTGCAGCCTGCGACAGGCATTAACTTACATTTTTCTTCTCAATTCTGTCAATCGGGTGGCGCAATAAGCCCCCTACATGGAAAACACAGGGAAAAAAACCTCCAGGTGAGCTGGAGCACGGTGTTCATCTCTCCTGTGCCCTCCACCTTGCTGTGCTGCAGCGGCTTCTGTGGCTGGCGCTCAGGTCTGTGCCGCAGGACCTGAGCTCCTAAAGTACAGGAAGGGACAAAGGGAAAAAAAAAAGAAAAGAAAACAGAAGTACCCAATTAAGAGAAGGGGAAGCAATTAAGAGAGAGTCCTGGCACCCTTTGTGAGCCCAAGGATGGGCTGTGCTGCTCACACCTGGCCTCCGCCGCCTGCTTGGCCCGAGGACCAGGGAGGGCTGCAGCGAGAGCAGGGCTGAGCTCGCCGCTGCCGCCGTGGAAATGCAGCACAGAACCAACAGAGCAACTTTCCATTTCTAAAGCCCTGAGAAGCTTGCACCCCACCACGCCGGGACAAAGGGAGAATTAGTGGCCAGCGAAGGGAAAAACAACACAAAGCCGCATCGCGGCGTCCAGAAGCCAAAAAGCCTTTTTCCTCCCTGGCGTGAGGGTGCAGCTGAGCGTGGCGTTGGTCACCGCGCCGTGCAGCTTTGCAGCTCTTTGCATTCGTCTGCGTGTGCCTGAGCTGAGCTCTCCTTGCTGCTGCTTCAGCTGGGATTTTTGAGGCAATTTTGACACATCAGAACCGATGCAGAATGACTCAGAAGTTTTCAGGCAGAGTTTTCTCCATCAGAAAGGGGAAGGAGGGGGGTGCGCACGTATCTAGCTGCAGCCTCCTTGAAATCAGCCTTTTTCAAGAAGAATATTACGGTTCAGGCAAATTTGGGATGTGTCTGAACATGCTTCCCGTCCGCATCATGGATTCAATTACAACGCAACACTTTGCAGATTTCTGTTAAATTTTAACTCGTTTCACATGGGCTGCATGAACTTTGCCTGACATTTGAAAGCAGGCAACTTGTGTCATCAGGTTACACTCACACTTATCTCTGCAAACATATCCTTGTACCCGAACCCGCACCTGCACACCCGCCTTGGCTGTGGATGGCATTAATCGAACCTGAAATGTGCTTTCCTCGGGCGCGAGGCTCCCCCCTGCTCTCGGAGCCGTGTGTGTGACCCTTTCCCCGGCACGACAAGCGCAGGCACAGCAGAGGTGGTGGCCAGGAGCGTGGGCACGCGCGGGGCAGCCGGCATCAAAGAGCAGAGGGGACGGGGACAAGGGCAGCGGATGATGCTGAGCAAGTCTCACCGTGGGATTTTGGTGAAGGAAAATGCCGGTGCCACGAGGA
Source organism: Heteronetta atricapilla (assembly GCA_011075105.1). Lineage (NCBI taxonomy): Eukaryota > Metazoa > Chordata > Aves > Anseriformes > Anatidae > Heteronetta > Heteronetta atricapilla. The sequence continues at coordinate 7,683,300 of CM021747.1, forward strand.
TGGAAAGGTTTTGAGGTCCTATCCATCCCTGGCCTCTAAGATGCAGGGGTGCATTTGCAGTGAAGATTTGGGGGTGCTGCCGGTGGCCCAAACCCTATCTCCTGGGGGACTTTGCATGCCCACAGTATCTGGGGTGGACAGGACCCCTCTCCTGTCCCCAAACCTGTTGCAGGGACAGCGTGGCCGGGTGACCTGCAGGCCCAGCTGTGTGCTGGCTGGATGGGGCAGCCGTGCCCTGCTCTCCTCCATCGCATCGAGCCGTGGAAACCCGGCTCTGAACGTCTGCTTTAGGCCTCAGGTCCTTGCGATGGCTAAAAAATCGGGTGTGATCAAAGCCCGGCTTCTCTCCTGCTGTCGGGGGTCAGCAGGGGAAGGGGGAAATATTAAAATCCCGAGATCAGTCAGTGGCTGGTTCTGACTTCAGATGCAAGAAGTGACTGGCTCTGCTGATCAAAGGCCTCACCGCTGTTGTTTTAAAGGTGACATTAACATTTAAGGAGCTTTTGAAAGTCCTGGCTTGCAATAAAAAGCCAGACACCCAGTCACAGAGCAGCTCAAACGCAAGTTTAATGATAATGAAACAGCCTTTTGTTCTCAAGCTCAAAGAAGAACCACAAACCTATTTATAGTGTTTATAATAAAGACCGTGAAACCTTTTGCACATAATCCAGCAAACCGATACCTGCGAGCCTCGGTGTTACCCAATGATCCCCAGAGTGTGCAGAACAGGCTTTTTGTGCGTGCTTCTCCTCGTGGCTTGCAGGCACAGCTGCTGCTTGGCTTTCCAGTGAAGAATTCAACGTGAGCACCGTGTGGATGCCTCCTCATGGTTGCAAGCCCATGCTGAGCCCTGGCCTTGCCGAGAGCGTCCCTAGTCGGGGTGACACAGGGTAGCATGGCACGGCACAGCTTGGCATGGCATGGCAGAGCTTGGCATGGCACAGCACAGCTTGGCATGGCATGGCAGAGCTTGGCATGGCACAGCACAGCTTGGCATGGCACAACATGGCTTGGCACGGCACAGCTTGGCATGGCACAGCACGGCTTGGCATGGCACAGGATCCATCCCACCAAGCTCTCCCAGCAGCAGCTGGGGGAAGCCGTGCACGCGGTGCCGGGGCTCGGTGCGCACCACGAGCCTGGAGTTTCATTTATAAATAGCCTGGAAATGAGAGCTGGGTAGATCGGAGTCACTGCCGGGTAAGAAAATCCCCTGCTCCCTGCCCCGCTTCTGGCTGTGTTGTCTCTTACTGTGAAGTGGGAAGAGCGTGCACGGCGAGGGAGCTCGGAGAAGGCTTTGCACCGGGCAGACCCAGCGGGCCTCCTGCTGCCCAGTGTCACCAAAACGTGAATTCCCTCCTCTGCCAGCTCAGCTACAACCCGGGAGGAACATTTCCCTTCGCAGAGATGCTCGCAGCCCCTGCAGCTTGCCCCTGCCCAGCAAACAGCACGGCGCTCACGGTCCGGGAGCCGGAGCAGGGGGTGCAGGGCTCCCCTTTGCTTGCTGAGGGCACGGGTGGCCAAAGGAATTAGTGATGGGAATGCGTGCGGAGGGGGGAGGCAGGCAACGGGAGAGCCGGTGGGCTGGAAGTGACCCAGACCCGGGGAACAGATGCAACTCATAACGTTAATGAGTGTTTTTTTTTTTTTTCCCTCCCCAAAGGCACTGCACTCCTGAGAACGAGGGGCTTTCTATCCCATGGCAACACCGAGCGGGGAAAAAATGGGCCTGGCTTTTATTTCATTTTTTTGTCCTTTACAGGAATCACAGGCAAACAAAAGCCCTGAACAGATTTATCATTTTTCTTCCTCCCCCACCCCCTCCTTTTCTTTCCTTTTATATTTTTTTAAAATAGGGTTAGAGCAAGATGGATGGTTCCCCAGGCCCGGGGAATGAGCAGATAGAGGCAACCCTGTCGGCTCTGGCATCCCATTAAGCTGAGCTCCGGGAGGAGGCCGCTGTAGGACTTATTAAATTTGCCCCCACCCGGACCCCAAACACCGTCCCCGGCTCAGGGTGTCCCTGGCTCGGCCACCTGAGCCCCAAATCACTGTCCTGCCCGGTGCCACCACCCGCACCCCTCAGCACCCCGGGGCCCGATTCGGCCCCGCATCAGTGCGGGAAGAACCTCCTCCATCCCTCGGTGTCAGCCCGGGCCGATTCGTCACCGGCGGGTGACAAGGGGTTGTATGGCTCTGTCAGCCCGGGGGGCTCTGTCCCGGGGAGGGGACAGCAGGGGGGGCACGGCCGGCCCCCGACCTGCTCCTGACCCGGGGCTCCCCTGCCTGGCAAAATGGCAGAGGAGGAAGGGGAATAGAAAGGAAAAAAGGGGGAAAAATAAAGAAAAAAGGATGGGATTAAAAAAATAAATAAAAGGAATCTCATCGGGCTCACTGTTATAGGGGCACTGAGCAGGCTCGGCGGTGGGTGGGCAGGGGGCACCCGGCTGCCCCCTCCCCACTGCCTGCCCGCCGCGTCCGCACGGGTATTTCCACTTTAATACTTAACAAGGATTTAAAACCCTTCCGTAGTCGGAGTTTGTTCGCAGCGATAAATTTTGAATAGCTTATAAATTATGGAGGCAACGCCGTGTCTCTGTCTGGGAGAAGGGGCCGGACCCCTCTGGCTGCCACGGTGGTGTAAAGCCGGTGCAGCTGGCGTCCCTGGGAGCCGGATCCGGCCCGCCCTGCCTGGGTACCCCATTGCTGTGATGATGGGACTGTATCACATAGCACGGCCACGGCTGCTTCACACCTCCCGATAATAATCCCCCGGGAGGCCGAAATCACAGGGCAGAATTACGGGTGGACAGAGAAGCGCGCGTGATCCCTCTCCATGCCTGTCTGGATATATCCGTGCAGACATACAGAGACAAATACAGAGAGATATATTGTATATGTACGTACAGAGACAAATACAGAGGGATATAATGGATACGTACGTATAGAGATAAATATAGAGGGATATATATAGCTAGCCACAAGCACATGCACTCGTGTGCATGGGGAGCATGCTCACCCTCAGGCAGAGATGGGTCGAATTGCCCGTCTCCCGTTGACGATCCCCCCTGTGCTCCTGCTCCTTAACAAAGCCATGTCCTGGCCCAAACACCACGCAGGGAGCTGAAAATGGGGCAAAAATTCCCATAGCGAGGAGCCCCGGCTCCGTCCGGAGCACCTCGTGCGCTGCAGCCACTTGCTCCGCTCTCCTCTTTGGGGCCGGGAGGGGATATTTGAGAAAAAGCCTGGCTGAAAGAGGTGATTTCACCCGGTGAGAGGGGTTTCTGAGTGCCACAGGGGTGTACGCAATGTGTGCTCCCGACTTTTTCCCTGGCACCTCGTAGCAAGTCGGTAATTAGGTTACAGCACTGCTCGGGCTTTATTTCAGTGCACCAATGTCCAATAAATGGGTATGAAGTTCGTATGTGTGCCTCTAGTATATAAAGGGTATAGGAAAATGGCCAGATTTCACTACATTAATTCATAAAGCAGGTCATTCTTGTCTGGCCCTTTACCTCACTTGTTATTTCTATTTATTAGTAATATTGATGTTTCAGCTGGGAATCAGGACCCTATTGAGCCGGCTTTAATAACAGAAAAGATTTAGCAGGAGAGAGCCCTGTAATGAAGCAATAATCACAATGCCGAGCTCTCGTGTAGTGCAGCTCCCAAGCAGCATTATTATTTGTAATAATGTTTTATTTTGTATTTTGCTTCTGCAGCAAACCCAGCATCTCCCATCGCCCCGGTTTGGCCACGCACAGGGCTCCGCTTGTTGGCAAGTCAGTAAAAAGCCTTGTCAAGGCTGTAAACTGAGGGTGTACACCTGAAGGAACAAATATTGGCTTTGGGAAGCAGTGGCAGTAGTGGGCCCTTGGGTGCAACTGGGTGCTGCCGAGCTCTGCCAGCTGCCCTGCGCCTGGGGCTCGCTGCGCACGTGGGTGGGTTTCCCACTTTGGTCACATCGCCTCCTTTTTCCCCCCTGGCTTTCAAAGTGCTTTTATTTAACGCCGTCTCCTCCTGAAGCTGCAGCACGCATTGGAGAAACTGGAGGATCAGCAAAATCCCGGATAAACCAGGGAGATGGGTGCTGGATGCTGGGCTCCCGTGGAGCCCCGAGGGCTGGCACCACACTGGGGTGCTGCCCGTGCCACAGAGGCGTTTAGGATGCCTTGGAGAATGATCGCCTACTGTCAGTGCCAAGCCAAGCTTTCAATCAGAACCACCTGGGAGCCGTACAAAGCCTAGAACCACGTCTGAACCAGCTTCACCTTCACTGCCTGCTGAGACACTGAGCACGAGCCAGTCCTCAGCTTGGAGTGATCCGATTTGAAGCCAAGATATGCTCCAGGAGGCCTCGTCTGGCAGAAACCTCCGCAGCTATTGATCCTTGAGAAAAAGTGGTCAAGGGAAATAAAAGTGTCCCGGTTATTGCCTTTCCATGTCCTCCACAGCGACGTGCGAAGAGCTGCACAGCATCTTTCCCGGTTGTAAAACCTGCTTTGTTTCCAAAGGCCCAGAACAAGCCTGGAGTTACGCCAACACCAAGGATAGTGCAAGGTGGGGAAAATCCAGAACCAACCCAAACCTTAAAAAGGAACAACAATATTGCAAAAAGGAGCAGGGAGTGCCGGTGAGTCTCAACGAGTGCTCCTGCCAGCCGCTCACGCAGGACCCTGTATGGATGCTGTTACCTCTGGATTTGTACTTCTGTAATTTCCGTAATTTCTTAAATTTTACTTAAGATGATAATATTTCCTAGAACACGGTGGTTGGATTAACTCCATTCCTGTGGTGCGCACCAAGGTGGTATCCAAAGCTGCTTGGAGCTGCATTAAGAACAGATGTTCCCAGACGACCAAGAGAGGACGTTACCTGCGCTGCTCAGCACCCGCGGCGCTGGCACTGCAGCACCCAGGGCTCCACAGCACCGCTCGGGACTGATCCTGCACCGACCGCGCTGCAGGGCAGAGCCACGGCAGGGTTACAGACCCTGCTCCTCTCCAGGACTCAGGGTCAGCACGGGAAGGCCGGGGCTGGCGGAGGAAAGAAACCAAGAGAAGCTTGCAAGAGATCTGGGGAGAGGAATGCGCGATGCGCCTCTCTCATCAAGCTGTGCAGTGTCAGCAGCCGGGGATCCGAAACCCCGGCCGCATCCTGGAACCCCTGGTGCTGAGGAGGGGGCTGCAAATGGTCCGGGTGGGCATCGCTCTGTGAAAACAAAGCGCAGTCCCCCAGGGAGTGACGCAGGGTGACAGTGGGATGTGGCGGCGGGCACCACGCTGCTGGACGCAGCCACCGCCGTGGCCGCACCTCTGCGTGCACAGCAGGGCCGAGTGGGAATTTCCTGGTGGATTTTTTTCTTTCTGTTTTCCACAGGGAAATTCCAGCTAGCTGAAACCGGAGCTGGATCAGAGGAATGAACCCCTGAGCTGCAGAGGAGGAGGAAGAGGAGGAGGAGAATTGTGCAGCTCATGCAGCGGGACAGAGCCACATTTCATTCCTTGCAGTGGACCCGGCAGGATGGGACCTCCTGTCTTGGGGCTACCATGCTCTGAGCATGACCGTGGGGTTTCCCACCTCTTCACAAACACTTCAGAGAGGCCTCTGGTCTTTACCAACACAGAAGAGGAAAAGCAGCAGCAGTGCTTGCAGCCAGCCCCCTCGGCCTGGTGCTGCAGCGCTATCCCCACGCGGAGACGAGCAAGGCATTGACATTATCAAGGGGCAAATTGTTTGTGCCCTTTAGATAGAGGTGTTGATTTTCCTGGGATAATGCAAGGAAGACTTGGCAAAAGCAGCTTTTTTTTTTGTGGGAACACCCCAGTGTGCCCTGCCAGGCTCAGCAGGAGGAAAGCAAGGATGGAGCAGAGCAGCTCTCCAAATGTCCCTCAGCACTCTCAGCCTGATGGGGAGCCCATCGGTATCGCGGCAGGACCCTGGGCCATCCCTGCCCACATTTCTACAACCATTTTTGCCACCAGATCCCCTCCGCAGCACCTGCTGGGGGGTGCAGCACCTGCCCCCCTCCTCGTGCTGCTGGCTGCTTGCTCCGCATCCTCGCCGCGGGGCACAGAAACCGCAGGGCCACGCGAGAGCGCAGCCAGGAGCATCCAGGCTGACCTACTTACAGCACGGGCCCTGGGACTTCCTGGGATTCATCCTCCTGGAAACACGAGGAAGAGTTTGAGGGCAGCAGAACCCCACACGGGGTTGGGATGCTGTCCCAGCCTCCGCCAGGTCCGTGGTGCTGGAATCGCTGTGACTGCTCCGAGCGCGCTTGCCGCCGCATATCGGTGCACAGGCTCCATTAACAAACCAAGTTGCCACCGATATACTCCTTGTTATGTCTCGGGCCTTACGTGTCATTATTTCATTTCAAAGATGGCATTTGTTTTCCCTTCCCTGAATTCCCGTCCCCAAAATCTCATTAGGACGTTGTCACTCGTTGCAGTTTGGAGCAAATCGCAGCTTAATCCAAGCTGCCAGGGAAGCCGGCTGTCCTGCAGGAATCCCCTTAAAGTCTCGGTGCAGGAGGGGTGAGGATAATAAAAAGACATCAAATTAGGAGGTGCCAAGGCTCATTTCAGAGGAGAGGACGGGACTGTGGATACTGACAGGGCCGTAATGCAAATCCCCCTTGGAGCACCTAAAGAATCAGCCTAAATGGATTAATGTGAGGACAGAGAAGAAATGACTTCAGTTGTTTCCCTAATTCAATTCCATTTATTTTTATACGGCATCTTCATACAAAGCGTCTCACAGCTGCTTCACCCAGCAGAGGAATAATAAAGGAGCACCACTCTGGCAGAGCTGCCCACTAGTACAGGCATCTCAGCAGGAGGAAGGAACACGAGTGCTGGCCTGGAGGATTTGATTTCCCAAATCATCAGGAAATCACAAGCCAATTTTTTTTTTTTTTTCATTTTTCCAATTCCAATATTACTAATTTCCCTAGGCTTTCCTCAAACCATCCCTGTAATATACTGAGGCTGATTCTAATCTCATGCTGCTTTTATAGCACTGTAATTCTGATCTCACACTGGTTTTATACTGGTGCAGTTCCACTTATTTCAACTGAGTAAATTCCTGATTTATGTCAGTGTAAACGACAGCAGAAATAGGCCCACGGTTTTCCCTGGAGCAACGCCTGGCTCCCACCAGGGTGAGGAAGAGGAAGATCAGGCCCTTTGCACTGCAAACGGTGCAGAAAACTGCCGTTAAATCACCCCCAGATCCTCACTTTCCAGTAAACTTTCGCTTTCTGCTAGAAAATGCACTTCATTGTCCACGTTGGGAACCCACAGAGGAGCGACGAGGAGCAGAGGCCAGGGTGAGCTGCAGCCCTCCTCCTGCTCCGTCCTCGGAGGCACATCTCCCTTCCTCGGGCCCAACTCTTTCCACCAGGACTCTGTTGCTTTGGATTACACTGAAACGCGCACATCCTGTTTGCTTTAAAATATTCACAGATAACCCCAGGGAATGAAATCCCTGAGGACGGGGTGTGATGGGGCAGCCTGCAGCACGGCCTTTCCCACCCAGTAACACAAGGAGCAAGGAGAGCCCGTCTTGGGGCTGGATCACAAGAGGCTTCTTCCACAAGAACACAGCAACATAACTCCGATCAATTTATTTTTTTTAAGGCTACACACCGCTGCAGTTTGGCTTTTTCACAGCATGTAGCATTTCCTTGATTTATTCTCTGGGATGTGATGCGATGTGACTGGTACCTCACCGGTGTGAGCAGGTGTGGTGCCTGGAGGGATCTCCTGGGCTCCTCCTGCAGCACCTGATCCCCGTTAGACATTAGAAAACCTTGAAAAGCAGCTCGCCTGCAGGCAGGGGGTGATGCTGGTGGTCCCCCAGGGCTGTGAGTGTTGGTGTGTGAGGGCTGTGCTCCCCAAACCCCCTGCAGACCCCACCAGGCAGGACTGCGACTGCTGCAGCCACCCGGAGCTGGGCTCCCCACCCAGGTAAGTCTTGTCTTCACTTAATTCTGCTAACAGAGGAAAAGCAAGGCTGCTGGAACTAACGGCTGTGATGGCCATTGAGTGGATTTTCCTCTTGCGTTTGCCTTTAGGAGAGTGTGGGGTGGAGATGAAGGCTGGCTGGTGCCCCGGCAGGGCAGGGGCCCTTTGCTCCTGTGGTAGCAGGGGCAGGATGTCTTTGCTTGGGTGCTGGCCTGGTGCTGGGGATGGAGGCCCCTATGCCCTCCCCTGCCCTCCAGATAGACCTGGGAGGAGGAGATTCTCCCCCCCAGCATCAGCAGAATAAGCCATGGCCCCGGCAGTAATCTGATAGAACTCGATGGCAGTTTTGGGTTGGGGGGAGGAGAGAATGAGGCATTGAAAAAAGAGGCGTTGGAAGTACACTTCCTCTCAGTACATCGCTGGGAAGACCATTAGGAAAACCACTAGATTATTTTTCACATTCTTCAGTGCAAAACTACTGCATTTTATGACCACTATCAATAACAGCTATCATATTACTAATGCTACAGTTGCCACATATATAATATTTAAATCACATTTGTGGCTGACAGAGACCTATGGATATTCTCGATCCCAACAGGCTATTACAGTTCATATCATGTCTGTCATATAAATATTATGAATCATTTCCCACTATCTTTATGGGGGCTATACTGACATCGTCAAAAAGACTCTGGGTACTGCCAGATAGTGGCTGCATATTTATACACACCTTATGTATATGTATGTGAATGCAGGGAGATTTATACAACAATCAGTAATAAATGCCTATGATAAAGCATATTATCTTCACACTTCGTTTGCAAAGTGCTTTGTATGCAGGGATGGGGGAAAAGGCTGGAGTGAGTGTCTGGGTCACATTTCCAAGCTCTGGTGCAGGTTATTGGGATTATCTGTGATGAGGCTGGTGATCAGGAGCTGAGGGATGGTCCTGGAGCAGCTCCTGCCTGGGCTAGCAGGGCAGGATGAGCTTCAGGTGGTTGGTGTGCTGCTGGTCTGCACCAGGTCAGGATTTGGCGTGCGTTCCACTTGTTGGATGGGTGATGCTCAACGTGCTCTCCCCGAGGAGCTCTAAGTCTCATCGTTTGTGTACTGCGTTTCATCTTCCATCAGTTAATGCGTTCCTGGGCTTCCTTGGCAGTTGGGCCCTGGTTGGGGTGAGGAGATGAAATAGAGATCTCCAGGTGTTGTAAGAGGTGGAACCAGGCTTTCAATCTGGAGTCTTTTTGCAAAGCAGTGAAACCACTGTCCCTGAAAACCAGGCGAAACATGTTAAACTCAATCCCCCAGCAAAGCACGAGAGAGACAGCAGCCTCCCCTAGGGTTATTTGAGCCAGATCCAGCCCAGGTGCCCTCAGCCCTCTTCCCCAGACCTGTTTAACTGCTGGAGCACTTTATTAAGGCTTGCTCCATATGCAGGGATGGACAAGACCAAATGCAGTGTTATGGCTTGGAAGTTAACAGGTCTCTAATAAGCATTTTAATGTCCTTCTCGGGAGCACAGCGCGGTGCGTCTGACTGTGCAATGCTTTATTTTATCTGAGCAGCCTCCTAAAGGGGGGACAAACGCTGTGTCTGCCTGTCCTTGGCGTGGGAATGCGGCGCCCCAGCAAATCAAATAAATCATGTGTGTTTCACTTCATAAACAAACATCATCAGCCTGTTAAATGCTGCTGGGAGGGGAAAAAAAAAGGCAACACAAAGCAGTGGATTTGAATCTGCAGCACTTAAAGAAATGCCTTGTCATTTTGAGTTTTTGCTGGTTTGCATGTGCAGGGCCTGCCCTGGGAGTGGGGGCTCGCCTTCTGGGGTCATTTGGGTTCTCAAAGAGGGGTCTGACAAATGGAGGAGCCTGCTGGCTGGGCTAGGGATGGGCATTCATATACTCAGACTTCGTATTTAATCTTTAATCTGAAATGAAAGACAACCAGGAAGGGTAATGCTGTGTTTATTATTTTATCTTTTCCCCCCAAAGTGCATGAGGGCATGAAACAGTTGGGGATTATGGCAGGTTTTGCTTTTTTCCCATCAGATAATTTTGGGTTATGGACAAGGCAGATTGAAACTGCTTGAAAATAGCTGTGATTTTCAAATCCTGGTCCTGGGCCTGACTCCAAGTTCCCACCTGAAGGTGGTCTCATCCCAAGGTCTCATCCCCCCCGAGCAACTCCACGTCTGTCTCCTGCTGATGCCCACAAGCACCAATGTCCCTTGGCCCCAGATAACTCAGGCGTGTGTGGAAGGAACAGTGTGAGAGTGTGGGGCTGGGGGGAGAAGCTGTCCCCTCCCTGACCTGTGATGCAGGAACACCGCATGTCCCTCTTGGTCAAAGCCAGCTGGGTGGTGGGATTGCAGGTGGCTCGGATGAGGGCAGGCAGACCCCAAATCACCCTGTTGTACACCTACCTTCCTTCGGATCCCAGGCTGAAAGGCATTACCCGAGGGCAGGGAGAAGAAGAGCCCCCAAAGAGCTTCCCAAGACAGTGTGGGACCTCCAAGCAGATGCAGAAACCAGTGACCTGCAACATTTATCCTAACCCCTCTCACCTTGATGATCCAAGTCCTTTGATAGGAAAAGTTGAGGTCAAGCACGGCATCAGGCAGCCTGGTGGAGCTTATTAAATTAATAGGGCATTGAAGAGTTGAGGGGAGGTGGGTAGAGGGGGGGAAAAGGGAAAGAAAAGGTTCGTAACATCACAGAAATAGCCTTGCTACCTTCTGGCATCTTCAAGAGACTGGAAATGTGGGACTGCATCCAGCTGTCTTCTCTGGGGCAAAATTCCTTTGGCTTCTGTGGGAGGCTTTACCCAAATAAGGGTTGCAGGATCAGACCTGTTGTCACTGCAATTAACATTTCGATCCACATCTAACGTGGACTGTTACAGGCTGGTTAGGGAGAAATTTAATTTGCTCTAAACAGCTCGATGGGAGAGGAGCATGAAATGTCCCAGTTATGGTAATTTCTTGTGTCAGAGCCTACAAAAGGTGGATTTCCAGCCCTGGGTCTGCTGATCCTGATACCTCCTGTGGCTCTCAGCCAAAGCGTTTTGGGGGATCCTGGCCTCTGGGGCTGGATCCCCCCTTGTGATACGTGGCAGCAGGAGCTGTTTCCATCGGCTGGCGGCCTGTCTGATTGCTGTAGGCTTGATCAAAGCTGTAAAGGCCCACACTTACCTTAGGCTGTTACGGCACCGATGACTCAAATGGCATTTGTGTGACAGAGGCAGGCGGGAGCTTGAAGCTGCCCCAGCAAGGCCTGGGAGGAGCGCTGCCCCCAGATGTGCTTTCCCTTATCAGACACAACCGCCAGCTTCGGTGTGTACCAGGGGAATGATTTCTACTGGTTTATTGTTGTTTTGTGTGCAGGTAGCCACGAGATCTGGGATTTTTTGCCGTGCCAGCCCACTCGTAGACTTTGCCCCTGCTTCTGTGACCAGCCCCAACTTTCGTTTGTGTCCTCACCCGCTTCCTTTTGGGCCTTTTCTCCCAGGAGTTAATGCGACTCAGCCATAAAAACTGACTTGGAGATGAAACTTGGCATTTAAGGTCCCAGCCCGGGAGCAAATGAAGTTACCAGTTATAAACACACTCCGAAATCTGTTTGGACATGCTGAAATTACAGGAGCTGAGGATAAAAAGGATCCAAGATGCTTTATTTTGTTTTAACTTCTGCAGCTCCGCGTGTCAGTTCGCAGCTGCTTCTCTCTGATGTGAGAGGGGTCGTTTTGGCATTTTTCTTGTCCTTGTCTTAATTCAGGCTGATGAATTGTGGTGTTCCTGCTCGGGGGGCCTGCTGGGCACCCCTCATCATGCGGCCTACCCAGGAGGACAGGGCTGTCCCCTGGCAGATGGGTGTAGAATGGGTTGGAGTTGGGAGAAATCAGGTATTTAGGCCTTTCTTAGGCTTTCCCTCCGTAAGTTTAGGTACTACGGTGGTAGTTATGAGGTAAACTGATAAGTGCTTGCAAGTGATAGACTGGGACATGGCACGGAGCGTGAGATAAGAGGTTGTTGTTATAGGAGGAGGTGCTAGAGTGCTAATATTTACGGCCTGGGAAGCTTTGCCAATTAAAGGATAAATCGGGGTGGGTAGGAGGCTCAGAAGCGCTCCATGGCTGGAGATAATGCTTGGTGGCAGCAGTGTGACCCTGTGTTGCAGTGACTTCTGCGTGTGCCAAACCAGCACCCTGTGGGGAGCCTGGCCCTGTGGGATGGTGGGGGCACCCCGAGCACCCCAGCTGAGACCCCGACCCTGGTGTCACTGAGGTGTCCCGTGCAACTGTGCCACGCTCACTCTGTGTGCTGTGGCCATCAAGAATGAGGGGCCCTATGCTGTTTGTGATGCTTCATATGTCGGAGGGGTGCTTGGATCCATGGAACCACTGATGTGCTGCCTTTAAAGGCCCAGCAGCATTTAGGGAGGCTGGACATGGGGTGGCCAGGGCCTGGTGGCTATGTGGTGCCCCCCTGCCAGGACCCCTTGAAATTGCCCAGCAGCACCTGAAGGCACCACCCTCCTTTTTTTTTTCCTTTCCCCCACATCACTTTTTAAAATTATTTCATTTTTTCCCCCACATCACCTGTTTTTAGTATTTTTTGCTTTTTCCCCACATCACTTCTTTTAATTTCTTTCCCATGTTGCTGCTTAAATGTTTTCCCCCTTTCTCTCATATTTAAGTTTCCCTTTTCCCCCATAACTTTTTTCCCCACATCCCTCTAAACTTTCTTTTCTGAACATTACTTTTCTCATTTTTTCCACCTTTTTCTTTTCATTTTTCTTTTATCATCACTTTTTATTCTTTTTTCCTTCCACATCTTTCTTTTAATTCTGCTTTCCCATCCCTTTTCCTCCCACATTCCTTTCTTTTTTACCCCACCACTTTCCTCCTTTCCCCCACATCCTTCCTTTAATTTTTCCCCTTCGCTTCTCATTTTGTTCCTTCTCCCTATCGCTTTTCCTCTTTCCCATCCCTTTGCATTATTCCCCTTCCCCCCACACCCCATTTTCTTTATCCTTTCCCTATCACTTTCCACTATTTCCCCCACATCCCTTTCTTTATTTTTCTCCCCCACCCCTTTTAATCTTTTCCTTCCCCACACCCCTTTTCCTTTTCCCCCATCACCCCCCCAACCCCCTTCTCCTTTAATTTCCCCTCTCCCCCCACCTTATCCCCCCCCTTCACTTTCCATCTCCCCTCCCACCACTTTATTTTCCCGTCCCTCGCCCCCGACCCCCCCGGCGCGGGGCGGCGCTGCGCTGCGCGGGGCGGGCGCTGCGGGGCGGTCGCGGCGCTCGCTCCCCCCTGCGCGGGCCCCGGCGCGGAGCCGAGCCGTGCCGAGCCGTTCCGTGCCGATCCGAGCCGTGCTGAGCCGTGCCGCGGAGTTACATTGTTGGGACTTTGCACCAAACTCGCGCCGCCGCCGCCTCGTCTGCGCGCCCTGCCGCCGGTGCGGGGCTGAGCCTTCCTCCTCCCTCCCCCCCCTCCTCTCCTCCTCCTCCTCCCTTGGGTGTTTTTCTTTTTTTTTCCTTTTTTTTTTTTTTCCTCTCCCCTCCCTCCCTTCCCCCTTTCGCTTTGATTTCGCTCCCCGCCCCTGCGCTGTGTGTTTTCCACCAAGCCCCTTGGCATGAGTTAGGCACCAGCGATGGACACCAAACACTTCCTGCCGCTGGGTGAGTTTGGGGCCGAAAAGCTCCTCCATTCCTACCGCGGGGCGAGGGGGGGAGGACTTAAAAAAAAAAAAAAAAATTAAAAAAAATAAAAACATTAAAAAAGAGACCGAGCTGCCCCCTCCTCCGCTTCCCCTCCGGTGTCAGCTGCGGGGCATCGGCGGGGCTGCGCGCTTGCCTCCGCGGCGTGCTTGCTGCTCGTTTGTTTTGTTCTCATCCTTATTTAATTATTTTTTTTATTTTTAATTTTTTCTTTTTTTTTTTTTTTGGTGAGGCGCAGCCGGGGGGCGGCGGGCCCGGAGCCGAGCCGGGCTGGGCGAGGGGCGCCGGGCGCAAGCGGGATTTTCAAACGGGGCAGCGCGCACCGGGAGCGGGGCAGCCCCCTCCCCACCGCCCCGGGCTGCTGCTGCGGGGGGAGGAGGGGGGCTGGCAGCTCGCCGCCTTGGCTTTTTTTTTTTTTTTAATATATATATTTTTGGCTCGTTTCTCCCGGATTTTCCCTTTATTATCCCCTCCCAAGCCCCCCTTTTCTACCCGGGGTGCGCAGCGCTGGGCTGGGGGCAGCACCCGTGGGGTCCCGCGTCGCCCCTCGCTGCTGGCGCATTTGGGACCCTGCACGTTTTTCTTTATTTTTTTCCTTTTTTTTTCTTTTTTTTTTTTTTTTAAGTTTAACATTTTGAATCCCGTTTCCAGCCGGAGTTTGCCACGGTTTGGGTGACTCGAGTCAAGTCGTGGCTTGCAGGGGCGAATGCCTCCCTGCGCCTGGCTTTTGGGAGAAGTGAGATTGCAGAGCTCGGGGAGGGGGAAGAAGAAAGTTTTAGCGAAGTCGCCTGGTGCCAAGCCCTGGGCGAGGAGGAAGAGGGGCCGATCCTGCCCCCCTCTGCCGCTGCTCAGCCCGAGACCCCCAGCCACCATCCTGACACCCCCCTGACCCCTGCCGGAGCTCCTCCGGGCTTTAAATCTGTGCTGGAGCTTTGTTAGCGTGCGGTGGTTGTTTTGGGTTGTTTTTGTTTTTCCTTCCCTCTGAAGAATTGCAGTTTTAGCTGTTCCTTTCTAAGCGCAGTGTAAACACACGGAACCAGGGGCTGGCCCCTGCCCTCCGGGCACGCTGGGGGCTTCGGTAGGGAGAGCCTGGCCCCGCAGGCTGGTGGGGAGCTGTGTCCCCCCACAAATGGTGGCTGCAGGGAGACCCTCATCAGGCTGGCTGCGAGATGGGGAAATGGTGCTGTGCTGACTTATCCAAAGTTGTCCTCTGGGCTCAAAGCATCTCACCTGCAGTCCTGCTGTTAGGGTCAGACGGGTGTGGGGTGGGTCACACACAGGTGCCTGGAATGATCCCAAACACACCCCCCTGAGCAGAAATTGCCTGTCCGTGGCCACGCTTGGGGGTGGCTGCCTTAGCTATTTACACCTCTTTCCAACCTCTGGTGGAAGAGAGAGCCTGAGCCTGTGCTGGTGTGGGCAGGATGAGGCCCTGCCTGTCTGCTCGCCTTTTCCTCAGCACCTGAGCGCTGGTGCGCCGCGGATGCTGGCTCTCTGTGCCGTGCTCTTAGTCATGCTGGCTGTGCCGGGGGAGGCGAGGGGGGAGCGTGTGTCACCTTGCTGCTGTCTCGGGGAGGGCTCCTCGTGCCGGTGCAGATGAAAACCCAGCGATTTGCCCCCTCGCCTAGCGGCGTGCGCCCGGTGGGGAGAGGGGAGGCAGCCGAGAGCACCGAGCTGCTGGGGGGAGCACCCGGGGGAGCACCCAGGCAGCTGCCCCAGGACAGCTGGGGGTGCTTGGCTTTGCATTGCTGGCTTGGGAGAGAATTCAGCAGCTCGTGGGAGCTGCTTGGGAGTGTGTGCGATGGGGGCCTGCGTCTGCTGTGTGTTTGTGCTGCTGCAGGAGTGACGCTCAAACTTTATCCGCTGGCCTTTGGTCACACAGTGCTTATAAAAAAAATCTGCTTTGGTTGGGAAGCCGGGGGATCCTGCAGGTGTGGGAGAGGGGGACGTTGGTCCTGCTCTGAGCACGGGAGGCAGGCAGGGCCTGGCAGCAGGCAGGCAGCTCATGAGGGTGCCAGGAGCTGGCGGGGCCCCGCTGCCTGCAGGAGGGTGGCTCGGACCCCGCTCCCGGCTCTGCAGGACACCGGTGGTTTTTCCAACCCTGTTGGGACCGTGGTGGCTGGAGCTGGTGTGCATGAGACGGGACGGAGAGGGGGATCTCCAGGCTCGTGCTGGTGGTGTGTTCCTGCATGCTGGCACAGGCCTGAGATGGGGAACTGGAGCAAAATGGTGCTGCCCCGTCAAAATCTCAGCTCAGTTTGGCCTAAAAAGGATAACCGCGTGGAGGATCCCAGCCAAGCCCTGCCCTCGGTTAGACTCAGATAACCCTGCTGATGTCATGGGTGGAAACGTGGCCAGCGCCGGGCACTTTTAATAGTAGTATCTCATTTTCCCGCTGGTCTCGGGAGCGGGTGGCAGATGCCAGTCAGAGGCTCCGATGGGGACGGCGCGTCCCCAGGCACCTCCCGTGCTGGGAGCCGTCGCCCTGCGGCTCTGCGCACCGTGGTCTGCACAATTCCCCTATATCTCCCTTCTCCTCTGTGCTTGTTCCCAACAAGAGGGGGTCTGGGGATGGGCAGGGGGAGCCCTCCCTGGCTCAGCTTCCTTCCCTCGCCCTGCTGTGGCCCGTGCAGCCTGGGTGCTGTGCAAAACCCAGGGCGCATCAGGGGTGCCTGGGCCCAGACCTCGGTGCGATCCCCGATCCTGCTCCTTTTAGCTGCAGGAATTTGTGGCAGGTAAATCCACGGGAAGAAAAGAATAGGAAGGATGAGGAAAGCACTGTGGCTTGCACGAACATCCCATGGCAGGAGGAATCCCCTGCCCCATGCCTGCAGGGTGCTGAGCGGGGCTGTGAGGGTCCCCGAGGGTGAGGACGGCCGCTTTCTGGTCTCTTGCTGAAGCACAGAGCAGGGCTCGACCTCTCCCAGCTGACACATGCAAAACAAGCTGGGAAGGAATTTTTGTCTTTATCAGGATCTCGGCTGTGACAGCTAAATAAATCCTCGGAGGGTCCGTGGATTTACTCCGCCTCGTCCTGCTGTGTTTGAGAGCGTGTTTAGGCTCCTTGTGTTTAGGGCATTTTATTTATGTAAAAGAGAGCGGGGGAGAAAGCCGCAGAATTTTAGTTATTCATTACAAATATTATTATTGGCATTTTGCTCCTGTTGGGGGGGGGGGGGGGGGAAAACAAGGGGGGGAATCAAAACATTTCACTGGGAAATACACCCGGCCTTCGTCCCACCCACATCTCAAAGGCGAAAATAAATATTTATTAAGAAACGGGTTAAAAACCTTCTTGTTGCAGTATTGTTTTCTGGGATCAGGGTTGGATTCCCATATGCCAGAGTCCTGCCACATGGCTGAATATCTTTTTATCCATTTTTCCCCCTTTTTTTTTGTTGTTGATGGTTAAGAAAACAAACAGTGGAGCTGTGGGGCAGGGGCTTGGGTTTTTGGGCCATGCCCCGTGTCACAGCGTACTTGGTGATCCGAGCATCCCGGCACCCTGGGGGGGCGCAAGGGGTTCCCCTGATGCTCTCGATAGCCAGAAATCATGGAGTAGTTCCTGCTGTAAATGTCCTGAGCCCCTGCTGCCAGAGGTGCTGGTGTAGCAGGAGGTGGTGGCGATGCCAAGCGGGTCCCTGCTGCCAGCCTGGTGTAAGCAAAGCTGCCTCGAATCGCTGCCGGCCAAGCGCCGGCTCTTGCAGGGCCGTTCCCTGGGAGCTGGGTAACCTAATTGGGCTCTAATTAATCCTGATGGCTGGCTCCCAGCCCCAGCGCCTCTCCCTGCGTCGCGGCCGTCGTCGCCTCCCTCGGAGCTGGGTCTATCCCCGCGGTGCTGCCGGGCAGAGGGGTGCTCGGCGGAGCAGGATCCGACCCGGCAGCTCCGTAATTGCTTCCTAAAAGGCCCAGGTGGGCTCTCCAAAGTCAGCCCAACTACAAAGCGATAGGGGAGGCAGCCTGGGTGGTTTTATTTTAATTGATTTTGTCAGGAGTAGCTGTATTTTATTACGTTTAAAGCCTAGACTCCGGGATAACTTTGAACGTTTGACACGCACACAAAAAGCAGCTTTCTGACGTTTCCCCCTCTTTGCTTGTCTCTTATTTTATTTCTCTCTTCTCCTCCTCCTCAAAGCGAAGCGTGTGCCTGGAGGGAGGACAGGGGAGGAGGGAGGAGTGGTTGTGTCTCTCCAAAGGCTGCTCCAACATCAAGGCAGCGCGAAGCAGACGAAATAATATTGCAAATAAGGATTTAAAAAGCCCTACAGAAGGATCCCCACACATGCCAGCCGGCTCAAACTGCTCGAAGATTTTTTTCAGACATGCAATTTAGCCTCGGAAAATGCCCTCCTGGTGTAATGGAAACTGGCTGTGGGAACTTGCCTTTTCTGAGAGTGTTTTTGCTCAGAATAAGGCAAAGAAAGTCAGCGAAACAACCTGAGCTTTTATTTTGGGAAGACAGCGTTTCAAAATGGAGGGTGTTTTCTGGAATAAACAGGGAACGACAGCTCCCGTAGGAGAAAGGGAAGAAAGAGTTCAAATTGGGCCCAAACGCTGCTCTCCTCCTTTGCAGTCTTGTTTAACGTGGAGTTAAAAAATAATCCTGTTCAAACAGACCACTCGTAAACATGAAATGTTGTGTTTTTTTTATTGTGATCGACAATAAAAGTTTCAAGGTTGTACCTTGGGGCTGAGCTTCTGCCCCCGGCCCTGTTTGTGTCCTGGGAGCGGGCTGGGAAACTGAGGCAGGCCCCGGGGACCCGCTGCTGCCCTGAGTGAGGAGGGATGGGGATTGTAGGGCTTCTTTGGGGCTTTGGCACTCGTTGTGGGGATGCCATCGGGCTGTGTTTGTGTGGTCACTTGAAGGTCCCAGCTCTCGGTAGCCAAACCAAGCTGCTGCTTGGCCTGGGAGCAAAGAAAAGGTTCTGAGTGATTTGTGTGTGGGCTGGGCGCTCCAAAGCAGTGCGCAAAGAAGAAACACCCCAAATCTTGGTCTTATGGAGCATCCAGAGCATGGCTCATGTCCCTTCTTCCTCCACGCTTTTCTCAGTGATCCCCAGTGCCCCCCGATTCCCCCCCGGTGTCCCCACTGCCCTCCTCCTGTGCACAACTTCCTTGTGCCCACTTTTGTGCTGTCAGTGGTGGAAGAAGTGACTTTGGTGACCACCATGGCGAGGTGCCCACGAGGTGATCTGGGCCTGCCAGGGATTCTCCAAGCCCTGGCGGTGCTGGGTCTGTCGGGTGGGTTTCCCGTTGTGTTGTCTGAGGATTTGAGTTGGGGGGGTCCCGGCTGAGCTGTGACCCCTTCCTCGCGTTGAATCGTGTGCGAGATCGCTGCGGAGCGAGGAGGTAAAAGGTGCGGCAGTGCTGGTATTTGTGACCAATAAAGCGGTAACGGGATTCCCAGCTGGTCGTTGCTTCTCATTTTGCAGAGTTTTGGCCTTCTTTGGCTTTTACAGACTTTAAACATAAAAAATAAAAAGAGGAGAAGGGGGCGAGGGGTGGCCCGGGAGCCCTGCAGCCTGCTTGCCTGGAGGTTTACAGCCCCGCTGAGCTCCGGAGCAAATCCTTTGTGCTGGGGCTGCCAGGAATGCATTAGGGACGGATGCCCTGTCTAGTTTCAGCTGGCTGTGTGGCTCTCAGCGCCGAGGCAGAACCATTTGATTATTGTTTTTCCATTTTTGGCCGACGAGTAAGCGCTGGAAAGTTTTTCGCTGTGAACTCTGTGGGCTGCCGCGATACGATTTCGCTGTGGGCAGCGCATCTCCTACGTACCCATTACCGAGACGGAATGAGGCAATGTCAGCGGTGAAGCAAGAGCGGAAGGAGCGGGGCAGACGGGCTGGCACGGGCGAGCCGAGATGTGTAAGGAGATGCGGAGGTGACGGCGGGAGGCGGGCAGGCTGCGCCCGGGCGGCGGCAGAGGCTTGCTCTGAGGGCGATGATGGTGGTGGTGGTGGTGGTGGTGGAGGAAGGAAGGAGGAGGGCGATGGAGCGGCGGGAGAGGCCCCGGGGAAAGCTCTCGCAGCTGGGGAAGCTGCTACAGATCCGGAGGCTTGCGGGCGCTGTGGCTTCACCACCCTGCGCTGTGGGGACCCACGTTTGGGTGGAGGCTCCTGCAGAACCGTGCTAAAAGAGAGGCCCCCTTTCCCTGCCTGCCCGCCTTGCCAGACCGCGCTGGAACACCCCCTTTTCTCCCTCCTCCTTCTCCTTTTTGGAGCCCTGTTTCTGGGGGAGGAGAGGCTTTATCAGGCAGGGGAAGCTGCAGGCTGAGCCCCCTGGGAGAGGAACGGTGGCCCCTAACGCGGCGCTGCAGGGCCCGGCCGGGGGCAGATAACGGCGTATCTGCGGCAGGTCGTGCTCGCTCACACCACGGCGGGGTCGTGCCCGGTGTTGGGGCTGCTTTTGGAGCCCCCATCCCCTCCTGGCAGCCTGTGGCTACCCAGACCCATGGGGCTGCTGCGTGGAGCTTGGTGGCACCCTCCGGGGACACCAAGCCCATGCGGGGGAGCTGGGGCGAGTTGGAAAGCGCTCTCGGAGCGCTGCACCTGCAGAGCCAGCCCTCCCTTTTGACCTGCACTTGTTCGAGTGTGACTTTCAGCTGATCATAAA
Source organism: Heteronetta atricapilla (assembly GCA_011075105.1). NCBI lineage: Eukaryota > Metazoa > Chordata > Aves > Anseriformes > Anatidae > Heteronetta > Heteronetta atricapilla. The sequence continues at coordinate 7,703,613 of CM021747.1, forward strand.
AACCCAGCGTGAGTCGCAGCGCTTCTGCCCTGCAGCCCGCTGGGCTGCGTCTCTCCAAGCTCACGTAGCGTGAGGGAGAATTGCCCTCCCGTTCATCCTCCTAATTCCTGACGGGGACCCGCTTCTTCCAGGGTTCCCCCCCCCCCCGGCACGCTCCTTGGTTTGTAATACATTAGAGAGAGTCGCTCAGCATTTTAATTTTCTCTCTCCTTTTTTGATTTTTTTTATTAAAATGTTTCAACCCAAGCCGCCAGGGTGGGGAGGGTGGGAGGTGCAGCTCCCCACTCCATCCCCGCGCAGCCCCTGTGTGCGTGCGTGTGCGTGCGGCTCACAGACAGTGAAATTGCACCCTAGAGTTATAAAGCAATTGTCTAGCTCAGCAGCAGAATGAGCATGAAATGGTGCAGAAAGCAACTAAATAAAATTGGGTAAGGCAGATGCATGAAAATAATGACATCTCTATACCATAGTCAGGCGCTCTCTCTCTCTCTCGCACACGCAGATAAACTTTTAACAGACTTTAGCATTTATTTTCCTAGAAACTCTTCTGAAATGGAAACACGTTGGTTTGGCATGAGCCGCCGTGCCCTCTCCCTCGCCTTGGGAAAGGTGTCGCTGGGGCCGCTGGGCCGTGCAGGCCCCTCTCCTCCCTGCCGCCTTCCCAGTCCCCTCCTGCTTTTCCCTTTTCTGTTTTCCGAGCAGGATTTTTATGCTCAGTCAAACACCGAAACGATAACCTTTGCAACTTCATTGCCCTTCTGCGGCGGCTCGGGGAGCGCTGCGAGCGGGTGGCTCCCGGCGGTCACCTGCCCAGTGCGGTGGAAAAGAGCCCGAGAGCGGCTCTTAGAAATAGAAAATCTTCTGTTTTCCTCCCTGGGCTGGGTGGTGGCAGCCTGAGGGGTGGCTCTGTGTGGGTGTCACTTGGGGATGGGGGACCCGGGAGCCTTGTCTGGGGGACCCGCGTCTCCCTGCAGAGGTTTTCCCCACTGCAGTGTTACGCCGGCTATGGCTGCGTGGGTGCAGACTTGGGTTAAAAACACCCCAGATTGGAGGTCTGGATGCATGGGATCCATCCCTAACCATCTGCCCCCGTGCTTCCCCTTCCCCCAAGCTCGGAGCTGCCTGCCCTGCTCTCAGGGTCTGTCTGGCTCTGTGCTCAGCTGCTGCCCCGGAGCCTTTAACCTCGGCAGAGGCACGTTTCCCCCCATTAGCTCCTGGGAAGCTGATATGTTTCCTGACATTGTCTGACGTCTCTCGCTCCTCCTGTGCCCGCCGAGATTCCTCCGAGGGTGGAAACAAGCTGCTAATCTTCCCACCCAAGAGGTCCTTTACGTGAGATTAAGGCCGCGTCCCCAACCTGCCTGCGGACCCGTTCCCTCTCCACAGGGGAAAATTCAGTCCATCCTTCAAAAAAAATTCAGTGTGGCCTTCAGCTGCTGTCGGCGCTCCGACTCCGAGCGTCCTGCTTGGACGTGATGTCCCCGAGGGTCCAAACGTGGCACCGAGGGATGTGTGTGCTCCTGTCCCTTCAAACCCTGCTCTGCTGGAGGAGGCTTCCCCGCAAGTGCTGCTGCGGCTGGGTGCTGAGGCTGCGTCCTGGTTTTGCTGCTGTGGAGAGCAGGGAAGTGCCCGCTTGCAAAAATCTGCAGGCATCCATCAGGCCTGGTGTGAAAGGTTAAAGAAATCCAGAGGAAACAGAGCGATGGGCCTGAGAGAAAGGGGTTTCCTGTACCTCCCCGGGCCACCCAGGCTCCCTTCCTGTTAGGGTAAACCTGTCGGAAGGCGAAACTTTCTGCACACCTAAGCAAGTTGCGGGCTGTCGGCCGGGCGTGCTGCGGTGTTAATGCTTTGTGCCGCTCCCCGAGCGGTTACGGGGTGCCTGGCAGCTCTGGGGGAGCATCGGGGTGCTGGACCCCATGGCAGGGAGCAAAGCTGTGGGATGCCATGCTGGTGCTGAAAGCCATCCTGCCAGCCGTCAGCCCTAAATCCCGTGTCCCGGCAAAGCGTGCCCAGAGCCGCGTTAGGACCGGAGGTCGTCACCGCTGGGGGAAGAGGTCAGGCTGCGGGGACAATTACCTGCAGGCCCCCGTTTAAGCACTTAGGAAGGCTTAGCCGTGGTGATCCCTGCCCGAGATAGCCTGGCCCCAGGCCAGCTGATACCTATTGTTTGCAAAGTTGGAGACTTTATCCAAACACCAGCCCAAAGGTGGCTCAGAGCATCTGACCGGGGGGGCAGCGGGGTCTCGTTGCGAGAGATATGGCCCAGGCTGCGCCCTGCCAGCGGGTTTCCTTGCTGCTTGTAGGCTCGGGAGACGTGGATTTAATCCGTGAGGCTTTTTGGCCTTTGCTTTTCTCATCGCTGCCCTGGCGGGCCGGGTGCTGTGCTGTTGGAGCAGGGCTTAGAAAACCCAGCGAGGTTTCAAGGCCTCCAGGTGCGTGCAGGAGATGTTGCAGGGCAGGGATGTCTCACAGCCAGCCCTGGGAGGCCGATAACAGCGCCTGTGGGTGGGGAGGCTGCGCCTCGCCTCCCCAAACCTCCCCGAACCCCGGCTGATTTACGTCTCCTCCAGCTCCCCTCCTTGGCACCAGGGCGTTTGTCCCACGGCCCTTGCTGTCACCGACTTCCCTGGGTGACCTCGTGCGAGTCCCCTGGCCGGGCTTGTCCCCGCTGCTCTGCTGTAAGGTTTGGGGAGCAGAGAGACGTCGGTGTGGAGGGCAGGCAGGATCTGGCCCTGGGTGGGAATTCCTGGGCTCAGGATTTTTTTTTTAATTCCCTGGCTGGGAATAAAAGCCCTGCACGGGGAGGGAAGCTTCAGCTGACGAGGGGGAAGTTGGCCAGCTCCCTGCTCGAACGTACGTCGGAAATTAATAATAGAAGTGGCTCTACCAAAAAAAATAACGCGTTGGCCTGTCTTGTAGTTATCAGCGGGGAAACTACGGGCACGTGAGGGCTTGCAAACAAATAGTTTAATCCCCAGCCCCATTTCAGAACTGGGGGAAGGAGCCTCCGAGCTGCATGGGGCTGGGGGCTGCGGGGTCCCCTGGGGGTCCCGTTGCCGTGCCTGAGGTCTGGGATTTTTGTAATTTGCTGACTTTGTTATTAAAATAATAACGTGGCCGGGCTGGGGGAGCAGGGGTTTGTCGTTAACAGCATGGCGTTGAAGCGCTCGGCGTGACAGCTTGGTGTAGGGAAGAAATGTTTTCCAAAAATCTCAGTGTGTTGTGCTGCGGAAAGGTGAAATCCTGAGAGCACCTTGAAGGAGCGCTGGGAGAAAGATTTTCCATCCGAGCTCTTGGCCCTGTCAGTAGCTGCAGAAGAGGAATGTTATAAGGGGCTATTCATCACTGCAATTATTTTATTAAGAGTACACAGTGTGCTTGGGAGCTGGAAGAGACGGAGCTTTGGGATGTTTTCAGCATTATAAATACTGCTTGATTACATCACCCGGCTTTTAAAAAATGGTATGCGTAGCCCTGGCGAAAGAGGACTCGCAGACAACCTTGCAGAGCGGAGCCGCCCGCGTGCTGCCGGCCCCGCATCCCCGCAGGAGCAGCGGGGAGGGGGACTCGGGGCTCCCAACCCAACGTGTGCCGTGGGGATCCCCCAAAATCCGGCTCTGGGCACAGGCGGAGGCTGCAGCCGGGTCCCCGGGCTGCTCTCCGTCAGCCACACGGCGCAGCTCACCCTGCGGATGGGCCGAGAGCTGCCCTCCTGCAGCGTGGCCTGAAAGGCTGAACCCTCCACGCCGGGCAGGGGGTGGGCACCGAGCTGCAGCATCCATATCAATGGGAATCCTGCCTCGAAAGCTTGAAAGGAGGCTCGGCCGCTGCTTTTTTCCTCTCCCCTACGCTGCTTTTGCTTCCCGTCTCGGACACCTGCGTGTTGGAAGAGGGGGGGTTATCCCAGCATCTTCATCCTTCTTCTTTGTGCCCTTTCCCTCGCTTTTGTTGTGCGCGTTTTCTTCTGCAAGTCGCGGCCCTTGGTTGTTAGGGGAGGGTCTCTTGAAGCCCCGGAGCTGTTGTGGGGTCACCAGAAACGGGTTTCCAGCGATTTCAACAAACCCAAGCAGCCGCCCCTCACTCCGGTGCCGTGTATCCCTGGGGAACTGATCCTGCAGCAGGGACAGGGCGCACAGCACTGAGCTAGCACAAGCTGTAGGATGCTGGTGCCGGCTCCAAGCCCCCCTTTTTCCCTCTCCCACCTCCGGGTAAGGCAGGCTTTTCCCCCAGCCCCGGCGCTCTTTGCAGAAAGGCTCCATTCAGCTCCGAGGGCACGGGGCCAGCATAGGAGGGACGGCGATGCCGGGGGGCACGGGGCTGATCCTGCACCCCGCTGTGACCTTCAGAGCAGCTTGGCACGGGGCGGGCATCACGAGCAGGGTTTTTGGGGCTCACCTTCGCCCGTGAGCCGAGCAGCTTCCCCGTGCTGCCCATCTCAGGAGCTGGGCCGTCAATGGAAGCGGTTTGAGGGTGAGAAGTTCCAAATGTGGAAGCCTTTATTGCTGGGTAGAGCTGGGTTTGTTTTGTTTATCATCCATTTACTTGCCTTTGGAGGCATGCCCAGATTTCTCTGATTTTGTGCGTGTGGATGCGTGATTTATTAGGATTCAGTTTTTTTATTTTTTTTTTTATTTTTTTTCTGGTTTAATTTCACTTCCTCAAACTGACAGGCCGCTTGAACAAACTTCTTTTGGATGATTTCCTCTATCGTTCGAAAGGGAGGCCTAAAAATACGGGGAAAACGCTGCGGCGAGGGCGACCATCAAAAAAAAACCGCTTTGCTGCTGTGACAAGCACCGCCGCTGACACCGGTAACAGCAAGAGCTCGGGGGCTAAAAAGTCCCCCGAGGTTCCACTTTAGGGTACTGGGGGCCTGTGGCAGCCCGTCGGGGATCGCTGGCTCTCCGAAGATCCCGTGCGCTCTCGGGCACGTTCGTGGCTTTCCGCATGCGAGCGGCCCATTAAAATAGCCGTGCGTGTCTAAAGCTCTGCCAGCTCGCAGCTTTGGTTTCCTCTCCTCGGTTTGATCTGTTCCGCAACACTCGGGAAGAAGTGGAGGTGGGGGGGGTGAAAAAAATGTATATATAAAATCCGCTTAGGAAACCCTGGGAAACGTAATTGCAGCCTCCGGAAAGCGGGGAGCAGGTAGGCGAGGGGCAGAGCACCTGTGGCGGCTCCGAGCTCTGTTTGCTGCTTTTGTTCTGCCGGGGATTTTTTTTTTTTTACGAGCTGGATTTCGCAACGGAGCCCTTGCTTTCGAAATAAAGAGCCGGGTTTTGCCTGGGCGTTCTCCAGGCCGGGCCCTGGGTGTGCTGGTGGTGGCGGTGGTGGGGGCCCAAAGCGGGGTTTAGGGGTGCAGGAGCGCAGGGGGGGACCCGGAGAGGTGCCCCGTCCCTCCATCGCCTCGGTGCCTGGCAGCGAAGAGGCTGCGATGAAGGAAAACTTCCTCTCCCCCTGTCCGGACTATAAAAGCGTGAGAGAAGGAGAAAGAAAGAGATTTCCCCCGGGGATCGGCGGTGATAAAAAGCCTCTCCTTTGAAAAGGGCCGAGAGAAAAGCGGGGTGGCTGGCCCTGGAGGATACGGGATGGAAGAAGCTGGTGGTAGCGTGGCCTGCTGCCGTGCTGCGGCTTTTCCCAGGCTGGCTTTTTTTTCGCAGTCCCCTCTGTTCCCCTCGGGACACGTTTAGAGCTCCCACTGCTGCACGGGAGCACCGAGGTGGGGGCTTCGGGGCTGCCCCCCAGCACCCAGGGTGCCAGAAACACCCGGGGCTCTTTCCAGGGGCCAAGAGGACACGGGACACGCCGAGCATCCCTGGGGACCAGGCTGGGCGAGGAGCACAACCTCCCTGCTGCCAGGGCTATGGCCGGGGGGGGGGGGGGTTGGGGGGGGCTGCCCGTGTGTTTCCACAGCCCTTTTTTTTCCTTTTTTTTTTCCTTTTTTTTCCCCTGCCACCATTTCCTTGGTGCGGACCAGGCGTGGCGCCGAGCCGCTCTGTCACCCGGTCAGCGCTGGGTGGTGGAGGCTGCGCCGCCGATCCCGCGCCCGCTCGGCCTCCCGGTCGTCTTTATTGTCGCTGTGGTTGATGATTTATTTCGGGCGGCATCCGCCCCGCCTCGTGACTCGGTTGGGAGAAAGAAAAAAAATAGAGCAAACACAAGGGCAGCGCTGCGAGCCCGGGGGGTTCCCTTCCCCGCGGCCCCAGCCCCTTTGGGCGCGAGCAGCGGGGCTGTCCTGGAGGGATGTGCGGGAGGGCTGGGGTGAAGGCAGGCGGCAGCCACGCAGCCCTGTTGGAGCTGGGAGAGGGGCTCAGCGGGGCCAGGTGGGCGCTGGGGTGGCAGCAGCCATCCCGCTGCGTCGGGGAGCACCGCTGCCATCAGCGGGCTTGGAGATGGTTTTGGAGCCGGTGGAGGAGGGCGCTCGGCTGGCTGACGGCTAGCTGTGTCTGCTGGAAGTGAGCAGCGACAGCCCACGGCCCGTGAAATCCTCATTGTGCTGGAATTAGGGAGTTTCTGCTTAAAAAAAAAAAAAAAAAAACAACAACCAAAACCACCAAACCCAAATAAAAGTGGAACGTGACCCCGGGAAGGAAAGCAGCGATGGGCAGTGGTGCGGCTGAGCTCTCGCCCGGCCCCGCTGCCCTTTTGGATGGGGGCGCGGGGCAGGCTCAGCACCTGCACGGCGTCGGAAATCAGGTCCTGGCTGAGAGCTCGGGAGCGGAGCCCGGCTGCTGCTCGCGAGGCTGCAGCTTCAGTGCCACCTTCTTTGTCAGCTCGGCTTCGAATCAGCAGCCCGGGCGAGCCCCGGCGGCGTGCGGACGGTGCCGCGCTCCTGCACCGGGTTGCGCTCGCGTTGTTTTCCGACGGGGATTTCGGAGAGCTTTCGGCAGCCTCCCGCTGTCGGAGAACCGCGCGGGGCTGACCGGCGGGCGAGGACAGAGCGTCCTTGTGTGCCGGGAGCCTTTGAGGAACTGGGGGTTAGACAGCGCCTATCGCCTGGCGCTGGCACCTCCTGCCAGCCCGCCCTGCCCAGCTGCTCCTCGCGGTGGCAAAGCAGGGCTGAGGTTTCGCGGGTCAGCCCGGGCCGGTACAGCCCCGCAGCCCTTGGTGCCCCGTCCCTTTGGCAGAAGCCCACCTCCCTTTGTTTGTACACAGAGGGAGCGGGTGACTCACCAGCCCGCGGATGGAAAGGGGAGCGGGAGATTAGCTCACGGCTCTTGTGAAAGACCGAAGACAGCTCGAGCCCTATAATTAAAGCGGGTGTCAAGGAATGAAGCGCAAATTCCTCCCTGGGCATATCACTGGGAGGGAAAGCAGCGCCTGCCGCCTGCCCTGGCAGCGGAGGCTCTCTCCGGGAGGACGCGGGGCTGCGAGGGGACAGAGCTGGGTGTCCCCTCTGGCAGGAACCAGCCGATGCGGGTGGCATCAGGCAGCGTGCCCCTTGTCCAGCTGCTGCCACCAGCTGTGGGGACCGGCAGTGCCCTCACTGCTTTGCTCCCTCCTCGCCCCCACTGTGTTCAGGTTGCAGCAGGTGATACTCGAGGTCTTTTCCAACCTGAATGACGCAATGATGCCGTGATCGCCCTCGTTATGTTTGTTTGCTCCTATTGCTGCTTCTTTTCCTCCGTTTTGGGGCATGGCCGGGGCCGGGGCATCCTTCTGAAGATGTCGGTGCTGTGCCAGGAGCTGTGGCAGGGGGGCTGGGGACCCCCAGGATCCTGCTGCGGCCCCCAGAGATGCCGGGCAGCCCTGCAGGGCTGTGCGACGGAGCCATCCTGAGCAGCAGTTGGGGTTGGCTTTTCCCCAGACACCCCTCTGAGGGGAAGAGCTCCTGCTTCAGGTGGGGAAACTGAGGCACGGGGTGGTGTTACTTATTCCGAGGGACTGCAGAGCATGGGCAGTGGTGCCAGCTCTTGCACCAGGCCCCGTCTTTCGCAGCCTCTCTTTCCTGTAGCCCCCGGCCTCATGACAAGGACACGGAGCACGGCGGGGTCCCACGGGTGCTGCTGCGGCTGTCACCCGGCGCAGAGCCCCTGCTCGGTCCCCGCTGCCACCAAATGGCAAATCTGCTGAGCAGACGGAAAAAAAAAACACACACACACAAAAAAAACACCCAACCCAGTCGTACAAGGAAGAAATGCTGGTGTGTCCTGGGTGGATTAGTCGAGACTCCTCGCCGGATTCCTCCGAAGGGAGGTGCTCGTGCTGGAAGCCGGCCACCAGCCGGGCCTGCCGCATTTTTCCTGGATTCCCTTACCATTTGGGGACTGAACTTTTGGTCTGAAAAAATACGTATTTTTAACTTGGTTGTGTCTCAAAGCCCGGCGTGGCTTCGGGCTGCTCGGCTTTGTCCCGGTCCGGTGTGCGCCCGGAGGGATGCGGTGGGAGGCGGGGGCCGGATCCTGGTGCCCAGCACCAGGTCAGGAAGCAAGAGGAGGAAAGGTTTGCTCTGACCCAAGAGCAGCAGTGCGAGAGGTTGCCTCCTGCTCGGTCCTGTCGCCCGAAATACGCAGCAGGAGAGCGGCACTGGGCATGTCAGAGGGCGAAAGGAGCAGCGGTGGAGACGTGAGCGAGGAAATGCGGTGTGAAGATGGGGAAAAAAAGGAGGAGAGGGGATAAATATTTCAGAAAGTCTTGCAGCCCCCGACACGCAGGACTGATGGACGCAGATACACGATCGCCTTGGAAACAGCCGCCGGAGCGCGAGCTATTTCCATCTCCAGGTGCCCGTCTCCATCCCAGCTGCTGCAGGGCACCTGCAGCCGCCCTCAGCTCGCTCCCTCCCGGGGCTGGGCTCCGGCTGCAGCCCGAGCAGAGCCAGCTGCTCCTCACCGGGCCCGGCTCAGCCTTTAGGGCGATAATTGGGTGTTTGGGGCTGGCTCTGAGCTCCGCAGGGCAGCGCCGAGCTGCGTTATGGGGTTACTTGGCTCCTTGGGGCCGCTAGCTCGCTTCCCCGGCACGGGGCCGGAGCTTGCCCAAGCCAGCGGGACAATCCAGGCTATGTTTTCCTAATTCAGACAAATAAAACAACCCCATCCGCGGTGTTATTTACGGTACGGGCTGGGGAAGAGTCAAGCTGAATATTGTTTCCTCGCCGAGTTTTTCCCTTTGTGGCTCACACACGAGTTTGTTGTTGTTGGCCAGCTCCGGCGGCCCCGCTCTCGCGTGCCGGGCTGCTGCCGGCCGCCCCGGGGAGCCGGCGCGGGGTGCTCGGTGCCGGGCTCTGGTGGCACGTGCGGGTCTGTTCCTTTGCGAGGTGCTGGCGGAGCACCCTGGGTGCTGTGTGGAGGGGCAGCGGGTGGTTTCCCGTCGGTGTCGCCCGCAGCATCCCTCCTGCGGGGCCGCGCCGTGGTCCGGGGGCATCGCTCCTGTGCGCGCTCTGAGACCTTGCGGTGCGTGGTGGCGTGGGTGCTTCACTGGGGGCTGTGGTTTTGGGGAGGGGAGCAGCGTGCTTTGGGCATCGTGAGGGGAGGTGTGGGCCCAGGGTGCTGGGAGGAAGGCTGCTCATCCCCTGCCCACGAGGTTTGCTCCCCCGGAGCATGGGGAGCTGGGGGCAGCGCTCGGCACGCACCCGCGATGGCCAAGCAGGCCACGGCTTCCAGCTGGGCTTAGGGGCTAAAGTCTAGCTAATGAGTTAATGGCAATTAATTAACCCCGGGGCGCTTTACAAATATTAACTAACAGTTTTGCTGGGAGCAAGGTCCGTACGATTACCCCACCTCACAGGCGGAGGGGTGGAGGAGCTGCGGGACCGAGGTGCGTTAACAGCAGGGCCGCGACGCGAGCCGGGGGCTGCTCCTGCTCCTGCTGATGTTTGGGGTTTGGGAACAGCCGGTTCAGGTCCAAACGCAGGCTCGTAGATGCTGCTCATGAGAAGCAAAGTGCACCCCGTGGTCTTCGGAGCACAAGCATCTCCCTGCCTGCTCCGTCCCCATGAAGGTTTGAGGGGGAGGCAGCGGCAGCCGCGATGCTCGTGGTGACAGCGAGCGCCCCAGAGGAGCCCTCGTGCTCTTGGCTGGGTCGTAGTAGGTGGCAGCGGTGGCCGTGGGGGTACGTTTATTTTTAAATTCCCCTGGAAGGAACAGTTTGGCCCCGGGGTGGTGCCGGTTTGTTTGTTTATTTCCTTATTTTGGTGGCCTGAGAAGTTTGCAGCAGGGTTGCGAACGGCAACTCCGTTGCCCTGCCTGTTTGGGGAGGGAAGGGATTAAATCTCAGAGGCCCATTGTGCGAGCGGAGCTAATTTTAGGTCTCGGAGCTTAAAATAGATGAAAGGAAAAAAAAAAATATCAGGCATTTCCCCCTGGGGCCGAGGGAAAACAGTCTGCTGAGGTCGGCTGACCACCTGCGAGGTGGCCCCAAGGAAGGGATGCAGCCGGTGCCAGCCAAAGTCAACACGGGTGAGGTGAGGGCTGCTCGTGGCTGGCGGCCGCGCCGCGAGGGACGCGCAGCGGGGAGCAGCGTGGGAACAGGGCAGGAATTAACCCCGAGGCCGTAGTGCCTGGGGAAGCTGCAGTGCTGGGCCCTGCTGAGGACCACGGGGCGTTAGGGAGCGTCCCGGAGCTGCTGTCCCCTGCCTGGGGACAGGCTCCCGCGGGGTTGACCCCAGGCTCCGTTTCGGTGTCCTTGTCCCCAGCCGAGGAGCAGCGTCCTCTCGACGGGCCGGCTCCGCGGAGGCTGGAAACCATTTCGTGGCGGGCTAGTCCTCCTGTGAGCAAATATTCTGGCTATATTAAAATGCTTGGGATTTTCTAGCGAGTTTGAAGCTCGCCGAGCCGTGCCAAGAAAAATTCAGCAGCCTCCAAAAACATCTTTCCCGGAGGATTATTTGTTCCTTTTGCCAGAAGGACGGAGGAGAAGCTGGAGGATTCAGGTGACTCAGCCCAGCGTGATGGGCTGATCCCATCCCGTCCCGTCCCATCCTGTCCCATCTCATCCCGTCCCACCTCCCCCCATCCCATCCCGGCCACTCGCCACCAGGCCGTGCAGGTGACTTCGCCAGGGTCCCCTCTCCGCTGGCATCCCTGGAGGAGGCTCAGCAGAGGCTGACAGCAAGCAGGGCATCTTGAAAACATCCCGCGAGCTTGTCAGCACTTCGTAATCTCCTTTCTCCCTTCTCCCCAGGAAACCTCGTGCAAAGGTGTTGACAAATTCGGAGGATATTGCAGCCCAGGCAGTGCGCGAGCTTCTGCTGAGCCGCGGCGCGGGGCCGTGCGCTCGGTCCCACCACGCAGCTCACCTGCGTGAGCTCCTAGGGCTGGAAACCTGCTCCCAGGGTTGGAAACCTGCTCCTAGGGACAGAGCCGGAACAGTTCTGGCCGTTCTCCTAACAACAAAACCGGAGAAGGCTGCGAGCTGCTTTGCAAACCGGCCGAGGTAGCAAAAATGCGAGGCATGCGTTCTGGCGGCACGGCGGTCCCTGGGTGTTTCGGCAGGGAAGCAATCTGCCCGATTCCATTTTCCTCTGGTTAAAACCTCTTTTGTGACCCTCCCCATCCCCCCTTTCCGACAGAAGTATAACTTTTCAGCAGCTCGCACGCTGTAGGTGGATGTTTGGACTCGGAGGTGTTTTTCCATATGCTTCCCATAGCTTCCCTCCCAGATTTTGCGCAGGGGATGGGAGGGAGAGGTAGGCTGCCTTAATATCATATGATAAAACCAAATTAGCTCCGCTTTACATAAATCGAAGGCGCCTGAGCACGTTAGGCTTGGGAAAGGGTTTCTGAGGGTTTCTTACCCTCCTCCTCTCGGCTGAAGTGGGGGGCAATGCAGAAGTGGGGGTGCTGGGGGAGCGGAAGCCCCGGCCGGGACGCTCCTTGCGCGCTGCCCTGTGCCTGCGGCGGGGGAATTCCGACCTGCGGCGGGGAATTTGGCTGAGAAGTGCTTTGGGTACGGAGGAATATGATCTAATTGGGGCCTTTCGTGTTGGTTGGTTGTATTTTTTTTTTTAAAGGAACTTCTGTAGGCAGGGCTGGGAAAAGAGCTTGGTGGGAAGGTGGTGGCATCCCGACCATCCTTAACTGGTCAGGGCTGACGGGGAACAGGTCGCCAGCTGGGGATGTGTTTGTGCGCTGCCTGGAAGGGTGCAGTGGGCACAGCCCCAGGCCCACGGCATCCCCTGCAGGCCCGTGAGCTGGTGTGGGTCAGGGACGCCTCCGGGCTGGGAGCTGGAGGCATTAAAATGCCAACCTGTGGGAAAAAAATCGGCATCCCGATGCCTGCGAGCTGGGAGCGCCGGGTTTCTGCCGGCGGCGCTGGGATTTCACCGCTGCTCCTGCATCGCTGGGAGGAGGTGGCAGCCCCAGGGTGTCAGGGCAGGAGGCAGGGATGGAAGCAGAGGCAGGGATGGAAGTGCAGCTGATAAAAGCACCACGGGGGGCACGTGGGAGGCTCAGGGGACTCCCCACACCTTGCCCACGCGAGCAGCAGCTGGGCTGGGGCTGTGCCACCGAGCGTCCCGGTCCCCTTATCCCATAAACCCAGGGCTTGCTTGTGCACAGAGCAGGGGAAGGGGCGGCTGCACGGCAGGTTTTCCTTCTAAATAGCCCAGAAAAGGAGTTTTTATGCAGAAACGAGGTAGTTGTTGTCTGCTGTCTTAGCCAACCTACCGCAGCCTCTTAAAAACTGTTTGTTTTCATCCCTGACACTAATGCGTGGTCTAAAATAAGAGCTGCAATTTCCAGACACTTCTGCTATTAGTGATAGGCAGGAGTTAACCGTTCAAGCTTAAATTAATTGTGCTGTGTGTTTTTTTTTTTTTTTCTTATTGATGCATAATGTATGATGAGAAAAAGTGAAAAAATAATTAAAGTCTGAAGAGCGCCGCATGGATTCATTCATTATGAAATCTGGGTCAGCAGCCGGGGAAGGGAAACAAGGAGGGGGGGGGTGGGCCCGAGTGGAAAAACAGGACTTCAGAAAGGCTGCAGGCATCGGAGGAATTCGCCAAAAGGCCTTTTGGAGGCAGCCTGGGAAACCCAGGAGCTCGTTGTGAGGGGATTCCCTCGCTGGGGGCTTCTCCTTGGGGCCGGGATGGGCGCAGGCACCGCGCTGAGCCCGCAGATGCGCACGGAGGTGCCCGAGGAGCTGGGTCCGGGTGGCAGCAGGTTTCCCAAAGTGGCCCTGTCCCGGGAGCTGGTGCACATGGGAGCTCCTCCGCCCCTGCGGGCAGCGTCTCGCAGAGGGGCTTGCTGGTGGTGGTGGAAAAGCTTCCCTTAATTCCTCCAGGGCTGGTGCCGGGTGACCCCGGGGCACAGGAGGGCTGCTCGGGAAGAAGCAAACCAGCCAAACACCCTGCATTGGCCATCTTTTGCTCAATATTTGCTATCTTTTTTCTTTTTTTTTTTTTTAAGTTATACTCAGAAAATCCCACTTTTATGCATCAGCGTCCAAGTCTTCGAGCGGTACCGTTCGGAGGGCTGCGGTGGTGGGTTTGCAAACAGGAACGGGATTTGGGATGCCGGGGGGGCTCCGCAGCCCTGGGCACCGCACGGGGCTTTGGTCCCGGTCTAGGACACAGCTAATTGGTTTGCAGAGAGCGTGGCTGGAACTTGGAGTCGTCCCCCTTGGCAGGAAGCGCGGATGCTTGAAGCCGTGCTTTTGTCCTGATGGAGGAGAATAATATAGTACTTTCAGATTTTAATCACAAAATGGAAATTCTCCTCCTTCCTCTCGCTCTGTCCACAGGAAATACAGTTGAAATTGATTGGCCTTTGCAAACAATCAGCATTCATCCTTGAGAAACGCTTCCATCATAAGAGCATTCATCCTTGAGAAATAATTTTCGGACCGAGTCAGACTGAGTGCTCTCTGGCGAGAGGACCCTGCTTGGTCCCCGTATCCAGTAAGACGGAGCTGGGAGCCCGCTGGGAGCCGTGGGGCTTTCTGTTCCAGCAAATATTACTCGTGGCAGTCAGAGGAGCCCCTTCCTCCTGCTGTATCACGTTGTGTAAGCCTGCAGATGTGCACCACAAAACCCGACAGAGGCGTCGCAGCTCCCGGCGACCCCCCCAACCTTTTCCACGCGCAGGCACGTGCCCGTTTTGTGTCTGTCTGGGAAGGCGCGTTTCTGCTCCCGCAGATCTGCCTGTATCGTGTGGCACCCGTACATAAATCGCCGTCGAATTCAGGCGCTGGCGCTGCAGCAGACGATACAATCTCGCGCGCAGCAGACGTGGCAGGCTGGGGCGGCTTCGGGGAAGGATACAAATGCGCATTGATCGCCCTGCTGCTGCGGCGCATGCAGATGTGCCGCTCCCTCCCTGAACTTCCCCGGGGCAGATCCGCCTCTGTGGGACGGATCCAGGCAGGGCACAGCCCGGGTGGGTCCCCCCGGGGACCTCCGCGTGTCCCCGTGGGAGGTGTGGGTGCTGAGGCTCCCCGGTGTGTGGCCGGCCGTCCCCCGGGCAGCGCCGTCGCTGGCTCTTGCTCTCTCTCTCCCCATGTCTCCGGTCTCCCTCCTGCTCCCCGTGCTCAAAGGCCGAGCTGATTTATTCCCAGGCTGCACGGAGGGATGCTTCGGGGTCAGGAATGCCGGGAAGAAATGGTTAAAGCGGAGAGCCGGGATGTTTTCCCACACGGTGAATGGTGGGGGAATACAGAACACGTATTGAATCGGAGGGAAGTAATAACGCTTCTAATTTTCCTGTGTGATTTAATAAAAATGTAAATTGACTTCGGGTGGATGACTCACTATGGAGGGTGGTGTCGATCAAGATTAATTGGTGGCTGCGTGAAACCAGTTGGGCTTTGTTCCTTCCCTTCAAAGGCAACTGGAATTCCTCCGCGATAATAGCGAAGCGATGCCCTGGCTCGGGGGGCTGCCGCCGTGCGGGGCTGCTCCAGCCCCGTTCACCCTTCCCAAACCAAAGCCACCGGGCGAGAGGGGTCCTGGTACCGGCAGCAAACTGTCCCCACGGGGTCGGGTCCCACCGGCGGGGCCGGGCAGGATGTGGCCCGGGAGCAGGGGGACTTCGTCCACCCGCTGCCGGCTCCTGCCGGGGCCAGTGCAAGTGCGCCAGGACACTGCACTCTGACCCGAGTTCAGCTCTGGACACTAATGGATTACAAATAACAATAATAAATGACAGGAGATGGGATAATCTACCTACCGTAATGTCGTATTGCCGTGGCTGTTGGTTATATATTAACGTATAATTGTATTACCTTAGCTACATATGCATAAACCCGGTGCGCCGGGGCCCCAGCCAGCCGTTAACTCTCTGTGGTTCTCGCGCCGCCGGCCACACACATGAGGCTTGCCTGGCCCCCTTCCCCGCACCCAGCTCCCCAAAAGGTGGAGAAGGTGGGGAGGGATCCGTGCATTTTGCTGGTCAAGGAATTGGGGGGAGAGGGGGAATCCAAGCCCCCGTTACCTCCGGCCCCGTTTTGGCTTCCCACCCGAGCGGTGCGAGGGCGGTCTGCAGCGAGCGGTGCCGGGATTGCTCCCCAGCACATACTTGGCGTGACCAAGACCCAGTTCTGTCGGAAGTAATGAAGTGAGAGCCCTTCCCTTCAGTTATTTTTAATGCGCTGAACCCTGCGACGGTTCTGCTCCGGCTCTCGCGAAGAGGAGCGAGCTGCCTGTCGGTCGCGGAGCCTCCCGCGCCGCCCTGCTCCCCGCCAGGGCTCGGAGAGCAGAGGGGCTGCGAGCCCCAGGAGCCATCCCATGGGGACACCCCGACCCTCACCCCGCAGCTTCTGGTCCCGCGTGTCGAATCGTAGTCATTTAGGCTGGGGAAGACCCCTAAGATCATCGGGTCCAGCTGTGGGACGGTGTCAGAGCACGCGGCGAGGAGCTCCTCTGCTGCACCCCGAGGCAGCGCTGCTGCCCCTTGGCCACCTGAATTTTGTGCCTGCGATGGGGCAGGACGTGCGTGCTGCAGAGAAGGTGCAGGGGGAGCGTTGTGCTGCACCACTGCAGGCTGCTGCTCGCGGTGGAGAGCTCGAGTTCTCATCCTCGTATGAAATGAGGACCAGAAAACTCCCTTCTCGGCTCGAGCCCCGCTTGCTGGGGGGCTCTCCTGCAGATGTCCGCGTGCTGATGGCTGGTCCCATCCCCGGCAGTTCCTGGTCGCCCGTGGGATGCCAGCCTGCAGGATGGGTACTTGGGCTTCAGGAGGAAGGGGAGATGGGGATTGCTCCCCCGGCCCATCCCTCCCGCCACCCTGCCTCCGATTTGCGATCCCTCTCCCCTCTCCTCCTGCGAGCTCGAGAAGCAGAGGCAGGAAACGCAGCCTGCTGCCAGATGGCTAGAAATGTAGCATCTGTAATACTTTATCAGAAGAAATTACAGCTGAATCGCTCTCCCTGATTAAACAGCCTGGCCAGATCCTCTGTGAGCCAGCTGGACGGCCTCACCCTCTCGCGACAGGCTGGGGAAGCGACGGAGCCGGGGGGCGCGGGGCGGAGGGTGGCAGCGGGATGGGGACGGGGTCGGACCAGGGCTGTGCATCCCTCCGTGCCGTGGGCATCTCCTCCAGGAGCTGGCATTTCCCTTCTCTTCTCCCTGCTGCTGTTTTCCCACCCTGCTGCTGGCACCCCCGGCCTCCCGGATCCCCTCGCCCGCTCCCCACGGCCCCGGTGCCCTGAAAGCGCCCGCAGAAGTTTGTCAAGAAGGGAAACCTGAGGCCGGGAGCTGGGCTGGTTCTAAGCTCTGGAAGGTCACCGAGAAGCTAGCGGGAGGCAGCCGAGGAGCTGAAGCCTCGGAGCAACCTGTCCTCTGGCTCACCCTGCCCTCGTGCTTGTACTGAGCTCGGTGGCCAAAGCGCCGCGCTACCGCTTTCAATGGACTTGGCGTACGGACGACTTTTATATGAGTTCACTCTGTCTGGCTCCAGCTATGCTGGTGAAATGCAGGCGTGGACTAATGCCACTAATTTCCACTAATGCCGGCGGAAAATCTCTGGCTGGCAGCAGCGTGGCCTCCTTCCCGGGCGGCTGCGTGCACGGCGTGGGCAGCGGTGCAGGCGGGGAGCGCAAAGCGCAAAGGCTTCGGCGTCCTGGCACCTCTCCTGCCTGGTTTGCTCTGCTGGTACTCGAAGGGCTGAGCGGATCCTTTTCTAAATGGAAACCAGGAGGTATCTGTGCTCCGAAACGTGTGGAATTAACCGTGGGCTGTAGGAGGTGTGTGTATGAAACACCTTGAATAGCGTGAAAGGCGTGGAGGTGGGGAGAGCTGGTCTCCGAGGCTGGCTTTGGAGGGGATGCTTTGGGAGCACCGGAGGAGTGCCGTGTCCCCGTGTCTCCACGCTGGGCCTGGGACCCGGCCAGCAGCGCCTGGCACCGGCCGTCCCTCTGCTCTTGGTGGGGAGGAGATGCCTGCTCCAAGAAAGCACCGAAAAAAGCACGTTTTCTGCTTAAAGCCAGCTGAGAGTTGTGCCTGTTCGGCGCTGGAGCAGGAGCAGTGATTGGAGCGGTTCGGTGCAGGATTGTGAAGGGGGCCTGGCATGGGGCGTGCTGGAGAAGCAGCTTTCTTTGGTGGGGAAAGCGGAGTCCAAGGCGTTTCTCTGGGGGGTGAAAAGTGGCTCCCGTGGGATGAGCCTGGACACCCCAGCATCTTCTCCGAGGGGCCGAAGTCATTTCAGTGCGTGGGTCGAGCGTCCTCCTTCCTCCTGCAGTAACCTGGGAGCCTCTGGCACAGGGCACCGGCCACAGGAAGGGAACCGTACACCTTGAGAAACATTATCTCCTTCCTCGCCCCTAAATGTTTCATGAGCAGATTAAAAATTTACACCGAAATGAGCCCTGCCGTCGGAGGAAACCGGCTCGGTTTCAAGTTCTGTTTAAGTATTTTTCTTCATAATGTAGCCGTGTCAATTAGAAAATGACATTGCTATTTAAAATGCTGTTCCGTAGCCCTCTTTAATTAAGGCAGCGATATAATACCAATCTGCTCTCATTAATGAATTTTTAACAATCAAAACGGGAGGTGAATGGCGCGCCGTTGGCTTGGCGGCGCGGGCATTTGCTCCCGGTGCTGGAGGTGTTGGGGGGCCGCTCGGCCCCACAGCCCTGCTGTGCCCCCCGGGATCCAGCCCTCGGTTGGGTGGGGTGGAAATCGAGGGGCTTCAACCCTCTGGAGGCTTCGCAGGGCTGACCCCCGAGGGGAAAGGGCCTTTCCCAGGCTGACGGGTGCCTTCGTGTGACCTGCGCGTGATCTCCTTGGAAAAGCAAACACAACCCAAAGCCTCGCAGGAGGAGCTCGAGCTCGATCACGGTTTATTCCCCGTCCATCTCCTCCCTTCGCCGGGCAGTAACGCGGCTGAGACGAGAGCCATGACTGCGGCCGTCTCACCCCTCCAAAGGGGTTTAATCCTGCCCGGTGCAGTGCATCCCCTGCCCCTCTTTCCCCCGGCGATCCCCTGGCCTCGCCGTTCTGCTGCGGCAGCGAAGCGCGGCGCGGTGCCCGCTGGGGCGGGCTGCCGACCCAGCACAAAGCAGGGAGCGCAGCACTCTTTCCCCGTGAAGTGTCGGTTTGTTGGTTTGTTGTTTTTTTTCTGTTTTGACAAGGCAGGGCAGATTAAAAGATGCTCCCCGATCGCGGCTCGTGCTAATTGTCTGCCATTGTTTGAGCAGGAAGGGTTGTGTTTTTTTATTCCGCGGCGGTTATTATCTGTGATTGCTGGAGGAGCGCTCTCCCCGCTGCTTCTTTCCTTCGAGGAGGCAAAACAAAAACAGGAATTTCTCTGAATAATAATAATAAGAGAAAAAAGCCAGGCGTGAAAAGCTTAAGCGTGATCATTTCCGTGCCCTGTTTTGATTTGAGCTGATCGGATTTGCTTGTTCTTATCCTCTCCCCCCCCTTTTCCTCCTCGGGATCCACTCCTTGCTCTGCCCTTTCCCCGCGCGGAGCTGGGCAAGGGGCGCACGGTGCAGCGTCCCCGGCACCGCTGCTGGTGAGCAGAATCCGTCCCGGGCTGCAGCCCTGGCCCTGGGGACAAGCCACACGTGGCCCTGCTGGGGCCAGATCCTGCGCCCTGTGCCCCTTCTGGGGTCAGATCCTGCGCCCTGTGCGAGCGTGGCCAAAGCTTGCCTTACCAGCCCGGGCGTCCAGCTGGAAGGGGCTCCCCGCTACCTCCCGGGCGAGCGGGTTGAGGATTCCCGGCCACCTTTTTGTTGCCATAGGGAAGAGAATCGAAGCCTGGAAACCATCTTGCGGGTGAAGGGAGGAAGTGTTAACGGCTAGGAAAACAACAGCAGGGAAAATAGCAGCAGCACGCCGCCGTCCAAGCGGTTCAGGTCCTCCTTGTGGATCTGAAAGGCCAGCGGGGTCGGGGTCCCCCCCCTGGCACACGCAGCCCCCGGGGCATCGCTGTGACCAAAACCCCTGCTCTGGTCCCTCCTTGCAGGGCTGGGAGGGGGAAGAAAGTGTGTGTAGCAAAGAACCACCCCCCAAAAAAATAATAATAATATGTTCTTTGATGATTTCAAGAGGTGGGGGCAGAGGTAAAGGCGGCCGTGAGCTTTTGCCCAGGAAGAGCCAGAGGTCTGCCTGGAGGCTTACATCCTCCGGCAGATAATTTGGGAGCTGAATCATCCGCATTTTTGCTGCTCCTGAGATAGGGTCAGGAGTAAGTGTCCCCAGCGTGTGTCAGCTGCACATTTTTTGCGTGTTGACAATGGGCTGGACGAAGACAAACATCCCAAATGACCTCTCGCACAGACATCCTTGAAGTCTGGGCTCTCGTTGCTCATCTCGATTTAGACACCTCGCAGGGATGCGCCCGGCTGCGGTTGTTTTTGCAGACGGACGGACGGACGAGTCAGATCAGCGCGTTCCTCCTGCCTCACCCGTGCGCCCGGCCGTGCAAACCTGCAGCAGCCGCCCCCGTGGCACCGCCAGCGGGCTCCGGGGCAGGGATGTGCAGGGGTGAACCCTGCTGCGGTGCGGGGTCCCCTTCTTGTGGGGTCCTTCCCTGGCTCCCCTGGGCAGGCAGACCCAGGGGGGAGCCTCTTGCTGGTGATGCCAGGGCCGGCTTTGTCCTCTCTGGGAGGCATCCCCTGGAACAGGACGTTTGGTTTGCACGCTCCGTCTTGCTCCTCCTGATGTGGGGTCCCTGGGGGAGGCAGCAAAAGAGGGGTGGGAGCACTTGGAGCTGGTGCTGGGGTGGGATAATTGTGGAGGGACTGGGGGTGGAGCAGGCAGCTGCGTTTTTAGGGGGCCGTGTGTGTCAGTGGGGTGGCCCCGTTTGCAGCTGGGGCTCTCGGGGGGGTGGGGGACAGGCCACGGGGAGGGCACGGCAAGCAGGGAGCAGGTGGAGCGTGCTGCCCCCCGTGTCCCCGTCCCCTCTGGCCACCGTCAGCCCTGCTCAGGTGCTGGGTCCTCTGGACCCCAGGGCAGCACGGGGAGGTCGCCCAAACCGCGGTGTCGCAGCCAGGTGCCCCGTGGCTCCCCCCGTGCCACATCCACCGCGGCGAGGGGCAGCTGCGCCCGGCCGGGGCTCTCCCTGCGGCCACCGATGGGAAGCAGCCATCAGAGCAGGTTAACGTAAGCTGGTGCACGAGGAACCGGGGGCGCCGGGCTCCGACCTGCCCCACGGTGCTCGTCCCTGGCCGTCTGAGCACCTGCGTGGAGCCGGGGCGGCGCGGGGCCAGCTTAACCCGTCCTCTGCCAGGCGGCGACGCCGGGCGCTTCGTGGCTCAGTGCTCGCCTAAAGCATGCTGCAGAGGAGAGGGGAACGGCCACGCTGCTCCTCGTGGGGATGGAAGCGCGAGCTGGGGCTGCGCTGATTCAAGGCGTTGCAAAAGGCAGAGCCCTGGTTGCACCCCGAAGATGCGCAAGGGAACAGATTTCCCCGAGGCGAGGGACGCCTTTTGCCATCCAGCCTGGTTACTGCTGCTGAGCTGCAGCGAGGGGCTGGGTGCTGCTGTGGGGCTGGGTGCCTGGGAGCTGCTCGCCCCGATGCCGCAGCCTCGTGTGCTCCCGATGCTGGGACAACGGGCGGCTGAGTCGGGCCAGGCAGCAGCCACCAGCAGGAAGCCGTGCCGAGGGATCTGAGCTGGGGAAGGGAGCGAAAACCAAATCGGGGAACCCCTGCGGAGTGAAGATTGCTGGGTTTTTTGCTCCCGTGTTGGAGAACCTGCCAGCACATCGCTTGGGTTGTCGCTGGGGTGTGGGAACTGAGGCGCAGGGGTTTTGGGTGGCTCCAGCGTCGCTGCAGGACGGAGGCAGCGCGCCCCGCTGAGCCGGGGCAGAGCCTGCCCCGCTGGTGTGCGTGGCTGCAGCCCGGCTGGGCGGGGTGTCAGGAGGAGTCTTTTCTCCTTCTTTCCAGTCCTGCAATGGGAAGACAACTTCCCAGCTGGAAAGCCCCGTCCTTCCCTTGCCCTTGTGTTTATTGTCACCGAAGCTCCTGGCACGTGGGGGAGAGAGCAAGCAGAGCCGCCCTGCCCCTCTGGCATCTGCTGGCCCGTGCACATCCAGGACCCTGGCAGCCCACACCAGGCCGTGCCCAGGGCTCTGCAAAAAGCCACGACCTCTGCAGGTCGTTGGCCAAACGTGGCTTTGTGCCTCCTCCTCCTCCTCTTCTTCCTTCTCCTCCTCCTCCTCCTCCTCCTCCTCCTCCTGGTGGGGACAGCCAGGGCTGGGGTGCCCCTTGGTGCTGCCACCCCACGGTGCCCAGCGCTCCGTCTCCCCCCCATCCCACATCTGCTCTCTCCCGGCAAACGAGTTTCATTAACGTACTAATTAGGCTGTCTGTGCCACATCCTCGGGGAGGGGCAGGGGGGCGCCGTGCCCCCCCCCCCGTGCTAACGAAGGCGCTGTCACAACAAACACGGGCGCGCACGCGCTGCCCGCCCGCGGCACCGGCCCCGCTCCCGCCCCGCTCCCCGTGGCAGTGATGGATGGGGGGAGGAAGGCCTTCGGGCACGGTATTTTGAAGAGTTTGCGTTTGTTTATGAAGGCTACAATTTGTTTTCTCTGGCTTCTCCATCCCATGAATTTCCTCCCCGGGCTGGAAGCCGCCGTCACGCTCCCCGTATCTGCAGCATCGGTATCTGGCTGTGCTTGGCCGCCCTGCTTGGGCTGGGCTCCCCGAGCGGTTTGATCCCCCAAAAGAGAAGCGTGCTACATTTAATGCTGCTTCTTCCGATCAACCTTCCACTTCAAAATACTGTTTCCTTTTACAAATAAACCTAGGCTGGCTAAGCACTCCCGGACGAGCCCCAGCGCTTGCATTTCACCACGAGAGCAGCCGCGCAGCCTTTTCCTGCTGCTTCATTCCAGGGAAAAACCCAGAGATTTGGGGCTTTTCTTTAACCCCCTTCTTTCCTTGCGCTTCCCTTTCCTGGCACCTCTGTGCGAGGAAGGAGCAGGCGGAGCCGCGGCTGCCGGGGAAGCCGGCGGGCAGGGAAGGACCTCCGGGAAACGCCGGGATCCATCTCCCGGCGGCGGCGGCGGGGCTGCGCTTGCCGTAAATGACGCTATTTGTCTGCACGGCGCTTGCTGTGCCCGAGCAGCGTGTTCCTGCCTTGTCACGAAACACAAGACGGGATAATTAAATTGCCCTTTTCCCAGAAAAATGTCGCTGTCTCCCGTGCGCCGGCTCCGGCAGGGGCTGGCCGTGGCCCGATGCCAGCCGCACGTGCCTGGCCGCGGGTGGGAGGCGTGAAAAGTGCCGGGGAGGGGACCTGGGTGGCAATTGGGGTGTGACACGGACCTGGCTGTCACCAAAGGGTGGGCACTGGCAGGAGCTGGCAGCTCCGGCGGTGTCTCGGGGGGGGCACCTGTGTGTAATTCCCCTGCTGTAAGCGGCTCGAGGGCTGCGGGTGAGGATAATCGAGATATTCCTGCCGTTAAGCTTCTCGGGTGCTGCAGGGCTTACAAAGAGCCCTGGCTGTCGGTGCTGGGTGCTGGAGCAGGGCTGGCCGAGCCTTGGCTTCCCCAGAAGTGAGGAGAGGCTTTGGGGGGCACGGACGGGGGTGTGGGACGGGCGATGTGGCTCTGGCAGCGCCCAGGCTCGCGGGGAAAGGCTCGGGAGGCGGCACGGCACAGCGGGCTCCTTCTCCTGGCTTTTCCTCCAGCGTGATGCTCCCTCCCCATGGCCGCAGGGGCTGACTGATGAAACCTCTGTAACCCGCTCGTGGAAACCTCGCGCGGAGATGGAATGCGTTTGTGCCGCTTGTCATCCGTCCTCACCCGCCGTCTTCTGCTTTTCTTTCCTCCTCCTCCAGCCTCCGCAGCGCCGGGGTCCTCAGATCCATCAGCGTTATTGCTTTGCCTTCAGCTATAACCCTGCTAGTTGACTTCCCCGAGATGGCTGTCCCCAGCCTTTGTCACCCTCCCGCTCCCCTGGCGGCCCTCCCCTGAAATATTAACGGCACAAATCACAAGTGACAGCAGCGCGGCTGGAGCCCCTTCGCTCACAGCCGGCCTCTCCGGAGGGAGGTGATGGAGGAGGGCTGGGACGTGCGTGGTGCTGTGCTTCTCCTCCGGGGCTGAGTTTCGCTCCTGGGTCAGAGCGGAGAGGCTTAACCCCTGCTTACAGATCGGGAACCGGAGAGGAAGACGACCGAGGCTGGGGCTTGCTGTGCCCAGCCCGCCCTGGGTGCCGGCTCCCTGTCTTCAGAGGCTGTCAAGGGGGTGCTGTGGGTTTTGTGCCCGCTCCCTGCAGCACCGCTCACGCTGCCCAGGGGTATGGCCCTGCACAGCCGCCCTGGGGCGGGTTTTGTCGGGCGGGTAGAGCTGTACGTGGGGTTCTGCCCTTGGTGTTTGGCCCCTGCCTTGGTTTCCCCAGCAGCACGGCAGGACTGGGGAGAGCGCAGAGCGCGCGCGGGAGCGGCCGTGGGCACCTGAAAGGTCTCTGCCTGCTCAGGGCACATCCCCCTGCATCCTCCCGGAGCACAGCCCTGTGGTTTCATGGTTTTTCCCATCACACCGGGAGCTGGCAGGGGGGGAAACAGCCCCAAACTTTCCCCGTAGCAAAGCTCCAGGAGGTGCAGGAACCAACTTTGGCTTTGATGGTGGAAATAACAGCGGGTAGGGTGATGCTGGCAGCGCCCTTTGGGGTAAGCAGACGTGGCTTTGCTTTTCTCTCTTTTCCCCCCAGCGCTGCCTTGAAAAGCTTCGTTTCCGCGTGGTGAGAGCTCGACACCCCCACTGGGCTGGGGAGCTGGCACACGGGGGCTCGGCCGGAGCCGCCCCTCGCACCCATCGGCACCAGCCCGGCCCCTCTTCTGCTGGGGCTGGCATCGCTCCGTGTGGGGCTGGGGGCTTCGGGTGCGTGGGGCCGGGCAGGGAGCAAGGGGGGGGGGGGTTTATGGGCAGAGGCTGCGGGAGGTGGGGTGGGTGCGCTCGGCCGTGTAATGCAAGGATTTCGGCTCACTAGCAGAGGTTAAAAGGGGAGCGGGGGCGATCCGTCAGGAAAATCATTGCTGCTAACCTCTGCCGGGCGTGCTGCTCGTTAGGCTCCCACCTGCCCACCCACCGGCCTCCTGCAAACTGAGGCAGAAAACCGCCGGGAGGGGAGCTCGTCGGTGCCAAAACCGCCCCAGCGGGGCAGCGGCTGTGCTGGGGAGGTCTCGTCCTCTCGGAGCATCCAGGAAGCCTTTCTGCTGCACACCTGAACTCCGCATGCGTTCATCCTCTGGATTATAAAAGGGAGCAGCCCCGGGGCAGCTGGTGACGTCCCACCTCCCGCAGGCACCCGGGTGGCGGTTTGTGGGGTTCCTGGATGAACTCAGGGCTTCACCACCCCAATTTCTGCCCCCCCGTGCCGGCCACGCTGAGACCCTGCGAGATGCTCCACGAAAGCCTCCGAGGTCCCTTGGGTTGTTCTGCTCTTGGACCGGCTCCAAAGCCCGTTGAAGTCCCTGGAAGCCGCTCTCGGATGGCTCCGTCGGAGTAAAGAAAGTGTTGAAATACGACAGGAAACGTTTTTCCGAGATATCTTCGCTGGCCAGGAACGGGAGGAGAACACCGATCCCAGAGGAAAGGCCAGCCTTTCTCATCTGCTTCAGCTCCCTGAGCTTCGTTTCTCCCTGAGAAGCAGCCAAAGTTTGGGCACAAAGCAGGTGCCGGCGGCGCAGCGTGGCCGCGGGTGCCACCGTGCTGGGGACACCGGGCTGCAGGGGGAAAACGGGACAGGTTTTGTCCTGCTTGCTGAAAACTCACCTTGGCGGGGTGAATGCCAGCTAACGTGCAGCCTCAGTTTTTTCCCCAGGTGTAACGGAGGCAGAAGGAGGCAGATTTGGGGACCCAGCACGTCCTGGTGGGGACCAGCGGGGGGGATCCCGAGGCTGGCGTGCTCTTGCTGCCCAGCCAAAGCTTCCTTTTACAAACCCAGCTCTGATTCTGGTCTCCGTGTGTGTGAGCCCTGGTATGCCGGGGCACGGCTCGACTCGGAGGCCAATTTCCTGGCTTTGGCTTCGGGTCCTTTTTTTTTCGCTCACAGCAAACATCCGTTTTTGATCCCTCGGCAAGTCCATTATCGCCAGCTTAACGGGACGCCCGGCGGGGCCGGCTGTGCAAACACCCCCGCGGCGGGGGAAGCGGAGCCAAACCAGCGGCAGCGGCCGCTCCTTGCTCCGCTCCTGCCCGGCCGTGCCGTGGGCTCACCCCCGATATAGGGCAGGGGGCGACGGGTTGGGGGCGTGGGGAGCATTGGGACCCCTCCTGGGGGCACCCCAAGGGCTTTGTTACGGCGAGGACTGGATGTGGCGTTGCTCACCGTTCTGTCTGTTGCATGACAGACGTGCAGCGGTAGGATTTACACCTCAGTGCGGGTTAGGAGGGCTTGTGGGGCAGCCTTCAGCCCAGCTCGCTGGGGGAGCAGGGTGGTTTAGGTGATTTGGGGCCACAAAAGCCTCTGGCTCACGTGGCCCCACGGGCTGTGGCTCGGCGCGGTGCCCGGCGGCACGGCGAGGTTTTGGATGGCTCAATGTGAGGCTGGCATGGTGGGACTGGGTGCAGGGTGGGTGCCCCTCTGTGCTGGCACGGGGCAGGCATCACTCCCTGCTGATTTTGGCCTCGGCCCTTCTGTTACCCACCGTCAGCTGGGGTTTGCTGGTCCCAGGAGGGTCCCCGCCGGATTCAGCGCTGCCCGGGAAGGACGAGGAGGGCAGGCAGAGCGAGCAGGGCCGGCGGCAGCGACCGCCCCGCTCACGCCCTCGGTGCTGCGCAGAGTACCTGGCGAGGGGGCCGAGCCTCCCCCTCCGAGGAGGAGGAAAAAATAATAAGGTCCAAGCCAAGAAAGTTGGAGCTGCTGGGAGCGTATTTATCACCGCGAAGAAAAAGGCTCTGTTCCCTGCCTCTCCGCAGCGGCTGTTTATCACACACACAAGGGTATGGAGAAAATGTTCCATTTGTTGGGTACAGCCATCGGCCCACACAGCGTATAAATTAAGGGCTTTTACATGCAGAGTTCCCGAAATAAAACACACACACACACACACACACAAAAGAGAGAGGAGTTTTGCAGCGGCCCCGGCGCTCTGCCTCTCCCTCGC
Organism: Heteronetta atricapilla; assembly: GCA_011075105.1. Classification (NCBI taxonomy): domain Eukaryota; kingdom Metazoa; phylum Chordata; class Aves; order Anseriformes; family Anatidae; genus Heteronetta; species Heteronetta atricapilla. The sequence continues at coordinate 7,730,052 of CM021747.1, forward strand.
TGTCTCTGCGCCCCGGCCCCGGCAGGCGCTGGCTCTCGTTCAGGAATTCCACATTATCTCAGAGCGTTTCCAGCTTCCTCAGCAGGGAACAGCTCTGCTTCTGTCTTCCTGCAGCCACATCTGGAACGTGTTACGCCAGGGTGTCAGCCGTCAGGGCCCGGCGGCTGGCATGCGCTCCCCCCGCCGCTCTCGCCCCGACCGCTGCGCCTGTGCCCTCCCCGGAGGGCTGCGGGGCTGGCTCGTCCCTGCCTCCTCCTTTAGGGGAAGCTCTGGGGGGGGCTTTTCCAGCTGCCGTGGGGCTGGGGGAGGAGAGAAATGGCTCTGGGGACCCCCGTGGTGCCCCAGGGGATGATCCGGGTGTGCTGGAGCTGCCACGAGCGGGGACGCTCTGCTGTGGTCCTCAGCTCGGCCACCTCTTTGGGGACTCCGCAGCAGCTCTGGGTTTTGATTCCTGGCCTTGTTTCTGGGATGGCAAAATCCACGTCCCCGGGCTGCCACGCTGCAGGGTGCTGCGAAATCCCCGGGGTTGAAGGAGGGAGCTCCGGGGGCTGTTTGCAGGGCTGGGGAAACCGGTGCGGTGCGCCAGAGGTGCAGGCAGGTGCTTGGAGAGGTGTCCCTGCGCCGAGAGCTGTGGGCACGCTCGCTTGTAACGCCTGGGTTTATCTCGGCAGCATTTCCTCGTGCGTAACGGGGGGTACCAGGGGCGTAAAGGCGTTTGGGCTTTAAATAAAACGAAGAAGCTTCCCGTGGCACCCCGGTGTTTTGGGGTTCCCTGGGCCCCCGGCTGCAGGCGCGGTGCTGAGCGCAGCGGGGAGCGGCTGAGCGCGGCGCAGGGGGGCTCGGGGGCTGCTGTGCCCCTCAAAACAAAGGGCACGGAGGAAGCTGGCGGCTTGTTTTCAGAACGGGGGTAATGACAGTGACCTGGAAGCAGGCTCGCGTGCCCTAACGAGCGGCGTGTGCAATGCGCGTGAGGGTCTTCAGCAGGGAGGGCGGGTGGAAGTGGTTCACCGTGCCCTCCCTTGCCGTCAGCGGGAATCGGAGGGGGTTCCCTGGAGCTGACTTTTGGCTTTTGTCATCTTTTTTTATGTCTTGCTTTTAAACTGGCGGGCCTACTATTACGGTATTTAAAATTAAAGGGGGGGGGGGGGCGAAGAAAAAGAAAACAGGCCTTGGTTTTATAGATCCTACAGATGCATCCGGCACCAAACTGATCCCAGATGCAGCTCCACTGTCAATAGTGTTACACGAGGGATCAATCCCGCTCATTGTTTTATGTGGCCTCTACAGCATCATCAGCTAATTAAAGCTAATGGTTCCCAGAGCAGCACTGACAGCATCTGATCCTATCGGCGCGCGCAGCCGTTGCAGCTCCGCGGGGCGCTCCGGGGCCGGATCCTGCTCTCCAGCCCCTGGTGAAAGCCTGCGTTGGCTTCGGGGATCAGGCAGCGGATCGATGGGGGCTGCCGTTAACACACAGCGCCGGCCTCATGTCAGCTCCGTGGGGGCAGGAGGTCGATGGCTGCTGGTGCGATGGGGATGCCGGAGGGGGACGCGGTGGCTCCCCGTGTCTGTGGCTGTGGGTTGCCTGATCCCGCAAGGATTTGTTGTGTGGTGGCGTGGGAGGCTGGGAGGTGCCGGCGGGGAGCACTGCAGCATCCCTAAGGTGCCTACATCCCTTTCCTTGTGCCTCAGGGAAGGCGAGGTGGCCTGCTTGGTGAGCCGAGGGGCACATACAGCGTGGTCGGCTTAACCAGGGACCGTGGACTCTGCCCTGCTGGAGACCTGGTGAAAACCCAAGTGCAGTAAAATGAGCACCTGGAGGAGAGGTGAAGTCCGGGCAGGGGAAGAGGGGCAGGCTCACAGCACATCCCTGCACCCTGCCCGGGGAAGCAAGTTGATAATTAAATCCTGCAGCTTTTAGATGAATTCCAGGGTGCTTTCCTTGAGCTGGAGCCATCTGCGCCGCACACCCCACGCGCTCACCCTGCCCCTTTTCCTCCCTGCACCTCGGGATTTTTCGCTTGGCGTTGGGTGAAAGCGGTGCTGCGGGGACCCAAGGGGTGGGTGCCCAGCCCCGGCCGTGCACGGGTCCCTTTCTCGGTCTGTAGCACTCTGCACTTCCTTGCTTTCCTTTCCCAGTCCCTACACGTGTGGGGCAGTGGCATGGGCAGAGCTCCCCCCTTTATTTAAAACCCAGCACCTGGGGCGTTAGGAAGGGGCTGCGCCTCCCCTCGTGCCTCCTGTCCCGTCCTCCTCCACGGGGAGCACGGCGCTGCGCTTTGGGGCCAAACAAGCTGCCTTTAGGGCCAAGTCCCTGCGGGCTTTGCCAGGGGGATTTGTCCCACAGGTGCGGGATCTCCAGAGCTGGGGGATCCGCTTGCCACAGCAGCACTGGTTTTGGGGCTCTGGAGTGTCGTCTGGGACCCGTTTCCATGGGTTTTACGGCTTCAGGCAGGCGTGCGGGCGGGGAGGAACGCCTCCCCTTGCGAAAGGGCCGATAAATCGGGCACTGGCACCGGCTCGGCTCCCTCGTTTCGCTGGGCGTTTCGCTCGGAGCAGTTGACCTGCTAAACTCTTCCCCGTGGTGAGCAGCGCGGATGTCACTCGGCTGTCGCCCAGCACAAGTGCCAGGGCTCTTTGACCCGAGCCTCCGAGAGGAGGAGCGGAGTGGTTGCGAGATTGTTGGTGGCGGGGACATGAAGGGAAGCTCTTGCTCAATGGAGAGGCGGGACTGATGCTCCTTTGCTCCTTTCAAGAGTCTTTGGGTCGTTCCTGAGATTAAACGTGGATAAAAGGAATAAAATAAAGTAAAATCAGACTGGAGGGGCGATACGCACAGGCCTTCCCCGGCAGGTCACAGGGCCCAAAGTCATCGTGCCTTCTGGATTGCCCTTCCCATGAGTTGCTTGTGAGATCCAGGGTTGTATTTCTTTACGTAGGCATTTCTTTAAGGCCATGGAAGTGTCCTACAGCCCAGAGCCGTGGTGGGATGCTCTGGTGCTGGGAGTCTTTTGCCCCAAGGAGCTTTGCCCAGGGGGCACCAAAAATCTCTGTTTTGAGATGATGTTGCCCAAAAAGCCTTTATGCAACGCCTACAGTAGGTGAGGTGATGAGGGTCTGTCCTTTGGGACTAGCCCCTGGTTTTGGAGCTTGAACTCCCCTCCTTCTCTCCAAGCCGTACGGTGAGGACAAGCCTGAGAAGGCCCCTTCCTACCACCCCTTTTCGATCCCTCACCTCCTGCGTCCACTTGGTCCGAGGTGTCTCCTGCCCAGCGTGTTGCCCGAAAGCAACCTTTGGGAATGGTTTGAGCTCCAGGCTCAAAGGAAGCAGCAGAAAGGCTCCGTGGAGCTGTTGGCAGCTGACAGCTGGGCGCTCAGCCGAGCTCTGGTGTCAGCGAGACGTGCCGCTGAAAGAAGAGGAGGTGGGAAGCCCAAGACACCTGCAATTTGGTTAATAAATATTTATTCCGAGGTGACAAACGCTCTTCTGGATAAAACAGAGCTAAGCAGAAGAAGGATTGCGAGGGAGGGATGACGGGGTGTGCTTTTGGAGAAGGGTTTGCAGCGGGGATGTTGAAACGAGCAGCTGATGAACCAGAGGATGTCGAAACCCGCATTGGTTTCCCGGGGTGCGGGGCTGTGACGTGGGGCCCAGCACGGGACGGAGGAGCGCATCCCGTGGGGACCAGCCCGGGCCTTCGTTGGGCTCGGGGCCTCGCACCTCTCCTAGGGGTGAGAGGCGAAGGGGTGGGCTGGCAGGTGGGGAGGGTGCTGTGGATGATAAAAAGGGTGAAATCGAAGGGGTTTTGTAGGAAGGAGAAGCGAGGGGAAGGAGGAGTGGTGCCGATGGGCTGCGTGACCTGCCTCGGGGCCTGGGGAGTGATCTATGGGGCCTGGAATGGGGGACGGGGAGGGTGCCCCCGGTACCATCCACCCCTTGGCCTCTCCTCCCAGGGAGATGGAAAGTGCTGTGCTGCTTTCTCCCTGCTCCCTTCTCACTGCCCTTCCTAACCCAGCACCTCGGGGACGCTCCGCTCAGCACCGCAAGCACCGGGAGCCGCCCCCGGCCCGCTGCCACCCGCTCGGCTCTGCTGCGAAAGGGGCTCAGCGACATCAAGGCTCGGGAAGCACCCGGCCCCAGCCCCGCTCCGGGATGCCTGGGGGGACATTTTACCCCCCCAGGAGCAGGCGAGGAGGGGCCGTGGTGCCGCTCGCGTGGGGACGGGGCTGGTGGCAGCACAGCCGGGGTCCCCCCCCGTGAGGCGGTGGCGGCGAGCTCGTGACCTCTGGGAGGTTAATAATAGAAAGGCTGGCATCCGTTTTAGATTAGCGAGGGAAAGCTCGCTCGGTGCCCGTCTCGCCCAGCATGTAACTTTAATGCCGAGATAATGAGCAATGATATTTATTTGTAAAAGATCTGCAGATATCACCCGCCCGGAGAGCAGCCAGGAGCTGTCAGAGTCCGGCCCGTCCCCGCGGCTGCTCGGAGCTGTAACCCAAGAGCTCTCCTCCGATCGCTTTTCACGCTCCAGCTCCGTTGGCCGAGCAGGGCACATGGTCCCACGGGGCCGCGGCTGAGATTTGCTGAGGCTGCTGGCGATGGGGGCCGTGACAGCAAGGGACGGGGCTGCGGGGGACCCTGCAGCCCAGCGATGCCCAGGGCTGTGAATTCGCTCTGGGACAAATTCTCCTCGATGAGATTGAGTTCGTCTGAGCAAGAGCCTGAAGCGTGTTGGGGCCGGTTGGGTGGCACGCAGCCTTTCCCAGTGGCTTGGTCCAGTGGGGTTTGGGGATGGAGTCGGGGTCCCGTGGGCATCTGGGCTCCTTCAGACCCCCCTGCGGCTCGGGGCAGGGCTGTCCCCGGTGCCCCTCGTGTGCCTGTGCCTGGGTCAGTGCAGGAGGGCCGAGGGCTGCTCCCGCAGACGTGCCCTCGCCTGGTGTAACTGGCAGCGAGGCAGGCTGGGGTTGTACCCGTGGGTGGGTGTCCCTTCCTCATTAAGCCATCCCCTGGGTAATTAGTGGGTTAAGGCCCGATGAGATAATGCTTCATTATTTTTGTGCTGTTGGGGGATTAGGAGCAGCGGGATTTCCAGGGGGTTTTATCTCTAAGGCTGTCGGGCTGTGCGGGGTGACAGGGCCCCGGCGGTGCCCCGTGGGCTGGCAGCACTTTGGGCTTCCCGTGGGGGCAAACCTCTGACGGGCACAGAGAGCAGCAGCACAGGGCTTCCCGGGTGGCTTCTCCCGTGATTTATGGCCGAGGTGATGCGGAGCTGTTAGCACAGCCTCTGGAAGCTGTTTGCCGAGCGTCTCCCGGCTGTTACACCAACATGGGCTGCTCCTGGGCACCAAGGGCAAACCTCCCCCGTGCCTCCCTCCTGCGCCCAGCCCCAGCTCACAGCTTGCTCCCACCCTGGAGCAGCCTCCGGGTACCGGTAGGGTTGGCATCGGGTGCTCTGTGCCTGTCCCGGAGATGCTCTTAGGAAGGATTTGGGAGGCAGGAACCGAGCGAAATGCTCTTGGCCAGGCTGCCCTGGCCTGGCGGGGTCCCCTCCTCCCCGGTGCAGGCAGCGTGCGGCCGCCGAGCCGCGGGGCTGGAGCTGGCACCGGCGCGGGGAAGCAGGCGGGCTGGCCGCGGGCCAGGCCGTGCACTTGATCCAAACACAGCTGGAGCTGATCTGATGAAGTGAGAGGTTAAGAAGAGAGCATCTGTTATCTAAAGGGGACACGCAGTGGGAAACTGTAAGCTCTTTATTCCCCCCGCCCCACCCCCTCGGTGCGGTGCATCATCCCTGACTTTATTTCTTTGATTTATGAAGGAAGCCCGTGCTTCCGGGGCTGGAATTAAGTGCCACTGTGTGAGCTGGTGATAGCGGGCGAGTGATACAATGCCTCACGCATTCGCCGTCTGCTCAAGTGCTTTAGGATCTAGATAAGGGCAGGGAGGATTTCTCCTGCCCGCCAGGGGTGGGGGCACGGGGGACAGATGCGGGGGCTGCTTGGCTCTGTGGGGACACACGAGGTGGGGACCTGGAGCTGGAGTCCTGCTAAGAAGGGAGCTCTTCTTCCCCTTGCATGAGGGCATTATTTTGGTGTTGCCTCTCTCCCAGATGCCTTCGTTCCCTCCCGGCCTCGTGCAGGGTGTCTGCGTGGTCCTGGAGGTGCAGAGGGGACCCCAGCCCCTCGGCCAGGCTCCCTGGCTGTCACACGGTGTCGTCCCTGCACTGGGGTGTTTGTAGGGTCGATGAGGCTCGAGCAAAGCCTCAAAGCCGTGGAGCCGTGTGCTGGAGCCTGGGGCTGGGGTCTGCTGGCTGGGGGGGGGGGTCTTGTGGTGCCGGTGCTCACAGCTCCTGCACAAGGCTGTCATTTCCCAGGTTGTCATTTCCAGATAGATGCACCGAGAGCTTCTGGTGGCCGCCCCCTGGCATGGTGACAATGCCAAGGGATCTGCTGCTGCCTCTCAAACCAGGAGCCTCGGGCAGGTGGAGTGGTTTGCACTGCCGCCGGGCATCTCTGTGTGCCACACGCCATGCTGCGCAGCATCGGGGGCTCGGGTGCTCCTGGCAGCCCTGTCCTCGCCCCGGTGTCCCTGTCCCTGTCCCTGTCCCACTCACACGGGTACCTGCCGACCCTGCTCGTTCCTCGGCCTTCCCCCAGGGCCCAACTCTGCCCTCGGTTCTGGAGACAGCCGCTGAGCCTCCCTGCGCCCCAGCTGTGACACCAGTCACCCAAGCAAGCTTTTTAGGAAGAAATAATTTCCATTTCACTCTAAGGACTGTTTTTAATACGTAAACAGGATTATTTTAAGGCCTCGGTCAGTGGCCCAGGAAGAGCAAGCCCAAGATGGGGAGCAGCCCCGCATTTTGGTGGCATGCCCCAGCGCGGCTCCGGTGCCGCTGGTGCCACGCTGCGAGCCCCGGCGAGGGCGAGAGGAGGAGGAAGGGGGTTAAGAAAACAAATGAAAGCGTGACCCTACGTGTAAATAAACTTAAAAATAAAAAGTGACGGAGATTATTTGCTGCTTAACGAACTAAAATGCCCAACCTCCCACTGAGCGGCAACGTTGTTTATAAACTACAGAGAGGGCTTTATTTTAATGGGCAGTAAATCTCATTCATCCCCAGCCCTGGCAGTCACGAGCGCGCGGGATTAATCGGCTCACGGAGCGAGGAGGGAGGCTCGCTGCCTCCTCGAGCTCCGGGCAGCATCTCAGCTCGGGGTTTTTAACTCCCTCGCCCCGGCGTTTGCTGTTCTCCTCCCTTCCTCCTCTCCTTAATCCCCTTCGGTGCCGATAAAGCCGGGTTATCTGGCCAGGAAGAAAGGAGGATTCGGTCCCTGCGACTCGGCATGTCACATCCGCTCTCCGCTTGGTTTTGTTTATTTGCTTGAAAAATGTCCCCCCCCCCCGGACCCTGGGTTGCAGCTGGAGGCCAGCCCGAGACAACCACACGCGTTCTTGCTGCTTTTTCCTAAAATAAAGCCCCCTCTCCGCTGCCTGCGGTCAGATTTTGCCTGGGTGCCCCCACCCTGTTGTAAATGGGACAGAACCGGGGCCACGTCCCTGTGCCAGGGGCAGATCCCCCCCGAGGATGCCCCCCCTGGGGACAGTCCCCTGCCCCAGTGTCCCCTCCCCGAGTGGAGTGGTTGCGGGTAGCGAATCCCTACAGATATTGTGTCCTGGGGAGGGACAACAGGTTGTTTTGGGCTAAAATCACCCTGGATTCAGCTTCTGCTTTGGGGGCACTTTCGGGGCAGGTGGGGATTTTGGATATCCCTGAATTTCTCCCTGGACAAATCAGGTGTCTCCAACACCCATAACTCACAGGGTGATGTGCGCCTAAGGCAAGGAAGAAAACAGTGAGTTATCTGCTCCAGTTTGAGTTTAATATCCATAATCTGCCATTAATCAGAGGAGGACTGTGAGATCCTTACTTAGGCCTAATCAGCGCATAATGGATTATCTACAGGAACTAATAAAAGGTAATTATCTATGCTTTGCAAGTTCCAATTACTGTACTTAGATGATCAATTAATTCTTGTAACAGTTTCACAGGTGCATGTGGTGTGACAGCCTTGTGCGGGCTCCAGGCTGAGCGCTGCCGGCGGCGTGGGGCTGCGGCGAGGGCCACCGGGGTCGGGGACATTTTCCAGCAGCCCCTTGTCCCCGGTGCTCCCTGCACAGGCAAAGGAAGTGTCACCCCTGGCAGCAGCCATCACCTCCTCGCCCTCTGTCCTGGCTCTCACCGGGCTGCGGAGCCATGTGGGGGTGTGAAAGGAGGAGGAAATAATCCTGCCACCTCCGCGCAGCTTTCGGCTTAAAATCGCAACGCGATTTTTCCGGGTCCACTCGTGGCCCAGCGTTGTTCTGGTGACCCGAAGCAGATTCGGGGCCTGGGGCAAGCGGCAGCGCCGAGGGCTCTGACGGCGAGCAGGGGCTGCGGAGCAAGGCGGTGCCGGGGGGCAGCAGGAGAAGCGGTGACGGCAGTGCCGGGTGGGCTGGTACATGCCCCGGCCCTGTCCCCGAGGGAACGGGGCTGCTCCAGGTCTCAGCTCGTAGTTTTTCCTTCTCGTCTCGTGGCCGGCCATCTTCTGGACCTCGGGAATCCAGCCGCCTGTGTTGGTGTCCCCACAACTGCGCCGTGCTGGGGAGCGTTAGGGTGAGGCACCTGAGGTCCTCCAGCCATCTGCTGTGGTGGCCTCATGGGGACACGGGGAATGGGTGACATCCCCCAGCCCCATGGGGCTGGGGCACAGAACTACCTCGTGCCGTGAGGGCAAGCCCTGGGGAGCCCAGAAACCCCGAGAGGCTGCGGCACCTGGGTGCAAAAAGGGGAGAGCGAAGGACAGGGGGGACCACTTGAGGGACCCGGGAACCTTTCAGGTTGATTTCAACCTTTTCCAGGAGTCTCGTGGCACGCAAAGGAACAGCTTGGAGCAAGAGTTCGTTTCAATGCAAAACTTCTTTGTAAAAGAAAAAAGAAGGTCGACATGGGATCTTTTGACAATTTCCATTGTTATTTCCCCTCTCCCCCCCTAAGCATGACATTAATTCATCCGTGCGAGTCCTTTTTCTGGGAACAGCCTTGGTTTCACTGACATTTTTGGTGAACGAGGGGAAAAGCAAACCCACAGCAAAACAAAAACAAAGCCCGAGCCCCCCCCAGGCCCTTCCCCTTGCAAAAAGCAACTCCCCTCGGAGCTCTCGCCGCGACGGTGTTGCGGGTCCTTTGCCTGGGGGGGAAACTGAGGCCCGTGGGTAGCTGAAATATCAGACCTGAGGGCACAAAGTGGTGCTGAGCAGTGGGACCGGCTCCAAGTGCAGCCCAGGAACCCCAGCGCAGCGCCGTCCTCGACCCCGTGCTGTCACTCCCAGCCCCTCCTCGCCCACCCTCCGGCACTACAGCCCCGCAGTGGGTGCTTCCCCGTGCCCAGCAGCCTCCTGCCCTCCTCCTCCTCTTCCTCTTTGGCTGTTCCTTTCCGAGCCTGCCCAGCCACGTCCAGCAGGGATGAAGCTCCCTCGGTGCTGCCGTGCGATGCTGCCACTCGCCGCGCCTGCCCGCAGCACCGAGCCGCTGCCAGGGCTGCCGCCGCCTCCTTCGCTGCCTTTTGTTTCTCTTTCTCTCTTTTTTTTTCCTTCATTTTCCCAAGCAAGCCTCCACAGGCTCCTCCGAGCATTCCCCCTGCAGATCATTCCCCCGCTTGCCTGTAACGCGTCGGCGATGCTGCAACTCCCGTTGCCCCATCCCAACCTCCTGCGCCGGCTTTCTCCTTTTGGCTCCGCTTCTGGATTGTGAGGCCCAGGTCTGGGCACGCCGATCCCCGCTGAAAAGGTGTTTTCGTGCCTTTGATTCCACCCGCGGCCAGATCCTGGGGGCCGTGCGGATGGGAGGCACTGCCCGCGGGCACGGCGCACGCTGCGGGACCCGGGCGCAGGAGGGGAGGCACGCCGAGGGGGCTGCAGGACCCCAAATCCAGCCCCTTGTGATGGTTGCAGCGAGCAGAGTTGCTGCAGGACCCCAAAATCATCCCCGTGTATGGTTGTAGTGAGCGGAGCTGCTGCAGGACCCCAAATCCAGCCCCGTGTGCGGCTGCAGTGAGCAGAGTTGGGGCATTCACGCCGTCAGGCAGCGGTTAGAGGTAATGAACCTAATCCTTCAGATTGCCCTAATTGTAGGAGCTGGTTGCTAAAATAACGACTAAAGAAACAAAAAGAGGCTGTTCCACCCTATTTAACAGGATTTGCCAAATTCGCTAAATTGCAGAAGTCTCGTGGGGGTCGACGAGAGCCCAGCAGGTGTGGAAGGAGAGCGATGCGGGGCACGTTTACAAATCGTGAGCACATTTAGGAATTACAGAGCACGTTTACCAGGGCCAGGCTCGGTAACGCAGAATCCAGCAGCTCGATAGCTGCCCGGCAGTGGGCAAAGCCCCAGAACTGTGTGTCCGGCTTGGGAGTTGTGTGGTTTGGCAAAGCGTGGCATGCAGACAGGCGCACCTTACGGACGGCCTCTGCGTTTGTTTGCTTGCTTTTGTTTCAAAGCGAAACCCAAGGCTCTTTCTTCCCTGTGGTTAGAGCCTTCCAGCTGAGCGACTTCGAGCTTAACTGAAGTTGCTTGAGGAAGAGAAAGGACGCCGGACGCAGCGTAAAGTGAGAGCAACCGCCCTCACCGCAAAGCTTTCCGACCTCTGTTAACAAAACCCTCGGCGCTCTCTGGTTGCTTGTGCGCGTTGGGCTCGTTTTCCAGCGCCGTTCTTTCCCAAGCCGACGTTGCCGGGTTTATTCCTGCTGCTTGTTATTTAAACAGTGCCGGCGATGCGCCCAGCGCCGTGCAAACACAGGGGAAGGAGAGGGCCTGACCCGGAGGAGTCCCCGTTATAATTCAGAAGGTTTCAGGAGAAGTAATTAAGGCTGAGGTGCGAGGGGGGAGCAGGCGGTGCTTTGGAGGCCGGTGTCAGAGCAGCAAGGCAAAAGGACCGGCTTTGAACGAGCCCTTGGACGGGTCCCCACGCGGTCCTTCGGCGGGCACTGGGGGTGTCGGCCTTCAGCAAGGTGGGTGACGGGAGGAGCATTGGCCCTGCCACAGCAGATTAAGGCAGTGCTCCTTCAGACACCGCCGCCTGCCTCTGACACGGGAGACAACCAAAGGCTTCGATATGAAAAGGGAAAAAACAATCAAGGACTTGTGCCACCCGGTAATGCACTGACCCAATTGTGCACTGCTGTGTAAGGGGAGAGAAATTCCTTCCCGACCCTTGTACTCATCAGTCTATGCCCTGAAGCATGAGATTTGATTTTCTTTATCTGGCTTTCCGTAATTGCAGATGTCGTGTTTGGTACTCCCTGTATCCCACCCCTCGGAAATGGCATCTGCTACATTTAACTCAATGGGCCTTCCCCTTGGGAGCTGGATCCTGCCTCCTTTTCTGGGAAGCGCCTGGAAGGAGGGTGGGGGACCTGCTCCCACCGGGCTTTTCCCCCAGCACGTTCCCCTGGAGGCTGCTGGCTGCTCAGCTGGGGAGGACAAGTGGCCCCCCACCACCAGCGGGCTCTCCCCGTTGCCATCAGCCTTGGAAAGGCGTTATTTCTGCCTACAGAAAGCATTCGGAGGGCTTTAACTGATAGGTAGGTACTTCTGAGAGTCATGCTGGGTTGTTGTTGCTCTCTCTTTTTGCAGACCTGATTGTGCCAAGCCCGGGCTGAGCCTGTCTTGGCTTTTCTTTGGGGAGAGGGCACCTGGGGGGGGGCACGGGAGCGACTTGGAGCCTGGATGGGGCTGTGAGGAACACGAGCAGGGCGATGCTCTTGGCATGCTGCTGGGCGTGAGCTCTGCATTGAGCTTGGCTGGGGCACGGCCGAGCTGGATGCTCGGCGGGGCTGGCAGAGCTCCGGTTGCGTGCTCACTCCAGGCCCTCTCCAAAACGAGCTTGGTTTTGCCGTAAGAGTAACGGACAGAGAATCTGCTTTGTGGGTTTATTTTTCCCGAGCTCTCCATTCCCAGCGGTGAGGGTCATCCAGCCCCATCTCATCTGCCTTTCTGCCAGAGTGGTTTCGGATTGAGAAGGGGACGGGGAGGGGGCGCAGAGCCCCGTGCAGCCCCCACCGACCCGCATCGACCGCGCGCCTCTCGGTCCTGCCCGCGCCGGGGCGCGCGGCTCGCCGGCCTCGCCGAAAGAGTTAACGGCGCTCGCCCCCTCGGAGCTCGGGGAAGTGGAATTAGTCACGGCCTTCAGGAAAAGTGCTAGGCAGGTTATAAAAATGACTGATGAGCGCAAATCAATAATGGAGGTAGTGTTTTCTGGGAACGCCAGGCACGAACGGAAAAGCACATCAGCCTGGGTGGCGCGCGCCCTGGCGTGCCGGGCTGAGCACACCTGCAAGGCATCCCTGCCCCTGTCCCTGCCCCTGTCCCTGTCCCCATCCTCCTGCACCTTGTTCCGCATGCCCACAGCTCCCTGGGGGATAACAGAGGGTATTGGTGGCAAACCAGGGCCCAGGGGAAGCGGGGAGCTCGGTTCACGTTCGGGGTTTTAGCGTTTCCGCAGCACTGAAGCAGCTTCGGAGGCCACGTTTCCTTTTCCAAAGTGGCATTCCTGGGAAGGAAACAGCCTTCTAATTAGATGGCTTGAAAATCTTTGCCGCTGCTTGTTACAAATGCATTAATCAGCCCTTATTGAAAGAACAGTAGTGCAAAACAGACATTGTTATTATTATTTATTATTTAGATTTGATGATTAATCCCATCCTAGCCATGTTCAGAAAGCGACTTACATCCCAGTGCCGGTTCTCTGAGCAAACCCACTTTTTGTTTCAGTGATTGTCATTCACGGAACCCAATTAAATATGGCAAAAAAACCCTTCTTTGCTGCTTTCCTACAGGTGGGAGCGGCAGCTCGCTCTGCACGAGTTTGGAAGCAGCGCAGCTGCAGCCTTGCATTGCCCCATGCAGCTGGGTGGGCTCAGGCAGCCCCTTGTCTCCCCTGGGTGTTTCCCCTTGCTGCGTGCGTACGGTAATCCCCGGGGGCACGGAGATCAAGCATCTGTTGGGTTTGATGCCGGCAGTGTTTGCCTGGCAGAGCTTGGTGCTGGCAGTGGCTTGGGAGGAGCGGTGCTAGGTCTGCCTGGCATCCCGGGGCTGGTGGCTTTCCCAGCATGTGAGCACATTTCTGCTGTTAACGCCAGCTTCCTAAACTGGCCTTCCAGACGTCCTGGGTGCCAGGTGATCTCCAGGCACCGTGGCCAGGTCCTGCTCCCCAGTTTTGGATGCGGTTTTGTTCTGTGACGATGCCCAGCGTGAGTTGCTCTGTGGCTGGCATCGCAGCCGCGTGGCTCAGCCCTGCTGGACGCGGTGCCAGCGCCACGCACGGCTGTGAAAACGCACACACGGCTCCCTCCGGGGTCCTCGCTGCTTGTTTTTGCAATACCAGCAGGTCGTGGGAGCGTGCGAGGACCCGTTCCTGTGCCCTGGGAGCAGGCTGCAGGCACTGCTTTCGCCGCTCTGTTTGTCACCCCTGCATGTACGCAGGCTTCAGGTGCCTCTCGCGTCTCCAGATCCCCCTTGGGATGTGCCGGGCGCCGTCTGTCACGGCAGGCAGCCCACCGGGCCCTCGGCAGAGCCAGCTTTTGGAGAGCGAGTGCAAGAGGTTAATGGAGGACGAGGGTGACGGATACGTGGCGAGAGCTCATCGGGGAGAATCGCATTCCTTTGAGGAGATCGATAATCTGGGATGCTTATGTTGCTAATTTTCAGCGGGTCATCTTCATCACGCCTGCTGGGGCGGGTTGTGTGAGCGGGGGCCCTGCCGGGCAGCTGGAGCTGGAGGTTTGAGCTGTGGACACAGACGCACACGTGTGTATTACCCGTATTTCCCGAATACAGCTGGAATTAGCAGGACTGATCTGAGACCATTTGCTCTTCTTCCTCCCTCGTCGGGTGACCTTACGGCATGGGTAGGAGTCTTCCTGAGCCCTCAGTGGTTCAAAACGCAGCAAAACGGCAAACCCTACAGCACAGTCCCAAGCGCACCCAAATTAGAAGCTCCAAGTCCAAATGCCCTGAGAATTCGGCAAAACACTTTAAAAAAAGAAAAAAAAGGGAAGTGAAGGGTTGGGAGGGATTCCCAGCCCCTTGAAGCTGTCAGCCGAGGCTGCACACTTCCAAGTGACAAGTGCGCTCTGTGCCTGGTGGCCGGCGCAGGGACCCATCCCCTGGGCCGTCCTGTTTGGTTTAAAATCTGGGAGAATTGGAACCGTTGCAGAAGGGATGCTCTGGCTGCGGGCACCCCCAGCAGCCTTTTATTCAGCATCACCAGCTTCGCTCTCACCGCACCAAAAAAAGTTTGCGCTTTTTTTTCCTGCATTTTCCCTTCGTTGCGAGGAGAGGCAGCAGGGGACGCGCCACGTGGGCATGGGACAGACCCTGGGAGTGCCACCGGTGCAGCCGCCCCCGTTCCCCCGTTCCCAGCCCTCGCCACGAGGGCTCTGCGTGGGGCACGTCTCGGGGTGCCGCGGCTCTCGCCCCCAGCTCAGCCCCACCGCTGCCGCCCGCTTGGGTCCCTGCCGGCACCTGGGGCCCTGCCCCACGTCCCCGAGCAGGCGGTGGCACGGCTCCAGGCTCCACGCTAACGAGAGGGCTTCCAGTGGAAGTGAAGCATTTGCCAGGCTGAACGGTGCCGCGGCGTTTGTGGATCCCTCGCTCCTCCAGACGCCTTGTTCTGTACTCGGCCGTCGCGCTCTCGCCGAAAGCTGCTACACAAAATGTTTTGCAACAAAAACCCCAAACCACATGAAAGTGGTTGAGTTTCACATTGCATTATAACCCCGAATTCAGGTTTGCCAAGAGTTTCAGTCGTTTTACGAACCTTTCCCATGAACCTCCAGCAAAGGCTGCAGCTTAACCTGGTTTTGATGAAAACCCAGGTGGGACCCAGGTGCTTTTGAACAAGTTTTGGGGTTCGTGCGATCCCGGAGCTTGGACCCAAAATCCGATAGGATTTGCACGGAGGCCTGCGTGCGCTCTGGGAAAGCCGAGCAGCGCACAGCTGGGCGCAAGCTGCGCTTCCCCATGGGCACGGGGCCACGGTTGCTCTCCAGGCAGGGCGCCCCGAGCCGTGGCACCCAGTGGGTGCCACCGGGGACCCCGAAGGCATCGTGTGCGCCGGGCCATGGGCTGGACCCACGTCGCAGCGTGGCCACCACAGCAGCTGCCATCCCTCGGTGAGTGCTGGTGCTTTGCACGTGGATGGGGCTGGAGCACGGTCCCACGTCGCGGTGCCTCGGTCACCGCTGCGGCTGCTTCGCTCTGGAGGTGCTTGGGATGAGCCCAGGCTTTATTTTGGGAACAATTCTGCAAAAATCAGCACTGTGTGAGAGGCTTGAGAGCCAAAAAGCCGGGCCGGTGCCGGGCAGGGTGGGAATTGGGCTCTTTCTGAGGGCCTGGCACGCGGCGAGCCCAGCGTGGGGATCGTGTGTGTTATTGCATCCACACGCGCATTGCTTTTTCGGCAGCGCCGTCTTTCCTTTCTCCAGCAATTTCCTGAAATAACGTTAGGGAAATGTGAAAATCTTGAACTTTTGAACCTCCCCGGAGGACGGCGCGCAGGGGGTGGGTGGTGGCGGCAGGAGGAGGGGACGCCGGCCTGCTGGCTGCCGTTTATTTTGGCTACGGGGCCTGGGGGTGTATGGGGGGGGGTGGGTTTCGCCGGCCCCCAGCCCCACGGAGGAGCCCTCCTCCGGCTCAGCGCTGCCCCTTATTAATGGCTCTCTCTTCGGTGGGTCGCGGAGGCGAGGAAGCCAGAGGAAGTTTTCTTTTGCTCGCAGATGTCGGGGAGCAGGACGGGGGGGGGTGCCCGGGCTGGGTGGCGAGGGCAGGGGGTGACACGCGGGGTGATGGATGGGAGCCGGGTTCTCGGGCAGGCTCTGGATGCGGGCAGCTCTTGCCACTGAGGGCGAGAGGGAGAGGGGAAAGGGGGGGGGGACGCGGTGCGCCTGGAAAGTACTTTTCCCTCTGATGAACTTCAGAGGCGCATAAATCACTGCCAGGCTGCAGCTGCGAAGCATGTGACGCTGGCAAATTAATGGGGCTTCGGAAAAGCACCGCGCCGCCGCGCTCCCCTCCGCGCCTCTTAAAGGCGCAGCCGGAGGCCGGGCCGGCACCCGGCGTGGGAAGGGGGCCGGGTGCTGGGTGCCGGGTGCCGGGGATGGGTGCTGGGGGATGAGGATGGGTGCTGGGGGATGAGGATGGGTGCTGGGGGTTAGGGCTTGGGAGCTGAGGCAGGGTGCTGGGTGCTGGGGCTGGGCGCCCCTTGTTTTTTTTTGCGCAGCGGGGGCGCACCGAGGATGGAGACGCGTGGCGGCGGATCCAGGGCACCCCAAATCTGACAGTGACAGGGTGTGGGGTTTGCAGTTGAGGTGGGCATCGCGCTGGGGCTCGGTGCTGGTCTGCCTGTAGCAGAGGATCCAGGAGCATCTCCCTCATGGTGGCATCGAGAGGCCACCGCCGGCCAGGGCCGGGCATCCGTGCCCCCAGGGCGCAGCCATCTCATGCACACCTTGCAGGCAAACTGCTGGGGGGCTGGCGGGCAGCTGGCAGGTCCCAAAAGCTACAGCTCAGCCACAGCCAGCACCCGAGCCCCAGCACGCTGCCTTCCCCTCTCACCAGCTCCCTCCTCTTCCTCGCTGTCCCTCTGCACAGCAGCGGAGGAAGAGGAGAGGAACCCAGCGCTGCTACTTCTGCCCAGAGCCGCTGGCACGCAAGAGGGGGAGGGAGCCCAGCCACCAGCAGAACAGCTAAAAATTACTGACTACTTCCCTAATATAATTAGGTTTCCATGCAAGCAATTGCCTTAATTGCCAGAGGGCCGTGGCACGGGGCGGGGGGAGCCAGCCGGGGCTCATGCTTCCTCACCCAGCACCCTGGTGCTGTGCTCGGGCCGGACCCAGCACCTCCTGGGGGTTTCCCAGTAAAGCCGGGGTGAGGATTTGGCCCACACCGCGTCTCTTTTTGTTGGGGGTCTCTTTTTGTTCCGCCGGGAGAGCAGCTCGGAGGCTGCCCGGGCACGCTGCGGTTTAAATCAGTGTTTGTTTTCCGACTGCTGTTGGAGCAAGGAGAGTTAGGCAGGCAGGAAGGGAAGAAAAATAAAACCCAAGCCCTGAGCCCTCTGTGTGATTTACGTGGTAAAGGAGATAAGTGGGGATTTAAAGAGGAGGGAAGACATAATGGAGACGAGCGTGTAACGTGAGCGCGGATCCAAACAGAGATCGTAATCAGACGTGGTAGGAGAAGCTGAGGTTATTAATGAGACGTCTCGGCTCTTGGTCAGCCCAAGGGGAACAGCCTCGCAGGGCTGCCACATCCCTGCCCGGGCTGAGGGTGCTGGGGATGGGAACCAAGAGCGGGGAGGAAGCGTGTGAAGGAAGCGCCTGTTTTTATGGCGGCGGCGCGATTGTCTTCTCCGTAACCGGCCCCAGAAGCCGGGCGCTGGCAGAGCGGCTGATGACCCCGGAGGAAGGGCCCTCTCCGGCCTTCCTCACATCCCCTCTCCTCCTCTGCTGCCCCTGGGGTGCAGCCGACTCTCCTTGGCTGCGGGAAGCTTACACCGTGGGTGGCAGCTGGGTGTAAACGTGGAGCCGCCTCGGCACCAGCCTTGGCCACCTCCAGCCCTGCGTCCGTCTGTCTGCGCGGGGCTTTGCCACGGCCCTGACCCACCAGTGGGACCAAAGCCCTGGCTGGGACAAACCCCACTTCCCTAAAATATTGGCTCGGTGGCTCTCCAGCAGCTGTTGTGTGCAGTTCCCTGCTGATGCCCGGCACAGGCCGTGACCGAGGGACGTCCCAGCGCCTTCAGTGGGTGCGTGGCTGGGCACTGCTCCCCTGCGGGTCCGTGGGGCAGCTGCTGGCAGTCCCAGTGGTTTGCTGGGCACGGGGCAGGGAGTGCAGCTCGCTGTATTTTTTGGTGGGTCTGTCCCACGGGTGATGTGTGGCCCGGGCAGTGCCTAATTCTCCCAGTGATACTCGGAGAGGTGCACACCAGCACAGGGCATTCTCCGTGTTTTCTTCCACGTGCCCACTTTTAGCTGTTCCCACTGGGGTGTCTTCATCTATCGGGGCTCCTGGGGCGCGAGGACGATGCTGGCAGTGCCCAAGGGGTTAACCCAAGCCTGCTTCGCAGCTCCGGCATGGAAAGGCTCTGGCTTGACTTGAAGAGAGGAATTTTTTAAGGGTTATTCCCCTTCCCAGGCCCTGGCTGTTATCTGCAGGCTGACAAAACGCCTGGAACGCAGAGACCCGCTGGACATTGACCTGGCTGCGCCGAGCTCAATTAGCCAGGGCTATCTGATTGGACTGGATGCAGCCTAATTAGTTTTGGATTTGAACCAGGAATTCAAACCCAAACGCCGCTCGCAGGCAGAGCATCCTTCGCTGCCACCCGCCTCGGGGAAAGGCTTCCCCGGACCTCTTCCCTGCCCTGGGAAGGGGGAGCCACCCCCAGCTGTCCGTCTGTCCCTCCGTCCCTCCTGCCAGCCTCAGGGCTGGCACTTGGGGAGGAAAACCTCGGGGTGGGGACGAAGCCCTGGGGGGGGGTCACGTAATCCCGGAGGCTGCTTTTTGCTCTGGAAGCTCAGCGCGCGCGCTGTCTGGCGGCCGGCAGGAACTCGCTTGTCGCGGAGGCGAGCTGGCTCTGGCAGCCGCCTTCCCTATCTCGTCAGGCGCCTTCCTGCGGCACGTAGGCACCCAGCTCTCCGGCTCCTTCCCCCGGACCTCCGGCGGCGGTGGACGAAGCGGGTGGCACGGCCCCGAGGCGTTCGGCTGGCTCCGCACAGCGCTCTGCGCGGTGCTGGGGTGTGGGGATGGGGCTGCCGTGGTGGGACGGGGGGCGGCTGGAGCACCCCAGGATCCTTGGCTCCCCTCGGGTTTCCAGCTTTGCGCGCCCTTGCAACATGAGACACAGGAGTGGTGGTGGGAAGGGACCCCCGGGGCTCTGCTCTCCAGCCTCGCAGCACAGGAGGGGGACAATTCTGCAGCAAAACGGTGTTCCCGCGGGCTGCCCCTGTGGTTCCCGGCCTCGCCATCCCCTGCTGCGATCCGATCCAGTTCCCCCACCACAGAAACCCAGTTAGAGCCTCCTGGGAAACCAGTTAGCGGCGTTGCCTTTCCCTGCCCGCGGCGTTGGGGCGTTACGGTGCCAGCTGCACGCGGGCGGCAAGCCCCGGTGCCAGCCGCGCAGGATCAATTAAAGCCCGTTATGCCAAGCAAATGACTGTAATTATCTCAAATCGGGATTAATGCTCGCGCACAGCCCCGTAACACAATCCGGCTGGCCGCCGCTTCGCGGGCCGCTGTTGCCGGGAGCCGGCCGCAGGAGGGGCTCCGCCGGTCGCGGCGCTCTGAGGGCTTGGGGTTTTTAGGATTTTAGGGTTTGGCTCATCCCGGATGTCCCGGAGGGAGGATCCCGAGAGGTGCCCGGCTGCGCTGCTGAAGGGTTAAGGCAGCACGGTGCTCGCGTTACCCCCGGAGCCGCCTCAGCCCTGCTGCTGTAAGCGATCTGTTTGCAGGAGGGGAGGGTGCGTGCCGAGCCCAGGGCTGGGCAGGGGGATCTGGGGAGGCCTGGGTTAGGTTTGCCTTTGGTTTGTTGGATCAGGCCAGGTGTGCAAACCCGCCTCGAGCGGGACCCCGTGCTTCTTGTCCTCTGTGGGAGCCGGGCGGCCCCAGCAGCATCCTCCTCCCCTTCGGCCAGCGTCCAAAGCAGGATGCTGTCAAGCCGAGAGCCCCCTCAACCGGAGCTCTCAGCCCCGCTGGGTCGTGCCCTTTTCCTCCTTTTCCCCCTTCACTTCGGAGAGGAGGATTTGGGGTTTGGAGCAGGGGCTTCCCCCAAAGCACGGAGGCAGGCGAGGGGCCGCTTGCTCCGTCACCCATCTCCATGCACCAGGGGAGCAGGGGGGGACAGCAGGGACAGAGGCGATGTCCCCAGCACGTGCCAGGCTCACAGCTCGTTGTCGTGGGCCCCGGGGGGTTCGGCAGGAGACGAAACTTCTCCTTTTCTCTGCTGGAGCGAGCCTAATGCTTTCAAGCTCCCCTTGCATCTCTGAATCCTGCTTGGTTTTCCATAGCTCAGAGCGTAGCACCCCCTCAAGGACAATTAGATCACTTCCAATTTGCCCGTAAGCCCATAAAACTGCAATTGAATGTAATTAAAAGGCCATAATGAGCTGCAGCGACCTGCGGGACCACTGCGCGTTCGCTCTCACCGTGCTCCTTTCGGAGAACGGGACGAAGTCAAGGGGGGGATGCGAAGGTCAGCGCGTGCCGGGGAGGATGAGGATGAGGATGAGGATGGCTCCTTGGGACCTGGTGGGACAGGCGGGGTGGAGCACCCATGTGCCACCACATGGCCACGCTGGTGATACCCATCGGGGAGGGCAGGGGGCTGCAGGGTCCCCTGGGTGCAGCCCTCCGTCCTCACTGGAGCTTCTTCCCCTCCCTTGGCAGCTTCTGCTGCCATTCTGGCTGCCCTGACGGGGTAGGGGATGGTAACAGCGATGGGGGCTCAGCCCTTGCGCTTCGGTGCTGACGTCTGGGTCCCCAAAGCTCCTTTTTGGGGGTGCCAGAGCCTTCCTATGGCATGTCTGGGCGGCGAGCTGGGCTCCAGCCGGCTCCTGCGCCCTAGAGCGCGTGGGGCTGCCTCCGCCTGCGACGGCACGAGCTGCAAGGAGCCTCCACGCCGAGTCCTCCAGCAAAGCCCCCGCAGCCCTGCTGCCTTCCCGGCGCCCTGGCAGGCGGCACCGCGCTGCCCCTCCGACTGCCTGGTCCTGCAGCGGGTTCCCAGGCAGTAAATTAGGGGCGCTGACAGCCGCACAGAGCGCATTGTGAGCGCAGGGACAGCGCCGGCCCTCCAGGGCTGAAACAGGAGCCTGCAATTTCTCAGGGCTGTTGTGACATCTTTGCACAAGCGTGCGATTGAGTCACATTCTGCTTTCTCAGCAGAATCTCTTGTTTGCCTGGGTGCACCCCTCCTTCCCTTCCCCTCCGCCCCTTCCCAGGCTCGGGCAGAGCCTGCAGCCCGCTGCGCCCCCCGCCCCTCCGGGTCCCCCCCTTCCTTTCCGTGCCGGGGACCCCTCACACTTTCCATCTGGCACGCTCGCCCGCTTGCTCACGCTTCCTGCTTTCGCCTCCTCCACCCACGGCGCCCGCGGAGGAGGGCGCAGAGGCTGCCCCGTGTGCGTCGGGGTGGGGGGGGGGGCTGCGAACCGAAATGAAGTGGGGGGGCTGCCACGGGTCCCTGCGGGTGGCAGGGGCTGGGGGCGCAGCGGGCAGGAAGCCGGGGAGGGCTCGTGCCGGAGGAAGAGGCGTTGGTAAGCGTTTCCTCCGGTGACACGGTGGCTCGCGGGGAGAGCTGCTTCTGGAAAATTCCTCTCCGAGTCCCTCCCCCCCCTCGGGGATGGCCCCCGCGGGCTCGTGGCTGGGCTGGTGGCTGCGGGAGCCAGGCTGCGCTCTTACGGCGCTCCGGGAAGGGTGCAGGGGGGGTTTAAGGCAGAAAAAAAAAGGTGTAAAGTGAGTCCTGCTGAGGACGAGGTGAGGATGTTTAGGCAGTCCAGGGGGGGCTCCAGCAGAAAGTGGGGTGTGAGCGGGCTGAGCATCTCCTGGCAGGGCTCCTGTGGTGCTGCAGGGTGGGCTACCAAAAATTGTGAGTGTTGGCGAGCCCGCGGTCACCCCCAGCGAGGTGGGAGGTTAGGGCTGGTGTTGTGTCCGGAGGGCAGAGGAGAGGATTAACGGGATGGAGATGGAGTGGTTCTGCCTCTGAGAGCCCCGGCCCCCTGCTCGCTGTGGCCCACGGTGGGATGCTTTGGGGTTTTTCCCCTTGGTACGCTCAGGGGGAGAGCAGAGGCAGCACGGAGCGGGGATGCGCAGGGTGCGATGGAGAAGCTGCTTGTGGGCGCTGTGATTTCACGCTGTAAGGTGAAACACGGGTTGGAGGCAGCGTCTGGCACGTACAGGGCCGGGCAGGCAGCACTGCGCCCCACAGGGATGCTGTGAGCCTTCTCCAGCCCCGGGCAAACCTGGTGAGGAGACCCCAGGGAGGTCCCAAAGCCCCAGGACGCACCCCTGCCCCGTCTGGCTTTGCAGGGGCCTGTGGCTTTCGGTAGGAGGCCGGGGCTAGAGTGTGGCTTTGAGGTTGCAGTTTGGTCAAAGTGAAAGCCTGCAGCGAGGAGGAACCCACCCGGAGCAGAGAGCGGCCGAAACCGAGCTGCTCGCCCCCGGGGGAAAGCACCGAGCGCGGCTGCGGAACCGCTCCGGGACCCCAGGGCACAGAGGCCAGCCGTGATTTCCTAACACCTGCCAGAAAAAAAAAACCATCTACGAGTGCTCTCCCGTGCTCAGACCTAGAGAGGGCCTGAAAGAAAAAAAGATTCGAGTGACTTTTTGGTGAAACCACGCCACTGGTCCCTTGGTGCCGGGCTGCTGGGCTGGCCCCGGGGCGCACGGTGCAGGGCAGCTCGCGGAGCCTGCCCACGTCCAGCCCTGTCGGGGTTTGTAGGGGCTTTGCTCTTGCTCCGTCCCCCTGCACAGCTGAGGGAGCTGCTGAGAGTTTCCTTAGGTGCAAAACCACAGGGTGCTTCGTGCTGTGGGCGTTTTTTATCCTCCCTGGTTGGCTTCTCCTTCTTGCAAGCTCCGAGGCGAGGTCGCGGAGCTCCAGGGCAGGTGGCCCAAAGGGAGCATCGTGGGACAGGGCTGATCCTGGGGAGCAGGCTCAGGGCAGGCAGGGACGTGGCTGTTCCCAGCTGCACTGGTGTAAATTCAAAGCAAACTTACTCCAGGGTGTAGGCCGGGGGCTATTTAAAATCATGTGCTGTAAACACACTCCCTTCCCTCTTTGGGAACGCTGTCCCTTTTGGGGACAAAAGCGAGGACCTGACCTCTTGTGGTCGCTGCGTTCCCATGGCCGTTTTCAGGTGACAACTGGGGTCAAAGCCTCAGGTCCTGCCCGGCCACCTCCACAGCCGAGGTTCCCTGGGGTGGAAGGCGCTAGGAAATTTCTGCACCGCTTTTGAGGAATGAGAGCGAACGGGCAGGGATTTCCACCGCCGACTGCGTTCAGGGAAACTCGCCACCCGCAGAGGCACCAGAAGCAGGAACAGCTCTCAGCACGACACATTTCCTTGCGGGTTCCCGTGCCTTTGGCTGTCGGGGCTTCGCACCTGGCCGCCACCAGCTCCAGGGAGGAGGTTTCCAAAAAGCCGCTCCCCGCTGCCGGTTCCTCGCCCCTCTCCGAGCGCGGCCCCGCAGTGCCGAGGGCTGCGCTGCGGAAGGGAGCGGCCACCCAAATTTAGAATTTCCTGCTGTGCAATACCCAGAATTGATCTTCTTGCTGATTAAGGAGGAAGAGGTGCTGAGAAAAAAAAAAAAGAAAATGAAAATAGCGGAAGCCACGGGGGTGTGGGCGGCGTTCCGAATCTCAGCCGGCCTCAGCTGCGGCTCTCCCCCAGCCACGGCCACGGGCACATGCCCGGCTCCGACACCTCGGCCACAGAGAAGTGCGGCCGCTTCTCCTCTTGGTGACTCAAGACACAGCTTTGAGCTTCTCCTCTGTCAGGAGCAGAGCGCCGAGCTTCTGCGTCAGCTCCCGGGGTAGGCTAGAAAAGGTTTTCCAGCGGAGCTAGGTCACTGTAGTTTTACTGGCAAAGCCTCTTAGGCAGAAATGAAGATTATAGTGGCGAAAGCTGCTGCTGGTACAGTTTATTCTGGTACAAAGGAGCTATCCTGGGAATAAAAATCACCCCTGTGCCGTTGTAATTGTTCCTGCTGCAGGGCATTTTGTGGGCTGGAAAGGTTCAAATCGCCGCTCTTCTGGATGCTGCAAGGCTCCCGGGCTGCTGAAGGCGGCGGAGCAGCGGCACTGCGCTGAGCCACGCAGCGCTGGGGGGTAAATGCAAGAGGAAAGCACTGCAGGGAGCAGCAAACGCGGTCCCGGGGGCTGGAACCTGCCCGTGGGGGGCACAACCAGACGAACCCCGTGGGAAGCTTGCGGCACAAATCTGGGATTTGCGCTCGTGGGGAAGCTGCGGAGGAACACGCTGTCCTCGTCCGCTCCGAGCGGCCAGCGCCGCGGGATGAGAACGGGGACAAATGTTTTAGGGAGATGTTTTCTTGCCTTATTGAAAATTACTGATAGTGAAGGAGCGCTGCCTGGCGCCAGGCCAGGAGGATGGGAAAAAAATAAATAAATAAATTACAGGGAAGGTTGACTGAGCAGCCGAGATGCTAGCCTGGGTCTTGCCGTCACCGGGATCTATTCCGGGCTTTGGCTCCGGTTTCCCTCGTGACCTTGGGGAAGGTCGCGGACGCCGTGCCCCGCTGGTGCTGTTCGGGTGCCTCCTCAGCCTCTGCCTCCCGCTGTCCCTGTGGAAATGGGTGTCAGGGAGCAGGCTAGAGGTGGGTTTTGTGCCTCAGTTTCCCCACCTGCGAAGCAGGGGTGGTGGCACCCAACAGGGATATTGCCAGGACGGGCATCTGCCGAGGTGGAGGGCTGTGGTGAGCACCCTGAGGACCGAAACCAGAGCTGGGCTCCTTGTCTCGAGGCCGGATTGCTCCCTGCAGAGGCCGGAGCTGAAATAAGTTCCTCGGCCGGAGCTGAAATAAGTTCCTTGGCTGGAGCTGAAATAAGTTCCTCGGCCACGGAGGAGAGCTGGGAGCACGCACATGGCTCCGTGACGCTGTCGCTGGAGCACGTGGGCTGCCCTAAAGGTCTCCGTCTTTGGGAAAATTCCCCTCCGAATTCTGCAGCTCGCGGGTTGATCGCTCAGAGAAGGAAAGGAGCTTCCCTGCAAATTCCTGAGCCGCTGAGCAGCGCTCGTTTCTGATCTCCCAACTGCCATGGGGCATCTCATCAGCTATACAGAGGTCGTTGTGTTTCAACAAAGGCTGCACAGAGAAAATAGCTGCAATTTATGGGTGCGGCAGGAGGGGAAATGCTTAGAGAACTTTTTTTTTCTGTTTTTGTATTTAGAAACAGGCACGGAGTTTTATTTTGGTCGAGAGACAGTCACACACAGCAGCTTCACATGGCCAAACTCCGCAAGGAAAATGAAAAGTCTCGCGCTGCTTGAGCCGAAACGGCGCCGGGGAAAAAACCTCTCCCCGCTTTGCTCCAGGGACCTTCAACCCAGGTGGTTTTTTGCTTGAGTTTGTTGAGATGGAGGATGGTTCCTCAGCCTGGCTGCCAGGATCTTAGCATCCTAGGAAGGAGTCCTGCGTGGAAATGCAGCTGCTAGCTGCGGGGTGCCCGGAGCCGTGTCTCACCCGTGGTTTTCCTCCAGCCGGGTGCGCACACAGGGGCTGCATCAGAGGCAAACGCTCCCCACCGCCGTGACGGGGAAGCCTTTGGGTGCGAAGAGAAAAATTCCCGGTGCTCAAGGGGTGCTTCAAGTCGCGGCACTCTGCTCCGGACTTCAGAACACTCTCCTATGGGACTTGGGTTAAAGCACACCCAAACGCACGCCGGTGCCTAAAGCACTTCTCTGTGGCGTGCGAGGTTCCTCCTCCCCGCCTCTCCTCGTGGGTTTTTTTTTTGCTGCCTGGCCGGGTTTCTCCACGCCAGCCCTCGGCAGCACACCCAGTTCCTCAGTGGGTGCCGGGGAATGCGCCTGCTTGGCGGGGAAGCGCGTAAACAGGATGGGTGCGGGGGGCACGGGCCGGGGAGCTGCTCCCCCGCCGCTCCCTGCCCTCTTTTATTTCGGGAGAGGTGCCGGGACAGGGCTCGGGCCCCGCACGTGCTTCGCTTTCTGATGTGCTCGAGTAGGCACGGGCTGGCCGCCAGTAACCCGCCCCTGACCTCGCCTGCTTCGCTGCCTGAAATATTGAGGAGATGGGAAAGGCACGGCCGTGGGGTGCTTCCTTTCCTCCGCCGGCAGGTCAAGTGCCTGCTTCCTCCGTGCACCTCTGGGGCCGGGGACCCGGCTCATCCATCCTCAGATTTATCCCGGGGCATCTCCAGCCCCGTCCATCGCCTCGCTCCACAGCAGCCGGTGCTGGTGAGGCTCCTCCGGAGCAGGGCTGGCGGGGTCCCCGTGCCCAGATGCTCGGCCCGCTGCAGAATAAAACTTCACCCTTTGCCCCCTGCACCTTGGAGGTGAAGGACAGGAGCCTAGCCCGCATCCTGCGCCCTCACAGCGCCTGGAGGTGCCAAGCCCTGCTCCGAATCGTATAAAAAACCCAAAAGGCAGAGAACTGGGGAGCACGGTCCTGATGTGCTAAACCCCAGGGGCAGACCCCGAAACCTGGAGGAATTTCCCGGGGTTCCTGGTGTGCGCGTCAGCCGGCCGAGGGTGACGCGAGGGTCGGCAGCTCTCTTCTGTCAACATCCTGCAAGAGCCGACGTGAAGCCAGGCCCCTGGGGGACCGTGGGCCGTGTCCGTGGGGACATGAGCCAGGACAGGGGCACCGGGCTGGGCACGTGGCCCTGCTTTGGGGCCTAACCCCCGTTTTTTGCATCCGAGCCCCCTTCACCTTGGGGATCCCGTTTCTGGCGTTTATCTGGGAGTTTGGGGAATTGCCCGTGCAGGGAGCAAGCCTCTGTCCTGGCACGTGTAATCCCGTGATGCTTACAAGGGGGGGAGGCACATGGGGTCCTGCCAGGGGGTGGCCGGGCCGTGCGGGGGGCCGTGCGCCTTGGGGGGGCTCGGTGCCAGGACAGCACGGCTCCAAGTGGCAGTGCCCCGAGCCCCCGGGGGTCTCTCATGCCCCAGCTGGGGCCAAATACCCAGCAGCAGCTCCCTGTGAGCAAAGCCCTCATCCGGGCTTCATGTTAGCAGGGCAGCCCGGGGGTCCCGGGGGGGTCCCACGGCCCCACCGCTCACCGCCCGTCCACCCCCCAGCCTCCCATCAGCCCCCCCCTGCACCACCCTGGGGGGCCACGAGCCTGCCCCTTTCCTCGCCCAGGATTGTTTTGCAAGCAGCGTGACAGGATGAGGAGGAAATGTGCCAGGAACGGCTCCGTGTCTCCTCTCCAGAGAGAATCGGGCGGCTATTTTTAAATGCCCCCCCCTCTTCCCGCCCCCCCTCCTCCTCCTGCTCCCCCGGGACAGCCGAGCCGGGCGGACGCAGCCTCCAGAAACCCAACCGGCCTCTGCTGTGCAAACCCCCCCCCGGCACCACCACCCTTGGTTTTTGGGGTGCTGCTGGGGTTCCCGGCATCCCGTGCCTCGAGCACCCCCCTTAAATCCGATTTGGGGTGTGTTATGGGGTGGGATGGGGGCGCCCCCGTTCCTGGGGGCGATGCTGCCTCCGGGCAGAGGCTTGGGCTGGGTACAGAAGGGGGAGGGAGGTTGTGACAGCTGTGTCTGGAGGCTCTCGGTGTGTTGAATTTGGGGTTCTGCGGCACCGGGGCATTTTGGAAGCCGGGCAGGAGGAGTCTGGGGGTGTCGGGAAGCAGCCGGGGGTCCGGCTGCGTGGGGCTTGCTGCGGTCAGAGCCTGCACCGGGCTGGAGACTGAAACCCCGCTCTCTTCTTCCTCTCTTACAGATTTCTCAAACCAAGTCAATTCCACGTCCCTGAACTCCCCCACCAGCCGGGGCCCCATGGCCACCCCCTCCCTCCACCCGTCCATCGGGCCGGGCATCGGCTCCTCGCTGGGCTCCCCGGGTCAGCTCCACTCGCCCATCAGCACCCTGAGCTCGCCCATCAACGGCATGGGGCCCCCCTTCTCCGTCATCAGCTCCCCCATGGGCCCGCACTCGATGTCCGTCCCCTCCACGCCCAGCCTGGGATTCGGCACCAGCAGCCCGCAGGTAAGGGGGAGGTGACGGGGACATCACTGCTGCTCGTGTATGGGGTCAAGGACATGGCCTGGGGGGCCTGATCCTGCCCTGCTCCTGGCCCTGTTGTTCTGCCCAGGCGAGCACGGGGAGCAAAACCCCTTGCAGACATCCTCGGAGATGCGGGCAGGCGCCGAAGGGTGGCAAAAAGCAGAAGCCCGAGGGGGAAATGAAGCCGAGGCGCCCTGCTGCTCCAGCAGGGTGGGGAGACCGCGGGGGTGCAGGGCTGGGTGACGGCCCTACATCTGCCAGCTGCCGTCGCCTGTCCCCTCGGGTCCTGACTGGGAGTGAAACGGGAGCAGGGACTGCCCCTGGGTCTCCTGGGGACGGGCTGAGCTCGGGGAGAGACCGGAGCCCCCCTGGCACTGCCCTGTCCCCTCCCCGGGACCCCGCAGGTCCCTTCCCGGTCCCCGGTCCCTGAGGCACGCACCGGGGAGGCTCCTCTGCCCGCTGCCCCTCTTGCCCCTCGCGGAGGGAGGAAGCGGTGTTGGTTGGCTGCAGATTATGTAAAAAACCCTCCAACGAGGGAGAGATAAGCTCTTCTTAAAAATAGCAGGATCGGGGAGAGCTGGCCAGCCCCCGCCACCTGTTGCTGGCTGCTCGCACGTTATATGTTTAGTAAAAGGGCAGATTAAGGAATTGGCTACCACCTGCCACTCACTGCTGGTTTATTTATTCCGAGCCCTCTCCGGGGGTCGAGCACCTGCCGGCACCTTTATTTTTAAATATTGGCCTGATTTATTTCCAAGCAATAACGGGTCTTTCTGCCCAGGGCCCCGGGGAGGGACGTGCTGTGCCGGCGGCGTCAGCCATCCCCAGGGCTCCCCCGGGATCCAACGCACCCCAAACCGGCAGGAGGTGGCTGGAGGTGGCTGGGAGCTTCCCTCGGGACGGATCCGGCCCCTGACCCCATAGATCTGTGGGGAGCTGCCTCCGTGGCCGGGTCCCCCTGCCCGGAGCAGTGCCAAGGGGCAGGGTGGCAGTGCCGCCTCCCGTCCCCGTGACCGAGGGAAAGGGGAACTGAAACGGCTCCTGGGAAGGGGCAGGGAGAGCCAAACGGGCAGGGAGAGCATCAAAAGGGTGGGGAAGGAGCGGGGAGGGGAGAGGCGAAGCAGCGCATGAGGGAGATGCAGCGGGGGAGGAAGCAGGGAAGGGGCGACGCGGCCTTCGGTCGAAAGGCGCGGGTTGGTTCGGGGGTGGAGGGGCCGGAGGAACCGAAATCAAACCCAGGCACGGGGTGCAAAGGGGAATTGAGAGCGCGGTCAGATGGTGCTGGGGAGCACCCCCGAGCCCAGCCGCGGACGTGTCTGAGGTGGTTTTCCGCGAGGAGGTTTCCAGCCGGATGGCTCCTGCCATCTGGACCCTGTCTGGGCGCGTTCGGGCCCTGTCCGCGGCCCTGCAGCAGGCAGAGGAGCCTACCTGGGCCCGTGGGGGAGCAGGGGAAGAGGAAGAAGAGGAGGAGGAGGAGGGGGGGGGGATGGTGCTTGGAAGGGTAATGAGGCGTGCGGCCCCAGCCGCCGGGTGGGGCTGGCCCTGATGGAAGGTGCTTCGCGTCAGATGGCAGATGCCACTTGCCATCAGGCCATGCCTCGTTGCCTCGCGGAAGGCAGCAGAGCAGAAGGGCACGGGACGCGTGGGGCCCACCGTGGCTCCCCTCTTCCCTGGCTCCTGCCGGCATCGGGGTGGGAAGGGGCTGTCAGCTCCCCAAATTTGGGCTGCTTTCCCTCTCCGGCTTCGTCCCACGTGAGCAAAGCTCGCCCGGACCCAGCTCCTCCAGCCCCGAGCTCTGCACAAGACGTCAGCCCTGACCCCAAGCGTTCCCTTCCTGGGACCTCAGAGAGCCTCCAAACGCAGCCCAGCAGCTGGGGTGCGAGGCTGGGTGTCCTGCAGGGGGGTCCCAGCACCCAGGGACCCCTCGCTGCTCCCGGGGGCTTGGCTTTGGGGAGCTGGGTGCCTGCACGGAGCCAGGCACGTGCCGGCAGAAAGCCCGGGGGCGCTTTGCAGCGGGGGAGCAAAAGCCCCAGCCTGACCAGGAGGCTGTTTACTGGGATTTAACACATCTTTAAGCCCTCTTAAAGTTTCTGGGAAAACAATAAAAAAAAAGTATTTTCAGTAAGAGATGACAGGGAGGGACTTCCCACGCTGGATATTTCTTCCTCTCCCTCCTGCTCTGCTGCTCGCGGGGCATGGCCGGCAGCAGCTCGGGGCGCCCGGGGGCGAGCAGGGAGAGGTCAGGAGCGGGACCGGGCTTCTCCAGAGCTGCTCCCTGCCTTGACACAAGGCTTTTTGTAAATCCGGGGGGCTGGTGAAAGAGTAGGGGGTTGTTTTTTTTTTGGAGGAGGAAGCCTCCGGTTGCCAGTGGAGCAGAGGGGACAGGATTCGGTCCCCGGTGCAATGAACTAAAAAGGGAAAGGATAGGAGCCGAGGAGTCCCAGCGCACGGGGCTGCCACGTCATCCGGGAAACAGAGCGGCAGTTCCCGTGGGTCCCCAGCCGTCTCGCAGGGCCGGGGCCGTCCTGCCCAAGGGGTGGGGGCAGAAGCTGGGGGCCGGGGCCATGCGGGCTCCCCGCGGCACGTGCTCCTGGCTCCGTGCCAGCCATGAGGGGAAGGAGCGGGGCCGGCGCCGGGGCGGCGTGGGAACCCCGCGGCACACGTGGGGCCTCTGCCGAAACTCAGGCGGGTGCTGCAAGAGGAACCGAGGACTTCTCCTCCCAGCCCGGGGCTGACTCAGCTCCGGCGGGCATCGTGCTGATTCACAGGGGGGAAAACAGTGGGACCCTGTTCCCCCGAGGGCTGGGGTAGGGGCAGGGTGCTGTGCTCGCTACATCTTGTTATGCTTGACACCCCCTGCAGGGGTGCTCGGATGGACTCGGTGGGCTGCTGGGGCTGGGGGACGTGGTGGAGGAGGGCTCGTCTTCAGCTGAAGTCCTCTGCCCCAGCTGCAACGTGGCAGTGGCAGGTGACAGCGTGGCACCTGGCAAATGGCTCCATTCCCTAAAAAGTGCTCCAGGGAGTGTTGCTAGAGCCAGTGACCCCAAAACCATGGAGGGATGTGCTGCTGCAGTGCAGGTAGCTCATGCCTTTCTCCTTGATGCTGTCGGGCCCTGGAGGGCAATGCTCCTGTCCCCCCCTGCCCCATCGTGGTGGAACCGAACAGCCCCGAGCAGCCGAAATTCAGGAGAGCGGCTCCGGGTCCCGCTGCCTTTGATTTCCTCATCTGTCACGGGCAGGGCAGGAGAGGAAAACCCATCACATTTCTCCAGGGGGGGTTTGCCTCGCTCCGCTCTGCGGTTATTAGTCAGCCGCCTGCCAAATATTCCCCACCAGCCTGGAGACTTGAAAGGCAGAGGAACGGCTGCGCTCGTCTCATTGACAGATCACGAGCCCTGGGACTTCCCTGAATTAATTTGTGACAAGTGCAATTGCCGAGTGTCTCTATTAAGGGAGGAGAAAGACAACAAGGCGAAGCACAAATCCTGTGTATCCCACCTGGATTTAGTACTTGGCAGGGCTGGGGGCTCTGCTGCAATCCCTGGCACCGCTCCTCGCTGCTGTCTGGAGCTGAACAAGCCTGGCTCCGTGCACCCCAGGGACACGGATAAACCCCCCCAGGCTGGGCAGGGGACCCTGCTGTGTCCCTGACCCCTTTCTCGATGGGGCTGAGCAGGGAGGGCATCGTGGCAGCGGCACGGAGCAGCAAGGTCTTTCTGATGACATTGCGCATGAAATCTCGTCTAACTCCTGATGCAAAGAAAACCCCCGGGGCTGTGAAGGCACAGACGGCTGCTGAGATGAGGACGCCAGCTTGTAACTCGGAGGCTGGGGCTGTAATTCCGTCCTCTCACACCTTCCCTTCACGCCTCAGCGGGCTGTGAGGGGTGTGCAGCCGTGGGCAGAGGCACGGATGGCAGAGCTGGTGTGCATCAGCCCCAGCAGCACAGGTTGCTGTGATAACGCCATGGGTCCCTCTTCCGTCTCCGTGCCTCAGTTTCCCCCTGTGTATGGGGGGTTGCAGGGTCCTGCCTGTGAAATAAACCAGGAATCCTCGCCAGCGCCCATGTCCCAGCTGCTGCTTTGAATTCTCCTCCTCCTTCGCCGCCTGTCGGGCTCAGCAGGGTCGGGACGGGAGGCGCGGAGCGAGGCTGCGGAGTGCAGAGCAGTGTCCCATGCCTGCCAGCTCTGCAAAGCCAGGCCCCGCTGCAGCTGGGATCTATTTATTTGCTGCGGAGCTTTCCTTTGGAGAGATAATGCTAAAAGGATATAAATTGCAGAGCTCAAGCGCTCGTGGCCTGGCCTTCGTCATCCCTGCAAGCGCTCGCTCCCGGCCTGCGGCTCTCCCACGAGCCGTCGCTGCCAAGCATCCTCCCTGCCCTTTGTACCTGGGGGATGGCTGGTGAGCTCGAGGAGATGCGGGCTGTCCCGTGGTGCTGGGCAGTGCAGAAGGAGCTCAGCCTTGTGTTAATCCACGCCAGAGCATCGCCCGTGGGGCAGGCGCTGGGAGCAGGACCTGGTGTCCCCCTGCCACCAGCTCCGAGCCAGGGCAGCAGACGAGCACCTGGGCTTTGGTCTCTGGCCTCGGGTGCCCAAATCCTCTTGGCTCAGCGCAGTGGATGTGGGTTTTAAGCTGTGCTTGTCCCCATTTGAGGGTTGTCCCCTACTCCAAACGTAGCCCCCACGTCCCGCATGCTCCCTAAAGAGTGCCCTGCTTTTGTCTCAACAGCTCAACTCGCCCATGAACCCTGTCAGCAGCTCAGAAGACATCAAGCCCCCCCTGGGGCTCAATGGGGTCCTCAAAGTGCCAGCACATCCCTCAGGAACGATGGCCTCCTTCACCAAGCACATATGTGCCATCTGCGGGGACAGGTCTTCAGGTAAGGCTGGTCCCTGTGCCGGGCAGGTGCTGCTGCCCTGGATGAGCACAACGAAGGTTTGCATCATGGCAGGGCACACAGGGACAAAAAAAAACCCTATACAAAAGCCTCCCCAGGCTGTCTGCTCTCAGGCGGGCGCTGACACGAGCCAGGTGAGATGTGCTCGCCGCAGCTCTTTGACCTCTCCCATTCTTCATCATGCCCTGACGGTAACGAGAGAAGTAAACAATTTGTCCGGCTCCTCGGAGGAGCAAATCCCCCAGGTCACAGCTTAGCCAGCGGTGTTTTATCCTCGGCCCCAAGCAGCGCTGCCCCTCTGAAGGCCAGGCATTAGCTGAGCGTCCCTCTCTCCGCATCCTTTGATCCGTAGCTGGACTCATCACATAGCACCAGATAAAAAGATGTGCTTCGCATGGAGCCTCTCCACTCATGGGAGATAAAGATGTGCTAATTCCCTTTATTCTCATGCTATTTTAAAAGCTTTCTGCTCCGTAAGTGCTCTGGTGTCTAGGTTTTGAGGTCCTTGGGGACACCTCCTTGCTCTGTCGGGCTCCACGGCTGGAGGAGGCGCGGGGGGCGCGTGGCGGAGCGGGCTGAGCCTCGTGTGCGGCGTGGGGTGTCCAGGGGGAGCGGGGGAATAGGGACGTGCCCCCATTTTATGTAGTGCTGCATCTCCCGTGGTTTAACTCAGAAATGATGGGGGCTTTTTCTGCCTTTTCTGATGGTCTGGAAGTCAAGGGAAGGCAAAGCCGCCGCGCTTTAGCTCATGGTCACTGTGCCAAGAAGCCTCCGCTTCCCGCAGGCACTGCCCTGGGCAGAGCTGCATGTCCATGGGGCATCTTTGGGCCCCAGGGACCCTCCGTGCATCCCCTAACCCAAATCTCTTCCCTCCCCCGCAGGTAAACATTACGGGGTGTACAGCTGCGAGGGCTGCAAAGGCTTCTTCAAGCGCACGGTGCGGAAGGACCTGACCTACACGTGCCGCGACAACAAGGACTGCTTGATCGACAAGCGCCAGCGCAACCGCTGCCAGTACTGCCGCTACCAGAAGTGTCTTGCCATGGGGATGAAGCGAGAAGGTAAGGCAGAAAGAGCCTGCCCCGGGCACCCAAGGGTGCTGTGTGTCCTGCAGGCGCCTGTCCTTCCTCAGGAGGCTCCAGCACGCTGCTGGGGAGCTTGCTCGCCTCATTTTGTAGCGGTTTTCCACCAACAAATGCACCGAGAGCTTTCCTTTCCCCGTAAAGCCCCATCAAACATGGGTGAGAAAGCTGCCGGGGCATGTTTTGGGTGACAAACGGGGCCGCCTGGCTTTGCCCTTCCATCCCGGGATGCTGAGCCCTGCAAACCCCGAGCTGGGCAGGGGACGTTGTGCAGAGCCCGCGGTTAAGGTGCTGCTGCCTCGCCGCCGTGCTGGGAGAGGCTCCCGCAGCTGGTGTGTCCCAGCGCCTTGCTGTTTATCTTTTGCACCTCTCGCAGGGCAGCAAAGGGAGTTATCGCCCTGCTCGGCTGCCTGCGGACACGACCTCGGCTCTGGGCTCCGCTGCCCTAACCCAGAAAAATGCCCTAGCAGTAGCGATGCTGTTTTTTGTTTGTTTTTTTTTTTTTTCTTACTGGGAGGATAAAGGAAGTTCAGTCTTGTAAAAAGATCTCCCCTACCCTTACTGGAATTTAAATGTAGGATCTAAAACTCCCTGGCAGGGCTTCTTTTCGATGCTCTTTTTAAATGCTGACTGCACCTCTTTCAAACTGCTGGCAGAATAGGCTTTTAGCAGAGGCGATGTGAAAATGACCCCTCGGTGCTGCTCAGGTCTCTGGTGCCTTCTCCCCTTACATCTTCTGAGCACCCTGGCCTGGGGCGGGCGGGTAGAGCCCTTCCTCTGCCGGCTTGGTCTTGTCTCGGGCACGAAATGCACCCGTGCTGTCCCTGGCCCCGCCAAGCTTAATCCTTTGGAGCTCAGAAATGCGGCTTTTTGGCCTTAACAGGGATGGGTTGCACACAGGGAGGTGGCCCTGCCAGGTTTGGCTGCAGGCAGACACCCACCTTGTTGGAGCAACGTGGATGTGATGGCAATGTGTTGCTTTTGTTAGCAACACGATGCGCGGCGGGTACCTCCGAGAGACACCCCTGGGTGCAGCGTGGGGTGCTCCTGGCCCCCTCCCCGCTATCACCCCCAGCAAATACGCACTGGAGAGAGGGTTTCTCCGTGGCAAACTTCTCCTTGGAGAAGAAACCTGGAGCGCACAAGGGCAGAGGGGGTGCAGCCCGCTCGGACCCCCAAGGACACACATCCAGGCCAAGTGCACGGAGACAGGCGGCTGCACGGCAGGGCTGCAGGCAGGTTGTGGGGCAGGGGAAAGGCAAAACCCTACAGACAGATCCACCTGGGCAGCGCCTGCTCCTCTCCTTCCCCTCGGCTCGTCCGTGCTGATCTCCTGTCGTCGGGCACCTGCCTCGTGCCTACCGTTAGCGGGGATTGCATGGGCAGCACCATTAAAGTTATAGGCCTATTAATTAATTTCTAAGTGGCGGTGGAATTCCCCGGGGAGCGCGTACAGTAGGAGGACTCTATTAATTCATCTTGATTAACATTATCACAATGAATACCGAATGAATTCGTAACGATCAGCCAATTATTTAGAAGTGTGACAGATGGGATCTTCATAAAGTCCACAAGGGCGCTCAGGCGGTGCTGGCTGGTCTACTGCCGGCGTTGCACGAGGAGAGCTCTGGAGAAGGGGAAAATCCCGGTGTGTTGGCAGCCAGAGGGTGTTTGGGGTAAAACCCCCGTGTAGGGAGAGCTGGGAGAGCTGCCCTGGTCCCCGGATAAAGATCTCTCCTGTTACAAGCCCGGCAGTTCAGCGTCTCCTGCCAGGTTTGGAGATGTCCCAGGGCTGTTTTAGACCTGAAGGAGAGAACTTGGAGCTTGCTAAGCTTTGGTTTCGAGAAGCTCCCGGATTTCACGTGGGATTACCCACCTGATGTGCCAACGGAGTATCTCCTTCCCACTACATCCATCCCAGCTCACTGCTGTCCTGCGGGGCCAGCCAGCAGCCTTGGCCTTATCCTTGCAGCAGCCCTGCTGTCTCCGTGCCGCCTCTCTTTTGGGGAGCAGCTTTGGGCTAAATCCTGCGCGGTAATTCCTTTTGCCCTTACAACAAAGCCGGCTTTTTATCCTCTAGTGTAAACTGTTACATCTTTTAAGTAACAGCTGGGGTAATGGGCCTCATTTCCTTAAAAAATATCTTGCTCTGGAGACCTAATTTATAGCTACATAAATGCATAGCAGACTCCTGCTGGGAAAGTCTCTCTCCTGTAGCCCAAAGGTATTTGGATGTCGTGGAAGTGCAGTAAAACCCTCTAAACGAAGGACTAAGAGTGCCGGTGAAGGACTAAAACGCACCCTGTGTGGCAGCGAGCGCTGCTGGGACCGGCAGAGCCACGCTGGGAAGATGAGGGCTGAAGGGCTTGCACAAAAACCCTGTGCAAGGAGGGATAAAAGGCTCCTTACGGTGCTGGTGGGTTGGCTTCGAGCTGCTCCCAGCACCCGGGGGGCTCCAGGTGCTTGTGTAAGGGCAGCCCTGGGCAGTCAGACCCTGACTGGGTGCTCCAGGGGGGGATCCCTGGCCAGGGCAGGGGAGGCAGCGTGCCTGCAGCATGGAGAGCTTGGGATGTGCTCCTGGAAGGACAGGGCACTGCTTTGTGCCGGGGGGCTTTGCTTTTCCAGCCGGGCCTGGGGGATATCAGCTTTGAGGGGTGAAAGCCTGAGGACATAGAGGATTCCCCCTGGAGCGTGCATCTCTGGCTGCTCCGTGAAGGGAAGGAAGAGAGAGATGCTGATGGCCTGTGGATTCCGAGGTACTGAAGCTATCATAAATAAGCGACTGGGAGCATTTTTCCCCTGTGAATTACTGCCAGCTGTGCGAGCCTTTGGTTTTCCTACTCTGTCTCCCACTGAATACCGGATAGTCAACAAAAGTGAGATTACCATCAGGGATCTTGACTAATGCAGGGATTATTGTTGTGGGGGTGGCTGTTTGCATCCAGAAGGCCAACTCGCTGCTCGATCTGTTCCTGATTAGGGTCTGAGGTGGGTCTTGGTTAGCAGAACAGCTTCGGAGGCTCTGCGTATCAGCAGCCGTCTATTTTAAGGGAAAAAAATGGAAAGTGCTGTTGACCTGGGGAGGAGGAGGTCTTGCGAAGAGATGGGAGTAAACACCGAGGGTCTTGGGATAAGGGCAACTTGCATGCGGGGCCGTTAGCTGGGCTTTGCTTCGGAGCTGAGCGGGGTCACCCGCGACTGCAAACCCCCCGGCCCCGTGTTAGCAGTGTTAGCGGTGCTGCTTTCTCCTGCACTGGGGTCCCAGCCCCGCATCGCCGGCGCCAGGAGCAGGAAGCAGCAGCGAGGAGCCCTTTCCCATGCTCCCGCGGCAGCTCGCAGGGGGCCCCCGTTGGGAACCGGCACAGCCCGGCCCCCTCCGCCCCCGCCGCTCCTTCCCTTCCCCGGGCAGCCCGCAGCTCTCTGCTGGCCCTGCAGAGACCGAGGCCGGCTGGGGTGGCTGGCTGGTGGTGCATCTCCGCCAAGAAGCCGTGTGGAGTGACCCCCAGCACGGCCCCAGAGCCATAATGTGGCGGTGGTGGCCTCCGGCAGCTTCCAAGGTGCGATGCAGCAGCGCTTGGACGTCCCTCGCTGGCTCCGGGACCTCGTTACCCCGAGCTCCTGCAGGGTTGAGGTTCTTAACCCGGGATGGGCTCGCTGCTCAGCCCTGCGGGAAGCTTTCTGCCTGCAGAACCTCAGCACCCCTCCTGGGAGCTGCCCCCATCACCCACGCAGTCCTGAGGGACCCGAGTGTCCTCCCGTGCTGGCCAGGAGTCACTCGGAGCTCGGCTCCTGCACTGGCACAGCGCTCGCTGATGTGCGCCCAAATCCCCCCGCTGCAGCTCTGCAGCCCCCGCACCGCCAGCCCCAGCTCCCAGAGCATCCTCGGGGCAAAAAGGAGCGAGAGGAGTCTGGGGAAAAAAGAGCAAGAATTTGGGTCTCCCGCCCGCCGTTCCAAGTGAACGCAAAAGCAGGCAAGTGGCCGTACCCCAGTGAAGGGGCAGAGTTCAAGAGCGCAGTTATTTTTAGTAGCAATTTTGGAATGGAAAATGCTTTTCGGCTTAATGAGCTTGTTTCTTACATCCTTTTAAAGAGCTGCTCTTTAAACCAGCTGGTTAAATGATGCTGTTGTTTTTTTTCGTTGTTGTTGTTTTGAAGGATACTTTGAAGGTTGAGGAAAAGGCTTTGGTTTATGATTTTCTCCCCTTGCTTTAGCAGTGTCATACTGTGCTGTGTCCAGGTTGTGAGAGTGAAGTGACCTCCTTTTGGCTTTTGTTTTCCGAAGCAGGCCGACTGCATGCAAACGTTTCAATCCACTCCTTAACACTCCATTTCCCCGACATTACATTTCTTAGCGTCACGGCAGCGTTGTGCCTACCTTAACAATACCAAACATAACGTTCGAGTGAAACGCTGAAGAAAGCGCCGCCGTTTATTTTCCCCTAACGCAGCTTTGGAGGTTGTTCACGACAACAAAAAGCTGCATCTTTGAGAAAAGGGAGGCACAGCTACGCGGAGGCGAGGCAGAAGGAGCACGGTCGGAATCGGTTTCCTCAGCCATCGTGGCGTTTCCAATATAAACAGGCACCTCCGGCGTAAGCACTTCAAGATGCCTCTGATGCACGGCTGAGATGTAGCTTCATAAAAAGGCAGCAGAGCCCAATAAATTCCACCACTGGCGAAACGGAAATCCCCAATAACCCTCCCCCCAGCACTTCATAAATAAAGCAGCCACCCACTTGTAGGCTTGGAGAAACGGAGCAGGTTTGGGTCTTGGAGGCCACCACGGTCTCCGGGCTCGCCAAGAGGAGGGCGGCGAGCTGGGGCACCCCGCTGGCAGGACAGCACCCCATGGGTCAAGTCTTCTGAAAGGCAGAGGGCTGGGTGTGGAGGCCATCCTCATCTCCCAGTGCTCCCGTGAGGCTGGGCTGGGCACGAGAGGCCTCAGCTGCCCGTCTGTGAAATGGGCGCAGCTGCATGCCCCAAGAACCTTGGGCCTCCTGGTGATGGGGCCGGGGCCAACAATCTGCCTGGGTCCCCAAAATCTGCCTGGGTTGGAGTGGTCTGGAAAGGGGCGTCAGCCCCGTGTGCCTCTTCTGCCATCATCTGCTGTGGTTTTCACACTGCCCAGGGACGGGGTCGAGTGCCGGTGCCTGCCCTCCGTGTGCCACTCGCCAGATCCATCCCCCAGAGAAAAAACCCATTCGGTTACATTCTGGTGGGGTGAATTATTCTTCCCCCTCATCCCCCAAGAAAAGAAACAAAGCCCAGCCAGTCGCCCATGTTATTGTTCCTGGAAGGAGGGCTTTTTGTCTCAGACACAAGCCCTCCTCTCTCTTGAGGCAGGGTAATTACAAGCCGCTGGAGCCGGCAGCTCTCTCCGAGCAGACAAGCATGCCTGTGACACCGCTGCTGGTGGGGGCACCTCAGCACTGCCGCAGTGGAAAGCCCCATTCCCCCCGTGCCTCTGGCTTCCTGCATTAAAATCCCTCGGGCGCAGAAGCTCAGGGGTCCCGAGCACGGGGACAGCAGGTCGGGATGCCGTTAGCTTTGGCCGTGGCAGGAGCCCACAGCCCCATGCTCAGCACCCTTTGCACGGGTCTGAGCGCTTCAGCAGAATGCTGCTGAATCAGCGTCGGAAACACCAAGTCGGTTTTCTGCTTGCATCTCTCGCCAGGCTTTAGAAGCAGAGCTTGCATCTGAAATCTTTCTCTTTCTTCAAGCTAATTAGCCTGCAGATCACAGCATTGGGTTTCTCTTCACCAGCCAGAAGCTTGAAGCTACCAAGAAGGGGTCTTAGCGCACGTATAATGCTGTACCGCGGCCTGGGGAAGTGCAGATGGGCACGGGATCTCGAGATGAAAAGTGACAGCAACCAGCCTCGGGCAAGAAGAAGCCAAATGAAGCGGAATAACGCGAGCGCCTCTTCATCAGGTGCCATGGCAAACACAGGCTTCTGTCCTTGGCTCGGCTGAGACATCGCTGGAGGAGGCGCGGCTGCCTCCGAGAGCTCCCCGACTGCAGCATCCTTTTTCTCCTCAAGTGCATTGCAAGTTTTAAATGCTTCCCTTCTGTTAGGAAAATCAGACTGAACAAAAAAAACCCTCTTGACCGTGCGAGTCTCCTTGAAAAGAAATAAAAGCATCGGCATTGCCGTCAACACAGAAGAGCCTGCAGAAGCCGGTCTCTGAGAACACAGTGTGTCGTAGGGGCTGGTGCAACAACAGCTCGGCCCTGCTTTGGGGACAAACTTGCCCTGCTGTGCCACCCTAAATACAGGAATTGGTGTTGGTGGGACCCGCATGGTGCTGAGCGTGCAGCCGGGGTGTGAATGCAGCAGGGGATGAGGACACGGCTTGCCCTGGTGGTCTCGCTGCTTCCGTCGCAGACAAGCCCTGCGGTCGGTCCCGAGCAGCCTGTCTGTGCTGAGAGGAGCTCAGTGCTCCACGCTGAGGCTGTAATAATGTGGTGGGAGATGGGAGAGACTGGGCAGCAGGGAGGTGTTGCCAGCCCCTCGCCTTGTTGTCACCAGAAGACAGCAAAAAAGCCCGGCTGCGGTTTGGAAAGGTCCTCGTGGGTCACGCAGCCAAGTGCCTGGTTATTGCAGGGTTATTTAACCCTCGTCTCAAGGTGCTCCTGAACAGCAGCTGGATTCTCCTTCCCCCAGCTCAAAGTCACAGTGTGCAGGGAAGTGGATGCTGAGCGAGAGGAGGGAGCCAGCAGCGCCAGGTCCCCTGAATTGCCGCACTGCGTAGCCTGTCCTTGCTGGTCCTGCGAAGCCATCTCGTGGGTGACAGGAGGGAGAAGCAACTTGGGGCCTCTCCACGGTTGAGAATATTTATTTTCTCTGAGATGCATGTTGATAGTGTCACCAGGGAGAATTCGGGTTGGAGGAGCTGGTCACGGCACCCCTCTGGTTTTTTGTCTTTAACCTTTGTACCTGGAGAAACAGCAAACCCTGTGAGTTCACAGTGTCCGTAAGAGGAGGGGACAGAAATCCGTCAGAAGCAGCGAGACCCAAACGGTGTAATGATCTTTCTAAATTTTACTGTGTTACAGGGATGGAGCACCATCCATCCCGGCCCCCAAGACTTCTGGCAAGCCGAGAAGAACAAGGTATTTCAGTGCTACCAGACAAGCTGCCATGCAGCTACCACGTTTATAGTCCTCTCTTTTTATTTTTATTTTTTAATTTTTAGATAAATAACAAAACCACAAAGAAACACAGCTCCAAATCAAGCCCATTTGATTTTTTTTGTCAACTCCACCATGGGGCCTTTTTTGATCAATCCCTGGTGGGAGTGGGGAGTGGACTGCAGAGATCCGGTCCTAGGTCTTTGTGGTGAGGTCTTTATTTCTTCCTCACTGCTGAAGATTTGCCTTCACACAAAAAATCCCACAGTGCATAATAATAATAAAAAAAATTAGCTGATTTGCTTGAATCCTTGCTCCCTCTTTCCTCCCCCCCTACCCCACCTACTGTTTTTTTTCCCTATATTTAAAGAAATGATCCCTGTACGTCTGACACAGGGACGTGTCCCTCAGCACCTCTCCTAAGAAACAGCACCATCCTGCCACGTCTCTTCCATCTGTCATTTATGTCAGCTGGATTTTAGCCCATCACTAGCAAGCACCATCGCGTGCCCTGTCAGAGTCACTCTCCCCCAAACCCTTGCAGTGAATCAGACTCTGCACATCCCGGAATGTGACTGTTGGTGTTGCTGGGGCTGAGACCTGCAGATTTAAGGCTTTAAGTAGCTGCTGTACCTGCAGACCTCTGCAGTGCTTTCCCACAAATGCTGGTATCCAGCCCAGCCCTGGCAGCCGAGCTGGGGGATGCATCTCGGACTGGTCCCACTGGTGTCAGGCAGCCACTCACAGAGCCAGGAACCATGCTTTGTACCTTCATCTGTGTGTCCCGTGCACCTGTGCATCAGATCTTTGGCATTTGAGTCATTTTATAAAATTCCATTTTCCAAGTTTCCCTTTTTCTTAGGCTTTCCTGTTGTTCAGTAGCTGTTTTATCTCTTCTAATGTGCCCAGAGGAGCTCCAGGGTGTCTGTGCTGTTGAGGAAGGGCTGGCATTAAGCAAAAATTTCTGGTCTTTTTATGACTGAGAAAACAGGAGCGTGGGTGGATGTGGGGAGAAATTTCATCAGGATTTGATGTTGGCCTGAAAAAGTGAAGAGGAGAATCTGAGCCAGACAAGGTCCAGATGGACCAGAGCCGCGTCGCGGATCTGAGCTTTACCAGCAGCAGTCTACCTGGCCCTGGTCAGCCAAGCTGAAAACACTGTGTGGGCATGGGGAGCCTCTGCAGCCTGTGAACTTAAGAGCAGCTTGCAAAAATAACCTCGTGCTTTGTGCCTGAGAGCTTTCTGCCAGCAGACAAAACGTCCCGTTGGTGTGCAGCAAACCGCAGGCTGCAGTGTCGCGGCAGGAGGGCAGCCCTCACCGAGCGGGCTGGCGAGGAGATAATGCGACCAGTGTCTGTGCAGGGCTCCTTTAGCACGTGTTTTAATTTCCTGGCCTTTAAGAAGTGAGTTTTATGTTATAGATTTTATCCTCGCGCTTGGCATGGAGCTGGTTTCACCGATTCCCTAAGGGTCTCCGTGTGCGGCTCCGATGTCGCTGGGACAATGCCTGTGCCCCTGCTGCTCACATAACCAGGTTTGAATTGAGCAAAGAGGTAAAGTGTTAGGATAACTGATAATAAATAGCAGGCCTTTTACGTTACTGAGTGCCTCATTCAGTCCTGAACAAAGAGCCGGGGAAGTTGTCTCTGGTGACCAGCGATGGAAACTCCTCTTGCTCCAGCGGTTGCCCTCCTGCTGTGCTGGGCAGCAGCGGGGTGCGGACAAGGAGGGGATTTAGGGCAGGTAATGTTAGGATTGAGAAAGAGATGGTTACCCGTGTAACCGTCTGCGTGGAGCTGCCTTCCAGGTTTAGTGAAAGCTCGGTGCCGGTTTCAAAAGGAGCTGGTTAATAAGAATGTTATTAGCATCTAATGAGCCTTTTTCATCTGGGTGCTCGTAGACATGAACTCATCGGCATGTGACACGCTTCTGGCTAGGTTACACCTTGCACAGGCTTTGGGACAGGTCTCTCCTGTCGGTTTGGAAACTGCCCTGAGACGAAGGCTGGATCGGGGTTTGCATGGGGCGTGTGAGAGCAGATCCCTGCCGCCGGCGGCTGCTCCCACGGTGGCAGCATCCTGCGGAGCCCCGCGGCGGTTCTTGGCATCACTGCTGCCCCAGGGCACTAGGGGCAAGGCGTGACCTCCGTGGAAACGCAGCACTGACAGGCTCAGGAGATGGACAAATTCTCTTTTCTTTAGGGTTCCCTTATGCTATCGGTTCACCTCCTCGTTTTCTTCCCCCGCAGCAGTGCCCACCCTGGGACTCCCCAAGCCTGGCCCGCACTGAGCGCGGTGGTGGCGAGGTGAGGTTGGAGAATGAGGCAGCTGACCTGTGTGTGCTCCTGCAGGTCGCAAGGACTGAGGATGCTCTGGGTTTTCAAGGCTCCCTGGAGCTTCAGGGTCCCAGCTCGACCACAACACCGTGGCCGAGAGCCCTGGGCTGACGCTGTCCTTTTTTCTGTCCCTTTCTAGCTGTCCAGGAGGAAAGGCAGCGGGGGAAGGACCGCAACGAGAACGAGGTGGAGTCCACAAGTAGCGCCAACGAGGACATGCCCGTGGAAAAGATCTTGGAAGCTGAACTCGCCGTGGAGCCCAAGACAGAGACGTACATTGAAGCGAACATGGGCTTGACGCCGAGCTCGGTGAGACACCTCTGTCCCCTGGGCCCCATCCCGGCACACGGGGCAGGGCGAGCACGGGGGGGCTCAGTGTTGGTGTAACACCAGCACAGCAGCGAGCCTGGGTCAGGGCAGGGTTATTTTTTGGGAGAGGAGCTGTGCAGGGCTCCGAAATGCATATGTGCTCGGGTGAAAGGTCGAGGAAAGCAAAGCCCTGCCCTGTGCAGCCAGCATTGCTGGTACTTTTCTGTCTCAGTCACAACGAAGGGTGCTCTGTCCGGAGCTGCAGAGAGGACCATGTGCTGTAAGGCGTAATTAAAAGGACTCAAAGGAAAGGTTTTGCTTTATTTAACAGCCAGCAGTGCTAAAAAGTAGGAAGACAGCCCCTGCTCTGATGAGCTCATAGTCCAGTCAAGCCCGTAAACAGACCTTTGTGGCTGAAGTGCAAAGAGATAAGGGCTGTAAAATGGGGTGTGACTTTCCAGATGCCGAATTGCACAGCTGGTTGCCTGTAAGAAGAGAAAACCTGCAGAAGTTTGCTCTCAAGTTTCCTCCACGTTTGGAAGCTTGTGTTATAACCGGGCCTGCTGGAAGCAGCGGGGCTCTAATGGGACCTTGTGCAGAGAGGAGGGAGCTGAGAGGGTAGGAAGGAGTGGGAGGCTGTGAGGAGGGAAACTGCCTTGCTGTGCTTTCTTAGACTCCCTTATCAGCGGGTTATGGCCTTGCTTTTCGAAGGCCTCCCTGCAAAGCAGCTACCTGCAAACGTGAGAGCCAGCCTGTCTGAAATTTGGCTCCTAGGGCAGCCCATGGACGAAGCCCTCGTAAAGAGCCTTATTGTGGAGAAAGTACATTTAGGCTAGTTAGCCCCATCCCTATCACACTCAGGGACTGGAAGTCTGAAAGAAAAGAGAAGGATAGGGAGAGAAAGAAAATTAAATTGTCATGTGCCACTGTTTAAGTGCTTTGGGGTTGGGGTCAGCTGCACGTGCTTTTTGAAGCAGCAAGGGGCACTGCTGCTGCAGGGCATCAGCTGGGGCTGCAGAGGGCTTAAATCACCCCAAAACCCAGGGCAGGGAGAGGCTGGAGCATGGGGCATCCCCTGGGCTGCCCAGTGTCCCGTGGGATGCAGCTGGGGCTGGGTGGGCAGGCAGCTGAGAGCAGGAACACGAGCAGAAATACCCCTCTGCTTTTCCTATTGCTCCGTGCTGGGCATCTGTGGGGCTGAGACGATGAAATTTCTGGGAGGCGGAAGGCCTCTGCAGTGTTTATTTTCTGCTGCAATAGTACTTTATCTCTTTCTTCATGGGAGGCCGGAGGACTGAGCCAAAATACCACACCTAGCCGGGCTAAACAGATCTTGGAGCCAGGCTGCTCCGTGCAGGGATCTAAGTCTTGGCTGCTTCTCCGAGATGCTCCCTTTGGCCTTTACCTGCA
The DNA here is from genome assembly GCA_011075105.1 of Heteronetta atricapilla. Lineage (NCBI taxonomy): Eukaryota > Metazoa > Chordata > Aves > Anseriformes > Anatidae > Heteronetta > Heteronetta atricapilla. Next base: position 7,775,014 of record CM021747.1, read on the forward strand.
AGGGGACTTCGTGGCGGGGTCGTTACGTGAAGCTTTTTGCTGTGTAAAGCTTCTTGCTAAGGACAGGGAGGACTGGTGTGAAACTTTCCAGCAGCAGACTGGGGAAGGTGCTCACCTGCCTCTGTGGCTCCCCATTGCCAGGGGACCCCAAAGGGCTTCTTTTTGGAGGAAAGCAGCCCCGCTGTGGTTAGCGGAGGGCTGGGAAAGGCTCTGACGGCTATCAGGATTAAAAATACTTCAGGGGAGTTGTAGGCAGCGTTGTGCTGACTTGAAAACAAACCCCAGAGAGCGAGGTGAAATAAATGGCTTCGTCTGGCACTGCGTCTCCTCAGCCTCTTGTAGCAAATTGAAAGCTGGTTCCTGCATAATTCAACACGCATTACTGTGAACAAGGATGTGTGTTGCATCTAAATAGAAGCAGGAGGCTTGTTGAAATGCCCTATTATTGTCGAGCGGCTTCTGTCGATGAGGTGACATTTGTAGCAGGTTTAGCAGATGTATGAGATCAGCAGCTCGCAGGGACGAGGCCACCGGATGAGGCGAGGCAAGACAGAGGAGCTGCCCTCCTCCCAGCCCTCCCCAGAGGGCTGACGTGATGGAGAGGCAGGCAGATTCAGTCCCTAATAGACACGGGGTAAAACACAAGCTGTTTCCCATCAGCCTGATGCGTTGGGTCCTTTAATTTGTGCCCCTGCACCTTTGCACATCTGCTTTGAGCGCAGCCGGTGAGCTGGGGAGCAGGGACCAAGCAAGAGCAAGCTTGCAAGGATGTTTCCACCACGCTGTGCCTGGCTGGGATGGCGATGGCAGCACGTAGACAGAGCTAACACCTTCCTCTCCCAGCTGGTCTCATGTCCGTGACTGTCACCTTCCTGCCGTCGTCCACCCTTGGCTTTGCAGGCTGGCGCTGGTTTTGGCCACCTAGCAGAGCATGGCACCAGCTGAGGGGCTTTGGCAAAGTTATTGGAGCTGATAAAAGGGGAGGGCAGGGGTGGGCCCGTGGTTCTAGGGCAGTGCCAAGCCTGGGCATTTCGATAAGCATCACTGAAACACTCTAATTGCACCAGGGAGCCCCCAGTAACAGCTCTAAAGCCGCTGCAAATAGCCGCTAATTGGGAGAGTTGGCAGGCTGCTGACCGTGGCGAAAGGGATAAAGCCCCTGGGAGATTCCCACAAGCTTTCGGTGACTGTTGCTGCAGGATTCACCCATGTTGTGTCCCTGAAATCCTCATGTCACCCCCTGCCCCTCGGGAGCAGGACAGTCCCTGGGCAATGAGATGGGGCACGAGGGTGGCTTCGCCTCTGCCCCTGCACCCCAGGAGCTGAGGATCTGGGCTCCTGCAGCGAAATCACCACCTCGGATGGGCTCCTGGCCACCGAAAAGCAGAGCCTGTAACTGAGAGATGTTATTCCCATTAGCTCTTAATTGGCCTTTAGCAGCTGGTTTCAAGTCACCATTTTCTGGAAGACGTCTCCAAGCTCCAGTTTTTCCAGCAGGATCAGGTGCCTGCATGTCCTTTCCTTCTGTCACACTCTGGCACCGTGCCCTTGCTATTTACTGCAGGAGGGGATTTGCTTTCGGTGCACGGGGATGGTTTCTAGCACCATGCTGTAGATCCCGTCCTGGATTCAGGCGGGGCCCTCCAGCCCACGGGGATGACGCTTTTAGCTGCCTCTCAAGCTACAGCAATTAAAATTCTGCCAGGAAGCCCCGCCGTGGTTCCAGGAACTGCGATCCGAGGTGTAATTAAAGGCCGGGCCCCTCACTGAGGCTTCAGATGGTGCCGAGAGCCAAGCACAGCTCGTGCTGCTTGCGGAGCACTGGGGCTACAGCCGGGGCTGTGGGACCAGAGCTTGGCTAGCTGCACCAAGGCGAGTGCTAGAGGCGACCTGCCCAGAAGCAATCCTTTGGGAAAAACATCCAACTTTCCTAAAATACCACTTCGCAGCCACCTGTCACCCCGCGGGTCAGGTTCGGCAGGAGCATGCGGTCTCCCCAAAGTCGTGTCGTGCTCCAGGGCATGCAGGGCTCCATCCTTCTCCTGCCCCACGGGATCCAGGATCTCCAGCCAGCCGCTGACCGAACCTGGGGACTCCTTGCAGCCCCTCTCCCAGGCCAGCTCTGGTCCCCAGTGCTAACAGTATGGTTATGCTGGGCTGAGCCGCAGTCAGTGCAGGGTGCCCCCTCCCAGCCCTCCTGCAAACACCTCTGGGTGCTGCCATTCCCCGTGCTTCTACTGAAAAGCTCCTGCAGAGCTCCTCCTCACACCCAGCTTAGGGTTTTCCTGTTGTGCAGAGGAAATCCTGGCCTCCTTCCTTCCCTCTCCCCAGGGAAGAACCCAGTCCTGGCTCATTTCTTCCCCAGGGATGAGCCCCAGCTCCCCCAGAGCAAGACCTGCCTGTGGCTGCACCCTTTGGGGCGCTGCTGGAGTGAGGAGGGGAAAATCCCCTTCACGATCTCCCTGCTCTGCAGCCGCACTGCTGAACGCCAGCCCCGTCCCATCCATCTCTGCAAGCAACAGGTGAAAATACTTCGAAGGCGGGTGCCCCCGTGCTTGCCAGATGCTGGTTATTTTAAGCCTGGAGAAGGGGAGACACTGGCTGCTGAGGCGCAGAGGTGGTGTTTGCTGCCAGGGGATGGCGGAGTGACCCAGGCAGGGGTCCCTGGGAATGGCTCCGTGGCGCAGGGGGAGGCACTGTGTGCCTTGGCCTTTTTCCCTTTCTCAGAGCAGCATTTCTCACCTCCCTTTGGTTTGTGAGTGCTCGGTCAGCTCTCTCGTAACACAGCCAGCAAGGGAAGCAAGAAGAAGAAGCGATTACCTCCAAGATGATTTATTCTCCAACCTCCTTCCTGTTTTTCCCTTTACAGTCCCGTGGGGACCAGCACATCACTGGTGGCATGTCCATTGTGGTGGCATTCCCACCTCCTGCTCCCTCTGTGCCACCCAGCGAGCTGCAAGCACCTCTGCCCCGCTGGGAGAGGTGCTTGGGTAGGGGGCCAGCAGGGGGGAATGGCCTCATCCTGCTGAAGCTGGGCTGGTTGCAGGGGGAGCTGGTGTAGGGTCAGCTCCTGCCTCAGCTCTGCGCATTCCACGCTCTGTCCCCACGCGATCCAGAGGTGCAGTAAACGCTCCTCCTCTGGCTTTGAAACTGCTCTTTTAAGGACATGGAAGAAAAATAACGGCACCATCAAAGCTGCTAGGTATCAGCCAGGATTACAGCGGGATGTGTGGAGGGGCTCATACATCCCTGTCCGGAGAGGTAAACCATATATACACACTAGGACTCACGAGGTCTGTCTTCACCAGGGTTAGATGCTCTCTTCCCGTTCCTAATCACGAGCCCACTTGAGCTGTTAGCAGTTCCTTTAAACAGGGATTTGGTGTGTTTAGGCTGACTGTCCTCCTTGAGAGCAGATGGTTTTTGTTACTGGATAATATTTCAAAGGGAAGGGGTTTTTCTTGTTTTTTTTTTTTCTGCAATGCCCCCTCCGTTGCTGTTTGGTGGGGCTGGGAGGTGCTGGCAATGGGAACGTGCACGCTGCATGGCCACGGGGTCCTGCCCTGCCCACCAGAGCGTGCCCATGAGGAACAAGCTGGTCGCTTGGTCGGTGTGATGGATGCTGGGTCTCATCGCACCTGGGTCCTGTTCTGCAGCTCGATAAAAGCAGCAAAAGGCACGTGGAGGTGAAGCCAACCCACCTCCTTTCCCTGTAACTCCAAACATCCACTTGTGGGGTCTCCTGAATCTGGGGTCCCTTTGCTGCTCCTCCAGCCTCTCCTTCCTTTTCCCGAGCCTTTCAACCTCCTTCTCTTCGCAGCCCAATGACCCGGTGACGAACATATGCCAGGCAGCCGACAAGCAGCTCTTCACCCTGGTGGAGTGGGCCAAGAGGATCCCCCACTTCTCCGAGCTGCCCCTGGACGACCAGGTCATCCTGCTCCGGGCAGGTGAGTGCAGCCCCACGGGCGCCACGTCTCCACCGGTGACGGGCATCACGCTGAGATTTAGGGCCCGGGTAACTCGCAAGCCATTAGCTGGTTCTGAGTAATAGCCTCTGATAATTCAATCGCTAAATAGGATTTAAAAAGCCCCAAGGGACGCGTTGCTGAACGTGATCCAAAATGTTGCACCAGCTGCCAATCGGCTGAAAAATGGCCCGGCCTCGCTCGGAGATGCGCGCTGGGTTCCTCCCGAGCTGGGCCTTGAAAAAACAAGGGGGCTTGGGACCCCACGAAATGTCATCGAACTACGACGTTTGATCGTAATTAAAACCAGAAGGAGGAGAAAAAATATATCACCCTCCCTCTCCCACCCACCAAGATGAAAATAAAAGTCTTTGGGTTTATTTTAAATTTCCTTATGCCGCAGGGGGTCTGCAGGAGCGGAGGCGTTGGGAGGTTGCAGGCGGTTAGCTGGGGAAAGGGTCTTCTTCCATCGAGTAAATGCAAGCCCCAGCTGCTGGCAGGTTATGCACAAAGGCGGGGGGGAGCAGGAAAGCAAAAGCAGACTCGAGGAGGATGCATTGTAGGTGTGAAGCTCTTTGTGTAGCTCCAGTCATCAGATAAGTGATTAAAAGGGCTTTGGCTCGAAGCTCCCTGAAACAGAGGGGCAGGCAGGTTGTCAGTGGGACTTGGGAAACCTCTTGCAGCAAATGGCAAAACGTGGTGCGAAGGATAAAATGGGGAGAGGAAATAAAAAGGCCTTGGCAGCTGGCTGCGGTACCCAGCGCTCAGCTCAGCAGGGAATAAAACCAACCTGGACTTGCAGAGGTCAGGAATCACGGGGAGAGCAGGGCGAGCGGGTGGGCTATGAAGCTGAACCCGAGCAAGCCCAGGATGCTGAAATCCCTGGTGGTTTTAAAGTTCCTCTTGTTTCCCTGGAATGCACTTTTATAGGGAATTTTAGCGGGGAAGGCCCTGCAGGGTGTGCGCTCCTCTCTCTGCTCTCCTCTCATCGTGCGTTAGCAGCCTCTGTAGAAGGGACGCTGCTGCTCCACCCGGTGAATTTCTGGCTTGTTTGGAATGTGCATGCCCCAAATAAACGCCTTTGAATTTGGGCAGCAAAGTGCTTTAAGAGCCAGGTGCTCCTCAACTCGAAACGTAGGAGCTAGCTCAGCCCAAGGGCTGTGCAGGTTGCTTCAGGAGGAGGTAGAAGAAGGGCTCTGGAGTAGGACGATGATGGGATCGCTGTTTCCTTCGCACCACGCAAACACCAGCTGTCACTCTGTTTAATAACACCGACTGTTGCCCAAATGCACGAATCTTAGAATTTCTGCCACTTCTTGTTGACTCCCAACCAGTATCACTGCCTGCATACCGCTGCCCCGGCCCTCTTGCAACCCCTCTGCAGTCCTGGCCCGCAGTGATTTGATTTCGGGGCGATGAAGCCGCGCCGTTTCCTGGCGTGGGTTTTCCACCCTTCTAGTTTTACTGAAATACGAGTTTATAGGCGTGTTTTGTCTCGTGGTTACGGCGAGAGGCTAGGAATGGATTATTTGGGGGTTTTGTTCTCCTGTTGGCCTTGCTCCAGGCTTGGGCAAGTCCCATGGCCTCGCCGGACGGCTGCCGCCAGCCTCCTGGGGGAGGTTTTTGGGGCTGGGGGATTCTTGGAGCTGGCTGGGGGCCCTCTCTGGAGAACACACAAAAAACATGGTTTTGAAGAGGGTCTCCAGAGCCTCTTGAGAGCGTGGGTGAGTGGAGGGACACGTCTCTGTAGCGCGCTTTGAAATGAAGGCTTTCTGCAGAGATGGCAGGGAAGGACTGGATGCAGACAAAAAGCTGCCTTTTCCTTTTGTGGGGCGGAAACAAAACCCACAACAATAATTCAAGGTTTCCTTTTCTCTTGAAAAGACGGCGAAGGAAAGCTGAACCGGAGGCTTTCTGACCCGATGTTCTCTCCTCTCTGTTGGTGCTTATCGTGGCCGGCCCCGAGCTGCATCCTTGTGGGGCCGCTCGTGGGGTGGGAGCGCACCCCGTCGTGCCCTGGGCTTTATCAGGACCCCGCAGCTCAGCACCACGAGCAGCCCCCGTGGGCTCCCTGCTCCAAGCGCCTCTGCCAGGGCCTCAGATAACCTCCCCCAAGTCTTTTAAGCTGTGGCTCCATCTATTATTGAGTGGCGAGAGCGGCCTGCGGAGAACAGCTGCCCATGAAATATTTAAGGATTAAAATTTAGCTAAGAGCGTCAGCCGGGCTCGCTCAGGCGTCCTCGGAGGCAAAACTAAGTGGAGCACGCGGCTTCGGGGGAGCGGCGCTGGGTGGGCCGGCAGCAGCTCTCCTCGATGATCCTGAATCATTTAAAAACCTTCCCTCTTCCAGCTTTTTGGAGAAGAAAACCCAACTTTTGAAACCTGTTTTCCCTGGATTTTCCTTCTCTGCGTCGAGGGCAGCCTGGCAGAGGCTACGTATCTGGTTCATTTTATAGGGGGAACCTGGCAATGAGGTGGGCTCACGTGGAGGTCACGGCACTGCCAGGTGCCTTTGGGTGTCCTGGGGCACCCAAAGCATCCCTGGGGGGCTGCAGCCACCTCATTTGGGGAGCAGCCCCAAGCCACCACCTCTCCTCCGTCCTCCTCGGGTTTTGCAGTGCTGCAATCCCTCGGCAAGTGCCAGGCCTCGCCCAGTAAATAGGCAAGTAAATGTTCCCTTGATTGGGGTGGAAACATCCTGTGGCCACTTAGGAAACAGTGAACTTTATTCCTTGTCAACATTTCTAATGGCGCAGCCCGTCTCTGCCGCAGTAAGTAAATAACAGCACACGTGGACCTTGTATTTATGCCAGTCAGTGGGAAGAGGCATGGTTCTGTGGCAGGAGAGATGAAGGATATACTTGCGTTGCTTTTCCAGCCTGGGAAAAAAATAAAAATAAAATCAAATATTCTGAGATTTCTGGACCCTGCCAAGCAACCCAGGGTCCTGGACATGAGAGCAGTTTCAGGCTGGGTACATCAGCCTCGTGATGAGTGTGAGTCTCGCTGGGGCTGCAGAAGACCCATCCCGTCTTATCAAAGATGCCTCTCCCAGCTGAAAGTCAACCCTTCAAACTTTGCAGCACTTCTTCTTGCTAGGGGTTTGTTTCAGGCATTTTTGAGCTCAGCTTAGTGAATGTGAAACGGGTGAGAGGGGAGCTGGAGGGCGGGGAGGGAAGTCTCGTCCTCCTTCCCTTCCCATCCAAATGGTTTCAAACTGTTCCTGCGGGGTCCAGGCTCAGAGGACACGTGTTGTCCTATGTCCCGAAGTGGTATATCCAGCAGTAAGGCACAAGCTGATGTCCACGCGGCTGTCACCGGCCAGGTCGTGGCCGTGGGACATCCATGCCTCAGCGCAGCGAGGGGAGCGTCGCCCCTCCAGCTGCCGGTGGCAGAACCTCACCTCTCAGCGAGGGTTTTCACCGCCCTGTTTTAGCAGGGAATGAACCTCTGTGCCCCATTAGGGCTTGAAAATGAGCCCAATTAGCTGATAGGAAGCGTTAATAGCTCTTTAACTGCTCAGAGGCAGGGACTGTAATGTCAGACCAGGGGCTCGGCACCCACTCAGGGGTTCGCAGAGAGAGGAGCGGGCAGAGGGCTGTTTGCACCCGTGCCTGAAAGGTTTAGAGAGGAAACCGCTTCTCTTGTTAGCATTGTATTTTAGTGCATTTATTCCTTAGCAAGTTTTTCCTTCCCTGACACCCAAAAAAAGGTCGGCTCCCCCCTGCCATCCCGCAGCCAGCCTAGGGACCCCCAGCGAAAGGCGGCTCTCGGGTGCCTTCCTCCTCTCTTAGCCACTAGTGCCAGGGATCCCTGAACCCGCTGAGGACCCCGTGGCTCTAACCTGCGGCCTTGGTTGTTTTCTCCTCCCCAGGGTGGAATGAGCTCCTAATCGCCTCCTTCTCCCACCGCTCCATAGCCGTGAAAGACGGGATCCTCTTAGCCACCGGGCTCCACGTGCACCGGAACAGCGCGCACAGTGCTGGCGTCGGGGCCATCTTTGACAGGTGGGAAGATGAAAGGGACGGATGGTAGGGGAAGGAATCTCAGTCCCTCTTGTCTAGATGTCCCTGTCCCCATCCATGTCCCCACGTGCAGGCGGAGGAGCGGCTCCCGGCCGCCCCGTCCATCCCACAACACCCAGTCCCCGCTCTTGGACCCGCAGAAACCACCACGTAGTCACTTTGGGACTGCCCGGTGCAAAGCAGAGCTTCTTTTCAGATGCCTCCTCACGTTAACGAGAGGGCCGCTCCTTCATTTCTTTTCCTCTTTAATTGGACCAAGACGTGATTTTTGTTTTCCCCGTGAAAAAAGGCACCCCAAATAGCCGGCAGGTTCCGCGCGCGTGTCCCAAGGGCTCGTTAATCTCGTGCTTTGGCAAAGGGTTTTAAAGCGAGGCTTCCAGAGTGTCTGACCCACAGCGTGGCTCCAGACACTGCGTAAATCGTGGCTGATTTCTCTGCCTGAGACTCATCTCGAGGTGCCTGAGCTGAAACCAAACCGCTTTTGCTTTCTCGCTTTGCAAGGAAATTGCTCTTCGGGCCCGGGTGACATCATTTGTTTCCTGTGAGGTCATAAGTGCAGGATCATGACTTCATGGCAGGATCCAACAGGAAAAACCGGGCAATCAGTGGAAAATATTTCAAGACCGGCACCTGCAGAAAGAGCAAAGGGAGTAATAAAAATTACCGGCAGAGGAAATTGCTTTTAGATACCTGCTTTTTTTATTATTATTTTTTATTTTTAGGCAGCTTTCTCAGGTGCCAAAGCTTCTCAGTGAATGCACGGAGCCAGTTTTTACGGTCCCTGCTGTATCTCACAGGAACTATCGACGTTCCTAATGAGCTATTTTTGATACAGGAGGAAAATGAGGGCATATCCTCAGCTGGCAGAAACGAGCCCCGTCCCATGACTTTATTAAACATGCACCAGCGGACCTCGCTCTGGGTCTGACACCTGTTTTTTTTTTTTGTTTTTCTTTTTTTATTATTATTATTTCTTTTTAATGCTGACGCCTGTGATTTTTGTGTCCTTTGCAGAGTACTGACAGAACTCGTGTCGAAAATGCGAGACATGCAGATGGACAAGACGGAGCTAGGCTGCCTGCGAGCCATTGTCCTCTTCAACCCCGGTACATGCGGTTACCTCTCCGTGCTCCACGCCTCTCTTGGCTGATGCCGCGTCCTTTGGGCTCCTTTTGCTGCCTGTAAAGCTCGATTGCAAATAGCTAATTGCTCCCGAGATCAGGGCGAGAGGGAGGAGAGGCAAGAAGGGAAGTCGAATCAAGTGCCACCTTACAGCCACCTCCTGCGCAGCTCGGAGGGGTCAGGATCCGTGCCCAGCGCTGCACCCGAATTCTCCAGGGCTCCTTCCCAAGGGCTGTGCTCCCCTCCCTCTGCTGAGCTGGAGGGGCTCTGCTTTGATCCACGTACACCATCTTCCTACTGACAGCATCCCAGCTGACTCTGTAAAAAGAAAGTTCTGGTGCTTTAGGGAGCTGTGGCCAAATGGGAGCAAAAATGAACGTAGACATCCTTTAAGGCAAAAGCATGGATCGGGGCAAAGTCAGAACATGAGCGTTACTGTCCTCTGTTCCCTGACCTCAGCATCCAAGGGGTTTATTAGCCGGCTTTCTGGAAAAGTCCTCCGCAGAGCCTGGAGAGGGTGAAAGGCACGAAACTTGCTCATAAAACGCACAAGAACTTTTTTGTCTGCAACTTGCTTGGATTCACAGAGTGCAGGGGGCTTTCCCACTGACTGCAGGGGCGGGGATCGTTGCTGCGGGTTATCCCTGCCCTTCCTGCAAGCCTTGGGTGCATCGGGAGGTGGCTGCTGTCCTGTAGATGCCCCTGCTGGGGTTTTCCCTGCGTTTTAACATGGGTCAGTGCAGAGCAGGAGCAGATGTGGCCGAGGACAGAGGCACACACCCCTCCTCTCCCTGCCCTCTGCTGGAGCGGGGTTTGTGCCCTGGCACAGCTCCGTCCCTGGCCTTTCCCACCGTCCCCACGCCAGGCATTCCGGCAGGGTTCAGTGCCGTGTCTTGTTTTTGTTTTTCTGTTTGACTTTTTTTTTTTTCCCCTCGTAATCACCAGTAATTTATTGTATGTAATTTGGGATTAGCCCTATATGGTAAAGGAAGGGGGATCTGGAGAGGTTCCCATTGCGCATGTGCCTGGGATGTCGATGGCCTGACTGTCCCTTTCCCCCTGCTAAAACCAGCTCCTCGCCACCTCGAGGGACCAGCTGGAGCGGGGATTTTTCTTACAGCCCCGCTGCAGTGCTTGGTGTTAGAGGGAGAAATCCCCCAAGCCCGTGCCTCAGTGGGGTCTTAAAGCCTTTGAGGTCTGTGACCATTGCAACGAACCCAAAGGGTTGGGATCGGGATACGAGGTGGGGTAAAACGGGTCCATGGTCACAGGGCAAACCTTTTGGGGCTTGAATGCCTCAGGAAGGTGTCGGGGTCCTGCTCGTGTACTCGGGGTGTCGATGCCACATCCGCACCATGCCCTGCACTGGTTTGCACTGGTGCTGCTGGGAGGGGTGGAGGTGGCTGTGCACCCGGGGGTGTACGGGGAGGGGGTGCCTCGCCTCCCTGCACACCTCAAGGCTCCTGGCTGATGCTCCTTCCCTTGCCTTTCAGACTCTAAAGGTCTCTCCAACCCGGCTGAAGTCGAGGCGTTACGGGAGAAGGTGTACGCGTCGCTAGAGGCGTACTGCAAGCACAAATACCCCGACCAGCCCGGGAGGTGAGTTGCTGCTGGCCGTGCCCCATCCCGCTGCCACAAAGCCCCATGCTGGGGGCACTGCAGCCCCCAAGGGGGTCCCGGTGCCATCCTTGGGGCTGCTGCCTGCAGCGTGAGGGTGCCGAGTCCCATCTGCACCGGGCTCTCGCTCTGTTCCCGCGTCTTCTCGGGGCGAGCAGCTCTCTGCAGAGGCAGCTGCTCATTTCTGCCCCCTCGAGCTGTGAAAATCCCCCGGAGGAGTGCAAGAGAGGTCCTTAGCCCTGGGCTTGCAATCGCCGAGCACGGGGCCGTGGCGGTTCCCGAGGAGCCCCAGCTCCTCCGGCCGCAGCGGTGGGCTGAGCGCGTGGGGGAAGGGGGTATCGTTTCCCTTTTGGAAACCGCGGAGAGCAAACCACAGTGCAAACAAGACACACACGGAGTTAATTTTCAGTGGCAGATGAGCATCATTGCTGGGAAGTGAAAGCCTCAATTGATGCTCTTTTCTCCCCTCCCCGCCTCCCCCAATCCAGCTGGGAATGGGAGGGGGAATTAGGAATGCTTTTCTGGAGCTCTCCGGAGCTGAGTGGGCGCATTTTCCCAGTTACAGCCTGAAGCTGGCAACTGCCAGTTCAGTTACTGACAGTCATTTGAGAAACCAAGCGAAGCACTGGAAACTGCTGCCGCTTTGTATCGCTGCTGAGGCTCGAACGCTGGGAAAAACAGCCCGAGCAACCGGGATTTGCATCTCACCTGCATTCCTGGTCTTGCTGGTCTGGGTGGTTCAGAAAAACAAGGATGCGTTTAAGCAGTGAGTAAATGAACAGAACGGAGCCTCAGAAGTGATAGTGGGCCTCTTTTTTCCCCCTTTTGGGTATCAAAGTGCTGGCAGATGAAAAAAAAAGGTGTTCAGAGGCTCTTAGGATGTTCAAGGCTGGCTTGTGGAAGATAAAGGTCCTGTCGGGTGTTCTTGATTTTGGCAGTGAGGAGGGAAATGAGAGAGGAACGCGCTGCACAGGGGCAGGGACGATCGCCTCTGGTGCCTTGGGCAGCGTGCGTGGACCCCAGACCGACTCTGGAGCCGAGTCCCCTTCCTGTAAAACGTGATTGAATCGCACCTCCTCAGCAAACCCCCAGCCCCTGCACTTGGCAGCCGCGGTGTTTCGGGAGAGCTCTGCGCCGCTCTGGGCTCCAAGCGGGCAGCGGGGCCGTAAATGGCACCAGGAGAGCAGCGCTGGGGAATGCGGCCAGCAGCTCTCCCGGGTTATTCCCCCGCTGGGAAGCGCTCTTAGCCTCCTTGCACAGGCATCCAGTGTGTGTGCCGCAGCTCTCGCGCGCCGCTGCTCGCTGCTTCGCTCCTGGCTGGGGGGCACCGGGCACGGGGACGCCGTGGGGACAGCCCCGGGAGCGTGTGACAGCTCTTGGTTCACCGAAAAAACCACTGTGAAGCTGCTGGGCACCCCTGAGGAAAGTCACTGAGGCACCTCCCAAGATGTGTGCCCCAGGGGCAGCCCCGGTGACGTGGGCTGTGTGAGGGAGCTTTGTGGATCCCGTAGCCTGCAGCAGGGGCTCTACAGTTCGCTCCTGTGGGCTTCGGGTGACCTCAGGGACCTCCTCGTGTGGTCTGCACACGCTGCTTCGCCAAAACCTTTAAGGGTAATCCTTGAGGGCTACACCTAGGAGCTGCTCTGAGCGTTGCTGGCTTTTCTGCCTCTCCTTTCCAGCACAGGACGGGGCTGCAATACGCCCCGGCGGCTGGGGAGGGTTAACCGGTGGGCTGGGAGGCCAGGGTTGCACAACAGCGAAGGGAAAGGCTCTCAGGAGCTCTCCCCATCTTCCTGGTCTCATGGCACAATGTGATCACCATCTGGGGCTGGAAACAAGTTCTTCCTGTGGTTGAGCAAACGCACGGAGGAGCCTCGCAGGCGCTGCACATCCTCCCCTGCTCCCCGCCGCGGCCAGCGCCGAGCCTCCCCGGGTGCCCCGCGGCGCACGCCTTCGGCCTCAAACCAACCCTCGAGGGCTGCCGGGCACCCTGCAGACACCCAAAGGGAACTTCCCTGCAGCAGCAGGACGGGGGGAGGCGTTCCTAGGAAAAACCGAGCCGTGCTGCCCCCACGCCACCCCCTGCTCCTTGGCCAGGGGGGCACGGCGCGTACGTGACACGGAGCAGCCGCGGGGCCGATTTCTGCCCTGGCACGCTGCTGTGCTGCGGGCTGGTTATCTCACGGTTAAACGTATCGGAGGGCTGCAGCCATCATCTGGTTTGGTTTAAAGTGAAACTTCCTGAATGGGATGGTAGGACTGATTTGTTTTTCCTGGCTCCGGTCCCGCTGTTCTCGCCAGCTCAGCAAAAAAAAAAAAAAAAAAGATTAAAAAAAAAATTAAAAGAGAAAGAGAAGTGTGCGTGCACGTATAATATCGGTATGTTTGTGCATGTCTCTCCCTCTCTCTGTGTTCTCTGAAGTCCCCTTCTCCCTGGGCTGGCTCGGTTCTGGCCTTTCCTTGTGCCGAAGCCCTAATCGTGCAGCAGTAAAACCGAAAAAAAAAAAACCACCACGCGCTGCCAGCGATTAAAGGGCCTTTCTCCCTTTCTGCACGCTGGGACGGGTGCCCTCCAGCTGGCCGCGTGCCTATGGTGGGGTACGGGTGGGCAGGGTGGGGGCACCCCTGGGTGTCCCCGCGGGGGCTGCAGGGCGGGCGCGGGGCTGGGTGGGTGCCGGGAGCCGGCTCGTGCCGCGCGGTCGGCTCTCCCCAGCCCCCCTGGCTCTCCCCTCCGTGCTGTCAGCGCTCTTTGCGAGCCTGGTGGGTGCGACCTGAAAAGCGTCTCCGCCGGGCAGGCCGGGGAGAAAGGGCTTTTGTTCAGCTGGGGCTCGGCTGAGCCCCGCGTGCCGGGTGGGGAGAAGGGGATCCGAGGGCTGGCACCCTGTGTCCGGGCTGGTTTGCAGCCCTGTCTCCAGCTTCTGCTTCCGAAGATCCCATCCGTTTGCTTCCATCCCCTTCACCCGTGCAGCACCTTCAGCCGGGGGTCCGGACGGGTTTTGGCCGTGCAAGAAGCCCCCCCAGGGCTGCATGGAGCTGCCTGGGAGGTGCCAGTGCCTGCAGCGAAGGGACATCATGCAGCAGAAGCTGATCCCCTCTGCTGCCCTCCCTGCACCTCCTCCATCCCCTGGCTGCAAGCAGAGGTGCCGTGATCTTCCTGCCCTGCTCCTTGGGTCCTTGTAGGTCCCCGTGTAGGGACCCCACAAGCACCTCGGGGTGCTGGCTGAGCCGTGCAGCCTGTGCGTGGCACAGACGCATGGAGCCCGCCGTGCGCCCCAGCCCAGGGATGGCCCTTTGTGGCGAATTTTCTCTCCCTGTGTAGCTCCCAGCAGATGTTCATTGTGAATATCCACCGTGAGCACCTGATCTTCAGGGCTGGGGACGTAATTAATGATTTCCTGTCATGATTTCTCTGCACAGCTCTGGGTTTAGCCCCACGGTTTTGGCAGTAGAAGTTGTGTCCAGCTTCGAGCGGGAGCAGCCACAGCAGCTTTGCAGGTCGGGGCCGCCGGCAGGACATCTAACCGTGTCGTGTCTCCTGCCCCCAGGTTCGCCAAGCTCCTGCTCCGGCTCCCTGCCCTCCGGTCCATCGGCCTGAAATGCCTGGAGCACCTCTTCTTCTTCAAGCTAATAGGCGACACGCCGATCGACACCTTCTTGATGGAAATGCTGGAAGCGCCCCATCAAATGACTTAGAGAACTGCTGCTGGGTCAGTCCCTCGCCCGGCCGGGGCCTCGCGGGGCTCCGTCCTCTGCTTTCTCCTCCTCCAACCCCAGCCCCTTCCCTCCCTGCCCTCCCCGATGCTGGAGGCACCGTCCAAGCTTCTCCGCGCGCTCCCCAGGGCGACCCCCCCCGAAGTCCTCGCCGCCTCGCCACGTTGACCCTTGTCCGTTTGCTGTCACTGCTGCGTCAAAAGACCTGATCCGCTGTTGCCCTGCGGTAGATGTAGAGAGAAGTGGGGGACGGAGAGCTTTGCCGCGGCGCCCCGTGCCGGGTGGCGCTGCCACGGGAGCTGGGGACGGTGCCGGCCCTTTTGGGCAGCGGGGGTTTGGACGAGCTGAGGGAGTGGTTCGGCTCGCCGGATTGCAGCTGGCTATTTTCAGAGGATGGAGGTTTGTTTTATTATTATTTTTTTTTGAAAAAGAGAAAAAAAAAAAAGAATTCTATTTTTGGTTTCTAACTGTTATTAGTAGTCTCGGTAGTTACTTCGCGCAGGGAGAGGCGGCCCTCACCGTGCCCCGCGAGTGAGTCACCCGTGGCTGCGCAGAGCCTTCTCCTTTCACTTAAAAGCAGAGGATTTGGGATTGAGCTAAATCCCCCCTCCTAATACCCGGGGGCACGGGAATGTCCTCTCCCCCTCTGCCCACCCCAGGGCACCAGGAGCCCCTGCTCTCAGGCCGGAGCTGCCCACAGACACGAGCACAGGTCCGGAGCGCTTGCTTTAAGGCTGTTGGGGACACGGCATCGCCCTTGCTGGGGTCCTGCTGAGACCCCTGCCCTCCCCACTGCACCCAGCGTCCCGGCACGGCCCCGCTCACCGGGCACCATCCTGCAGGACCCCTGCTCAATTTAAGGGCTGTTGTGTTGGGGCAGCAGGGGCCGGTGCCCCAAGGTGCTCCCTGTTTGGTGTTCTGGTCCTGCCCTGCTCCAGGTTGGTTTTGTGTTTCTGGCTGCTGGGGTGGGCTCGACAAAACGCCGGAGTGCTGGTCCCCATCACCTCACCTTTCACTTTAATCAGATGTCCCCAGAGCCTGCCTGAGCACATGGGTTAAAAAACCAGAGCAGAACAAGCCGGGAAGGCTCCTGGGGAGGGTTTCCCCCCCCCCTGCAGCAGGACAGGACGGTCCTGAGCACATCCCAGGGCGCTGAGAGCCAAGGATGAGGTGCCTGCGGTTGGCTCCAGGCCCAGGGCTTCCCCCGCCGCTTTCACGGCTGCTGTGCCCCGAAACAACGGAGCCTTAGGTCCCAAAGAGAGGTCGGTCTCTGATTCTCCCTGGGGGCTGTCACAGCCCCCTCAAACAACCGCTTTGTGCCCGCAGGGGGACGGAGCGGTGCTGGGCAGCCCCCACCTCTGCTTTGGAGGGGACGCGGTTGTCACCCGCCCGGCAGCTCCATCCCCTGCAGTTAACAAGGCCAGCTCCTCGCTGAATAAACACTCAGGATTTCAGGTCGTAACTTCCCCTCAGGCTGGCCTGAAGTGGCGAATCCACAGAGGCGGGGAGGGAGAAGCGTTTTGGCTCCGTTTCTCCGGCAGCCTGCACGCCGCCGAAAATATTATTAAACAGCTTCACCCTGGAAGAATTTGCCAAGAAAACGAGGCAAGAGAAACGAAATCTAGCAAGGGTGCCAGTAAACACGAGCAGGCTGCTCCTTGCCAGCGCAGTGCTCGCGCCCGCCCGCCCGCGGTGGCCGGGGGCTGGCAGCAGGCGGGGGCGCGCACCCGGGGGGCTCGGACGGTCCCTGGGGTGACGAAGCTTGGTGGAAGAGTCTCTCGACCTTGCACTGTAATAAACCCGAGCCGTTGTTTGTCTCCCTTGGGTAGAACCACTTCTTTTTTTTTTTTGCTCGGTGAGTTTTCGGAAGGGGGTCCACGAGCAGCTGCCCCCACCCCACCCCAGCCCGTCCCGGGTAGCTTTTAACTCAATATCGTTAAAACGCCGAGAGCAACGGGGGTGTCCTCGGCAAAAAGCGTGGTGCAAAGGGGAAGGCTCTGCCAGCAAGGGGCTCTCGGTCAGGATGCGCGTCTCCGTGCCTCAGTTTCCCTAATGGGGCAGTGTGTTTCCGTGGTTCGTGCCCCCCCAGCGGAGGAGGCTTTCGGGGAAGGGCTGAGCACCGGACCTCGTGCTTTCGGCGGGTGTCGAGGGAGCTCCCACATTGCTGTAAATCCGCACGGCTGCTTTCGGTAGAGCTCCTCCCAGCCACACCAGCAGCTTTCGGGGTTCCCAGCAGGTCCTGAACACGAACGGGGGTGCTCGGCCCCCCGCAGCACGGCCCCTGCCCACCCGCCCAGGCTCAGCGGCGCAGCTGTCCCCGGCAGGAGGCAAAGCTCCTGTGCGTCCACTGACATCTGCCACAGCAGCCTTAAAGCAACGTGCTTCTGCATGAGTTTGAGTCTTTCCGTTTGTATTCTTTTTCACTTTTCGGCTTTTTGTTTTTATTTTATTTTATTTTTTTCCTTTCCTCATCGTAATATCTATAAATATATTACACGCTTGTTTGAAGAGGTGATGATACGTGGGTAAAAGAAAAAAAAAAAAGGCACATTACTCGCTAGAGAGGTAGGACTTTCATTTAACCAGATCTTAGTACTCTCGCCAAAAAAAAAAATAAAAATAAAAAATAAAAATCTGGTTCGATTAGGGTGATCTATTTTTTTAAAAATTTTGATTTTTCTAAAAATTTCCTTTTGTTGGTGGGACAATCTTTAATTTTCTAAAGATAGCACAACCATCAGCTTTTCAGCCACCCCGGGGCTGGGGGGGACGGGACCCTTCCTCGCCTCCTTCTCGTTCCCAGCCCCGCGGGGTCTGGGCGCCGCTGCGGGTCCCAGCTGAGCCATGGGCACATTTCGGCTCCCCCCTGCCCCACCGTGGCTCAAGGGCTGATGATGTCCCCATCAGTGACTAGCGTGCATGACCTGTTTTCAGTTGATACATATGTGCGTGTGTATACATGTATGTACTGTAGATATATACACTGTATAAATAGCCTCACTCACATATACATATATTATAACCGTAGCAATTACAGACTTTTTTTTTTTGTTTTAAATCCATTCTTTTTTCCTGTTTTTTTTTGTTGTTTTTTTCCTCTCGTATTTTTTTTTTTTTTTGCGTCGTGTAAGCGAGCACATTGTATCTGAAGCCCTTTCCGAATTGGCGTACGCCAAATCTGGATCTTTATGACTCGAGACAAAGGAAATGCATCTATTTTAAGATGCCTTTTTTTGGTTTTGTTCTTCTTTTTTTTTTTTTTTTTTTTTTTCCTTTCGGAGCAGCAGGTGGTTTTGAGTAAAAATAGCTTTAGCGATTCCCGATACTTAGTGATGGATGCCTTGGCTATGGGTGGCATAGCTAAAAAAAAAAAAACAAATAAAATACGTTTAAAATTTAGAATGACAGAAAAAAAAAAAAAAGAGAGAAAAGATAAGGAAAAAATATCTAAAGCATCAATAAAGTTAAAAATCTATTTTTGTACAAATGTAATTTTATCCCTTGCATATTCTTGGATATTTTTTTTTTTTCTGGATTGTTTTGTTTCTTCTACAGAGATTGTTATAAACGCTCTCTCTATTTTTCTCTCTTTCTCTCTCTCTCTTCCTCTCTGTAAATGCTCAGCCGCAGGGACAGGGATCTGGAGAAGAGGGAGAAACTTTCTGACTGTGTTTTAAAGGCTTTATATGAAATCTCTTTTGAAATAATTTTTTTGAATGAACTTTTTATTTTTTTCCCCCACTTCCAAAAATCTTTTTCGGGGGGGGGTGGGGGGAGGGCAGGGCGGGCTGGTCTGGGGGTGTCTTTTGTCACGTATATCCGGCGTTCCCGCAGGTCTGTTTTACTGTGAAATCACTACCGTATATTATTATTCACTTAAAAAAAAAAACGGAAAAAAAAAGAAGAAAAAAAAAAAAAGAGTTGCTGCTGGAAACGCCAGTATTTTGATGAACAATTGTATTAGAATTGTGAAAAAAAAAAAAAAGAAAAAGAAAAAAAAGAAAAAGAAAAAAGAGAAAAAAAAATAAGAAAATATATGAGCATTTTAAAATATAACCCAGTCCAAGTCCTCTTTTGTTCTTCATGGGTATTTCCTGAGCTCATCCTAAGGCTGTGGGGTCCTGTCCACACCAAGGGGGTCCCAGTCACCCAGGGGTCCCCGTCCCGGGGTCCCTCCTGCTCATCCTCTCCTCTCACCTTCGGTCCTTCGAAGCCTGGCCCCAGGCAGGATTTCAGCTGAGGGCAGTGGGGTTTCTGCATTCGGTACTTGACTTCGTCCTGCCTCTTTCCTCCCTGGTTTACCAAGGGGTCAGCAAGTAAAAGCAGCCCCTTGGACTTCACGGTGTGTGACGCACCTCCAGCTCCACGACAGCCTCACGTATGTACGTATGGTGTAGGTACAAACATACGTACTGGTGGTTTGAGCGTGTCTGTAACACCCCGAAGCCCATTTATCGGTCTGGGAGCCACCGAGGCTTCGTTTTCCTGCAGCTGCAGGACCACGGAAAGGTTTGGATATGGGGTGAGAGCAATGGCAGAACCACGGGGGAAAGCCCAAGGCCGAGCACAGCAGATTGTACTTGCCCCCAGGAATTTCTCCTGAAAGAATTTCTGATTCCTCTGACAAGTCCAGCTGTACCCACTGGTGACAGTGGGACGGTGCCACTTAGAGACACCATACAATGAGTGCCACTGTGGGGCCAGCCCCCCGGAGGGACGTGCCGGCTGGGCGCACAGAGGTGACCCTGGGCTTTCTGGTGGGTGGGTGACAATGGGGTGACATGAGCCATCCCACGTACGAGGGCCACCCTTGGTACATCACGCACCGTGGGCTGGGCTGGGCCGGAGCCATCGTGGCTCTAACTGGGGACACGGGCATGGGGGGAGCTCCGACCCTTGTGACGCATCCCAGGAACTGGGACAGGGCACAGCACGGAGCAGCGCACTTCTGGGGTCATGGGCACCTCTCCACGGTGACAAGGGCACAGCGACAAGCTGCCCTCGGGCACGCACGTGGGGACAGCATGCTGTTTTCCAGCCCCTTTGCCTCCTGGTGTCAAAGTCGGTGCCTCCGGAGCGGGGAGGCGCTGCGAGCCCCCGGCGCTGCGCGCGTGATGGGGAGCAGCGAGCGGTGGCCTTGGCTTAACCTGGATCCGTTGCCAGGTACAAACAAGATTGAACTTGCTCTTGGGTTTACAGCGGAGATAAATCCTCCCCGACGGCTGCAGAGCCGGTGAAATAGAGACGGAAAATAGGTGTTTCAATTTGGTTAGTGACGATCCGTGCGCTCCTAACTTCGCCGTGATATTTCTTCATTTGGGAAGCCGGGGACGTGGCTGGCAGAAGGCAGGGGAAGGAGGGCACAGCAGATGGTGGTGGCTCAGAGGTGCCTGCTGCTCCCCGGTGTGGGGACACAGCCCGATGCCACCCCAGCCCCGAGCTGCCACCGCTCTGCTCATTTTTGGAGACCCTGGGGACCGGGGAGCACCCGCGGGCCCTGGCCACCCAGCAGCGGCTCGCCCGGCCGGCTGCACTCGCGCATGGGATGGCTCCTGTTCCAGAGGCTGGTTATTTGTCTTGTTAACCTCCAGGCAGCAGTTTGTGTTTGGAGAGCAAATATTTACCTCCCTTCCTGAGTTTTTTTTTTTTCCCTTCTCCCCGGGGTGGAGCAAACTGGGCTCCGTGGCCAACGCTCGCCCTCGCACCACGGGTTGGCTGGGTCGCCACCACCCGTGGGCTCAACACCCACACTTTGCTTTGAACGTCAGGCTTGTTTCTATATTTAAAGCAGCTAATAACAAAAGACAAGGCCAAGCCAAGCTGCCCACTGTTCTTTTTCTTTCCTTGCCATGTTTGCTGCCACCCCCTCGGGAAGCTGGGTGCTTTCCCAAGCTCCAACTCCTCTGGGGGAAAAGGGAGCAGGAGGAGGAGGAGGGTGGCACCATGAACTCGTTGCTGTTTCTCCAGCTTCAGCTGGGATCAAAGTGCCTGATTCCTTGATAACAGAAGATGGATGTAAGGGAGTGAAATGTTTCACACATGCAATGGCTTGGGGCTTTTGTAGCGTGGCAGGGCTGGCTGTGCGCAGGATTGGCCCTCACCCCGCGAGGAGCATGGCGATCCAGAGTGCTCTTCCATCAGGAGCCTCCTAATACCAGATTTCCCTAAACCCCAACTCTTGGAGGTGTAGGATTTGGGAGGGGGCTTCCACTTCCCCTGCAAAACACCATCCTGGTGCTCCGGGTGCATTAGGGGGTCCAGCGTGGAAGATGCTGTGCAGAGACGCTCTTGGAGCCGCATCCTGCTTGGTGACACCAGGCTGGCCACTTAATTTCTGCGCGTCCCCAGTGCTGACAGAGATGGAGTGAGGTGTCGGCAGACTGTTTTGAAATCCTTAAGAGAAGGGCTGTGATCCCCGTCCTCTCCATGCCTCGGCTTTGCGGCGAGGAGGGGCTCTACAAATAAATACAGACAGATGAGCTCTTTCACTGGTAATTTGTCACTTCATAATTGCCAAAGAAAAGCAGGTTAGTTTTCTGCTCCTGACCTCTCTCAAGCTGCCTTTTCACCCCAGCTGGCCCCAGGGCTGGGGTCGGGGTCCCAGGGGGCAGCTTTCCCCCCACGCTGGGGCCGCAAAGGACACCTTGACCTTCTGCAGCAGTGACATTTCCAAGGGTCACCCTTCGCTCCCCAGCCCAGTGCTCTCCATTGTGGGCCTGGCATGTGGGAACTGGGCTCTGGGCATTTCCCTGGTGGGACTTTGGGGTGTGCTGAGCCGTACCATGCCATGCTGAGCTGTGCCATGCCATGCCATGCTGTGCCATACCAAGCTGTGCCATGCCATGCCGTGCCATGCCATGCCATGCCATACCGTGCCATGTCATACCGAGCCATGCCGAGCCGTGCCATGCCAAACCAAGCAGCCCAAGAGCAAAGTGCTGCTGCCCCCTCCCGATAGCAGCTCCCCGGCCCCCGCAGCCCCCCGGGCAGCCTCGGGTTTACCCAGCCGAGGCTCCCTCCCCGCCTGCTGCCACGCAGCTCCCCGCAGGACCCCCTGCGCCCTCCTCGCCCTGCCTCTGACAGCCCCTGCTGCAGCGAGGTGTGCAGACCAAGAGCCCCCGGCACAAAACTCTGCATCTTGAGGATTTAGACCTCATTTTTCCATCAGAATACAAACTCTCTCTCTCTTTTTTTTTTTTTTTTTCCTTCTTTTTTTTCCCTTGCAGTATGACAAAGGGTTAATAACAGGCTGGGAGGGAAGCATTGCCTAAAACGAGTATCTTTCATTTCCAAGGAGCTCGAGATCCCAAGGCACAGGCGAGAAATACTGGCCACAAAAATTTCGCATCTCTCTCCCTTACAACACTGGCAGTGAAACCTTGTTTGGCTTTATAGGCAAGATTTTCCATACCGTGCTCCAACGCAACTCCATTCCGCTAAGCCCACATCTTGTTTTTCTACTGACAAAGTGAGGTATGATTCTTGGCTCGGCGATTTTCTGCTGTGGAAGACTAAATGAAAAGATGCTTTTAAAGCTCATTCACTCAACACTCAACCCAAAACCCAGGGGGAGGGTCAAATGGAAATTCATTAAAGTTACCAGACGGGCTTTCTGCTTTTGTGGTGGGTACGAGGCTGGAGAAAATTAAATGAAGACACAAGTGTTTGTTAGGGTACTGTGAAAGGTAGAACAGCCCGACGAGTAAAATGGCCTAGTCATTTAATTTATTTTCTTACAAAAACCTTGTGTTTGACTCATTGTGATTCCTGAGGACACAGCCCTTGGTGTTCATTTTGTCTGGATCGTTTAATTTATAGCATAAAAGCATCCTGCCCTGCAATAAGGGCAGCCGCATGCTTCTCCCCGGCTGGGGCGAACTCGCGGGGGCTTACAGCTGAGCCGGGGAGGCAGGATGGAGACGGGGGATGGAGGATGAGCGGCCTCGCTCCAGGCTGGCCAGCAGGGAAGGAGTGGAGAGGCTGCTCCCAGCCAGCCCCAGCCTCTCTTCTCAGCCTCCTGCTCTGCCCTTGTGAATTTGGCACCCCGGCACCCGTCCCTGGGGCTCCCTGCCCCTTCCTCACCGCTCCGCTGGCTGCATTTTTGCTTGCCCTGGTTGGGGTGAGAAAGGAGGAGGCGGAAGGTCCCCGAGGATGCTGAGCCTCCAGGAGGGGCCGGGGGCTTCGCGGAGCTGCAGGGCAGGTGGTCTCCAACTCACTGAGGTCGGAGGAAAGCAGCTCCCCGAGCAGGACTGAGCTGGGGGGGCTGCTCCAGTGCGTCCCCGGCCACCAGCAGCTGCCTCCCTTCCCGGCTCGCCGCCCGAGCAGACACACCAGGACGCGGGTTCCTGGGCGATGCGAAGACATTACCTAATCCTTTGAAACCGGATCCTCCCGTCAGGCTCCAGTTGGAGGAGAAAAGCTTGCTCTGGCCTGTCTGTTCCTGCTCCAAAAAAATGTTTCCCTCCTCATGGCAAGGAACGGGGCTGTGAACCATTTCCTGCTATCGGGAGGGTGGAGGTGGGTCCCCAGGGACCCCTCCGATTAACCCCTGCCTGGGAAGCCCCGGTCCTCACGCGCTGGTAAATCTTCCTCTTTCCATTGTGGGGACCACTGCCTCGAACACAGAACGAGCCTCGTGGAACTCCCCCTAATTTCGCCCCATCTGCACCATTCAGCGGATTCACTGGTGTCTAATACGGGATGCTCTCACACAGGCAAAAATTGGGTGCTTGGTCCCTGCAGGAACTGTGAGAGGCAAGGGGAGGAAAGAGAGTGTCCAGGGGATTTGGGTGGGATTTGGGAAGGTCCCCTGGGTGCCTCAGTCCCCTGGGTGCCTCCACTTGGTGCCTGCAGCCCGTTCCAGCATCCTTGCGGGGTGATGCTCTCTCCAAGCATCTCAGCCTGCTGACAGGCAGGAGGAAGGCTGGCAGGAGAGACAATTTGTGGCTAGCTATTTGCTGTTGTCACTCCGACCATTTTACCTTAAGAGGCAATAAAGATGAAAGCCAATAATAAGCAGCCAGCCATCATTTGGGGACGAAAGGCTATAATTTACTTTGCCAGGGCTGCAGGGAGTCCATCTGAGGCTGGCGTTATTGACAGGAAGTCTATATGGTTTGTTTCTTACAGTACTTACGTGCGCTCAGAGCAGTTGAGGGTGACATTTTTAAAATCTAAAAATATACAGCCAGTAGCTAACTTCCAGCAGCATGGAAGGGAGAAGGATTTATGCCCAGAACATTTTGAACTTTACAAAAAAAAAATATATATATATATACGTCTGCAGGAAAGGCTTGAAGGGGCTTGCGGGAGGGTCACCTAGGCAGGCTGTGGGCCTTGGTGGGGCTGTTGGGTTTTGGCCACTGGTGCTGTGCTGGGGGACATGGTCCTGGGCTGGATCCTCATTTCTTTATGGGGATGTACATCAGGGAGGATGCTGCTGAAGTCGCAGCAGTTACAGGCAGATCAAACGAGGGCAAGCGAAGGAACCGGGTGCTTCTGTGCAGCCCTGGGTTGTGGCCACTAAACCACGCTGTGCCTCTATTGACTGCCCCGGCGGGGGTTTCTGTGGCTGTTTAGGAGGGACATCCCCCAGGCACTGCCCCTGGAGCAGCACGCAGCTCCTCGCACTGCCCCGGCTGCGCCGCGCTGCCCGGACCTCGCCGCCGGCCCCAGGGAGCAGACACGTCCTGTTCGACCCCGTCCAGAGGACAGGGCGGCCTTACAGTCACCCTGCCATCCCAGTAAGCTCGGTAGAAATGAGGTTTTAACCTCAAAGGAAGATGATTTTGATTCTCATTTTCTCCTGCTCAAAATAAGCAGTAACTCTGCCGATGGCAACACTTCCCCCAGGAGTACGAGGGCTTGATCCTACCAGTCTGGGGAGCCCAATGATTAAGACCTGTCACAGCCTTTTTCACAAGAATCATCAAATCCTTCCTTCTCTCCAAGACATTGTCTTGTGGGGAGGGAGGAGGTGGTTTCAGGAAGCACAACGAGTGACTAATCTCCCTCCTGCCTCTGCCAAGGGAGAGCAACCAGCCACGCGAACATCCCCGCTGCTTGCGAGAGCTCCGCGATGTCAGCGGGGTTGTGATTTATGGCAATCAATCCATCACCCTTATTTATAGCAGCGGCTCTGTGTGAGATTTCACACACGAAGATTGGCTTGTTCCACGGCCTCGCTCCTGCCAAGAATTGTCTCCGGGCCGCCCAACCCTCCCGGGGGCTTTGCCACGCCACTTGCGTGCCCACGTGGGGAGGTGCCCGGCCATCCCTACCCCATTTCCCCCCTCCCTTTGGAGACTGTGAGCACATTCCCACATCCCCTCCTTTTTCTCTTCCTCATGCCTGCTATCTTTAGAGAGCTTTTTTAGGGAGCCAGAGCTTTTCAGGCCAGTGGAAGGAGGCTGAGGGCTGCCGAGATGGGAGCGGAGACCGGCGCCTGTGTCCTGCGGCGGGCAGAGGCAGACGTCTGAGTGCGAGAGCGAGCGGCTGATCTGCATGTGTCTGCATTAAAAACGCGATCTCTATCTCTGCGAAATGTCCATCATGACTATTCAAAACCACTTCTGCTCCCTTGCCAGCGGTTGTTGTTCAGGTTCTTTTCCATCCTGCTGCTATTTTGCTCGTTTGTCCTGGTGCTCCCGGATGTCTGGGTGGCTGCAGGGCCGCGGGGGCTGTAGCTGTTTTCCAGCACATCCGGGAAACTCGGCGAGGCAACGGGGGCTTCTGCTCTGCTTCGTAGGAAAAGGCTGGAAACCCACGCCTCTGGAGGGTCAGCAACCATACAGCAAATAAAAGGAACGAGAATAGAGGAATAACCCGGTAACCCCCCTGACTCTGTGAGAGCAGGGGACCAGGGATCTCGGAGTCACCTGGGGATCATAATTAGGTTTTTTCTCTGATTAGCTGGGAACAGGAAACCCTTTTTTTTTTTTTTTTTTTTTTTTTTCTCTGTGGCAATACGTGGTCACGGCAAGAGAAAGTGTTGCAGCCTCTGTTTAAACCCGAGCCTGCTCCCCGTGCTTCAGTCAGCTCCGTTTCTGCGCCGTGATGAATGGGGCCCGGGGACGTGATACCTGTAACAGCCAAATCACTTACCTTGAAAATGCAAACCTTATGGAAAGGGAATCAATAATTCCTGCAGCCCGGGCTTTGCTGACACGCGGCCCGAGCCCGCAGGAAATAAACCCTTTGTTAATCTTTCTCAAGAGGCACACAGGCTCCTATAAAAAGCTCCTGAAGTAAGTAACTAATTACAGCCTGCACGAGGCTCCAGTCTGTCACCCCCGACAGCTCCGTGGGAGCAGGGGCTGCAGCGCCGCTGGCCAGGATGATGGACGAGTGCGCGCGGGCTCTTGGCTTCGCTCTGAAAGAGGAAGAATTAATGGGCAAATAAATTACAAATCAATTATTAAACCTTAGCGGCGTGCGGGGCCCTGCTCAGGCTGGGTATCAAATATACATTTCTAATTAACTCAACAACTCTTGTCTAATGTGCGCTGGATGCTGCCTACCGCTGGAAATATGAATTTTTGTCGTGCGCTCTAAATGGAGCCTTGCATTTGTCTCTTTCTGCCGCTCAGGTCTGTAATGGAGCACTTTTTTAGGCACACAATATGCCAAGAAATGCTCGGCTTTATGCTGAGCACCAGACCAGCCTGGGGCAAGCCATAGAGGCTGCAACACGGAGGGGGAAGAATCCGGCACGGAATAAGATTTCGGTGTGCTGTGGGGTCTCGGTTGCTTTCCCCGAGCCCCAGATCCCAAATTCAGACAGAAGCCACCGTGCTTTCCTCCCCTCCCTGCCTGTCTGGGACTGTCTGTCAGCACCCGGCGCTATTGCCATGAGAACAACCACCGCCTGCTACCTGCCCGCGGTGTCTAGACAGATCCCAGGCCAGAAGTTCTTCCTGGAGCACTAGGAAAATAAAAGAGGCTTGGCACATGGGCTGCTGCGGTGGCACACCCACCGCTGCTATCCTCGGATGAATCCTGGCCTCGAGTCACCAGCACCTCTGCCTCCGAGTGGCAGGGGCGAGAAGCCCCTCGAGGAGCTGGCTGCTGCTGGGGGCTGTGGACATGGTTGGGATTTCAGGGGGCTTGGGGTGGATTTAACACCGGAGTCGCTGTAGGGCCAGGTAGTCGTGCTCCGTGCCGAGGCAGTATTTCTGCTGCTCGCTAATCAATTATAATTCTTAGACAAGCTCCCATATGGTGCCTTTATAAATCACTCTCTCCAGTTATCAAGCCTGTCTTATTTGCCTGACATGAGCTGTAAGGAGGGTGGTTTTTTAGGCTAATGTTGACTCAAGTGCACAGAATGTGATTTATTTATAGAGGTTTATAAAAGTGCTTTAAAAGTCAAAATCCGGGTCCTTGCGGAGTGAAACCAAAAGCTGACGACTCATTCTGCAGCCTCTGCCTGAGCATCTCTGTAAGAAGCCCTGGTCTGGGGGAATCTGGCCTGTAAAAACGGGTCCTGGGTCACGGCAGGGAGCTCGGTGGGCACAAGGAGCAGCTCTCCATCGCTCGCAGGGCACGGGGATGCTGGGGACGGGCAGGACCACTTGGGCAGAGGGCTGAAACGTGGAGGCTTGACGGGTAGGCTGGGCAGAAAGCAGGGCTGAAAGCTCAGGGGAAACCAGAGCAAAAGAGAGGAGCCCTTTGACACAAGGAGCTTGCAGTACGTGGGGTGCTGCTGATTCTGAGCACCGGGCAGAAAAGCAGGGTACGGCACTGCCGGATGCTCTTGCCACGGGCTCGAAGGGGTAAACGGCAGCGTGGCTCTGGGTACTTGGCGTTTATTTATCGGCCATATCCGAGCTTTTAACCAAGTCTGCCGTCTCACAGTGACTCTCTTGCTCCCCCCAGTGCTGCGTTCACCCATCTCAGCCGAGAGGCCGAGGTCCCTGAGCATCCCCTGCCCGGTTCCTCGCCCCCCTTCCCAGCTCCCATTTCTCCCCACGAACACTTCTCCAGGTCGGGGACCCTGCTTTTCGCCCCGTCTTCTTTTCAGAAATGTAAACCCCCGTTTCTCCCGGCCCAAACAGCCTATGTGCCGAAGCACAGCGTGCGATCGGCCTCCTCATCAGCCAATCTGCCTCTCGGCTGTTTTTTAATCACAGGTTTCGTGATTTGTCACTTTCTTCTTATCAAAATTTACAACCAGCCTGTGCCGGCTGCAGCCGATGAGTAACAGGTTTCTGCTGGAGAGCCCCAAAGCTCTGGCTTGCCACCCACCCCCCCGTGACACACACATCCATGTGTCTCCCCCTCCCCAAGTTCGCAGTTATTTGTTTCACCGACGCCAGCCCTGACCCCCACGAACACTCTCTGCTCAAATGGTTTTGTACCCGCGGCTGCACATCTTAACCCCTCTCCCACGGAGCTCTGGTTCTAGCTCCTGTATTTCCAGAAAGGGGGGGACGAGGAGGGGATATTTCCCCTCCTGACAGTGCTGAATAAACAGCACTTTCCTTTTTTTTTTTTTTCCCATGGGAAAGAAAAAAAAATCAACCTGAAAGGAAAATCCAGAGCATTAGCTTGGTGTCAGGAGGAAAGGGAACCTCCCTGGGCACGGTGCGTTTGTGTGATTTGCATGAGTTGACGAGGAATAAGAGGAACCCGGGCTAGGAACCGGCATGGGGAGGGTTCCGGGCAGGTTTCTCAGGAAGGCAGCAGCGCTCTGACAGCACCCAGCTGCCATTGATTGCCTGGTCCCGAACAAGTTACAGCCTGCACCTGCCTCAAAGCGCTGTTAGGGAGGGGCGGAGGAAGCCTGGGGCTTGTTAACACGATGCTAGGGAGCAAAGCTTTTAAAGCTGGGACCTCGGGATCTTGATAGGTTTTGGGGTCAAAGCGGAGCTGCCTTAGCCCTCACCCTCTGCTCTGCCCGGTGGAAGCCAGAGCGGGGCTTTAACCCGCAATCCTCCCGCACAGGATTACCGGGGGCGGCTTCAGCGTGTTCCCGGGGGTAAGCGGAGGGCTCTGGGCTCCGGTTCTCCCCCCGGGGTCCGGGGACCCCCCGGGGCCGTGCCGGTCCGGGCCGTGCCTGTGGCCGCGCCGCGCTGCGCCCGCCAGGTGCCGCCCTCGCCACGCGCATCCCCGAGCATCCCTGAGCATCCCCCTGCGCCCTCCCATCGCCATGGCAACGCCCTGGTAACGCCCTGGCAACGGGTCCTGGACCCCCCAATCCCTCCTGCACCCATCACTTGGATGCCTCCCCCCCAAAAAAATCCCTGTCCCCGGATCTGCCCTCCCTGGTCACCACCCCAGGGGAAAAAAACCCACGTGTGGCTGCCCCAGAAATGTCCTGACTGGGGTGGGGAGAGAGCGGTGGGGGTGTGTGTGGGGGAACTGCTGCTAAAATCTAATTAATGTGTTACACGGAGGGTTGTGCAAGGCTGAATGCTCTGCTGGTGCTGCCTCTGTGACTCTGCTGCTCCCAGACTTGCTCGGTTTTTCCTTCTCTCTCTGCCCCCTGTTCTTGTCTTTTTTCAAAGGTCTGAGCTGCTTGGGGAGCTGGATGGCACGTGGGCAGAAGTGATCGTTTCCAAGGTCAGTCTGATTTTTCCATGGGTCAGGGATTTTCCAAGGTCAGCACTGAACCCTCCTGCGCAGAGCTCTGCTGGATGAGGAAGGTGATGCAGGCAGACCTTGGTGCTGAGCTGCACAGTGGCCTGTGCTGTTCGTATCGGGCTGGCCTCGCTGAGAAGCAGCAGCACAGGCCATCTAGAAACTCAAGAAAGTCTTTCAGATGGCAGACTTCCCTTCCTCCTCTCGCTTCTCCAGCCAGGTCTCATTCTTGCCCTGGGTGGAGACGGATCTCCGCTCCGCCGGGAATAGTGAATTGTGCTGAGGGTAGAGCAGGGCCTTCGAGCACCGCCTGGGGGAGGAAGCGCCAGCCCTCCCAGGCCTCGGTGCCGTGCAAAGCAGATGTGCTCCCCTGCAAATTAGATTTAGTCCTTTTTTTGTGCCCGTCCTGGGGAGAATCTTAGACAACTGAAAAAATCCTTCAGCCTGTTGCCTGTTCTGGGCAGGGAGACGGATGCGTTGCTCTTGCTGTCGTTTCTAAAACAACTCAAATCAATCAAAACCAAACATAAATAAATAAAATAGGCCAGGGGGGCTGCAGCTTCAGCTCCTGCCTCCTCTCTAGCAAGGGCAGGACACGGGGGATGGCTTCGGGTGAGCTGTGTTTGCACTCCCAACGGGAGGCTGGAAACCACCCCCTCGCTGTTAGGAGTCCGATGCTCTGAAGACATCGGATGAGCCTTAATTTTGAGGTCTTCATGTTGATTCAGAGAGGAGTTTTGACCCAGCCTCTCAATAATCCTTGGCTGGCTGCATCCCTTCCCGCCCCTCCCATGCTATTAGTGCGGAGGGCTCCCTAGGAAGCGCTCGATTCATTTTTACAAGCCGTGTCTGGCTTATTCCTTGCCTGGCCCCCCCCGGTCAAGTCATGTCACCGTGGGGCTGCAGCTCCACGCGAGCTCCCCCGGGCCCAGATCCTGCCCCGCTGGTGCTGTTCATCCCTTAAATTTCTGGCATTTCAGGGGTTGTGCGGGGGGCGAGAGGCATTTTGAGCAGGGTGTGACCCCTTCTTCCCTTTCCTTGGGGAAAGGGAGCTGGGCACAGAAGGCAGGGTTTGAGGCACCTCCCCGTCGCTCTGCCTTACCCTCCTCCAAGCCAAGGCAGTAAATTACAGCCCTAATTGAAACCATGCCTGGGCTGTGCCGGCCTGAGTTGTGGGGTGAGCATTCCTGCTTGTAGGGAGGCTGTTTGCGGGGACAGAAGGGCTCCTCGAGTGTCAGTGAGCAGGGCTGGGTCTCTAACGGGCTGCTTGGAGCTCAGGCACCACCAGACATTGGTGCCATCCATCACACGCAAGGGGCAGTGGGGCTTGGATGGTTTGGGGTTATTTTAGGGTTTAAATAGCTGATGCGAGTGCCTCACGTGAAGCTGTATAGGTGCAAACTCAGCCCCGAACCCAAGGTTTCTGGGCAGGTGGAACTGGTATCCCATGGAAAAGGTGGCTCAGCACACCCAGAAGGTGCTCAGTTCGCATGGGGCTGGTGAAGGCAGTGGGGAGTCAGTGCCCTGATACGGGGCAGCAGCAGGCAAGGGTGCTGCTCCGAGCTGGATGGTTACAAGAGGTCCTAAGCAGCTGTGGGATTCCCTCAATCCTCCCGGCACATACGGTGATGCTCAGCACTGCCTTGCTTAGCTCAGGACCCTTGCGGGGCTTCCAGCATCCCCATGGGGGATGGAGAGGGTGGGCTGGTTCCCAGTAGGATGTGACAGGATGGGAAGGGTTGGGGTGGGATGGGATGGGATAGACAGCGTGGTCCTGCAGCCCCGGGGCTGCTCTGAGCAGGGCTGCAGCTTTTGCTGCTCCCCTCCTCTGGCTGGGGAGCTCTCGCTGCCACGTGGCCTTTTCCACTACAGCACCCTCCTCTCCTCTCCGCCCCGCTTTGCTTCTTGCCTCTTTCTCTTCTTTCCTCAGGAAACATCTGGAAGCTGAGTGAGAAACATTAAAAGGAGAAAAAAAAAAATGAGGAAAAAAAAAAAAAAAGAAAAAAAAAAGGCAAGGGGGAGGGGATCTTGGGAACACCATATGATTTCACTTTCCTAAGACAACTGCAATTATGCCTTTGAGGCTTTATCAGTCACTGTAGATTCAAACCATGTTGGATGATGTAAGTGGGAAAATATGAAGGACCTACTGGCTGTTTGAGGAGAAAAAGAAAAAAAGAAGAAAAGGATCAGTTTCTGGCATTTTATTTAACGTTATGAATCAGAAGAAGGGCGACAACCAGATGGACTTTTTCTTTATTGCTTTCCTAAGCTTGCTTGTGCCTTGCTGATCCATTCGGAGAGGGGGAAATGCCTCCAGCAGCCTGCTTCTAAACTGTCCCGGGCTGGGCTTTGCACCGAGAAGGGACTTGGGTTCCTTTTTTTTATTATTATTATTTTTGAAGCCCAGCACTGGGGAGCAGGGTAAGCAGGAGCTGTTGGTCCAAAGGGGCCCCTCCTGTGCCAGGGCTCCTGCAGGCTCCTCTGCACAGAGGGAAGCTTCAGCTGGGGATAAAATGGGTCTGAGGGCTGCTGAGGGATTTGCACGCCCCATCTCCATCAGGCAATGCAGAAGCCCTTGATTCAAACAGCTCTGTGCACCAAATCCTGTCCTGGGGTGCACAGGGAGCACCCCCCGTACAGACACAGCAATGCTTTCTCCCAGCCCTGCAGACAACCTCAGGTCTGAGGTTGCCCCACTTCCCATCCCAATTTCCTCCCCACCCCCGGAGGGATTTAGGGTATTTTTTTCCCTAGATAAAGCCCTCTGCGGTCTGTTCAGATAGGCTCACGGTCCAACACAAATATTGCTTGTTTTCAGCAACCATGAGGGTTCCTGTTTGCAGGCAACGTCCAGCTCCTTGTGCCTCTTTGGTGCTGGGCCACACTCGGGAGTTTGGGCTGCGGAGTCTGGAGCCTGGCACTGGGACAGAGCCACTTGAAAGGATCAAGATGTTGCTGTCAGATTTAATCGACTTTCCACTGGAAAAAAGCAGGAGGCTTGCAGGAGAGCTGGGCTTTCAGCTAAAGCGGGCGAAGCTGTCATCGAATAGGCTTGGGAATAAAGAAAAAAATGCTCCCACAGCAAGAAGTCAGGTGAGCACGTGGAGAGGGGGGAGCCGGTGCCAGAAGAAGTTGCCCGGAGCCACCCCTGCTGAGAAGCGCTGGGGGAAAGGGGTGCTGCTGGAGCCCCCGTGCCCAAGTGCTGTGTGGTGGGGAAACGTCACCTCCCACCCTGCCTTCCCCATCATTAAGCAAGGGAGAAATTCATCCAGCTGGAGTAAAACCTCCCCGCAGACCTGCCCTGTCTGGAGATCCCCACCCAGGGGACCTGGGGGTCCTCGCCCACCCTGGTGGGAGTCAGAGCCCCCGTGGGAAGGGTTTGCTGGGGTTTTCCAGGCATTTCACCATCATCTGGTAACCCTTTATTTTTGCTTTGCTGTTTGAAACAGCAGTGTGATCCCGGCAGTGCAGAGGGAAACGGTGATAACTGCAGGGAGCTCATAAAACCCAGGGATGGGAGGGAGCCAGGGGGGCACAGCCCAGGCACAGGAAGGCAGCTCTCCTCCCCAGCTCCATCCCCAAATCTGCTCACCCCAGCAGGGATTTTCCTTCCTTTGGGGTTGATGAAGTCCTGAGCACGCTGGGTGATGGCAGCACCCACGGAACCACAGTCTGTGGGCCCCCGGGGGCTCTGGGTGGGTTTTCCTTGCAGCCAGAGGGGGCTCATGGCTGTCACCACCCCTGTCCCTACCGGCACAGCTGCATCACACATCTGGCCCCGTGCAACGCCAGGGAGAGCAAGAAGAGCTTGCTTTCTGAATGGACAGGAAGGGGCAAGTATTATCTTAGCTTTTTTTTGGACGGAGAATGAAAGTGGAAAAATTAAATGACCTGCCCAAGGTCAGGGAAACTGTCCGAGCTTCTGGGAAAGCGACCAGAGAGTTTGAGCTCCCTGCTCGGTGCTGGAGATGTTCCCGGGGCTTGGGCTCACCCTACTTGGAGCAGGGAACCCCCAAGGACCTCGGATACATCCATACCATGGAAAGGGCCAAGGTTTGCTCCCATGGCAGGTGGCACAGCGTGATATGCACTGGGGGAACGGAGCCCTGCTCTGCCCCGGGGCATCCCGGCAGCAGGAGCATCCCCGTCCCCCACATCCCCCTGTGCCCGCTGTCCCAGCAGCACAGCTTTTCTGCGGGCAGCCAGACCCCAGCCTTTAATCTGCAGGCATCTCAAATATGTGGCGTTTCCTCTCAACTGAGCCTGAACACAACCCCCTGGATTCTGGCTTCGGGTTCTGCTTGCCTCAGGGTGCAGCTCGACAGGCAAAGGGGTCCCCGCTTTGACCTGGTCCCCCAGGCTGCATCGCTGTCTTGCTCCTCTTGGCTGACTTTTACCTGGAATGGTGATTGCAGTCACGAGCATTATTAGCTTTTTTTTGTTGTTGTTAGTAACCTAAGATAAATCCAAGTCCCTTTGGGATGGATGCTGAGTTTCCAGAGGCTTTGACTTCAAAGAGAGGCTGCAAATGAAGAGGCTCGGGAAGAAGCAGCGACGTTTGCAGGGATGCCAAAGCCTTGGTTTGACTTTTTCTTTGTCTGGAGCCTGGGGTTAAGCATGGAGCACACCCAGTCGTTTGGCCAGTGAGATCTGCAAGGCTTCTGCACCAAGCGTGCTTCCTTCTCGAATGCCATCACTTGAAATTGAGCGTGAACTTGTACAGAGCCCGGCTCTCCTCTGGCACCTCTCGGAGTGCCGCCGGCCGCTCTGCAGCAAACCAAGGTGGCCCGGGTCCACCCAGTTGCTTGGCTCCACTTTCCCCACATCTTGAAGTGTGCCACAGCTCTGGGAGACGACCAGGCCCCGGTTAAAAGCTCGCTCGAGCCAATGCAAATCTGTTGCTCGCTCCAGCCGGCTCTGGTGAGGCTTGTTCTGAAGGCACGGGCTTTTTGCTGCTTTTGAAGATTACCAAAGCCAAACCCCGGTTTCCTCACATGCTGGAAACAACAAAACGCAAATGTTCCTGGAAAGCAAACCCATCAGGACTGCAGACACGGGCACACAACAGCTGCAGCTGGATTGAAGCACGGGCACACACCAGGGCACTGCAGACATGCAGGAGAAGAAGCCGGGTCCGTGGGTCCCAATTTACGGCCTCCTCCTTGCAGCACCAAATGCCCGCTTCCAAGGGCGATCTCTGCAGCCAGGTTACACCTCAGCCGGTCTCTGTGTATATGTTTTTCTTAACCTGACCTTTTCAAGCTGTTATCACGGTCCGTGGGATGATGCCTTGGAGCCTTACAGGAGTTTTCGGCAGTGGCAGTAAATAGCTTCTCCTGACACGTTCGGGGAGAGGCAGCTTTGGCCTTTCGGTGATACACCGTAAACAGCCTGCATGCCTTGCTCTCAGCATCCTGAAAGGCTTTGCTGGCTTTTTGGGAGTCTGCAGGGGCAGGCAGGAGTGAAAACGAGAGCTGGAGTGTTTACAGCCCGCGGGGCCTCGCGGCCAGCCTCCACCAGCCCCTTCTTTTGCAGGGGATTCTCCTGCCCAAATGGCCCCTGTGTCGGAGAGAGCCCTGAAGAGAGATTTAGGGACCTGAATCACACCCGTTTCCATCAGTTGGTTTTTGATGTAATCCTTAAATCCTGGGCTCGAGCACCCCATGTTTTGAGATAAATGATGCCAGGATACAGAAGCGTCCCTGGTGGAGCTGCAAATGGCCTCGCTGGCAGGGCTGGCACCTCTGCGGAGATAACCGACCCCAACCTCCCCCAGCCTTGGCTTTCCGAATTGCCGTATGAAGAAAATATTATTCCTAAGTGCTGTTCTTCACCCTGCGCTCTTGCGGATTGTGTTACCGTTCTAGCCTCCCTGTCCGAAGCCAAGACTAATCCTAAATCATGAATGGGTATTAGGCAGGGGGTGAAAGCAAGGGCACCGCACGAGGCACCCAGGCATGGGAACTGGAGCCACTGGTCCCTGCTGGTGCCACTGCTGCCTCCCTGCTGCTCTTCCTCCTCCTCTTCCTCCCCCTCTTCCTCCCCCATCAGCTCCCCCTCCCTGGGGCTGCAGCCCCAGCTGAGCACCTGTGGGTGCAACCAGCACCTGCGCCCCTTAGCTTAGGACATTTGGCTCCAAAAGTGCTTAAAGCTTCGAATTCCCCCCTTTTTTTGCCCAATTAAAAGGGTTTCAGAACTCAGCTTACAGCAGTTGATTCGTTCCCCAGGCACATCCTGCTCGCTCGCAAAGGCAGAATTAGGAGAAGTATTTCGGTCTCTATCTAAACCCATGGCTTCAGCTGTCCCTTTGGTGGCTGGGAACGGAGCCTAGACATGAAATAATGAACTGAAATCTTTCGATGCACTGACCAAAGAAAACAAGCTGTCAAACAGAAATATTCCCTCGCTTCTTTTCGAGGCGTACCAAATCTCCTTCCCATCTGTACGTAGCGTTACGGCGGGGAGGCAGCATGAGTAACTCAGCGGGAAATTGTCAGCGGCCGCATGTGAGGCTGTTTGTGGAGCATAAATCAGTCTGGGAAGTGAAAAGCGCTGTCCTCTTTCTTCCAGGTTTGCTCAGCATCTTGTACCTCTGTGGGGGTGTTATGAAGGAGATTTGGGGTGGATTAAGCCCACGCCCAACATTTGCTAACAGCAAATTTTGGGGCCTTAATTAGGTTCAGTTGTCTTTGTCCCATTTGCATCAGGCCATGGCATCTCCAGCAAAACCCCAGCAGAGTCAAGGACTGCACTTTAAGCACAGAAATGCTGATGGAGGGGCTGAATCTCCCCACGTTTGCCTGCTTTCAGCTTCGGGCTCAGCCTGGAGAATGAAAGAGGCCTGGGCAATTTCCTTGCCCCTTCCAGGGATGTGCAGGGAATGCTCCAGCAAATTGGGCAGGGATGTCTGCATGTCGAAAACCAAACACTGGGTTTGAAAGGAGATCTTTGTGTGCTGCGGGGCTTGCAGCCGGAGCCTTCGCTGCTCTCCCTGAGGCAGAGGGAAAAGCCTTACAATTACTCTCTCCCCGTTTAAAGATGGCCTGAGCCATGCAACCCTCACTGAGCACTCCTCAGTGGGAAGAGGATGTCCCCATTCTGCACCTGGGGTGCTGCAGGTGCAGGGATGTTTGAGGTTGTCCAGTATCTGCTGGTAAATCTGTGCTTTAAGGTCCCGTTGGAACAATTTGGGGGGCATCTGGACACCGTGGTGATGGCACTGATGGCAGATCCAGGGCTGCTCCCTGCTTTGGAGAGCTGCGTCTGCTCCCTAAAGGCTCCTCCTGCCTCCGTTTGCTTCAGCTTGGCTGGCTTTAGGGTTCAAATCTTCACCCAGCTACAGGCTTCCCTGCACCCCCAGCCTCTCTTCCTCTCCTAAGAGCAGACCAGAGCTGATCTCTGTGATCTTCTCAGAGCTTGCACAGCTCCTGTACTGCAGCAGCTCTTCAGACTGCACAACCGAGGCCGTGAATTCTCAAGCAAAGCAACGATTAGTGCAAATTTTCCTAGACAGCTGCTTCCATCTGCTCCGTGGGTTATTTGTATTTGCTTAGTGTGGGTAGCAGATTCTTTGATGAACTCACATGGTTTCTTGCAGTTGAGTTTGACAGAGTGAGATGGGCCATTTAATTTAAGCCAGTTCCTTTATTTTTTATTTTTTATTTTATTTTTTTTGCCCTGAGCCCGGCCGGGGTTTTTGTTTCTGCCTGCATGACAATGCTGCACAGAACAGAACCTCTGAGGAGACACGAGCACTAGGAATGTCTCGGATGCTTGGCTGATGAGCTGGAGAGACGGAATGAGCTCCTCGCACGCCTTCACCCTCAGCACAATCACCGCTTTTTTCATGTGGGTTTGCTGCATGGTGCAGGTTCCTCGTGGCCGCCCAGGGAACAAACTCCTCCTTTCTTCCCCTCTTTCTCCTGCCCGGGCTGTGAATTGCCAGCGGCCCTGGGGAGCACCACAGTGCGTCACCACCGAGCTGCAAGCGCAGCTGCAAAGCCGGGAGGAAATGCCTGTTCCGGGGGTGGTTTGGGCTTGCTGGTAAGGGGGTGGCTGCCGGAGCCCTGGCCTCAGCCAGAGGCTCAGAAACACACCTGGGGGATTTCAGAGCAAAGCGTGCCCCCCTCCAGGAGCAGAGGCTCCAACAGGTCCTGTGCCACCCCCCCTGGAAGCATCACACCCCGGCATGGGGAGCTGCAAAGCCACCCTGGGCTGCAGCACCGAGCCTGCTAGGGGGCCAGAAGGAACTCAGACACTGATTTATTATTATTTTTCTTAATAAATAAAGTGATTATCTGACCAGGTAGCACAAGGTTTTCAGCACCTCCTCAGCAAATCTGGGTTACCAGGGCTGACTTTTATGTGGCATTAACGTTAATGCTCCTTCACCCAGTTCTTCATTCGTGGCTGTTCCAACGAGATCAGCTCATTGATTGCCAAATACTTCGCTGCTGGGACGCCTGCCTCGCAGCTTTGAAGCTCACTTTTGCTGCTGAAGTATGCGTGGATCGCTGCTTCCAGAAAGCAGATGAAGGGGATGGAGAGCTGGTGTGCGGGGCCAGCAGTGCCCAGAGATGGGGTCTGGGGGCTTGGTCTTTGGGGGTCTCCCCGACCGCACTGATTCAGGCTGCCAGAGCTGGTTCGGTGCTGTCTCAGCTGATGCCACCAGGCTTAATTCTGCTCAGCAGCCCCGGCCCTGGTGTGTTGTCAGCTCTGAGCTCACTTCCACCGGCTGGCAGGTGGGGAAATAAATCCCTGCCCAGGGCTGGCGCAGCGGCAGGAGCCCCTGGAGAGCCCTGTGGGCACAGGCACTGCCTTTGCTGGCATTTTCTGTTCCGTTTGACAATCCTGAATTTGCAGCCTTGTCCACAACTGGGGCTTCTTGTCATTCCCTTAATCTGCGTGGTATCATCAAGGCTGTCTAACTATCCCTTACCGCTTCGCAGGGAGCGGGATTAACCAAGGGATCGGTAGAGACCTCTCTGCCAGGCTCTGCGATCAGAAAGCATCTGGCCCGTCAGCAGAAACGTCCTCCAAATTCACACTTTTCTCACCAGCGAAGAGTTATTGTGCGAGGTTGCTACAGCAGCCTTGCAAAGCCGGATCGTGCTGCACCGCGCTCTGCAACCATCTGGAACGCGTTTGGGATCGCGTGTGGCTCAGCCTTGCATCTTGAGCCCAGCCGGGCTCGTAATTAATTGCACAGAAAGGCTCTGCCACGTCGTGATGCTGCACAGCCTGGGAGCGTTGATGCAATGGGTGGGAAGAGGCAGGGAAGGCATTACATCAAACCCGCGGGCCCCACGGAGGACGTTTTTATGGGGGCAAGGGGGAGATGGAGCGTGAGATGGAGGTAATAGGCAAACAAGCTCGGGATTTTTGGATAATATTGACATTCCTTGGGCTGATACTGGATGCAGGCGAAGGAGGAAAGGAGAGACAACGGCAGTGCTCACCGATGGGGAAAGTGTGTGTCCGAGGGGGGCTCAGGGCACCGGCTGGAGCTGAAACGAGTGGGTACAGCTTCATGGGCAGGGATGTCCCCCCTGCCCCAGTGTGTGCTTACATCCAGAGCCTCCTGCCTGCTCTCCTTATCAGCATTTCAGGAGGGGAGCACCTCTCAAAAGGCCGTTCTCCACTTGGTTTTGATTTCTATCTCCTGCAAAGCTGCCGTTCCTCCTTTGTGACCTGCCATCTGCTTCTCACGGGGAGAGCGCGGTGACAAGGGAGCTTTGTCCCACTGCCCTTCCTGCAGAGACAGGCAGCGCTCGCTGTCCTGCTGGAAGTGGGGCATCAAAAAACCCTGGGCCCCGTGGGCTTGAAACGAAACTTCCCTGGTCCAGCTGAAAAGCCCGGGATCAGCTGCCGGGCTGCGTTCCTCTGCCTGTGTGCTGCAGATGTTTGGCTGCCCCTTTCCCCCAGGTCTGGCCGTTGCTTTCTCGAAGTCCTGGGACATGCCAGCAGCCCGTGTCCTTGTCCCTGTCTGTGTCCTTGTCCCTGCCCATGCCTTTTCTGCCTGAGCTCTCCTTTCTGTGCCTTTGCCATCAGCCACAGACACGTCCTGGTGCCTGCTCATTTTGTGGAGGAAGGGGTTCTCTCCGGGCTGGGGCGATGGGGCAGGGGATGGATGAATGGTGCCTCTGTTCGGCACAGAGGGCTTGGGTTTCAGCTCGGGGAGGGAGTGTGTGCTGGAGCAGCGGGAGAGGCCCTGGTTTACAAAACAAATAAACCACTGTGCCTTACAAGCACGGGTAATCTGTTATTCCAAAGGGCCCGGGGATGATTTACCACCCGATGGCAACCTCCCCTGCATTTTGGAAGGGAGGTTAACAAATGGAAGCCGGGACAGAGAAGAGCAAAGGTTGTTTTCCCAAAGCTGCTTTGTTTTTCAGCCCCCTTTGACCCATGCTGTTCAAGCCCAGGGCATTCCTCTGCCTCGGGGACAGGGGATGAAGGTGGCCACATCCTGCACCCAAGGCAGGGGGTTGGGTGCCACCACCCTGGCACTGCCCAGCCACGCCATGGGCTGGGGATGCTGTGGCTCAGCACCGCTCAGGGACACCTTTCTGGGGGCTCACAGGCAGCAGAAACGGGGACAAGGGCACAGGGCAGCTCCCAGGCTGCCCACCTGCATCCGCTTGGGGTCAGACCATAAAATCCCCGAAGGGTGAGATAACCCAGCCCCGATTATTTTCCCCAGCTCCATCTGTACGAGGCCGTGGCCGCCCCTTCCCTGTTTACATGACATCATTCCAGCGCCGCCCGCAGCCGCTAGCCTGGGCCCTTTTGTTTGGACTACTTTAATCTTTCCATTTTCAAAATTGCTGATTTTTTCCAAACATTTTTTAAGCGAGGGGCTGAGCTGAATGCTCTGTTTCCTTCGAGTATGGCACTTGCCCAACAACGCTATGTGAAAATCATATCTGGACAACTCTGTAACCATAAGCAATTTGTGTCTGCAGTTCCCGGGAACTGAGCACAACAGAAAGGGCAAGCAGCCGATACACCCAGCAATTTCCTAAGCCATCAGCATGACTTAGGGGCCAGGATTCCTCGCCTGGCAGCAGGGGAAAAGGCTGGCACTGCAGCCGTGCCAGAGGCTTTCCTAGGCACGCTGTGTGTGGCACCAACCTCAGGTCAGCTCTTCCATGGGGGAAGCAGCAAGCTCTGCGTGTTCCTGGGCACAAAACCCTGCCCAGACCCTTCGCAGATCGGCTCTGTCCCAAGCTACAAGAGGGACCCCGGTGTGCCAGCACGAACAGCCCCGGGGCTCCTCGTGTTTTAGGGCAGAACGGGGAGGGAGAGGTGCCTGCGGCCGGTGGGTTTGCCAGCAGATGGCAGGGAGCATGGCGGGGAGCTGGGCAGAGCCACCCGGGGTGGTGACATGAGCATCACACCAAGGGTCTGGTCTCGGTGCTGTCTGTAGAGGATGCAGACAGCAACACAGGGCTGCGAGGAGCATGGGGTAGGCAGCACTGGTGGTCACGCTCTCGCTGTTGATAAAGATGAGCCTTGCTGTGGGAAAAAAAAAGTAGGTTGGGGAAGAAAAAAAAAAAAAAGGAAAGGCAGAAACTCCTCGCAGCCTTCAAAAGCCCTTTTCTGGCCTCCACCCCTGCGCTGACCCTGCTGTCTGCTCGCTCTGCCCGCTGGCTATCCAGGGATGAGCGTGTCCGCGTGGGTCCCGCTGCCGAAAGGCTCGCAGGAGCCGCCTTGAGCACTTCCAGATGCTGGGCTGGGGTCAGCCGGGGACTCGGCCGGCCGCCGGGGCTGCCTGGAGCGGGGGCCGCCGTGGGACAGCGCCTGGCGAGCGCTCTGCAAGCACCGGGACAGGGCAGGGCTCATGTCGCGGCACGGGGCACCTTGTCCCCACACGGTGTGCCACCTTGAGCCTAAAATGCTGAGCGCCACGGGGAGCTGGTGGGGCTGGCAGGCTGTCCGCCCTGTCCAGACACGCGGGTGAGATGTTCCTGGGCTGAGCTCCAGGAGGCTGCAACTGTGCGAGACACGTAGCGAGCACCCAGCACCGGCCAGGGAGCGTCCAGGGGGAGATGGGGGTCAAAACCTTCCCCAGCAGCTGGCTGAGCACCGGGGAAGGCACGGAGCATCCCTGCTAGGAGCCGGGAGGGGACCGCTGCCCGCAGACACCCCACTGGTGTGCTTATAGGGTCTGCCCAGGGTGTTGCGTCTGCTTTTTGTGATGGGAACCGCGCAGCACCCGGCTGCGTTTGGGTTTCGGGGTGCCGTGGGTGACGCTGCAGGGGTTTGCAGCTGGATCCGGGAGGGAAACACTAGGTGGCAGGTGGAGGCCACGTCTCAGCGCCTGGCTGCCGGCCTGGGCCCTGGCATGAGGCGGTCGGTGGGTGAGCGCTGACGGCTGGCCACGCATTTCACCCAGCCACGCATTTCCACACCAGTTACTGGGAATTCTTCCCCTCGGGGCTCTGGGGTCTCTGCCAGATTTGGCAGAAGTTGGCGAGGAGGCTGCAGGGGAGGGTTGGCAGCGACGCCAACATCGCGTCCTGAGCACTGCACGTGCGGAAGGCACACGAAACAACCCCCCAGCAGCCGTCCTCCCGCGGCCCTCGTGGGCTTTGTGTGCTCTGCAGGACCTGGGTGCAGAGCTCAGCACCCCTGCAAGGCCCCGTGAAACCAGCACAGACTGGGGCCTCTCTCCCAGAACTGCTGCTGTGAAAGGATGATTCTGAGGAACCGTTTTTCTCTTTTTATTAAATCCATGCAAGCTGGAATCCCAGCTTTATTACTCTCCAGGGATCCGGCAAGCACACGAGGGGCTCATTAGAGACACACTGGGATTTTCTGAGGACAGCCCAGGGGACACGGGGTAAAGACATCCTCTAGCCCAACATTTGCAATTCCAGCAAGCCCCACTGCCACTGTGCAGCTCCTGAGGTGCTTTGCAGGATCAAGACAAACGACGTGGCACGTCCTAAGCCCAGAGCCTCGGATTATTCTGTGCAGTGCCTCTGGTCAATATCGGTGACGGGACGGGCTGGCCTGAACTCAAAGATCTCATCTCACACGAGGCCCTGCAGGCTGTGAGGTGCAGGAGGAGGACTGCGAGGAGTTTCCAGGCCTTCGTGTGCCTGCAGTGTGTTTTTTCAGCCGCTCGGTGTCTGCCTGGAGCTGCAGGCCGGGGGGCTGCAGAAATCTGGGGAGCCAGGCTGGGAGGCGAGCCGTGGAGGTTTGGGCTCTCGGCGTGCATTTGGCAGCAAGGATGCGGAGCTGCCGGCGAGCTGTGGTTCCCCATAGCAATTTGATTTCTGAAGGAAAATGTCACTAAAATGACGGAGATGGGAGCTGTGGGATTTTTGTCCTCGTGCTGGCTGAACGCAGGGAGAAACTTTGTGAGTTCGGT
This sequence comes from Heteronetta atricapilla, assembly GCA_011075105.1. Taxonomy (NCBI): domain Eukaryota; kingdom Metazoa; phylum Chordata; class Aves; order Anseriformes; family Anatidae; genus Heteronetta; species Heteronetta atricapilla. The sequence goes on from CM021747.1 coordinate 7,817,418, forward strand.
GTAAAGCCCTGTCCAGTGTGGGGCTGGTCAGGTCGACTTCAGTCGGAGTTTGACTTTAAAGAGAAGCCAGAGCTGGGGCACAGCTTCCTCTGGGCCAGTTCTGCAGATGGGAGACGCTTCCCATCCCATGGCTGAACTCAACTCCTGCATGCTTCCAGCCCGCTCTCCTGGCTTCAGGAAAAACCTTTGCACCCCTGGGAGTGGGGTCCGGGTGCTCCTGCACCCGTGGGCCTGCTGCAACTCCTGGAGCTGCTTTGGAGCAGGGCCACATCACTCCTGTTCCCCCCAGTTCTGTCCCCCCAAGCCGTGCAGGGGCTCGGGGGTCCCAAACAGGGCCACAAAGGTCTCTCTCCTGCCCGTGGTGCCGGGGCTGTGCCTCAGCAGAAGGGAATGTTCTCCTCGAGACGCCGCGAAGGCAGCCTGAGCTGCTGGGGCCAGATCTCATGAGTCACCCAGCAGCATACACGTGGGCCCCGGCGCAGCCCGCGCGCCTCCGTGCCAACAGCAACACCGCGTAGCTTAGCAATCAGGAGCAAACCCTGCAATAATGGGCCGGGGGGAAAGCTCTCGTAACCCTATAGAGCTAACCCGCATAGAGCAATTGCCTTTGATGAGGATTTTCCAGCAGGCAGCCAGCAGGGTTTGGGATATGTCAGAGGATCTGGGAAGGGCTCGTTGAGGGAGAATTGGTTCCAGACCCCGCGTTTCCAGAACAAGGTGCTTTGGCTAAAGGGACGGATCCTGACTGTGCTTATGCTGCACCCTGTTTCCTCTGGGTGACTGCAGATGGGAAAGCTCCTGCTGTTGGTGCTGCCCCAGCCCCTGCCCGGAGCTGCCCCTCGGAGGCAGTGATTTCACAAGCCATGCTGCGTTTTGCCGGCGTGGTGCAGCCAACTCAGGCCTGGCTGCCCACGTCTGCAGTGCTCCGGAGATGCTCAGCACCAGGGACTGCTGCTGAAAGCCAGGAGCCAGCGCTGGGTTCATGCTAGCCCACGTGCCACCCTGCCCAGGACGTGGTGCACACATGGATTTCACCCTGGTGTTCAATCCCCCTCATTTTTGGGGCTCACAGGGTGCAGTTGCTGCTGTCATGGGTAAAACATCAGGAAAGTCTTCGGCTTTCTGAGGAGGATGGAAAAATAGGGCAGCCCTCGGGAATGTCCCCGTAATGAGGGACAGTTTGCTCGCTCAGCCCTGCCAGGCTGGCTTCAGGTGCGGGAGGAGACGTGGCGTGGAAAGCCACCAACTGTTAGAAGCCACCGAGTGCCTGGTTCAGGGATGAAAAGAAGCACCATTAAACGTTCCGAAATGAGATATAAATTAACTGGCCCAGCTATGGTCATTTATGTTGTCTTTCAGGTTAAAAAACTGTCCTCATTTCTAAGGATTTAGAGTCCCCACCTGCCTTTAATGGAACTATTCTCCTTACAGCGATTGCCGTAGGTAAGGACTTAAAGTCAAACAATAATTACTCCCAGGAAAGAAACACTGTTTTCTTGTCATGTTCCATTAAATAGTTCACAGCGTGAGCCAAAGAATTAATGGCCTTATTATCTGGCCTTTGAAATACATCATATTAAGGAGGAGAAGGCATCTCTCACGAATTCAGAGGACACCAGGGATGCCACTGCCCCAGGCGATGGAGCTGGCAGGATATTTCCTAGGATTTAGCTCAGAATGGGCTCAGCCCCCTAGGATGGATGGAGGGTGGTGGTGGGAAAGGGCAGCCCGAGGGGTAGGGGTGGCTCTGCACGTGGAGAGGCATTGGGCAGACCCGGAGACGTATCTTCCCCCCGGGATCTGTTTCCTGCAGGGATGAGGTTGAGTTTTCCCCCTCGCGGTGTGAGGTTGGCTCCTTCTCCCGGGGAGGGATGGTTGCGGTAGGTATTTTTTTTGCTGCAGCACGGGGGTTGGCACCCACACCTCTTTGCACGACGGCAGACGTCAGCTCGGGAAGCGAGTGTGCCGCAGCCACGTGCTGGCAGCAGGAGCCCGAAATTCATCCGATTAACGTGCGGTGGTGTTGTTTCCCCTCGAGCCGGAGAACCTGGCAGCCTCCGGATCGCTTGGAAGTACATCAAATCCCCCAAGGAAGAGAGGCAGAGATCCCAGCCCTCCCCCACCACTGCAGGGCTCTCGGGGAGAGGACTCGGAGCCGCTCGTCTCCAGACACCTGCGGACACACATGGGAGCTGAGTTCCTTGGGGCCGAAGGGCTGCACATCCCACCTCTCCCACCCCCTGGGGACTAATGAGTCGCTCCCATTTAATGAGGTTTGAGCAGTTCCGGGGTGGTGCCGAGGATCCCCAGCTGCTCACAATTCAGCTGGGTCATAGTGGGGGAAGATGTGGCCATGGAGTGCCCTGAGCTGGTCCCTTTTCCCTGCACAGGGAAGGATGGAGGGGCAAAATGGGGTAAAAGAGAAAAACCTTGAATCCCTGATGCTTTGGGCCCACTGCATGGCTTTCTAATGACAGCAAAGACAACCACAGCCCAGCGCTGCCACAGGAGGGTGCAGGGGTGTCTGCTGCTCCCGGGGAACGTGCCCGGCTGCGTCCCAGACGAGACCTCATACAGCCTCAGCGAAGTCTGGGAAGGCAAGAGAGAGACGGCCTCTGTTTTTTTTTTTTGTTTTGTTTTCCTTCCTCTCTTCTCCCTCTGTCTCATGAGCTGGCAGGGATCGGCGACATTTTAATCAAACTTGGCACACGATGATAGGAAAAGGAGGAAGGCGGAGATCTGTAGGAGGCCAGGAGTGCCCTGGGAAAGGCAGCAGAAGGGAGGGAGGCAGCGCAGGACCTTAGCAAGTCCTCGCTGGACCCGAGCTGGGGATGACACCCGGAGCAAAACCTTCTCAAGAGCCGGAGCAGGGACGAGCAGCCCCATCCCTCAGGAGCTGGCTGTGCATGCGCTGCTCCCCTCCTTATTCCTTTTCTTTCTTTTCCTCATTTCAATACGTGGCATCCTTGGCACAGAGGAACTCATCCCCTTCCAACACACATCCCTCTGGCAATGCACTCGCTGGCACCGCAGGGGCGCAGCAATGGGTGCTGGTTTGTGGCGTAAAGAGCTGGGAGGAGGAGGAGATGCTGAGGATGGGGGAAAGAGAAAGAGGCAGGGACTGTCCTCCCCTGGTCCTTGGGGTGTGTGAACCAGGGAGAGATTGGGATGAAGTGCTTCTGATGAACAACCAGCTTCACGCACAGCCTGATCCATGCTGCCGAGGGCACGGCACCCATCTGCAGACCCAATTCCTCTCCTAACTTTACCCACCTGCCAAAACACGCCCTTTGGCTGTGTGCTCTTGAGGAAGAAGCTTAAAGAGGGACAAAAAAAAAAAAAAAAAAAAAAAAAAAGGATTTGGACTCCACTCTGATGCCAGGACTTCATCTTAGCTTGGGAAAACAGATCTGTCCTGCTGAGGGTGACTCCGGCTGGCCGAGGGACAGCCAGGGCAGTGACTGCGGTGCAGGACAGTGTGAAACAAAAAGGAAATAAATCATCAAATTGCCTCGAGGTTTTCCTCTTTTTTAGGTTCAGCTTCACAACTTCTTGCAGACCAAATGTTGTTTTTCACTGCTGGCTGGACACAGCAGCTGTAGCATTTTTTAACAGCACCTTCCTTTTCTACACACCAGTCTAGCGGCCTCATTTTTGTATGCTGTGGTCTGTATTGATTTCCTCACCTGCTTCTGTCTCATCGCTGATATTGCTGAAAAACTTAAGCTACTTTGGAGACGAAGGGGCACTCCGCTGCTCGTTTGTTTTCTGCTTCATCCTGACGACATTAATCTGGTTTGCATGATCTTTTCATTAAGGGGGGGGGGGCAGGCTAAATAGCTCTTCATGGTTAAAAAATATCCCCACGCACTCGCAGGGTACTCAGAGCACCCGGCCCTCATCCAGCAGGCCTAATTATACCGGAGGCAATGAACTCAGCTAAGGACAGCGGGACGCCTTGGAGTGACACCAGGCACGCATGAGCACAGATGCTGTCGGGGTAGGAAATATCTCCTTCATCAAACTCGAGAGGAAGCGCTGGATGCCAGCAGGCACGGCGAACCTACTTTCCTTACCTAAAAAAAATCGTCGGCGCACGGGCAGTGCAGAGTTTTGCAGCATTCTCAAAAAAATTGTTGTTAATTCTGATTCCGTCTCTTTGGGCACTGACAATGCTGTGGCTTGGGTTCGTTTGTCATTTTTTTTTTTTTTTAATTATTATTTATTTAATTTTCGAAATGTTCTCCTTTTCCCACATAGGGGGAACGCCGCCCGCCTTTCTCTTATTCCGGGGAGGGGACTAAAAAGGCAAATTACAAGAATGAGAAGAAAGTCAGGCTCGCCATTATTAGCCAACCCATCTTCTTACAGTGTGAGGATTCGCAGGACAATATTCCCACAGCTGTACTTGGGCACGGGAAAACGGAACATTAGCCAGAAATTGTCTTGGATTTGTCTGGGTGGGGAAAAATATAAAGCTAATGCCCTCTTGTGGCTCCTTACAGCAAAGTGTGTGGCTGCAGGGTGCGAGCACTCTTCTCGCCTTCTGGTTACGGGGTAGGAAAAATAATAGGGACTGGCTTCTGGCCCTTGTCTTTGATGTGATGCTGAGGGCTTCGATGTGATGCTGAGGGATTCAGATGCAGGTAGGGGAAGCCAGGGGCGTCTTTTGCCTTGCAGGGGGCTCTGGGCTGAGGCTGGGAGCCCCCGGTGGGGCTGTGGCACGGGGATCCCAGGCTGCTGGGGCTGGGACACGGCAGCAAACCTCATCTGCAGGGCAGCTTCCCAGCGCCAGGCCTTGGCAGGCTGTTCCCTTCCAGAAAGCAGTGGTTTTGGAGATATTCAGCTCAGTTTTGTAGATTTGGAGGCAATCCAAAAGGCACTGTGTTTTTCTCCCAAGGCAAAGCAGCCCAAGGGCACCAGGGATGGAGAAGACCGCTGCTGACCCCCCAGCTGTCCGCCCATCCACGGCGCCCGCCCAGCCCGGCAGCCTCTGGAGGAGCACGTAGCCTAAACAAATCGAAGGAGGTGGGGGGATTCATCAAAGCCCAGTTCTCATCTGGTTTTGAACTGCTCTGAAATGTTTAATTGTTGCCTGTCGTCGGTGCAAGGCACCCAGTGACACATCCAGGAGCATGGCTGAAGTCTTCGTTAAGTCATGGATATTAACATATAACAACAAGAATAAGGTTTCTCTCTATTTTAAAGCCCGTGTGCCTCCCCGCACACCAGCCTTCCAGGAAAGACCTCCACCGGCATCTGCTTCCGATTAAACATCTTTGGGTTCCAGCCCAAAATAACTTCAAAGATTTATTGACTTCCATGATTTCTAAATAGCTCCCAAAGAGGAGCCCGGCTCCGGCACTGCTGACCCGGTGGGATGAGCCGGTGCTTCGTGCTCCTTGTCCTGCACGGTGCCAGGACCTGGAGCCCACGGTTCCCCTCTTGGATGTCAACCGAAAACGACTTCCACTGTGAAACCTCAGGAATTTAGGACGAGCACCATTGCAGAGCGGATCAGACACCAAACTGATGGTCCTCCTTGCTCAACGTCCTACCCCTGCGGTGACCTCCCAGAAGCTGCCATTCCTCAGAGCTTCGTGTCCTAAAACCGGAGGGCTGCGGCTCCTCCCTGCGCTTCTTTCAGCCCTTGCTGTACGTGGATGTTCTGTCTCTCTCCGGAAGGTGCTGAGCATCTGCTCAAGCCCCGTGAGTCTCTGGTGGCTGTGAGTGCCACAGTGTCCAGGAGCAGCATTTCTGCTGAAACAGTTCTTCAGTCCTCTTTTTTTTATTTTATTTTTTTTTCTCCGTCAGAAATTTCAGCAACGCCAAGTTTTCTGTCAAAATAATACTTTAGAATTTTTGTAGAGATAATTTAAATTTGGGATTTTTCCTTTATAAATCTTTCAAAACTCCCAATAACGCATACTTCAACTTAAAAACATAGGATTTTTTTTAAATTTATTTTTTCCACGTTTTGCTTTTTGGCAAAAACCCAAGCTTATTTTCCTGTGAAAAGTGCGAGCCGAGAGAGGGCAAAGTTCCTTTAGCGATCACGCCATGCGCCATCGGGAAGAAGCTTACAAAAACAACGGCAGAGGGGCAAGGACATCCCAAGCCAAGGGCACACACCCCACGGGATCATCCTCACCAGGGGCAGGGGCTCGCTGCCGGGCTGACAGCCAGGAGCATCCCGCTCTGTGCTCCACCTACAGCCCCCGGAGCATCCTCCCTGCTGGGCAGAGCCTTGCTTGCCCCTTCCCCTCTGCCCGATAAAATCCCTCCCTCCTGGCCGTCCCTCTGCAGCCCTAGACATTTGGTGGCTGGTGTGGGAGCTGGTCCCATACGGACACCAGTGGCTGTGACGAGGTTGGACTGGGATGTTGATGCTGTGAGCTGGGCTCACAAATGGGGAACTGCCCCACTGAGCAACAGGGAAATGGCCAAGCGAGCCCCGTATGGCAAGGAGCAGCCCCGGCACCGATCCTCCTTGGCTAGGCCAGGTGATAAGATCTCTTAAGATTCTGTGTTGACAGCTCAGGATTGCCACCGTGGGAGCATTAAAGCCAAGCCCATGTTTTTCTTAGGGTCTTCAGCAGCCTTGAAGGGAAAAAGGAGAAAGTGAGATGTGCTCCACCTCGAGGAGCCCCTGGAAGTGTCCGCCAAGAAGAGGACACGGGGGGGAAGATGCGAGCCGGGAGCTTGGCAGGGAGATGTCCACATCTGGCCTCACAAGGCTGTACAGGCTCTGCTCATTTCCCTTTTTTCTTTCTAAGTGTCCACTTCAGGCAGAGAAATTGCTGTGAAAAGAGCGATCGGTTCTCTCCTTTGGCGACAGGCCTGGCGAGGATCTGTCTCCCAGGACGTGACGTTGAGGTGATTGGCAGAGCCTGGTGGATTTCTTCTGTACACAGGAGAAGGGCAGAAATTTGCAGCCTCTTAGGAGTTTTCTGTAGAATTTCCCCACAACCTCTCTTTTTCTTTTTCATTTTCATTTTCTTTTTCTTTTTCTCTTTCTTTTTCTTTTTCTTTCAGGCTCTGTTCGAAGCCGGGTGTTCGTTTCTGCCTTGAAAGCAGAGGCTCCTTAGAGGGGCTTTTCTTCCTCTCCACCAAATATAGATCTATTAGAAAGCACGGCCCTGCTCTCTGCCAAGAGCTCCATTTCTGCCGGGATTTCAGGGGCTATTTAGTGTCTCCGTTTCCTGGGAATCTCTTTCCAAGAGCTTTGTGCTGGTCCTTCCTCTCTTCGCTGTGGGTCCCAACAGCTCGGGCCCATGGGGAGAGGGGCTGTGAAGTGACCACAAGACCCCTGGATGGAGGAGGAGAAGGGCTGTATGGAAACTCTGATGGGTTTGCACCAGAGGGATGTTTTGGGGGGAATTACTGTGTTTTTCATGAACGAGAGCTCTGCCGCGTCTCTGCTAGCCAGCAAAGCTCTGTGAGAGGGGCAGGAGGATGCTGTTGCTCCCCATCTGCCTGCTGAGAGGGGAAGGGATTGCTTGCCAGTGCTGCTGCTCCCAGACAAAAAGGAGATGGAAAAGGCTGGGTCCTCACGCCTCTTTTGTGGCCTGGGTAATGTGAGTCACGCCGAGCGCCTGGGGCACCCGAGGCTGCTTCCTGCTGTGCCCAGCTCCCCCAGCCCTGTGGCCGCCTCTTTGCCCGGCCAACGTGGCAAGGCAATGCCTTCTGCCTCGGGTTTAAAGGGGGATGCAGAGGGGCGCTTGGAGGAGAGCAAAGGACAGCTTCCAGCAGGGAACGGGGAGCAGAACGAGCCCCTGGACCCCGAATGGAAAGAAAGGAGCTGGTGAGTAGCACAGGGCTCCAGCAGGAGAGTTCCCAAGCCTTCAGATCAGTGGTGGGACAGAGGAGTAAATCCGACACATATTTTCCATCCTCAGCTATCCACATTGCCCCTAACCTGATCCCAATTAGATACACAGAGGCAGCTGCCAAGGAACTTTTATGACTCATTGGAAAGGGAGCCTGCACAAGAACCGCGCGTTCGGATCCAGCTGCCTCCTCTCTGGTGCTGTTTAGGCAGGACATTTGTGCTTGCTTAGCTCACCTAGGAAAGGGCCAGCAGGCCCCTGGACACAGGGGAACTGCCTGTCAGCCGAGGAACACGCCATGGATTGCTTTCCGAAGGGAGAGACAGCGTGGAGCTGGCAGCAAGAGCTCGGGCTTGGTTTTGGAGGCGTGGGCAGCAGCCCCATGCGCGGGCTGGGCTGCGAGCAGAGCAAATCCCCACCGAGCACAGCCCTGCTGCAGGTCCCAAACCCATGGGGAGTGGGAATTTGTGGGGCTGGGCAGCTGCCCTCCTGCTCACAGGGACAAAATGCCTGCTTCTTGCAGAGGCATCGGTGCAGGGGAGATGTAGAAAGCATCTGGTGCAGCCTAAAGCACGGTGATGCTCTGCAGGTGATGTGGTCAGACCTTGTTCGGGGAGGACAGGGAAAATCCCAGGTTAAACGGGTCCTGAAACCCACCTGCAGCTCTCACAGCTGCCAAGTGCACTGCTCTGGGAGCAGGAGGAGCCATGTGCCTGCTGATATTCAGTCTCGTCCTGGTCTTAATAAAGACAGATCAACCTAAACCCTAAAGAGTGAGGGTGGAAATCCCTTCCCAAATGCTTGCTGCTATTATAACTGCCTTGATCCACACTTTTGCCAAGATCCTCAAATCGCCTGGCTGTTCCCAGTTGTGTTTTAGGTACCAGCTCTTTCGAGGACAGGGCGCTTGGGAATTCAGTTGAAATTGGGCAAAACACTGGAATATGATGAATATTAGGTGTTAGGAGTCCAGTGGCTGCAGGAATACGAATTGTTAGCAAAGCGCATCATTTCTGATCCCGGTCTGGTACCAGAAACCATGAGGTTTATCTTGGAAGCTGTGACTTTAAAATAAAATCAACTGCCCTCCAAAAGTGTGAGAGCAGAGCAGGCTTTTGGTGCCACTTCAGTGCTCAAGGAGCAGTTTTACAAAACTGGCCTGGAGGTGCCACTGTCTCAGAGGTGCCTTTCCCGGACAGGAATGATTTTCTGGGCAAATCCTGTGACTTTTATCGATTGTGCTTTTAATATGAAACAGGCCACATTTACCCTTGATATTGCGAAAATTTTCACTAAGTAAAGTTGTAATTTTACAGCTGACCTCTAAAATTCAGTACCCGTAATGCATCCTTCACTTGGCTTTTCACCTTTCTGAAGTCCTGCCTTCCTGCTCGTATTTCCCAAGCATTTCAAATAATCACTTCCAAATGAAAGCTGCGACTGGTAAATCCACATGGTTCTGGGGAATGGGTCCTTGAAAAATGAACCTGCTCCCCTAAAACCCCCGCTAGTAAATGTCACCACGTCCTGGGAGCCCAGGCGGGATCCTGTTGCCGTCGGCATCCTCTGCACCTTCAGGGCAGGGTCCTGGGCTCCCAGCCCGAGTTGTGGGGTGCTCAGTGCTCACTGTTTGGAACATTCCCACCACCCCGCAACTACACCTGGGTTGGGATTACCCCGTTTCCCTGCCTCTGGCACTGTCCCCGCACCCTGTCCTTGGGACGGGACACCCCGAGCACCAAAGCTTGCCCGCCAGCCCCGCAGCCAGCATCACTAGATGGTGCTAACGCTTGCCTTTTCCTCATCTCCTGGAGCACCTCGGCGGGCAGCGGGCACCCAGAGGCTGGGGCACCCCGGGGAGCGATGCTCTGGGTCCCTCCTGAGCCCCCCAAGGGTGCTGGGGGTGCTGGGGCACCTCTGCGCCAAGCCGGATGAATTCCCAGTGGGGTCACGGCTGGGAATCGCGGCAGTTCGCTGCTCTCTGCTTGGCTGTGGGTTTAGCAGAGTAAAGGGTTCGGGCTCAGCATCTGGCAGGATGAGTCCCTGCGGTGTTAATGGGAACCTGCCCTTCATGCTGCTGCTCTGCTTGAGGGTGCAAAGCCTGTGACAAGGCGCAGGGATTGCATTCCCTTGATGCATCACATCCCCTCGCTGCACAGACTCGAACCCTACCCAGGCAGGGGTTGGTGGAACCCAAGGAAGTTGCCCCAGGGCTGGGGCAAGCGGCTGCATTCCCCGTTCAGCCCTCCTCATGCTGATGATGAGCCAGGACCACACACCCCTGTGCCCCCCAGTGCTGGGGTACAGCTTTTCCACGTCCTGTCCCCCCATCGCTGGTGGAGCCGAACAGTCAGAAGGGGTTTTGTGGGATGGGGACCTTCTGGTACAAGGGCTTCTGGCTTATAGGAGCCCTGCTCCAAATGCCTGGCTGATGAGGCACGGTCTGAGCTACAAGTGGCTGATTTTACTCCTCCTGACTGCAGGAACGGCCCTGGGGAGGTGCTGGAGCACAAGGAGGAAGAAGAGCTCACCCACACAGCTGACTCAACACTGATAAGCAGCCCCAGCCAGACACTAAACAAATGTGTCTGGGAATGTCTTGTGCCGCTCACCAGGTGCTCAGCATCTCGCGGGGCTGAGCTCAGGGACTGAGCTGCTTTGCATGCCTTGGAGGAGAGCAGTGCCTGGAAAATGGGGCTGGCTTACCTGGCGGGTGCTGAGCGGGGATGAATTCCCAGCTGGTGAGGACACGATTGGCAGTGTCCTGCCTGCAGCATTGGCCAAGGCTGTGGGCATTCCCAGGAGCAGCCCAAGGGTGCTGCAGCCCCGGGTGCAGAAAGCAGCTGGGATGCTTGGCAAGGGCAGGAAATCTTCCATGGGGAGAGAACGCGGGAGCAGCCCGTACCCAGCCTGGCATCCAAAGGGTTTCCAGCTTCTGTAGGGATGGAGAGAGTGTAGCAGAAATATGTATCTAAATATAATTCTTCTTGTGGAGTTGAACAAGAGGGGCATCAATACTATGGATATTTCAGGTCTCCAGAGAGCCCTGCTTGGAAGGAAAGAGGCGGCAGAGTGCCGGTGGCGGAACCGAATCCCAGCTTCAGTTTGCTGAATTCTCTGCTTTTCCTTCCCACTTGCTCCCACCTGCCCCTGCAAACAAACCCTCCAGATCACCCTTGATTCAGCCATAGGAATGACTTATGAGCCCGAAGGTCCATGTGAGAGCTCACACGGGAGCCCAGAGCTCTGTCCTTTTTGTGAGAAACCCCGGCTTTCCGGGTCACAGCTCCAACTGATCCTCGCACCACGCGTGGTGCAAACACGGCCGTCACCACCCCGCTTGTCCTTGCTGTGGAGATAAATGGAGCCAGGAGCAGGCCGAGAGAGACCACAGAGAGAGACCAGAGCAAACCCAGGCTCAGACTGGCTGTTTTTCGTGCAGCTGTCGGATCCCAATTGGGATGAGAAACACTCCTGCAGCGCTCGCCATGCAGGGAACCAGGGGCACCACTGGCCTTGCCGCTGAAGGTTACCTCTAGCTAGGTGAGCAGCTCCGGCTGTTTGATCAGGCACATGGGAGTAATTAACATCCCGATTTTAGGATCTGATCGTATCAGGTTGAGCAAATAAGCCCCTGACATTTTTAATCAAAGGAGCCTCTCTTCCCGCCGTGTTCAAAGGCAGAGGGGAGGCAGGGAGGAGGAGGAAGAGGACGCGGCGGCTGCTTTCCCCGTGCCAGGGACGACGTGCACCATCAGGCCACGTGCCAGAGCTCCTCTCCCTGGTCTCCTCTGCCTCCTGTGGGTCTCGCATGGCCGTGAGTCACTGCAGCCATCCCAGCACCACATCCTCCAGACAAAACCCACGCCGGAGCAGGAGAGGCTCGGGGCACTCTCTGAAGAAATTGCTTTCTCATGACTAAATGTCAGCATTGAGAATAAATGAGTGAAGACCACAAATTTGCTTAAAGATCGTCAGTGGCTCCCCAGCCCGGAGGAAAGTCTGCTGTCGATGTCACGTCGTGGAGCAGACGCAGGGAAAGTGGTTGCTTGTGCAGGGCGGCTCTGCGCCAACGCGCCTCCTCTCCCTGGGTTTCCCGAGGCAAGCGATCAACCTTGGGAGCTCCCACGGGTGGCCTCCGAAAGGACAGCTCCTTGGCTTTATTATTGCAAAGAATGCTTTATTAATTGCTTTTTTATTGCAAATGATAGTTCTAGTAATTGTTAGCAGCCTGATGGCAGACGGGAGAGGAGCGGCTGGGATTGCACCGGGATGCAGCCCAGCGGTGAAGCTCCAAACGGGCTCTCGCTTTCCACGGGTCCCTTCTCCTTGCCGGGAGCAGCGAGGTGCTGAGTCCTTGTAGGCATGGCCGGCTGCCAGCCACCCTTGTCGTTTTGTTAATGGAGGAGCTAATAAAATGATTGTAGGTAACGCTAACACGGCACAGCCCCGTCACCGTCCGAAAGCTTTCAGCTGCGTCATTATTGTATTTATTTCTGCGGCATCTCGTTTGCCCTTGGGTGTAACAGGATCGGGCTGCTGTTGGTTGCCTTTTTGGCTCTTTAGGGAAAAGTTTGGTTTATTTATTTTTAATGAAAAGGCATCAAGTCCTGTTTTTAATGACGTGATGTAAATTAAGGGAACGAGAGCACAGTCTGGGTGTCTGAGGTCCAGCGCTCCCATGTCGAGCAATTAACGACCTCTGTAGCCACACAGGGTGCTGGGTTTGGCCCTGGGGTCCTGCTCTGAGACAGGGCCAAACCTATACAATGGGCCAGAGCTGTGAATTTCACATTTAGCTGAGAAATGGCTTTAGCAGAGGATCTGTCCCACGATGCAAACCCTGCGAGTGCAAATAGCCGGGTTCCAGCGGAGAACGCCACCAGCATTACTCCACATCCTGCAGCTCCCCTGGTTAGCCGAGATTTCCTTTGCCATCTTTCCCAGCTTCTCAGTCCAAAAACACTTGGAGAAAGCCTTTCCTTTTTCCTGGGGCTGTGTGGTGTCAAGGAGGGAAACTCTGGGGATGGGGATGCCTGGTTTGGGGAGAAGTTTGCCCGTGATGCTGGCAGGCTGCTCCTGCAGCGGGGGCTGCCCGTGCCCTGTTTTCCTTGCCATTGCTAACTCCAGACACCTATTCTGGAGAGGTACAGGTATATATTGCTCTTCCCGGTGACTGACATCCTGATAATTCACCTGCTCCCACCAGCAGGGACCCGGAGAGCTGAGAAGCACATCAATTTCTGCCCTGAGGCTGTGAGATGAAAGATGTACCAGTGTTAATTGTAAATGAAAATCCTCCGCTTGAACTTTCTGGCTGAGAAAGGGGAAGGGGAGATGTAAAGAACCTCTCTGAACTTCCCTGTCCTTTGGTAATTTTACAAAACACTTTAATGTTAGAAATTAAAAGAAACAAATAGTTTTTATGACCATCGAGCCCCCTTTTTTTTTTCCTCCCTTCACTCTTGATAACAAGGACCCGAGTGATGCTAATTGCAGCTCTTCCTGGGGAAGAGCTCGGCAGCTGATTTCTGGATAAATGGCAGGAAAAAAAATTGACAATTTCTGGGGGCTATGCTGGGAGGGGAAGGAGAGGCTTTACGTATGGAGGCAGAAGGGATTACTCCCTGCTGGGGCTAGCCAGGGTGCCGGGATGAGCTAAATACCCAGATTTTCACCCAGGGCAGGGGCGATCCGTGGGGCTGGACACGTTGCAGGGGGATTTGGGATGGTTGCAGGGAGGCACCCGTGGGACACAAGCTGCAGGGTGCCCCAGCACGGGGCCCCGCAGGCACCGAGAGCTGCCTGACCTCATGCTCTGAGCCGGGGAGCTGGGGAGAAGCGAGAAGGAGCCCGAGCAAGGCGAGCGAATGCAAATGTGTTTCCACTTAGCTGGTCCGCCGAGGCCAAATGATGTAACTCCTGCGAAGCCCTGCAATATGTTGGCAGGAGGAGCCTAGTGACAACTCCAACTGTAAGTTCCTGAGCTAACGAGCAGAAAAGTTGAATAAAAATTAAAAAAAAAAAAAAAAAGAGGCTTTTTCTTTGGCTTAACATCGTGACCCTCCCCGGGACTGTTCTGAGCAGAGGAACAGCACACTGAAGGAAAAAATCCAGCCCCAGAAGATGCTGGCTCTGCTCCTCTGGGTCTGATGGGGTGAAGGCAAGGGGTCAGCACCCGCTGGGAGAAGCGTTTCAGGCTGGCAGAGCCGGGGGCTTTGCTCCACGCCGAAGCAGGTCCCTGCTCCAGGAGAAGCTCCGCTGCCACCCTGCTCTCCAGCCCTTATGGAGTTAACCACAATTATTATTACTAAGGGTGTTTTTTTTTTTCTCTCGCTCTCTCTGTGTTACTAGCAAAGAATGTTTTACTACAGCTCTCCACACAGCCACCAGCCTCCAAATGGACCATGTTACAGTAGAGCTAAATATTGTGTCAGGGACCATGTGTTTCTTGTAAGATGGGCTTGAGCCATGACTCCGTAGGAAACTGTTTATCTCTCTTCCCCCTCTTGCTGCCTTCATCCTCCCATGGGCTGCGTGGATGGCCGGGGCACAGCGATGGGAACTTTCCCGGGGATGCTGGTGGATATTTTTATTTTAACATGCAACCCGTGCCCGCGGTGAGGAGGGAGCTGGGATGTGGTGTCTGCCAGCCTGCTGGGTGCCACTGCAGCCCTGCCGGCCCCAAAAGGCTCAGGGGTGCCCCGAGGCACTGCCGCGGAGTAGCCAGCCCCGCTGCTGCAGGCTGGCTCAGCACCACAGATGCCCGGGGAGCCCTCTGCTAGAGGGTTTGGGAGGAGGCTGCCCCGGAGGCGTTTTCAGAGGGAAATGTGGCCACAGAGGTACCACTGCCCTCAGGGTCCAGGTGCAGGCGAAATACCTTTGATTTGCTGGAAATGCTGATGTCTGCGGGGTGGGCTGTAGGGCCGGCTGATTGCAGGAGCGGAGCAAAACCTCTGAGAATTGCGTTATTGGTGCGGAGCAGAGCAGCCCCTCTGGGTGCTGACCGTGCCATCGGCTGGCTGCTGCTGGCACCACGGGCAAGGAAGGCTTGGTGCCACGCAGGGGGGGCACAGCGAGCTGGGGTAAACCCCCCAGCAGGTCTGGGCCTTATTCCTCCCCTGCACGGCTCTGCAAGAGGGCCGGCAGGGAAATCCGAGCCCCTCTCATGCCTTCCTCTCGCTATCTGCCCATCTCGACGCCATCCCAAGACGCAGAAAAGGCACTTTTCCTTGTTATTGTCTCTGCTCTCTCCTGGCCACTGGTCTGCACAATAGCATAATTGTATATAAACATCTGATTTCTTTTACTTCGCCTCAGTAATAGCTTGTAGCAACCCTTTCCAACATCTATTAATACTGTGCTATATATTAGATCCAGACTTCAGATCCACAAATGTGACTATCTTCGGAAAGTGGGAAAAGGCTGAACAGAGATCAAACGTTCACCCTCTGGTCAATTTTAAACACGGGGTAAATTTAGCAAGGGCTCTTGCTTCTAAACACCTTGGGCTTTTCTCTCTGTGAGATGCTGTAGCTGAGGCCCTGCTCGATCACACTAATGATCTTCCAACAGCAGCAGAGCAGAGCCAGATCTGCTTCGTTTATGGGGGGAAAACACGAGCACCAAGGATGAGCTGACTGCTGCAACATCCCCCCATAGCCAGCTGGGGTGGGGGCAGCCACTGGGGTGGGTTTCTGATGGGAGCACTGCTGAGGTGCCAGCTCCTTGCATTTGCTCCTTGTAACGCAGGGAGATTCCCAGAGGTGCAATTTCTGCCCCGGTTTTAAAGGCTCACATTTGGAATAGAAAGGTTTTCACTCGTTTAGAAATGTTTTTCCACAGTGACTTTTTTTTTTTAATTCTGAATTATTCTGAGGTAGACAAACGTGGGGGGCTATTCAGCGAAGGTGGCTTGCCCTGTCTCTTCCTTACCCATCTGCAGAGGCAAAAGCACAAAGCGGCTAAAATAAAGCAAAAAATACAGCTAAAAATAAACGCCGTGTGTAATTCCTGCTCCTTCCCACCATAAAATAGTAGGACTTGGGAGCAATTCTGTAAAACCAGCTCGTGCTCGAGCACAGCTGCCAGGCCTGGCCGTGCTGGCACGCTGAGCTGCGCCCAAGGACTGCGCCCTGCTTGGGCAAAGGCAGAGCGAGGGGAAGGGGCAGCACTTTCCATTAGGAAATTGCCTTTCTGCGCCCCAGTAGAAAAATCCACACGGGCTATAATAACAAAAAGGCATGTTCACCCCGATCATATTGCCGTGAATGAGAAAAACAGCCGGGGTTAAAACTTCCAGCTGGTTATAATCCCTGGGAAGTGCCCCCTGCCCTTCCTTGTCGGGACATCGTCAGGGTACAGTTGCAAATTTCCAGATCGCGTTTTTGCCAAGACAATTCATAAACCCGTGCCCTCAGTTATGTTCAGATTTTTCTGCCACTTCTCCATGGCATGCACGAGCTGTTAGCGGGCTGGCTGTTGTGCTGGGGCTGCTACAAGGCGGCTGTGACTGCTTTGTCCATCACATTGCTCCTGCAGAGTGATCTAGCAGAAGACACTTAATGAAAAAAGGACACTGAAGAATTTGGCTTGGAGAGAAAAACTTCTGAAGAATGGCTGGGGCTTTCTGGTAGGTTTTCATGCCTCCCAGGGCTGCTAAAAGCAGTCCGATTCTTCCTTCTCTTCAGCAGAAATAGCGCTTTGGTGATTTCCTTGGTTCCGTGTTGCTTGCTGCTGGCCACTGGTCTGAACTGGGCTGGCTGAAGGAGAGTGAACACAAATTTAACTGCTCCTGAAAGCTGGGATCATTAAAAAGCCCGGACTGTGCCATGGACAGGGCCAGCCCTTCAGATGCTAGCCTGCTTTACCAGCAGGTTAAATAAATTCTGGCACTACCAGCAGCCTGTGCCAGAATGTATTGGGCCGCAGCTGGGAATCTTTCTCTTTGATCCATCTCTGCTATTAAACAGCTTCTGATAAAGCCGCCAGGCTCACCTCTAGGAGGGGAAGCCGAACAACCTAAATCTTGGAGCCGAGCAGCAGTGGGGAGCTGATCTTAAAACTGCATCTCCTCACCGGCTTCAAAGGCAAAGGAGCTCCTTCTATTGCACGGCGCTGCACTCCAGCAATGATTAAAGCGCCGTAAATGTGCACCTTTTTCATCCCAAACCTGTCTGCTGACAGGGAGCCAAGTACAACAAATCCAGTCAAAAGCATCGTCCCTATCGCGGGGCTAATTGTCGTTGCCTGGTTTCCTGCACGAGAAGAGCTGCAAGGAAAACAGAGCCTGGAGTTACACGCGCATCCCCGTGCAGAAATAACCCCCTGAAAGAGAACTGAAGAGCCATCGAGGAGACAGCCTCCAAGCCACCGACACAAACTGCCGAGTGGAGGAGATAACCGGCTGATGAGCTCTGGGAAATAATGCCCCCAAATCCTTCTGAGCCCATTCATCGCCACGGCTTCAGTGATCATCTCGGCAATAAATTCCCTTATCATCCTATTGGAATTTGAGTTTAATGACCTGCCTGTTATTTCAGAGGGAGATGGACTGTAACCGGTGGGTAATTGGTAGGAAAAATTGCCGGTAAGAGCAAAGATCTGATACCATCGGAGCAGTTACACCACGAGAGAGGGAGATTAGGGAGCTCTGCTTACCACAAGGGGCTTATTCATCCTGAATAAATTCATTAGCTGCCCAGAGCCATCCCCCTACATCCTCATTTCCCCTCCAGTGGCATCTTACCGTCAGCACTAACCCTGGTTTTCCCAGTGACCCTGGAATGAACAGCTCAGCAGAAGCTGTTATCAGTGCAGAGATGTTCACAGCAATGATTAAACAGTCCTTTCCAAGCTCCTACTAATTGATGCATGTATTTTGAGGTTTTCATAGGAAAGGCCATAATTACTGTAATTTCTTAACCATTTAAATGATCCGGAAAGGTTCTACAAACACCTCTGTCCTGCAAGACACCTCCCAGACCGTGGCTGCCGTGGGATCTGTGTCTGGTTCTCTGCTGGAGAGACACGAGGAGTTTATTACCATTTCTCCTATCCACCTGCACGACAACTTCCAGCTCGCTGTGTGTAAATTTCAGAGCCCACGTTTGCGGGGCAGCCTGCAGCCTTAACCAAAAATAGGACAACTGGCGTCTCTGCAGCGTGCCAGGGGAGAGCTCGAAGCAAGTCCCGAGGTAAAGTCTTGGCTCTGTTGCAGAGAATGATAGCTTTGCTGGGTCTCGATGGGTCTGTGCCTCTCTCAAAAGTTACCTTCCCCTTCCCTGCTGACGGGACCGGCACCAGGGTCATGTTTTGGTGAGCACACCTGCTTTTTAAATTAGCTCCCTGGAGTATTCATGAAAACAAAGCTGAAAGGCATGGCCACAGGACTGAGTTTGCTACAGAAATACCAGCACGTATTCATAATAAAACATCTGTACTTTTTGCCCAGCTCTGGCTGTAACTTCCCGTCATGTCCTGTACCTTTCTGGGAAGAAAGAATGGGTGATGGTGGTGGGAAAATTGCTTCACTGAGCCAAAAGGGATTTTGCAATCACTTTCAATGGAGCCAGGGCTGCTTTTAACCCTACGTATTCCCCATGTCTCTGTACAACCCTTTGGGCTCTCCATCGCTGTGGGCAGAGATGGAGGAGAAGAAAAGCTCCTTTTTTTATGAAAGTACACTCTGCAGAGCACGCAGGTGGTGGAGGTGGCCCTGGTTTGGGGGAAGGAAGCTGGCTTACTGCAAGGTGCAGGTAAGGAGCTCTCGTGGTGCCTCTCCCTGAGCCACAAACCTGGAGGTTGGATTTCTTCCCGACATAAAGAGCTGTTAACTGCCACGCCAGGAGTCGAGCCTGCGAATAATCCCAGCTCGCTGCACTCTGGTGCATGGGAGACTTCTCGTGCAGAAAGAGCATCAGCAGAACGAATGGAGCGCCGCCGTAGTGGCCACGTTCCCACGTGCTCCTCTTGGAAGCCAAGGGATCGTGTAGGGGCGGTTCTGAAACCTCTTTAATCGATTTAATCCATGGCCAGAGCCCTTCCAGCCACTGGTTGGCCCAGGAAGGTGTTTCTTCCCTGTGCCCAGCGGTGGCCGAGGTGACTTCCAGCCGCTGCCCCCGGGCTGCGGCGCTGTGCCCGGGCAGCACGTGTTTGCTGCTGGCTGTCAAGGCCACGCACAGGAACAAAAGCCTTGGCGATGGCCTGAACCAAGCTTCGGTTTCTTCCTGCCTCATTGAAAGGCAAGTTGTTTACCGCAGGCAAATTGGAGATGAGCACGCAGCAAGAGCCCAGAGAGTTCATAAAAACAAAACAAAACAAAAACAACAAAATAATCACAATGCAATATTCCTGCAGGAAAGGTTTTCTTATCTTGATTTTTCCCCCTTTCTCTGTCTCTTTTTTTCCCCCCATCTTGGACTAATCACTCCCAGACCGGGAACCTTCAAACAGATTTGTTTGGAGACTTGGCATGGGCTCATGGTGGCTGGAAACCTTCTCGCTGTTCCTACGAAAAACAGAGCCTGCTTGGAGGGGAAGGAGAGCTCCACCACGAGAGTCAGACCCAAGCAGCATACGTTGCAAATGAGCTGGGAAGTGGAAAACTGCCTGAAACATCTCTGGCCCCTTCCCCGCTCATCTACAGCACAACTGCTTTCCCTTTGCTGTGTCGAGGCTGAGCTGCAAATGTTGCAAGGACGAACCCAGCAGCCTCCTGCGGTTTGTTCTTTGCATGTTCGCGAGGCGGCTTCCAAAATAAGTTTGAATGCTGTTGGTTTGGTCTCCAACAGCCCTGGGCAGTGCCGTGCAGGTCTGCAGGGATGCCTGGGGGCTGCTCCACACCGAAAAACATTTGCAGTCCTTCTAACACTGCCCCTGCCCCTGCTCTTCCTTCTTGTGCCGATGCACCCAGGCATGATGTGGCTGGATAATGTGGTGTAACAGGGTGGGCTCCTCGGGATTTACAGCAGAAAGGGAGTTGATGGGGTCCTGAAAGCTGGTGAGGAACATCCACCAGGGCTGCTGCAGTCCAGCCCTGGGAAAAGGTGCTTTGCTTCAGGCTGGAGGTTGTTCTGGTGGAAACTGAGGATTTAACATCTCCCCCGGTTGGAAATCTCAGCCACAAACAGTGGAAATTCCCCCAAAAGTGAGGGGCTGTCCCCCTGAGAGCAGGCAGGGCTGGTGCCTTATAGGAAAGATGGTGCCCATAGGGGTTTGTGAGCCACCTTGGTGGCGAACACACACTCCACAAGTTTGGCTAACGGGTGCATCAGGACACGTACCCAGATACGCCTTTCCTTTGAATCTTTCTCTTTACCTTTTCACCCCGAAGGCGTCCAAGCTGCTAACGCTCTGAGGAGGATGACACAGCAAAAAAAAAAAAAAAAAAAACTTTTAGCAAGAAACAGATAAATGAGATTTGCATATGTTTTTTTTTTTCTGGGAAAAATATCAAGTTTGCCTCGTTAGAAACTGTGTTGGAAACCAGCTTGTAAAACTCGAAGCCTGACTCAGATGCTGATCTGTCATGGGACCGTCACTTATGCCCATTGTTAACGGGGACTCCTCAACTCTCTGCCCAAGAGGAAAGACTGCTGTCAGCATCTTGTTGACAGGTTTGTACTTGGGGAAGAGCAAATCCTGGGCAGGGAAATGGCTGGAGAAGCTTTCTCCGCATTCAGCAGCAGGTGAGGGCACTTTGTGGAACACAGCATTGCCCCCGCTTGCTGCGGAGCCGTTCCCAAAGGGCTGGGAGCCCGGCAATCAAAGACCTTCAGAAAGCTCGGGGGTTCAGCTTGGCCAGGGGAAAATCTGCTGGTGTCTATCCCAGCTCTGCAAGCCCGATTTTCCGCTTGCGTGCCTGATTATAAATCAGCGGTAAATGTGCTTACGCTGACACGCCAGGCTTTCCCCTGGACGCTGTTCCGTAGGCACACACTTCTTCAGCCACAGGTGACTCGATCTGAGGAAGAAACCCCGGAGGGAAGCTCCTTGGCAGGTGCCGGCGGGCGATCCTCTTCGATTAGCGCCGCGCTGCTTTTTGGCCTGAGACGCTCGGACCGACTGCCGAGGCAAAGAGAGATGCCAGCAGAGACTGCGACCCAGCAGAGACCCAGCCAGTGGGAATCCTGTCTGCAGAGCTCCTCGAGTCTGTAAAACTGGGTTAGAAATCTCATAAGAGGTTTTTGATTAATGTAAATTCCATTTTTTTTTTTCCAGCAAACTAAAGCTTCGGTTTATATTCACGTCCCCTAGAGGCTTATTCAGTCTGAGGTTTCCTCGCTGAGAAATATGCACACAGCTCTTCTTTTTGCTTCCATTTAAGCAGGATAGAGCATCCCAGTGCCCATCCTGCTGAGGAAGCTGAGACCTCATCCCACGAGGCAGAGCCAGCAGCATGCAGCACAAGCCACGAGAAGAGCAAGGCAAGCACTCCAGGCAAACTGCTGCAAACTGCAGAAAAGGAGTCATTGGGAAACTGGGGCAAAAGTTGAAACAGGATTTAATTTTATCTGAATTGATTCATCTGTCCCTAATTAGTAATAGCTTCCTAATGCATGACGTAAGAATATGCAGAGTTGTTTTTTTTTTTTTTTTTTTTAATGAATAACTTGGCTAGGATAAAATATTGCCATTCTCAGATTGTCTTGGATAGTTCTTTTTATATGCCAATAGAGATTTGTGTAGTCTAAGATGAAAAATACATGAGATCCCATCGTCATACAGGCTGAAGACTAAAATTCTGGATCCTGTCTTGTTCCCAATTTACTGAAAAAAAAAAAAAAAGAACATTTTGCATTTCCCCTGTTTTAATACCTGTGGTTGCTCTTACTGAGCGAGGACCCCCAGGTTTGCAGAACTCCACAGCGCATGATGCTGTGCAGGGGATAGAGCACAAAAACTGCCCCGTACACCCACATGCTTGTTCTGAAAGCCCCATAAAGTGGTCGTGTTTAATGACATTTCAACAGAACAAATGAAGCAACCGGTTGAATTAAAAATCCATATTGTTCACTTTCTCACGGGAACAATGTGAAATTCCTGATTTTTCTGTTTTCAGGATGAACACTTTACCTGCCTCGCCTTATTCTCTCTTTCTGTCCCTTATTTCCTCTCCCCTTTACTCCCGTGGCTCCGGGGACTGGAGGAGCTGGGAAGCTCCCCAGGTGGCAGGGATGCAGGAGGTGGAGAGATGCCTGTGGGCTGTATTTTAGGTCAAAAGCAGGACCTCAAGCAGCAGCAGTAGGAGGAGGCTGCCTACCAGCTCCGATGCTGGATAATCTTGCTCTCCCAAACCCTCCCGTGGGGCTGGCCATGAGCTAATCCCTCTCACCTCATCACGCACTGGCTTCCCCTCATCCATATCCTTCCTTTGTTCCTAGTCATACCTCCTTGTACCATCCAGCATATTTCATCTCAATCCTTTGCGTCCACACCCTTGAAACCTTTCCAGGCTGCTATCATGTCCACTTCTCTAGCTCACCTCTCCAAGCCAAGCTATACATCCAGGCCCTAATCCTACCCCATAAATCAATCCCGCTGGGGCCCTGACCAGTTTCGGAGATTTCCACGAGCTGTGCAACTCCTTCACCTCTCCCAGCATCAATAAAAGTCCAGAGGCTTACAGCAGGGCGAGGGGGGAATCGGGTTTCTGGGCTTGTTTTATAAGCGGGGTGGAAGACGGAGCAGGGGGACGCTCTGCACCGTCCCCGCCTGGTGAAGAACCGGGGCAGGACACGTTGAGCAGATGCTGGTTCTGGACTGCAGATGAGGGCTGAGTTACTGCGTTCACAGCACATCTTTGATACACGTCCAGCTTTTATCAGATGGTTCCACTCAAGGTTTGGCACAGCTGATGCGAGGGGAAGGCCAGGAAAGCAATCGAGCGGTGTGAGCAGCTCAAGCAGCCCCGCGCAGGAGAAGGGCCCCGGCTTGGGGAGGGGGCTGTCACCATCCCCCTGCCTCCTGGGCTGAACGGGGGGCTTCCCCCACTGCTCCCACTCTTCCAGCACCTACACGGCTCTAACATTTACCCCTACGTGCGAGATTGCTGATGTGGTTATGGTGTTTGCAGCTCCCGGCACCCCGCTCCCTCCTGCCACATCACGCCGTACCGCAAGCAGCTTGGCCACGCAGCGCAGCTGTAGGTTGGAGTATCTGGGAGGACAGAGAGCATTTGAGCAAGTTTTTGGAGTTAAAAGTCTAGTCCTCAGGTTTTGGCTTTGCATGACCTGTGCTCCTAATGCACTCTTCACTTAATTCACCCCTGCCAGTGCAAACGCGCTTATTTATGAGGTTGGTAATCACTTTCTATCAACACGCTCTGGAAATCTGCTGCTTCCGCGAAGCATTCCTTCAAGTAAAGCCTTCCCCATGAATATTCCCAGCCCAAGCCGAGTCCAAGGCCTGCTCAGGGCATACGAGAGGGCTTTCAAAGGACTCCCACCGAGCACGGTTGGCTCAGACCCAAGCGCACACATCCACGCCCATAGAGCTCTGTTACAAGTGGCCCCATGCTCGCAAGAAGGAAACCAAACCTTCCCCAGAGTCCTCAGGAGTTGTTTTGCCATCCTTTTCCTGCACACATGCTGTGGGGTTTTACCTCTCAGGAGGAACCTCAGGCAGCACACATAGGAAGGGCTGCGCTGATTTAAAATCCTCCCCGAACACTGAGTTTGGTGGCATTTTTCTTCCTTAACTTAAAGGCCAGAAAAATATCTAGAAATGGCTGTGCAGGAGAATCAATCACATCGCAGAGGAACCTCTGGGTCCCATGAAAAGAGCCCGTGTTTTCAGCCTTGGCAGTTTACCCGTCCCCGTTTCGGGAGGCAGCACGGACAGGTTTTCCATTTGAAACCTCCCCGGGGTCTTAAGGCTCATGCAGAGCCCTCAGAAGTCAACGAGCCACTTTCCACAGCAGTGGTCCCAGCAATGATTAGGATCTTATTTTAATTTTATTTATTTATTTATTCCATTTTATTTTTGAGCATATCCAGGCTGGCACTTGGTTCAAACCATAGGAAAGCAGAGGCCCAGGGCCCCCGCCAGGGCAGCGCCAACAAACACAAGACCGCACATCTTTAGATCTTTAGATTCGTTTTGGATTTCTGCTCCTTATCTCTCAGCCGCTTCGTGGGCCAACTGGAGCTCTTTATCAATGCCATTTACTCAACTGTCAAGTGGGTTTTTCATCCTAAAGCTCTGCAGTGGGGAAATAGGAACCTGCAATGAACTTGCTTTAAATTGAAACAGATATTTAACTAGAATAAACCAGTGGCCGGACTGAATAAACACTGCAGGCACTTTAGAAAGAATGTTAAGTTGACATAAGATCTGCTGGGTGAATTCAAGAAACGGGAGATTTTATGCTGAAGTCATAAATCTGCTGGGTTAAAAGGGTGATAGTGCTGAGCTCTGCGTCTCGCTGCCTCTCCGGGAGAGCCGGGGGCAGGATGTTTGCCGTCGCAGCCTGCGGAGCTGTTGGTACAGGCATCAGGCCCCCTGCTCAGGGCAGCTGCTGCGAGCTGTGGGCTTCGTCTCCACTGCTGCCTTCTTTATCCTCGCGATGGGATGTGCTCCTACCGTGGGGCTGGTGTCAGTCCAGCTGAGCACCCTGCTGTGACTCCGCTTGTTACTGCAGCAGCAGGTCGCCAAAAACAGGTTGGGAAGCAGCTTTTGTTTTTTATATTGATTTAAAGAAAACTGTTTTTATTAAAGACAGGCTTCCAAAACCCAGGTATCAGAGGAGACCATGGCACTATTCTGCCCACGATGGCTTTCCTCAGCTGGCAGCGCCTGTGGCTTTGCTTGGCCAGCCCTGACAGCTGAATGCCTCGGGGTGGCACAGAGGTCACTACGCCTCTGCTCCACCTGCAAAGCCCACGTCCCGAGGAAGAAGACTGCATTTCCTTCCCATGTCTGGCCATGGATGTCTCAGGAAGGGCATCCAAATCCCTGCCAAAGCTCCAGCTTTTGTGATACCAGCACCGTGTGTCTGGGTGGAGGGCTGATCCCGGCACAACACATGCCACGTCCCTCTGTTTCTGCAGGATGGACTGAGCAGCGGTCCAAGGGGTGAGAGCTTGCCCCAAGCCAGCCCGAGCTAAAGAGCCGCAGATGTTTAATACTTCTGCTCCCTGCTCCGAGGAGAGGAGCTGCAGAGAATACAGCAATATTTTTTCAATACATTCCATATGTTTCCTCCATAAGTCAAGATTAAAAGTGGTGCTGGTCCAAATAGGAATAAGCCTGCAGGCTGTTCTGCTGCTTTTGGAGGAAGAAGGAGCTTCATCCCGATTTGCCCTGCAGCGGAGAAAGGCTCTGACCTGACTTAAGAATATGTTTCCACAGGGAGAAGTGAACTTGTCATTCATGCTGTCCCTGCTCTCTGCGCTGCTATTGCCTTAGCAAAAACACTTGTCAGCCCTCGACCCGCACTGAATTTTGGTACCTGACTTCTCATGGGACAAAGGAGGTGGCACGAGGGCAGGAAAACGAGAGTACCCCCAGTCTCCCGGGCAGACTAATGCCATGGTCTCTTCTGATACCCACTTTTTGGAAGCCTGTTTTTAACAAATGCAGTTTTCTTTAAAAAAAATAATAAATCAGTGGCCACCTCAAGCCTCTGCTGCCCTCAGCTCATGTGGCCGAGGTCCTGCAGCAGCTGCAGACACAACAGGATGAAGCCCACGATTGCCTCCCCGTTGGCCATGCTCAGCCAAGCACACGAGTGCAAACGTGGTGTGGCGAGCCCTGGGCTCCCATGCGCCCACAACGGGCTGCAAATTACCTATTTCTGTTTCCTTTTTCTGGTCTTCTAGCCCCAGCAGCAGTGTTTCGGCCGTGCTGTCATTGCCACTCCACTTGCTGAGGTCCAAATCCTGCAAATGCCATCACGGACGATGGCAGGTCCGGAGGGAGGAGGGAAGCCCGGCAGCCACGAGGGAAGGGATTTGCATTCTCCTAAAGGGCACAGTCCTGGGTATAATTGTGCCAGCCAAATGTGCACAGAAGTCCTCGGTAATTGCTGTGGTAATCATTTCACGTGTGGGATTTTTTTAGGCTAAAGCGTAATTACAGCTAATTGCTGTTTGATTTTGTTCCTGTTTATATAGCCATTAAAGGAATCATTGAAATGTCTTTGCTTAAAGACTTTCTTCTTTTTTTCTCCTCTTTTTCTAAAATCATCGTGGAAAAAAGAAAATAGAAAAAAAAAAGAAAGAAAGAAGAGATCATGTTGCAACACTCAGAGTTCATGAATGGCCATTAGCTGGCCAAAGCTCTCACAACAAAGAGCCACGTTAAGCCCGCAAGAGCCTGATGTTTTCCCAGTGTTGGGAACTGACAGTACTTGAATTTACAGAACTAAGGAGAATTTGCAAAGATCTTGGCTGTTGGTTAATGAAACCCTTCAGGGCAAAAGGCTGAGACTGAATTTATTTGGGGAGATGGGAGGATCTGAGCTGCTCGCTGCAAGCACAAGCAAAGGTGCTTTCAGCCAGTTTGGTGACAGGGCAAGTCACATTTCTGCTGTGTGCTGCCCGTGAAAGCTGGGCCAGGTGAACAGTGCCCCGTAAACACCTCTGATATCCCTTGTTTTCAGAAGGAGACATTGTTTTGGAGACTTATTTCCAGATGCCCAACTGGTCTCTGCACAATTATCTAATTCTTTGACTTTTTTTTGCCCCTCTCTGGAGAGAGAACTGAGGCTGGTGGGGCTCAGTGCAGGTCCAAGGATTCACCAGGAGCTTCTCCTGGCATATCTGGTGCCTTTATCATGCCTGAGTGTTTTTTCCCAGCCCTGTTTTTTAACACAATTGTCCCATGGCCCAGCTCAAATAGAATTAAACATCCCGTCTGCTCCAGATGCTGGAAGTCATCGTGTCCTGATGGCCTGCGGTGAGGCCAGATGACTCCCATATTGATCCGTCAAACAGATACACAAGCCTTTGAGCCACCCTTCAGGATGGCTTTTGCAGGTTTGATTTTCTTTACAGGAAAATTGGCTTTATGCTAGGATGCAGAGGAGGCCTGGGGAGAAGAACTGGGAAAAGCCAGTTTTCCTGGGAGATTCCTTCCTTGGGGACTGGGCCCTTCCCCAGGCAGCAGCCAGCAGCCCCCGGTGGGTGCCTGCCCTTCCTCAGCCTGGTGCCAGACACGGGGTGAGCCAAATTCATGCCCTGGGACTGCGGCAGGAGGGGACTTTCACGACGCCTTTGCACGCGCCCTGGAAGCGGTGCCAGGGGGGCGTCGGGCCAGGCGCTCCCCCCTCACCAAAATGCGACGTTCCTCCAGAGGGAGGGGAGGCAGTGGCTTCACCGAGGCTGTAATCTGCTCATTCCTGAGCGTTGTGCCCTTCAGAGGGGACCGAGACCACATGAAAACTCTGTCTTGCCTGGGGTTAGCCACAAGCGACTGCTCCAGCCCCTTGTCAGACACACGCAGGAGTCAGAGCAGGCAGCGATCACTGGAAATGCAGGATTACGTTGCTATGGGACTGGATGGAAAGAGCAGCCTGGTGCCATCACGGCCCTCTGCCTTGGAAAACGGGGAGCTTGTTTGCTCTATTTTTTTTTTTATTTCATTTTACGCTCTTTCTATTTGGCTTCTGCCTCTGCTCCGGGAAGCCAAATTAGCTCATGGTCTGAGGCTCCAGAGCTGAACATAAGCAGAAGCAAGCTGACATTGGCTTGAAATAGAAGCAGAAATAGAGCTGTTTACCATCCCGTTTCTCTTTGACACTTTGAGGGAGCAGGAAACTATTTCAGGGCATGGGCGCTCACACGGCAGCCACCAAAAGCACATCCCTTACCCCCACTGCTCCCCACGGGGCGGGTGCTTCATGGCTGCTGCTTGTGTCCACTGCGAAGGTTTGGGAGCTGCATGTCCCCAGCAGTGAACTGGGGGGAGTTTTAGTGCAAAATACCCTGGGAAACATTAAAATTCATCTGATTCTTTGCCCAAACACCTATGGGTGCTATGTTGTTTCCCCTGACCAGAAGCCGGGAGCTGAAGTCTCAATGTCTCCCAGCCAGGAAGCCCTCACTGATGCACAATTTGCTCAGGGAATACAAAATAAAGATGGAAAAACAGTTCCCCAGCTGGCTGCCTCTGCCTCATTACCATCCCATCCTGCTGGCGGCTGTATCTGGAAGCTGCTGCCCCTCTCGGCCCTGCAGCCCGCGTGGGGATGCAGTGTATTTTTAACTGGGACGATAATGATACGGCGGCAGATCCTCCCCGCAATTCTGAGCAGCCTCCGAGTTTGGAGGATGATTTCAGCCATGGTGCTTGCACGCTGAATAGCAGGCAGAAGAAGAATGAGCTCTTGATTAAAATGTGTCTAGACAGCCTTCTGCATTTTTAAGTCCTAATTTAAAGGACGTAGGTAAGAAGGGATTTACATCATTTCCAAAACCTGATCTGCAGTTTCTGATGGTTGTAGGACAGTTGTCATAACCAACCCTCATTTTTTTTTTCTGCAGTCTCAGGATATTTGGTGTCCGTAGCCCTGGACATATCTGGCTGTGGAAGAACAGGGGCTTCTTTTTCTGTAATGAGAGGAAGTTGTCATCCTTAATGACCCAAAACCAATGAGACCTGTAATGGTTGAAGTGTGGGGTGAGGAGGGAAGTGAGACAAGATACTGAGTGGGATATTCTGAGCCATTTCCTGACTTTTGAAGGCTTGGGGTGACTGTGTCTATGGAGAAGATTTATGGCTTTGTGTCATTTAAAATTCCCACTCTTAAGTCTGGGATCCAGCATCCAGCCTCTGGAAGGAGAGGCTGCTTGCAGGAGTGACAGCCCCAGGGGACTTGATGTGGCAAGAGAGCCTTTCCATTTAACAACCAGCTTGTTCCAATCCCAGCCGTGCTGGCAGAGTCCTGAGGTTACAGCACGTTTGCTGCAGGCCGTGAGCTGCTGCCGGCAGGACAAGTTTTGAAGCAGCACCAACAGGCTCAAACTAAGAGCAATTTACTCCGCCTGTAGGAAAGCATCAGGATCCCAATCAGCCACGTTCCAGGTAGCTGTTAACATGCCCGTCACAGCACAAAGCCCCCCGATCAGTGGAGGCACTGGGTGCACATTTACTGCACTGCACTTGTGGCTGGCTCTCGGCTGCATTTGGAAATCAAGTTCCCCAACAGCCCTATCCAGGAAAACTTGAGCAGACCAAACGTTGAGCCTGGAGCTTCCAGCCACCAACACAGGTCTGGCAACCAGTTCGAGTGTGTTTAGCACTTGTACCACTCAGCCTCACGTCTGGTCACAAGGACTTGTGGCGGTGGGAACTCACCGTCAGACGCAGCCTGATTGAAGGACTGCACAGCCCCTGGCCTCTTGCACACAGACACAGCTAGTAGCCAGGGCTAATTTTGCTGGGAAAAAAAGGAGCTGAAACTCCTCCAGACTCCACTGAGAACAAAAAGGGACGTTCGGGTGTATTTTGCAGAGATTTAGAGCAAAGAGGTTGCGTGCTGTTTGGGCACCAAATTGCTTCTGCCAAGATCCATTTGTCCTGCAGAAGGACCTGACTCCGCCAGGCGCGGAGCTGCCGGGGCAGGGCAGCTTGCTGAGCGCTGCAGGAAGCAGCTTTCCCACCAGCCGCTTCTCAGGGCTCTCTGCTCTGGGAACTGAATGAAGGAAGGGAGCAAATTAAGTTTAAATGAACTCCTAATAGGGCCTTAAGGAGAAAATCAGAGGATCTTTTTTGGTCCTGGCGGAGGACCCGATTTGCGATCACTGCCATGACCAGCGGTATTAAAAAGATGGCAGGATAAGAAAAATGGAGAGTTCTGTGCCTTTTCAAATTCTCCATTCTGTTACCTTTATGGCTCTCTCTTCTTAGGAAGGACTTCACCCTATGAGTATGTCACCGGGACCTAGATGAGGATGGCATTGCACATCTGGAATAATGCTTTATTACTGCTCTGTGGAGGTGGGGGGACTTAATGAGAAACACAAGCTTGCAAAAAGTGGGTGGGAAAATGGGTTAGAGATACAGCAAAGCGGTTTGCATCCAGATCGCAGGGACATCTACTTGGTCTGTGTGCACTGATTTTTGAGCTTGGGGTGTTGTTGACTCCTTAATGACTTCTCCATCCATGGCCCATTAGGAGGTTGGATGTACTTAAGACGTGAGTCACTATTCCGACCCTTACAAGGCAGAAGAACCCAGGGGAAAGCATGAGCTGGGTCCTTATTACGTCTGCGGATGACTAACACCAGGAGCTCTCCAGCTGTGTCATCACAAGGGTGTCACTGAAAACCAGAACCAAAGCCCCCCCAGTCTGTGCCACGGGGCGAGGTTTATTTTTGGATCTGGGTCTCACTTTTGAGGGCCATTCTCCCTGCTCCCATTGCCCATCAGTACCCTAGGCTTCTTCCAGCTCGGGACTGCCCCGGCTCTGGGATGGGAGCTCATTTCGCAGGCAGACAAGGCTTCCCGCAGCTATTGTCCTGTGGCTGTCTGCATATTTCTGCCCTTCACTATCCCTGCTCCCAGCAAGCATCTGATCCGAAGCTCTGCCATCCGAAAGCACACAAATTAAACTCTGAACTAAATAAAGAGACCCCCTCCCAACCTTTACTGAAATGCTCTTTAAAAACAAATCCTTATATATTCTAAACTCAAAAACATCTGGGTTTCCAAGCCTCAGGAAATTACAACTCCCATTCTGGAAATAAAATACATGTTTGTCCATACATCACATTAATTAAAACCCATAATATGGAAAGAGGCCGGTAAAATGCTTTCCTGATGGCTGGCAGATTTGCATAGCAATTTCTCATATTACCCATTGCAAATATTACTATTATTATTATTATTTAAAGGGTCATATTTTCCTTCATGTCAGCTGAGTTGTAGAAAGATAATGTGTTCTTTGGTGATCAGGGGGAAAGTTCCCGGTCTCACAGCGATCTGATTATTATTTATGTGCATTGCCTTGCACGTGAGGCGTGCCCCGAAGCCTCGCAGACAGGCTGACTTGCTGGTTGTAGTGTGTGATTTTAGCAAGGAAGAGATTTTATACCGAATGATGACACTGGTAATTGAGAAAAACAAGCTCTGGCAGAGTGAAGAAGACAGCAGATCTGTTTTCCAGCCTGCTACTGGGAGGCTGTGGTTGTGTCTCCCACCCAAGGACCATTTCCCTCCTGCCTCTGTTCAGCAGTGGATGGGGAAAGCCCACGAGGGCTGGAGTCTGCTCCATTCCTGCTCCTCTGAGCAAAGCCCTGAGCCCAGTTCCTGGCCCGTGAGCAGGACAGTAGGAAATGCCACATCAGAAGCATTCCAGCTACTGGGGAAAATGATTTGGGGACTGGGAAAACTGCAGACTTCAGTTGTTCTTCGTGGCTTCTGCATTTTTTCCTAGTGAGGTACAGCACACGGAAAACCGTCGTACACGATGTGGTCAGCGTTTTTACCATAAACAGAGCAGTTGCACATTGTTAAATTATTATTAGCTTAGCTACCAGTGGGAGGGTTGTCTTAGCCCCCTCCAGGACCAAACCAAACATCCACTGGTTGCACAAGCTCCTAGCCAGCTGCTGTGGGTGCCTGACACTCCCACGACGTGCCCGGTCTCACATCTCCCCAGCCACCGACCCTTCTTCCCCCACAGCTCGAGATGGAGTCTGAGAAGAAATAATTTGCAAAGAGATAGGCTGGACTTGTGGATTCTGAGCTGAGTCCAAAATCTTTCAGACTTCAATAGGAGCCTTCATTCACCAGTTGTGTCAGCCCGTCCTAAGCTGACGAGCTCCCTGCCAAAGGAAATCTGGACCCAAAGTTTGAATTCCAAACTCCGAAGCTGGCAATATTTGCATCAAGAAATCTGACAAAATTAGGGAAGTTTTTCATGGCCATTTTATTTTTCTCCCTGGATACAGCTCGTGCCACTCATGCCAACAACAATACCTATTTTGTGAAAGAAGTTTATGGTTTTTCTCTGGGTCTAAGCTACAGGAAAAAAAGGCATTACTTTATCAAGAATGAACTTTATGTTGTGTCTGTAGAAGAAAGACGTACAAAATCAAACTCGTCATCCTCATCTTAGGGGCATCCATCAAAACGAAGCTTGGATGGCGGGCAGCTGGTTATTCTCAGCCTGATCCCTGAGTGCCCATCGTGGGCCCAGGGTGGAGGATTTCAGCCTGCAGAGCCCTGCCGAAGGCAGACAGCCAAGGAACGTGGCAGAGCTGTGCTGCAGGGACAGCCAGCACCATGGCCTGGTGTCTGCCATGATGGGAACGTGTCCCAGCTCCCAGCACCGGATCGCTGATCCCCAACCCCTCCTTAGCCTGTGTGGGGCTTTTGGGGCTTTAATTCCTTCCGCAGGTTTCATGCTCATCAATTAGCAGCTCGGTTATCGTCAGCCAAGTAACTGCGTGCTCCACATGTGAAATGCATGAGGTCCTGTGACAGCTACCTTGTCTCACGAGGCAGGGGATGTCGGGAAAGACCAAACGCCCCATTCCCTCTCCTCTCTTGTTAAAAAAAAAAAAATGTCATGTACTGTGATCAGCACATGCACGCAGGCAGCAGGAGAAAATCAAACATCAAAAGGGGAAAAAAAAAAAAAAAACAACAACAACTAACAGGATATTGACATCAATAGGAGTTCTGCGGATGGAGATGAAATGTAAAATTAAGTGGCAATCCGGCTGACAGAAGTTAAGGACGCCGTTAACCCACGAGCAGATCTGCTGTGGGCAGGGAGGGGAGGAGAGCTGCTCAGGCCCAGGGCTGCTCGTTCTTACCGGGGCACCTGGGCTGCGCTTTTCTCAAGAATCTGGGGGGGATTTGGCCCCCAAATTCCTTGGAAAGGTAGGCAGGCAGTGCCACAGGCTCCTTGGAAATCGTCAGTTCTCATTAATCACTGCTATGGATCTAACAAGTCAGCTGGGGGGAAACAGTTTATTTGGTCTTCCTCTCGCCACAGTTTTTCCATTGGTCTTTTCCTCTCTATCTGCTCTGGTGACAAGGCAAGAGAAGGATGACAAAGGAGAAAGAGAGGGAAGGTGCAGGGCAAAAAAATCTGTCAGGATTTTTAGGGGTGAGAATTTTTTTTAAAAAAGTGCTAAAAGATGTTCCTGGTGGAAAATTTCTGGCAGCTTTCATGTCACAGCCTCTGACCTTTGGGCAGCCCCAGCAGACACCCCCGGTGTGTTCCCAGCAGTCGGGTCAGGGCACCGGGCCTGGATGAAGCCACCCTTGCAGAAGCAAAGCTCACGTTGGGAAATCAACCCCCAAATCCATTTCTGGGGATGGAGCAGCCAAATGGCTCGGGCACCCCAGCCTGAGCCCCATCCAAGGGGCAGCTGCCCCAAATGCCAGCTGCCTGACACCTGGGAGGCATCACATCCATATATATCCTCAGAAACCCCCCAAAACCCTTACATTGATAGGAGTTGTGTGCACAGAGATGAAATATAAAATCAAAAGAAATATTTTCTTAACAACTTTTTGTTTGTTTACTTTAAGAAACAACCAGGCATGGAGCTTGTATTAAGGACTGGCTTTTCTTGCACATTTTTATCTGACAGAACAAAGGGATTTATTTCTGCAGTGAAGAAACAGTGAAATAACTTGTAAAGGCACACTGTAATTCCATCTATTTGAAGTTGCTCCTAGCTCTGAAGCAGCCGCAGATAACTTAAGACGTTGCAAGTTCAGAAGGGATTTTTATCTCGCTGTTTGGAAAAGCATCGCCTTGACTTTATCGGTGCAATCTCAGCGTGAGGCTGTTGTTTAAATAACAGGAAGGGAGAGCAGCAGCCCTGGGTCCAAGTTTGCCCCAGGATTTGGGATGAAAGGCTGCCTGCCTGGCAGGGGACCCCTCTCCCCAGAGCAGCCCCATCCCACGTGGGAGAAGTGGGGGGAGACCCCCCAGGACCTGCTGTTGTGAAGGGTCTGTGCTTCCCTACCTCTTCAGGGGGCCTCGGCTCGAAGTACAGAGAGAAGCCCTGATGGAAGAAAACAAAATGACACCGTGCTGAGGTTTCCTGGAGCACAGCAGTGTGAGCAGGTCCCGTCCCCAGCAGCACCTGGTGCTGGCATGTGATGCTCCGGCTGCTCGGCCCCTGCCAGTGCTTAACCAGCAGCACTTGCCTGGCCTGGGCTGACCCAGCCAGTACCTGGTATTAATGAAGCAGGGAGGCCACGAAGGCAAAAGGTTAACGTGTTAAAAGTTAACGTGTTTCAACCCCAAACAAAGCGGCCATCAGCACCCCATGGGCATTGGGGAGGGGATGGGCAATTTGGGAGCTCGGAGCTCTGGTCCCCTCTGCTGCTTGCATGGGTGGCTTCAGGGCATTGCTGCTTCTTAGCTTCAGCTTTTTGGCTTGCATTTCTTCTCCTGCTTTACAGCTTGAATTTCTTCTGCTTTGTTGTAGCAGGATTAGGGCAAAGTTGGTAGCTGTACGATTTCCTGCTCATGAGCGCAGGCAGCAAGCAACTCCCATCCATGCAATGCTGAAGATCTCAGCAAGCATTACAGTTGGGATTGAGTTTGGACTTTGCTAAAATCTGACCTTCTAGGGAAGAATTTCACCCAGGAAAGGCATCAGGAGGCTGTGGGGGCTCAGCACTAGGCAGGATTGGGAAGGGGCACATCACCAGCCCGGCTCTGCCGTTCGGACCTGGGACCCCGGCCACGCGGCGTGCACAGGGCTGATGACAAAGGACATATGGAGCTGTGTGCTTCAACGTACATTTTCAAAAAGCTATTTAATGCATTCCATCGCACCGAGTAATGCCCTGGAAATGATCCAGGCTTGGGGATGCTTCTGTAAACACATCATCTCCCTCTGCTCTCCCACCTCTTTCGCTGCAAGGGGAAGGACATGGCATTTCCCTCGCTTGCTCTGGAAGCCCGGGATGCTGCTCAAGACCTCGCTGGTCCATAAAAGCACCATCGTTCCTTCTCCTTCTGCTTTCAAGTCGGTGTTGTCCACGTCAGAAAGCCTCACAGTCAGCAGCGTTTCATATAGTCTATGCCTTGAGGAGATGATTTCCTAGAAGCAGCCATCTCCTTCTCCAGCTATGAAAACATTCCCAGTACATCCTGTATGTGCAGCTAATTATATGCAGCGCACACGCCCATCAGATTGTTTATTTCTAGCTTTTTATTTGTTTGAATTGTTACTAGAGATAGGTGACATTTTCTCACAAAGCTTTTTCTACAGGAAAGTGCAGGTTCAAAGATGCCAGGCTGCTTTGAAGGTGGGTATTGAGCTTACTTTCTTCCTCACTTAGGAAAAAGTAAACATTAAATGTTGTTTTGAAACAGCAAGTTGTTAGAAACAAGCTCTAGATATATATATCTATAGAAACAGCAAGCAGATGCATAGGATAGGCTGGAAATATCAGATCTCTTAGGTTAGGATATTTTCTTAAAAAGAAAAAATAAAGTAAAGCTTGGAATCGAACCTGGATGCTCTGTTCAAAGCCAGGCAGATGTATTCCAGCTGGGGAGGAGGAGGTATTCAAAACAAAGTCTGATTGTTTTCCAACAATTTCTATATTGCCAAAAAGCCAAATTAGCATGGTTTGTTACAGCCTGATATTCAAATCCACCCTTAATTGAGCCCAAAGCTACAACAGTTACTTATTTCCCACAGAACTAAAACTCAGAGTTTAAATTTTACAGTGGGAGGTGTTAAGAAAAAGCCTTCCTGGGGTGCGATGGCCAGGAATCAGCCTCTGTCCCTGGGGCTGGGGGTTGCCCCGAGCAGTCTGCTGAAATTTCAGATTCAGCAGTAAACCCAACTGAAAATTGCTGCCTTTACAAAACGGTCTGCATCTGTAAAATGCAAATCTTTCCAAGAAAATATGGATGTTTGGGGGGAAAATTCTGCTAGGAGGGCTGTCAGCTTGGTCCCAAAAGAGACAGAAGGGGAGCTCCTGGGCCTGGCGGAGCTGGGTGCTGAGTGCTGAGCCCCGGCTTGCTCCTGTGCTCCCAGAGAAACCACCGAGAGCCCAGCCCTTATGGCAGGGCGGATCGAGAGCAAATGTCACGTCTGTGCCTGGCTGCTGCCTGCATTTCTTGCTTTCCCACTTCAGCAGTTCTCCTCGTGGTGAAAAGAGATTTCTCACAGCCTTTAACTTACATTTTTGGTTGAGTTTTAAGAGCTTGTCCAATAAATTTGGACTTTCCCTACCGGTTTATGTCTCTGATCCAGCCCATCATATCCAGAAAGAGCCTTTTCTTAGCAAGTCTCCACTTCTTGTGTGTGTGTGTTGAGATTCTCAGTCTCTGGGTTACCAATTGCAAAGCCAAACCAAATATGAGAGTTAATTGGGAGGCAACTTTAATCTATCAGTGATTGTAGAGGTGAGTGTCAAGGGAGAGAGCGATTCCACTGGCCCCAAGAATTCTTAATTAACACAAAGTCTTCAGAAGTAATTTGTCCGCAGTATTCATCTCTGTGCCAGTAACACAGGGAGCATCCCTGAGGCTGAGGATTTGCTGATGCAATCCTAAAGGAAGGGATAAATGAGGGCATGAACGGAAGGGATTATGGCTTCTTGGAAGAGGAGGTGCAAAAATGAATTCCCAAGATGCAGATCATGGCCTGACTCTGCCTGGACCTTTGCTTGTGTCCAGACTAGCTCTCCATCATCTGTGCTGCAAAAACATGTCCCACGTTTCCTCACCTTGCTCCTTCCATCGGCATCTCGGGAGGGCTCACCAGAAAGTAGCCATCACCTGGCACCAGAGGTGAGTGATTCTCCAGGTAGTACAATAGTACAATAAGCACAGGACTGCACAAGCTCTGCTCATTGCTCTCTAGGATCTGTTTAATTAGAGTCAGAAGGAATGGAGAGTAAGTTAGGATCATATTTCTATTTTATTCAAAGCTTTTTTGGAAGTCTTAGATTACATCCAAGCAGAGATGCACATTCTGATGTATTTTACTCTCTTGTTGTAAGCATGAAACATTACTTTTTATAGATCATCATTTTTTTCCCAGAAATAAAGACTGAACATGTACAATTAGAGCAAAACTCACGTGCCTGCATTCAGGGAAACATACCAATAAAGGCAGTTTGCATTCTGAGCAGTCTGGAGTTAAATTTAAGGGCTGGATCCATCTATCTCCAATTTTATTCTGCATGCTAATTAGAGTCTGAGGGCTCTTTGATTGAAGCAACAAGGAAAACACAGTGTGCACCACTTCTTCCAATTTCCAGAAAGCAATAGGCATGAGCTGTGGACGCTCGGTTTAATTTATGTTGTGAGAATCCCTCACTGCATAATGCCTCTGTTTCCAGATATTATTAACAGGGCTGGAGTGTCCTTCCATGTGTGCTGGTGGAAAGTAACCATAAATCAAACGTGCTTCTTGGATGATTGCAAAACCTCCGTGAAACTTGACTCACAGTCTAAAAATGTGCCTGTGGAATGGCTGTGGTTGCATCACGAAGGTGCTGCAAAGCAAGCACCACTTCGGGAACCTCCTCTCCCCACCCTGCAGCGCGATGCTCTACATTTCCCCAGGGGCTGGAGGATGCTGAAAGCGCGTCTCCAGGAACAAGCAATGCTCCTTGCCGTCTGTGCTTCCACTGCTGCTCGTCTTAGCAGGAAAAGGGTAAATGGAACTGGGATCAAAGAGGCTTGGTTCAGCTCCTGAGTGCCTTTGCTGTCGCTGAGGAGAATAAAAGAGAAGGGAAAGGAGAGGAGCAAACATCTGGAGGTGGTGCATGGCAGCGTGGCCTCCGCCTCCAGTGAGCAGCGTGCAGAGAGGAAATTGCCTTGTGGATAGCTGATACGGGTGTTGGCTCAGGGGGAGCACTGGGCCTGGGCAGGGAAGGGAAATTCCAGGGTGCCAAGTCAAACACAGGGAAAAAAACGCAGATTCTGCAAGAACAACTGTGCGGTGGAGAGAGGCATTGAACTGCTGGCCAGGAGCTGGGGATGGGCACATGGGTGATGGTCCAAGGTCCTGGCATGGAGCACATCCCAGCATCCCAGTATCCCAGCATCCCAGTATCCCAGTATTCCAGTATCCCAGCATCCCAGTATCCCAGTATCCCAGTATCCCAGTATCCCAACATCCCAGCATCCCAGCATCCCAACATCCTGACCTTGGCATCCCAGTGCAGCCCTTGGCCCCGCACACTCTGGTGCTGAGCTCAGGACCTCAGGCATGGCTGTTTTGAGTGGCCAGCTCCAGTTTCTTGTGCTTTTGTCCATTTTTGGAGCCATCCTGAACCAGCTTCTTTTTGGTGTGAAACCAGAAGTAAAGGAAAAAGAAAGGAAAAAGGAAAAAAGAAAAGTAAAACAATACATAACAACAGTGTTTTCTGTGACCCTCCTCTGGCCTCTGCTTACAAAAAATCCTGGCATCCGTAACGATCAGGCCTTTGATTGAATGTCATTTTAATTTGGGATATATTAAAGCAGTATGTTTTCCATGAACGGTCCCAGCACTGGAAGGGAAGAAGAGGCTCACAAGAACCTCTCCAGCTTCAGAGTCCCAAGATGTGCCCCAGATGCCATCACGGCATCTTTGATAAGCAGGCCTGTTGATTTAAAATAGGGCAGGGGGGTGAACTAATTGAAACCATCGTGTTATGATAACCAAATGTCCTATGTCTTTTGCATCTCCCATAGATGGCAATGCATATTGGAAAAAAAATAATAATGCTATGTCCGTTTTTGGGGAGAGATCAAAGGCTCTCCTGGAAAGAGGAGCCCAGTTGTCCCCTGTGTGCATCTGGGCTGCAGACAGCCGCTGGGAAAGCCTGGTTCGTTCATCCCCGGGGCAGAGGAATGCTGTCTGGGTGCTTTGAAAAGTGCAAGGGCTGGCTCAGGGAGGAGAAGGCTCCGTGTCAAGGGGGCTGCGGGATGGCAGCGTGGCTTTGTGGCCGGCCATTCCCAGGTTTTGCCCTGCAGTGGGGTCCTCTGGCTGCATTTCAGCAAGGGGTGCACCTGGTGCTGCGGGACACAGGCTGTGGTTTGCGACAGGAGGTAGCAAACACAAAAAGCAGATCTGATGGCCTGGGGAGACCAGAGCTCTCATTCCTGGGGTAACCCAGGGTGAACAGCATTCTCCAGACTAATCAGTGCCTTTGGAGAATTAGCCCCCAGGGCCCAACGTGAAAGCATTTTGGCAGAGGTTTGTTTTCACCCAGGCCCCGCTCTCCGAGGCAGCTCTGCCCACTTCCAGCCTTCAGCTTCAATTTGGGCCTGCGTCAGCGGATGGAGCGAAGCTGTCCCTGCAGTGAGGGGCGTCCTGTCCGGGTGGATCAGGATCACTGCAGCCCTGCACCATGCACGGCCCCGGGGGGCTGCCCCGACACGCTGCTCTGTGGAACATCTGCCGCTGCCACCGTGGCGCCGGGGCCCCGCTCCGGGTCGGTGCTCTCCTGGCCTGGACAGGACCAGGCAGATATCTCATTTATTTATGAGGCAGCATTCCTCTGCAGCGAGGGGAATCACAGTCCGGAGGAGCTCACCTCTGTGCCTGCAAGAGGGAAGCACCGGGTTTCCCCCAGCAGCCACAGAGCAACTGGAGGCGAAGCTCGGATCACCGGCCATGCGACAAGCCCTTTTGTTCATCACTGTGTAAATCTTGTCGTAGGATAGATTAAAATTAGCATTTACATAATTGGCATAAACTGGCACCAGAATACTGAGGGGAAAGGAGAGCTTCGTTACCCTGGTGCCGTTCAGCACCACTCTGGATGCCTCCAAGGACGCCACTGTCCCTTGCTCGTGGAGATATTTCTGAGGAAAAAGGAGTGGATGTGGCTGATTTTGGAAGACACCTGATTGCACCAGATGGTGCATATATATGTATATATATATATATATATATATATATATTCTCCAGGGAGTATGCCCCGTGAACCACCAAACAGGGCTTTATTGCTTTCTTCTGCATCCCCTGGCAAATTTCTGAGCACAAAACCCCTGCTTGTTTGCATTTATAACGAGGCATTTGGAAACATCTGCCAATAGCTCAGCTTACCAACCAGACACAAAGCCCACTTTCACTTGCAGGCACTTTAAATTGCAATTAAAATTACAGGCCATCTTCTCCTCACACTTCCACGAGCAGAAACATGGCGTATGGCCTTTGGAAATCCAGAATAACTCAAAGCAGAACTTGTTCATATGCCTTGTCAAACAGTATCCTGAATACAGAACATAACAATGAAAAAAAGAAAAAAAAAAATCTTTATTAAACACACAACACGGAGTGGATAGTTTTGCTAAACATTTATGAGATATTGGAAAATTCAGCTCCAGCCCTCGTGTTTCATCAGCTGCAGCTAAATACTTCAGTGCAGATGGACAGGGCCCAGATGGCAACCTCGCCTGTGGAATTTGCCTCTGCCCTGGACCATATGCTGCTCGGAAGCAAAAAGGATGCGGAGTTTGCTTTGAAGCTCAGTCTTCGGTACTCTCGGGGCTGGCGGGTGCCACATGGGAGCTCAGACCTGCTCCTTGACACGCGGCTGCCCTGCAAACCGAGCCCTGGTGACGCGGCAGGGACGTGGCGCCGGCGGTCCCCTGGGTGCACGGTGGTGGGCCACGTCCTGCTGGCAGGGGGCTGAGGATGCTTGCTGGGACTTTGTGGTGCTGTTACTGGGCAGGGAGTAAGGCAGATGGGGGTGTCATCAGCAACACGGGCTTTTAGGTGCGGAAGAAGTAGGTTGAGAAAGGTTTGGAGGGTTGGGGTGAATGCTTTCTGCAGGAGCAGGAGGTTTTCTCTTTCTGGGGAACGTGAGAGCTGAGCAAGCATCTCCAGCAAATGTCTTTATGTCTGCAGCTGAATTTTCTTCTCCCTGCAGCAGCTCTGCATGCAGAAATTAGCCTCCGTGATGGCTTCCACGTTCCCATGAGATACTCAGCTGTAGGTGCCAAGCTGTGGGTGAGCAGCATTCCCCACATGTGCATCAGTTTTATCAGCACCGGCTTAGCCAGCTAACAGCATCAGTGTGAGAGGAATTGGGCTCCTGGGCACACGAATAATTGCTGAGACCTAGACTGGGGCACTTGGGCAGTGAGGGCAGGGCCGGATCCTTCCCTTCCCACCTCACCCTCCTGCTCCCATTTCTGCAAGGCTGGAGTGGAGGAGTAGAGGCTTTCGCCCTGCACACACAGCTCTGTGTATCTTCTCGGTAACATTTGTTTTTCCTAGATATACACACATTTGTCCACAGCCATTTCTACGGTCAGAGATGTTCGTTTGGCATCCTGCGTGGAAAGTTTTAGACATCTGATCAGAATCTGTACGAGCTTCTGGGGGTTGCTTGCCAGCTGAAGAAAAAAGCAAAGGCCAAATTTAAAAAGAAGCCTTTCCTTAATAAACATAAGTACTGCAAATATAAACACTTTAAAAAGCAATTAACGGTATTTAGAAAGTTTTGGTGAATCAATAAAGCGTGAAGGTGAAAGAGTCAAGCAGAGGCAATGAAATACACACGTTGTGACTTTTTCCTCTGAGTGCTCTCAGAGATGAGAGCCTCACAAAGCTGCCTCCCGCTCTGCACGGCTGATTCCCTACGTGCAGCTCGCCCTGTTTGGCTCCTCCAAGGTCCCTGCGACTGCCTGGGGCTGTGCTTTGCCCCGCAGGAGGCTGCGGGCAGGCAGCGAGGACTGCACCCGGACTTCTCAGCCTGTCCCCGGCGTGGTGCCGCAGCAGGGGAACCCTCTGCTTGCCCTGGAGCTTGCAGGCAGAGAGCGAGCTTGGGGCTTTGGCTCCATGGCCTGTCTCCATGGGGCAGTGCGTCCTTCCAGCTTGGGGCCCAGATGGCAGAAACAGCAGCTATGTGCTTTGTTTTATATATATATTTAATTCTATTATTATTATTATTATTATTATTATTATTTACAGAATTTATTTGCTCTCGCAAACAGCTCTCAAGAGCTTTTTCCTCAGTCACCGACTAAAGCAGTTTCTCCCTCTCCTGGGCTCTCCTTTGGGTGACCTGCCCCATCCGCGGGGGCTTCTCTGTCCTCCAGGTGCTCCCAGGAGAGCTGGTGGGTCTGAATTTGGTTTTTGTAGGAGTCTGGAGGAAATGGGGACATGAATTCGGTACGCAAACTGCAGGCTGGCGAGAGGGCATTTCCACTGCCCTCCCATGCAGAGTCTGTGGGAGAACAATGTATTTTTGCAGAATTTCTGCCTTTAGCAGAGGGAAGACAAAAGGCCAAGAAGCTGCCCCAGAATCTCGCTGTGCTTCTTGTGGGCGTGGGAGTGGAAGGGAGGAGAAGTCGCAGCCTTGAGTCACCGCTGACCTTTGAAGAGAGTCCAGCCTGTGGTGAGGCTTTGGCCAGACATGAAAAAGTCCTTGCACAGTCACAGCCCTCTTCGTGTCCAAGTGAGGATCCAGTACTGCTCCTGCCCCTTTCTGCAGGTACCACTGGGTGAAAGCCGGGGAAAGCTGAAAGTACAAAATCCCCACCTGGCTTTCCAGTATTGGGGCACCTCTGTGCTCTGCCATTCCCAGCGGGAACCCAGAGGAAGTCCAGGTTTCTTCCCCATGCTGGAAAACGCGGTGCAGATGAGCTCTTAGTCTATTTTAAGGATGGAGAGACAGGACCGCTCAAGGCACGGACACACCACCGCAGCCTGGCTCTGCCTTGCCCATCACTCAGCTCCGTATTTGCCTTGCTCCCATCCCTGCTTCCTCTTGCAAGAAGCCCATGGGAAGCCAGGCAAGGACATTCCAGCAATTTTTAGGGCTGTGCCTGTTGTTCGTGGTGCTGGGACTTGAAGCTCTGCCCACGAAGGGCGGCTGGGCCAGCAGCGCTGGCTGCTGGAGGAGCACAGGACCCAGGGCAATGGCAGCTCTCTGGGTGGTCTCCACCGTTGCAGGACATTTTGTTATGTTCTGCGTTTCCCTGTGGGCAGAAATGGGGAGGCCTGACCCAGATACAGCTTCAGCTGAGCACACGTTGCGTTTAGATGACGCTGAACTAAGCTTATTTAGAGACCAAGTTTAACTGTGCTGGGGCTTCAGATCATCCCGCAGATGAAGAGGGCGCCTCACTCTCCCCCTAATAGGGCTTGGTGACCTCACGAGCTCTTTCTATTTCTTTTTTTTTCTTCTTCTTCTTTTTTTTTCCTCTTTTTTTTTCTTTTCTTTTCTCCTAGGCACTCGGGGTTTGGCATGTCTGGACGTGCAGGTGCAGAGCGTACAGGAAGACTTGCTGGAAAATGACCGCGGTCTGTGCAGAGGGGATTGGAGCGCCCTGCCCGTCGGCAGGAGGACTTTCCGGATCGTGGCAGCTGAACGTGCAAAGAAGCCCAGCGCTCTCCAAATCCCCTGCAGATGCTCTGGGGATGGCCAGGACCTGCTGCTCTCCCGTGCCAGCTGCCGTGAACCAGAGCAGTTTGAGGTGCCCGTCCCTCACCCCACCACGCAGCTCAGGCAGGAGCCAGGTCCCCGCGCTCGCACACCCCCAGCACCCGAGCCCTGCCTCCAGGGCACGTGTCAAGAAGCCGCCTTCATTTCCCTGACATGTTTTCCTGCTCCCAGGGCTGAATTAACACTAAATGAGACTCAGATTCCTCTGTGATTAAGGCTCTCTGTTCCCCATCAGCCTGCTATTGAGCCTCCTCCAGCACAAGGGAAGCTGCTCGCTGCTCCTCCTGCCCTTCCTCCAGCCCCATCGCCCCTCGCTCCCCCTTCTCTGCCCATCCTTGTCCCTTTCCCCTCGGATCCCTCTTCCCGTTCCCCCTCCGCTGCCAGCACGGCCGTGAGCAGAGGGCTGGCAGGTTTCTCCCCTTGCTTCCACTGCTCTTTGAACTGAGCACGGCGCACATGTTTTTCATGAATGAGAAAGCAATCCGAAGCCGTGCAAACAATAAAACAACAATCACACTTAACGAAGCAACCTGGAAAAAGTCATTTGGGAACGGTCAGAAATATTTTCTCTCTCTCTTTTTATTTTTTTTTCAGTTTTATTCCTTTTCATCCTTTCCATCTCCCACGCTCTCCAGCTAACAAAGCTTGAAAAATCTCAAGAAAGGGTTGGCCCGTGGTGGCCCAAACAGAAGTGAAAAACCTCTCCAGAGGTTTTGTAAGTGCGTGCCTCCAGATCCCTGTGTTTTTGCAGCTTGTGGAAGGACAAGCGTTTGTCTCCTCTGCTCTGACTCTAGCATACGTGTTCCTG
This sequence comes from Heteronetta atricapilla, assembly GCA_011075105.1. NCBI lineage: Eukaryota > Metazoa > Chordata > Aves > Anseriformes > Anatidae > Heteronetta > Heteronetta atricapilla. The sequence continues at coordinate 7,861,389 of CM021747.1, forward strand.
GCTCCCATGGAGGCACCACTGGACAGCCCATGCCAAACAACGTGCCAGAAACCTGACCTTCTCGTGAACTTTGGGCCATATTTTCTAGTCTGTGCCCAGATCTTCGCAGGCAGGGCTGTCTGGCCAGTGGATTCTGGCCCTTTTGCATGGAAAATGAGCTGTGTCGGCCTCCACGGCCCGGTGGCTTGCCAGCTGTGTCCCTAGGAGCACTTCGCAGCCTCCTCCCTCCGCGCCCAACGCGCTGCCTTCGCCGATGGGGCTGCAAGGAGGGGACCTGGGAGCTGGGCTCTGAAAAGCTCATTTGGGAAGTCCCACGGCACAGCCCCTTCCCCCAAGGTACCCTCAGGGTCAGGGACAACCTAGGTGATCTCAGACCTCTTTCCTGTTTCTTCTGTATTTAATGCATCAAAGGAAGGTCTCTGGTTAAGTGGTTCTCCGGTTACTCTATTAATGAGCCTTTTAATTAGTATCCTTTTTTTTTGCTAATTGCTCCCGGGTTAGATCCTCTTGGGCAATGCAAACGAACTGGAAACAGGGCGTTGCGAGATAGCGGAGGAACTGAATGGTTTTTAGCAGGATTAGGCTGGAGGCTTGTGCTCACACAGCTCTTGTGCCCAAAGGGGGATGTCAGACATCAGTCAAAACTGCTCAGTCATGCAAGTGGGATGAGGCTTTGGCCAAATGGACATCAGGCTCTTGGCTCGTAGTACCGGCCTCTGTGGAGGCTCAGTAGAGACCCTGGCCTTTCCACTGGCCCGCTGGCCACATCCTTTGCTAGCCAAAAAAAACAAAACACACACCTCCACGAACAGGGACAGCAGGAAAAGGCTGATGGGCTTTTAATTCTGCCCAGGCTGGCTCCTTTCCAGGTTTATATGGGTTTGTCGTGCACTGCACTGTATCACTGCAGTTTTGTCATGGCTTCTTTTGAGGAACCTTCCTCTGCCCGTGGGGGTGCTCCTGGGCTGCTGGAGGCTGTGGCTGAAGTCCTGCAGCGCATGGAGGTGAAACCGAGGAGGGGGAACAAGGCAGCAGCAGGGCTCGCTGGGACGAGCACCTTGGCAGACCCTAGAGTGCCACAACAGCTTGCTAAAACTTGCAAAGAAAAGCAGAAAAAAGGGTCTGAAGCCCCAGCAGGGAGCCGTGGCTGGCGGTGCAGCTGCAGGTGAAGATTGCCCCTGGTGTTTGGGAAGCTTCCAGCTCAGCTGAACGCTGCTGAAGCACAATAAATGGGCACGCTGTAGCAGCACTGTTCAAGGCTCTTCCCCCAGCACCGTGGGCCAAATGTTTCCTTTGTCAATACAGCGGGGTCCCCACAAATCCACTCCTCGCCCCTTGCCCGGAGGTGGCATTCATGCAGCTGTTGCTGGCTTTTATCCTCCGCATCTTCAGGCAGGGCTCACAAGTGATGCTTTGTACAGGAGCGAGGAAAAAAAAAAAAAGAAGTGTGCTGTAACACAGGAGAGAAAAAAAAAAAAAAACCCTCATCTCACCCCTTGTGTTTTTCCTGGAAATGTCACTGCCTTTAATGCATCAAATAATTAGAATCACTTCTCCCCTTTTGTTTGCCTTGGCCCTTGCCGCTCGCTTTGACCAGGCCAACACAAATCTGTGAGCACCGCAGGAATTTCAGCCCATTCTGCAGCTCTGGGCTCAGGGGGAGAAATGCCTGGAGCAGCCACCGCCCCGGCTCTGCTCGACGTGTCCGAGTGGCCCCTGGCACGGCTGGGCACTGCCTTCCTCCATCAGGAGCCCTCACTGCAAACCAAGTGCCGGCTGCTGGTCACTGGCCTCTGAGAACCCCCTGTCCTGGTACTGGGGTGGAGAAAACCAGGAGAGGAGTTTAAACGTGGGGGAGATTTCAGCTGGGAGAAGGCAGGAGCACGTGCTGGGGCTGGGAGCTGGCAGAGGGAGGAAGAGGAGCGGTGGGATTCACCCAGCAGCCAGCCCGCAGCAAGCAGCAGCTCGCGTTCTCCTCCGCCTTGCACAGATGCTGCTGCACCGTTTGTTTTGTCTGCCTTTTCCGCTGAGGCAAAACAGCTCCGGGGATATGGAGGGAAAGCTGGCGAGCCGTGGGGTTTGGATCCCGGCCAGGCACTGCCTCGGGGAGGCACCTGGGGGTGCAGGGCCCACAGGGAGGTCCCTGATGCTGAGTGCTGGGGAGGAGAAGGCACAGCTGGTGCCCCTTCTGGTGCCAAAACTCCAGATTTGGGTGCACTCCGAGTGCAAGGACTGAGCGTGGTGCTGGTGGTTCAGATGGGCAGATGCCTCCCCAAAATCCTGACAGGAGGCCGAGCAAGTGACTTGGTCTTTGCAGCTGGGAGTGATGAGGAAAATCTCTTCTCCCGTGGGTGCTGGGGAATACTTCGAGGTGACGTGGTGACCTGCAGGAATAGGTCCCCTGCAAATGCTGGAGAACCTCCTGTCCTGGGCGAGGTATTGCACCACAAATCCTCATGCAGAGGAACTCAGCACCCCAGGCACCTGATGTGACACAGCCCTGGAAGGACAGACGGACAGCAGAGCCAGCATTAGACCCCCGGGGGTGCGGGTGAGATCTGTGTGCTCGGCTCCTGCCTGCCCTGCAGCCACCCATGCTGGCTGCCTGCCTCCAGCACCGCTCTGGTAGGATAAACGTGTGTCAGTGCTTTATTAAATAAATGTCCGGAGGATTAGCTGTGCTGTAGGTATAGACCCCTTTCAGATTTGCTAAGTTTCAGCAAGCATGGTTCCAATAATTGGCTAGTATTTTTAAGAGATGAATAAAACCTATGCTACTAGAGCTAGTCCTTCTCTTGTTATAAGGCACTTACTGCATGCTCAAGAGCAGATGTCTTTAATATCTGAAGCAAAGGAAAGTAATATAGGAGATTTTTTCTTAAATGTGAATATATGTTTAAATGTGAATATATGTAGTCACAATCATAACTATTAACTATCATGAAATACACACTAATGAAATAAAGAACTGCTGTCGGTAGCAACTTCACAACAGAACCTGCTTAAGAAATAATGACAAATGAAGGAATTTCCCTCTAAATAATCTGAGATTTCACAGGACAAAAGAAGGATCAGCTGTGTGAGATATCTCCGCATCTCCAAGAAGATCTGTAAATGAAGCAAATGGATAGGGTGTCTCAGGGAGTGCGCAGCCTGTCTGAAAGCCAGTCCTGCTCCTGATTCCTGGTGATTATATTCGTCTGAAAAACTGAAATTGGGAAACTACCTGTCACTGCTGCTGCTGCTGTTGTCGTCGCAGAGGTATTTATGAGGGTGTATATGGATGTGTTTGTGCAGAGCTGTGCTCTCTTGCTGATTTATGTGTACAGAGGCACGCCACTGCCGTTTCTCCAGTGGGGAAATAATTGTCCAAGTTCTCAGCGAGGAGGACACGTGGCTTTCCAAAGATTTTTTGTCTGAGAACGCAATCAGCTGAAGTCAGTCCTGCTCTCGGGGATCTGAGCAGAGCTCTTCAGCGTTACTCAAGGAGCTATTTCCATGTAAGAGGGAATAAACGGGCCCTAGCTGTGTGTGTATATCCCTAATGATCTTCAAAACGCTTTGACCATGTTACCTCTTCCTCCTCACTGCACCACCCTGCAGCATATACAGAAAATAAACACGGAAAGCAGGGCATCCACGACTTACAGTGAGTCCAATTAAGCCACGGAACAGATTCCCCAGAGATATAATGCATCCCCTCTTGCTTGGAGAATTTACATCAAGACAGAGGCTGAGCTCGGAGCTGAATGCACGCTGCGGGCTGGTCCCCTGGGACCCACCACCAGGATCTGGGGTCTCCAGACCAGCTCTCACCAAGGATTTGGCAGCTCATGGGGCACCGCTGGATGTAGCTGCTCTCAGTTCAGTTTGACTGGGATGATTTATGGGGCCGAGCAACTGAGTCTCCATGGGTAGAGGTCAGCAAGCCCAGGGCTCTTTGGGGAGTCTCTCGTGCTGCTTCGGGGCCACAGTGCTGCTCACAGCAGCTCCAGCTTTCCTTCTGCAGTGGGGCAACACTGAGTCACTTGGGGTTTGGTTCAAATAGATAACCCCAGTCCAGCTGCTGAGATGGGTTTCTCTCTAGGATGTTGCTAGTTTGCAACATCATGTTGTCTCCAGCTGTTATTAGGCTGTTGCTATAAGTATATGCACTTCTAATCCCTATTTTATAACACAGAGAGAAAACACCCAGCAATTTTCCCTGCTGCCAGGTCCCAGGACATCAGCTCGCAGACTTTCCGAGCTGAATGTGCTGCCGGTGGACATCGCACAGCTCCACAGGTTTCAGTACTGCTGTCACCAACTGAGACTCTGTCCGCAGTAATTTTGCTTTATTTTGTTTCTAAGCTGGTGCTTGAGGTTTTTGGCTCACAGACAGATTTCTCCTTCCAAGATTTCAATGTTGGAGGACTGTTTCCCTAATCCCCAATAGTGTAAGATTATCTCTAGCCAACTATTAATCAAAATCAGAATCCAGCTCTGCTTGCTGGTGCTGTTGCACTTGAGCACATATAAAATCCTCGTTTTTCTCTGAAGAAACACAGTTGCTACTTTTCTAATTTGCCTCTGGTTCCTTTAGCACCAGCCCTCAGACACAGGACAGCCACATTTCTCATCTGCCTTCAGTCTTCACCAATCTTCCTTAAGTATTCAGCATCGTACCTGGATGCCACATGGGCCAAGGGATGCATTAAAAACATCGGTAACAAGCAAACACTGATTGGGGAAAAGCTTAAAACAAGCTGGAAGACAACAAAGAAACTGGCTGATTACCTTCTTCCCCAGCGTACTCCTTCGAGTGCGGAAGAATGAATTGCCTTATAAAAACCTGGCATATTGAGAGGCAATTAGCTCTTGCGGTGACATGGGTTATGGAGCAGAAGATGGATTTTTATAGTGCCTCCCATATACCATGCCTCCTGCTTTCACAGCGAAGGGAATCAGATGCCACTGACTTCGCAGGGTCTGTAGCTGGAGCGGCGCCGTCTGCTTCAGCAGCGAGGTGTGCAAAGCAGCGCCTTTCAGGCACAGTTGGCGTGTTGCAAAATGGGAGTCCCCAGGGACCCAAAAGGCACCGGAATCCATGCACGGGAGAGCCGGGCTCCCCAGCTCACCCGGGGATAAATAACAGCTCAGGCACACACAGGTATTGTGCCTGGGCAGGGCCCTCTCCTGATCCCCATCCCCTAGCTCATCACTATATCAATTCCTAACGCCGTGCTTTCACTGGCAGACTGGCACCAAGGGACTTGGGTTGGTGCTCAGGGGACTTCCCTGACCTGCCCTGTGCTTTAGGCCGGGCGCCTTCCTTTCTGCACCCGTTCCCATTCTGACTTGGTGCTTTAGAGACACTTGGATGTTTAGGAAGCATTTTGCTGGGGTGAGGATTGTCTCTGATTATGGGTTTGTGCCGTGGATTTGGTGTGTGGGCAGCTGCCCTAAATAAAAATAATTTATTTGTTTTGGTGAATGAAAGGTGCTCTCTGAACACTGTGTTTGAGACATCTCCAAAATGCACCCGAAAGGGCTAACGGAAACAAGCACCCTTCCTCTGATGCCAGCATCTCACCAGGGCTGCTTTGCACTGAGCACACCGGATTAATGGCACCCTGGAAAAATGGCACTCCCGCAGATCCCAAATCCTCAGTCAGGCACCTCTGATGGGGACAACCCTGCAGGAAGTACAGCAGGACCCAGTCCTTCCAGATCCACCACAAATCCTGCGACCGGTGAGTTCTTTCCAACCACACAGTCTTCTGATGGGGCTTACATCAGCTCCAGCTGCCTCTCTGTTTTAGCCTCCCTCCAGTCCAAAAAGCAGCCACATTTCCTGCAGCAAAGCGAAGCAGAGAAGCTGGTGCTCCTTTGTCATACCTAATTTCAGGCAGCTCTTTTCCTTAAGCTGGTCATGAACAAGCGAGGATAATGCAACGCATAACTTCCTTCAGAAATGACTCTCCCATGCCGAGTCCCGATCTGCTGCTGTCTGAGGCTCTCCGCTCAACAGATTACAGCCCGATGCCAGCTCTGGCTGGCAGACGATGCCGGAGCTGCAGCCACAAAACTGGATGTGATTTGCATTTGTCCTGCTCACCCCATGAGCTGTCACAGGGGCTGGATGCTGCTCGCGCTGGCACTTGCTGTCTGCCGAGGAATCCCGTGTTATCACTGCTGTCATCTCCCAGGCTGCGTGTTATACAGAGAAGGAAAGCTGCCAGGTTGCTCTGCAAGCCAGTAGGTATTCTTGGAGTCAAAAAAAAATAAAAAATAAAAAAACAGCCTGGACCCAAAGCCGTTGTTTTCTGCTTGCTTTTAATTTCCTTGAGAATTGGATGCTCTTCTCCCTCTGTCAGCTCGCAAAAGTGAAGCCTGGATCAGGCCAGCTGCATCCTCCGCTTCAAACCAGGGGCCTGATCCAGAGCTCAGCAAAGCCAGAGAACTGGCTCCTCTTGTCACCAGAGCTTTCTGGATCAGGCCCTGGGCAAAATCCTGCGTGCTGGTGCTGAGCAGTGCCTGCTCTCTGCTTGCAGCAGCAGTGCTGGTGCTCAGGGAGCCCACAGGACATCCAGCACCAGCCTTGCCTTAAAGGTCTGCAGATCCCACAGGGTGCACTTGGGCCTTCTGCTAGGGAATTTTTACTGTGGTTCTACAAGAAAACTGGCTGACAGTTGCAGGTTCACGTGGAATGGTCCTGTAATGCCCTTGAGGAGTGGATGTGAGGAACCAGGGTCTGTGCGAGAAGGGGCTCAGGTTATAACGGCCCCGTCTGCCGCAAGCTCTGCCTCCTGGGTTTGCTGGCCAGCAATTATCCTCACTTGAGCTCTCCAGCTGAAATGAGCACGGATGGCGTTTGCTTGCTGAAGTATGAAATGAAAATCTCCTCTTTGCCGAGGAAAGGCCAGACAAGCTCCAGCTCCGTCTGCGCCCTCTGAGCTGCGGCGTGACCTGGGCAAGAGCTTTGGGGGGATTTCTATGGGGAGAGCGGCTTTTTTTTTTTTTTTTTTTGGTATCATGGGAGAGAGAAAAATCCTGCTTACAAACCTGGATTTTCTAAAGCTGAGTGGCAATTTTGAATGGATAAGAAGCCCGTATAACTCTCCAGTTGTGCATCCCTGTGTCGATCTGGCTCTTTAAACCGTGTGATTTTTCATGAGAGGGGACCGCAGACAGGCTCATCTGAAGCATTCATTAACTTTGTTCACAAGAACCTGCTGCAGCTTGGTAAGTGGAGAAGCTGCAGTTTGACATGGGAACAGCTGGGGAAAGAAAAAAGTCATTACCAAAACTCTGGTTAAAACCAAATGTATTATTTGGTTCCCTTCAAATGCTGAAGCCAGTCTAAAACAGTGTTCTCAAAAATACTATATTAAAGTTAAAAAAGAAAAGATTTTTTTTTTGGCATAAATGGAAAGTTTAGCTCAGCAGAGAGACGGGGAAGCTGCAGCAAACCTTCTGCTGATTTTAACTGCAAGGGAGCAGGCTGTGTGCTTGCAGAGCACCGCAAGGCCAAGGTCCCGGGGTGGATTTGGAAGATGAGCTGCTGCCTCCGTGGTGCCAAGTGATGATGCAGGGCTGGGAACGGTACAGCTCTGGATCAGCAGCTGGAGGGCTCCGAGGCCAGGATCCTGCTACAGGCCCCCTGTGACCTGCCAGCCCCTCTTGAACCTCTCTCGAATGATCCCATGCTGCGGAGTGCACCACCCTGTACAAATACGCATACAAATACATGTACATGCAGGTTTTTGGCCAGAATGTATAAGCTTTGTGATCTTTGCTGCTAGATCGCTGGAGAAGGATCTCAATTAATAAAAATAAAATGTACCCAGTTTGCCCCTACTGCTCCGAAGGTGCCTTCCCCACCATGCATTCCCACGAGGCGTGTGCGTGTCTCCGCTCCCTTCAGCAGGCACCCACAGCACCCCAGTTTAAATTTTGCTACCGACTACAAGAGTTCATTGTAAGCAACATCAGGGCGAGTCCCTGAGATCATCCTTGTGCTTGTGTTCAGTGCCCAGGAGGACAATATGGAAACTGTTCCAGAAGAAGCCCCACTAGCCACAAAGGCTACCTCTGGTGGCTGTTGTTGCAAGTTTTTGTTCGTGTCCCTGCTATACTCATTTTCTTTTCACTCCAGCATTGACTTGGATCCTGAATAACTCTTTTCCCCATATAGGTTTTACCCTGAACTCTTTCCTGTTCCCCAGTTGCGCCTCCCCTGCTCTGCCTTGCCGGACTAAACAAGCTGAGCTGCTTTAGCAGGGGAAGCTCTTCATCTGCAGGTGAGTTATCTCTTCATCTTCTTCATTAATTGGAGGACTCCTTGTGGACCCTCCGTGCTGCATACGCATGGTCAGAGATGCTGGATTAAAATTTGATGGGAATTAAACAAGCAAGATAAGGAGTGGTAGAAAAAAGACATTCATCCATTTTGCAGCCAAACAGCCCAAGCGCAGAGCGATTAAACAGCTTGACAAAGGTCACGCGAAGAACATGTGGCAGAGCCAAGAATGAAACCCAGATCTGAGCATTAACCACGGGACTGCTCTCTTATGAGAGCTGCTACAGCACAAGCATCAGTGGCTCCTCGGCTTTGTCCTGTTCCCAAATGAAATTGTAGAGTGGATGGGCGACCTTCATGCTCCAGTTTAGAGAGCACTGAGCAGAGACAGGCTTGGGGCTGGTCTCCTTCCAGGTGATCTCTGGGCTCTGCAGGCAGAAGGGCTGAGCTCCAGCAGGAAGGAGCCCGTGTGCATCCCATGGGGGGACATGGGCAGGACGAACACAGCAGCACTTGCTGAGGTTGTGGCAGAGCAGAAGGCACAGCCCAAGGTGCCAGGGCGGCGCTGAACCCTTCTCCGAGGACATGCTCCACCTTCACATCTCACCTACGTCAGAATTACCTCATCTTCATAACTCCAGGAATTTCCAGCTGGCGCAGCCAAGCATTTAGCTGCTAAATTAAAGTTTCTACCTCTCCCCATAGAATTATTTTCTCTCCATTTTTTTTTTTAAATAATAATAAAGTATTGTGCTCGAGAGATGCAGTGGATTTGGCTCCAAGACTGGCAGAGCGAAACAAGTACAAACATCAGCTTGTTTGTGTTCACATCTGTCTGCAGAGTGAGGGTACCAGCGACCAGATCCTTTGCTTGGCACTTGCCAGAGCAGCTGAAAGGTGTGATGGATGTTTTTACAGAAAAGGAGCCTCCTCCTCCCTGCTCATGGCATGGCACAGCCGTCGGGCTGTGGGCAGCCACGGCTGCCCCACGGTGGGGCACCCTCTCCCCGTGCGTGCTGCTGAGTGCTCCCGGCATCTCTCACGGGTGGGATTTCTTCAGTGCAGACCCACAGAATATTTAAAGCCTGGTATATGCAAGGCAGCAAGGTCCCTTGGTTCCTTGCCAAACACCAGCAAGGTTCACTTTGTGACAGAGACCCCCTGCAGTATGTCCCGTGCTGTGTCTCCAACGGTAAATCCAATCCATCCCCTCCGTGATGGCAAAGCTAGCAAGAAGCAAAGCAAGGCCTGGTGTCAGTGACCAGCTATTATTCTAGGGGTAAACCCCCCAAAACAAAAACATTTGGAAAACAAGATCTCATCCATTCTCCTGTATGGGAGGTGACACGAAGCATTGCCTGCCCGTGGCTGCTCCATCCTGCTCATGGTTGCAGCCCAGCACAGCATCACCTATGAGGGAGAGGAGACTAACATCCCTGGCTCTCCGGGCTGTTTGTGAGGGTTAATAAACCCTCATGTTCACCAGGGTGGTGAAGGAACCGTGCTGACATACAGAAAACAGGGCTGGCCCCCGAGCATGGCAGATCTGTGCAGATGTTATCATCTTACGCGTGGGCCAGGGTCCATCGGGGCAGGACGTAAATAAAGCGGCCTGCTCTAGGCACGGCTCTGCTTTCTGTCCTGGTCTGAGTGCTGATGCCAAGGGACATCCCGCGGCTGTAAATACACACGGAAAATCGCCAAGTCTGCAATCTGTTGGTTCGTTAGTCTGTGGAGCGCCTCATCCATTAGCTTGGGACCTGGTTTTGTAATCGCCATGCGGATCTCCCGCTGAATGCTGATTTACGGCGGTGCCTTTCCCCCAGCATTTCGGTGCTCGGCAGGAACTACGGGCTGACTACGTAACGGGATGTCTTGGCACTGCAGCGTGCGGCCATCTGCAGGCCGAGGTGCAGCAGGGGTTTAATGGCAAGCAGTGAAATGGCTGAAAATGGCAGCGGGAAGGGACAGGAGATGCAACAGGCAGACACTGCTGGAGCTGCAAAGCTGTGACGTGGCGGCACCACAGGGCTGACAGGCTCTGAAATGACACTGTAGGATGAATTATATGTATGATAAAGGGTATATATGGTCTCGATGTATATGTATTACCAGCTTTTGGCTGAAAACAAAACCCAATTCAGCATTCACTTACACCGCAGAGGGACTTTGTGTCCCTGAGGTGGGAATTAGCCACCCACTGACCCCACTGCTCTCACTGGCAGAGGATCGTTGTGGGATCAGTCACTTCTATGCCCCACCAAGAGACCTGCAGCAGAGTGTCTGCTTGCTTGCACCAGGGCGGTCGGGGCAGATCCTGCTACACATTGTCCTGTCATGCTGGCAGAGATTATCTCTACTCTGGTAAGGCTCTTAACTCTACCAAGATAGGGGTGGTAGGGCAGGAAAGGAAGGTTTGCAGGAAACACCATGGAAGAACCAAGCTCAGGGGGGAGAGAGAAGGAGAAAAAAAAAAAAAAAAAAAAAAAAGAAAGAAAATGAGCAGCAGGAGGATGAAGTTTCACATTACGAAGGGCTGAGGTACCAGCTGAACCCAGTTCTGGGTGATCAAGCAAGGCAGGAGCAGGCTTTATTAGGAGCTGAAGGTCAGATCCCTTTTCTTTGTCTTCCTGGGGTGGTGCTGGGCTAGAGCTGAGCTGGAGAATGGACACCAAGAGAAGGCTTCCTCTGGGCCCTGCTCCTGGAGGACATCGCCCATCTGCTGTGTGTGCTGACCCAAGAAACACCTTCAGGAGGCTGCTCCTCAGCAGGCAGTGAAGGTGGGAAAAGCTCTCTGAAATCTCCATGCAATCCTTGGTCTGCTTTGGGGGATCCAGGGGACCTGTCCTGGTGTGCAGGAGGCTGTGGGCACAGCTGCCAGGGGAGGACCCCCCAGCTAGGAGTGAAGGTGCAGGGATTGTTTTCTTACAGAGATTTCATTTACTCTTTGTGTGCTCATCTAAAAAAAAAATCCTGTATGGTTTTAATGTGGGCTAGGCTGGATATTGTGGGTAATGACAGGCTAAAGTCCCTAACTAGCTCTGTAGGAACAGCTGGCTGAATATTATAGCTTGAATAAGGCCAAGTCTGCTACTGGGTGATCTAGAAATTACAGACGTACCCCTGCGTGTCTATAGAGAGACTGAGCAAGAGGAGGAAGAGAAAAAAAATAAGTGCTATTTGCATGTGTGAGCCTAGTATGATGGAGAGGCATTCATTTCAGTACACTTAGCACATAGAATATTTGTAGTACCTCAGTAACAGACTGGTATGTTATTTTGCATGGGATGGAAAGCTATGAACCTAAAAGGCTGTTCCTTCTGCTCCCTTGTGACCTGTGGGGGGACAACGTTCCCTGGGTCACCCTGCTTATTGGGAGGTTTCTTTACCCTTTTTCTGGGAGTTGTGAGCTGGAAAGCATTAACTTCTTTTGAAGTGGGGCTTGATTTAAAGGATGACCTTCTCAGGAGTGAGAAGCAGCTTTGCAAATATATTAATGAGCTTTCCAATGGCTGGGCTTTATGTTCTCCCTACTACTGATAGCAAAGGCGGCATGGTATCTTGGGTTGTGATATTTATTGCTCGCAGCTTAGTTTGATTCACTTGAACCTGAATTTCCAAGCTGCTTTAAAGTCAAGGGGTGTGAATCCACTTAAATTGAAACCAAATGACAGCTGGCTGGGATCCCTGGGAAGGGAAGCTGTGGAGCTATGCATGCTTCCCACTGAAGCTGATGGGGAAAGTGATTTTTATACCTTTGTCAGTGGGAAAGCTCCCATTAGCTGCTGGTGGCAAAATCAAATTTCCAGTCAAATTATATATATATAATACTTGTGCTTGTAAGCTTTGTGTGTGTGTGCATGGGCACCTGAAATGATGAAAACTCATCTGAAGCCTCAGCCTCAAAGCTGGTGCAGGTTGCTTAGGTCCAGGCTGTGCTGCTGTGGGGATATTCATGAGGAGAGGAGATGGTTTTCAGCCTAGATAATTAAAAAGTAATTTGACATAACCATGGAATAGCATTCCAGGGACTAGAGGCACCATGTCTTCTTCCTCATTAATTAAAGATAATCCAAAATTACTGTCTCTAATTACTTGCAGAGAAGGGCTTAGTAGCTCTAACATGATGCAGTGTTTGAAGCTGAAAAATTCCTCAAGTCCCAGGACAATGCGAACCAACATCCCCTTGCAGTGCCACTAGAAGTAAATATCTTTATGAACAATTAAGATGTGTAATTCTGAATTACTGGGGTGCCCACAGTATCAGGATGTTGTTCTGTACCTCTGCAGGTGCTGAGACACTTGGAGGGTTAGTTTGCTTTCTTCTCAAGTGTTTTGTGTTCTTAATCCATGTAGAATTAGCTCCAGCTATTAGTGATAATTACCAGCTTCCCCATGAAGATGAGCTGAGTGCTGCAGAGCTTGTAGTTAAGTTTTATCCACAAATGCTTTTTAGGTGTTTGTGTTCTTCTGTTCATGTGCAGGTGAGAAACTCTCGTTAGTTCATGTTATTTTTAAGTGCACATTGAGGTGAACTAATGCAGAAATGCTTGGTCCAATCTATTTTTTTTGCAGCTGTGTGCTTAAATTTTGAGCTTACCATGAGCATTTTTCCTCCTCATCCAGATCTCAGCAGGAACTAATCTTTTACCTGCTGGTTCTCAGCTGTCACCCATTTGCAGGTTGAGTCAAAGCAGACCTGGAGGAAAGATATGGAAAAAGATGGGATAGTGACTCTGACCTCTGGGCAGTGTCCCCCAGTCCCAAAGATGGCACAGGGGGGTGGTGGGTGCCTGATGGAGAGCTGAAGAGCTGGGGGTGGTGGGGCTGGCACTGGTGTGTGCTGAAGTAGAAAGGAAATAGGGTGGCACTACTGGTGGTCTGACATTTGCTGAACAGCCCCCTGAAAATGGTGCTAAAAGCCTGGGGGATGTAACTGGGAAGCTGTGAGGGGGAGTCTGAAGCTGGTGGAAAATATGCAGTTAAAAGCACTTTCTGAAGTACTGCTGGTGAGAGCTGAGCTCTTACGGGGTGCAGCTGCTGCTTGTCAGGCCCTGGGGTGTGTGGTGCTGGGCTCTGCTCAGGGGTCCTCATCCTGGAGCAGGGAGGGGGGGAGGTGGGAGGAAGAGCTGCTTTCCATCCCAAATGCTGTTCGGGGTGTGATCTTATCCTTCTTGTCTCTATCCCCAATTCTTTGTAAAATGGGAATGAGGACTTTTTTTTAATGGGGCTAACATTTTATTTCCAACGAAGCCTTTGGTTTCAGGTCTGGTCCCATAAGGCATACTTGAGGTCGCACCATACAGCCCAGCTGGGCTTGTCTACTCTCCTGTGGTGTTCCCTTCCCTCTTCACTTTATGGGTGGCTTATAGCCTTGTGGCTCCTGAGCTCATACTTTCCTATTGAGCTGCTTCTCAGTAAATCATCATTAACCATTACCAACCTTCCTTAGCTTCTTACTCTGGTTTCATGCTGAAATAATTCTTTAATCTATTCTGGAATTGTCTGAGGTTTCTGTAACTTTCTATAAGCCTGGCATTGCAATACTATAATTTAAGAAAGGGGGAGGGGGAGGCACAGAAGATGGCCCAAACACGATGCAGTTCATCTCACTGCAGTAAGCTAAATGCACGCTTGCTGCACAAGAGATCAGACTGATACATTCATTTCAGAGCCAAGACGTGGGGATGTTTGTGCTGCATGCCATGCCAAATTCAATGGAGCAGAGGGGGCTTAAAGCTCCCCCCAGTCATTCCCTGCCTACGACAAACCGTGCCATCACGCTGCTTTAAGGCAGGAGCCACATACACCATCTAGTTTATATAAAAAGGGAAAAAGTACAAGCATGGCTTTGAAAATCCATTTATAACTCCCACTGCAGCTTGCATAAGTGTCACCTCGTGGTGTCTAGCCAGGAGACAACTGTCTGTAGCTGTGAGCCCAAAACCTGGGGCAGCTCCTGAGCCGTGCTGGTGGTGAACAGCCCCGTGTGCTCGCAGCCTTGGAGCTGGGCTCTCCCTGCATCAGCTCTTTCCATCGTGTGGGGGGGGGCTGGGATGCGAGTCCTCCTTTTCCAGTGAGACTAGCAACAAAAGTCACTCTTTAGCCACTGCCAGCTAAATGGAAGAACTAATCAATCTATCCTGCTCTGCTTGTTTAATGTTCCTCTTCTGCAGAGAAGTGAGACAGTTACTTACACTTTCCAATATGTTGGGACAGTCTTTTGGCCTCAAAATGCTCCAGAATAATGAAAAAGTCTATTTACAGTAGCAAAAGCTCAGTCTGCTCCCTCCTGGGATTAATTTACTACACTGGGATTTCTGAGAAGACTGTTTTCTGTCTCAAAACTAAGAGTGGCTTGGCAGCTGCTTATTAATGCCAGGTATTAAGCTTTCTCAAAGGTACCATGTGATTTATTTCTTAAAGAATTTTGTGAACCTTTTTGAAGGGGAAAGGGGGAAAATAAAAACCTTTCCTCCTGTGGTGACAGGAGCGTGGTAATGCTGCTCTTGGACCACGGATGCATTTGAGGGAGGAGGAGAGCCCTGCTGGAGCTGGAGGCAGTGCTTGCACAAGGGGCAGGCTGCAGTGGGGCTGCCCCAATCCCCCTTGCCCCAGGGCTGCTGGTGTTCACAGGGATGGGGAAGGGCTCAACCCCATCAGCAGAAGGCCAGGCAAATAGACCCTGCCATGGGGCTGGAGCGAGTGCATCCACTGTAATCATCTCACTTTGCAGGGCCTGATGGCTGGTCTGAGTTTCAGCTGCCGTTTCAGCTTCCAGCTTTGCTTGGTTTTCGGCTGTAACTGTGATTGCTCCTGCAAAATATTCTGTTCGCATTGCTGTGCGTTTGGGCATGCAGAAATGCAGCTGCCACTGCTGTGGAAGCTGGTTTAGGAGCAGTGGGACCCAGCAAGGTGCTTCTGTGCTGGGGGAGCTGTGCTGGAAAAATCCCAGGAGAGCTGGAGCTGCCCTGTGTTGAGGCTGTTGAATACTGTGCAGCAGCAGATGGATTACAGGCAATGAGCTTTGCACTCTGATGTTGTGGTGGGTAAGTGAAGAGGACAGCACTGTGAGCACCAGACACATCCTATTGTCTGGGACTGGCTAAACCTGTGCCTTCTGGGGGCTGGCTAAATCCACACCTTCTGAAAGCTGCTGTATTTATTAGAGATACAGTTTTGCTTTGCTGTTTCCCTGTGGGGGAGTACTCAGGGAGGTTTTGATGCTTGTTGCTTTATGCCTGCCCAGTGTAGTGCTGTATCTCTGCTGCCCTTACCAGTGGGATATATTTATTTCTTATTTATTTCTGCCTGGAGCAGTGCCACAGGGGAGGGCTCTTCTCTGTGTGGTGGTGGGGGGAGTGCTGCCCCTTCCCATCCCACCTCCCAGACCCAGTACAGCCCAAGCATGGTGAGCGGGGACTTTACCTATTGCAGGTCTATCCCCTGCTGTGACATTGGGTTTTATTTGCCCATGTGAAAAATGAACAAAACCAAGTGTTACACTGAGAGGAGTACAAAGGAAACAGCTTTTGTCTTCCTGCATTCCTCTCACCCCGAACGCAGACTCTGGCCTTTCCCTCCTTGGCTGCCTAGCCCCGTGCCTCCACGCACACGCTATCTTGCCAGTGCATTTACATTCTTTGAGCCGAAATCTGACTCGGAGCTCCCGCCGCAGCTTCGATTCACAAAATTCCAGGCCCACGTCACCGGAGTCGGTTAAGAAAATAAAAGCACAGAAGAAATGAAAAAGCCAGCTGTGTATTGTAGTAGAAGTGCTGGGAGCTCGCTGTTCCAGGTCACAACTGTGATTTCACTTCTGTCTTGGGATGCCAGTTGGTGTACAGCAGTCCCAGAGCTATATGGAAGGGTTACAGGTTTCTTCGTTGCAGCCTATAGATTCTATAGCAAGACAGCTGATTTTCCATTACTGAGAGCCTCTGGACCCCAGAGGGTCCCTGAAGGCAATTTATTCCTAAGGCTGACCAGCTCATAAATTTCACATTTCATTAAATGGGTTCCTCTTGTTTTAAAAACAACATCCCAGCTGTTCCTTGTGTCCACCTCAGGTCTAACAAGGAGGGGGAAAAAGCCAGATTTGGCCAATGGTCTCCAGGACTGTAGCTTTTTCCATACGATACCTTCCCATGCGTTAAAGCTCTGCTAGACTCGTTATGATGTCTTTGAGCTGTGAGATGTTTGGCAAGAAGAAATCCCTCTTTCTCTTGCGTCAAGAGAAAGCCATGGTATGTATGAGAAATGCAAATAGCTTGGCTAATTCGGGAAGGCAGCGGCGAAGGTTATGGCCCGTGTCCCACAGAGTGGGGTTGCGCCTTGGCTGCGGCTCCTCGTGCAGCGTGGATTGTCAGCTGGAGCTGCACTGCTGTCTAACCTCTGGGCAGGATAAGTGATGAACATAGCAAAGCCAGAAGTAATTCAGCTCCTAGGAGGCAGCTGATATACTGTGACATTCTTTTTCTTGCAGGAGATTTATTTTCTTACCAGATAGCCTCAAAATTCTCCTGTTGAACTCTTTCCTGGATGTGGAAGAAATGCTATTTGCTCACACGTTGATGCACTCTGCCTGCTCGCTAGAACTGCTAGCACTTCCAAATTTGCTTACAGAATTTAAGTAGGCTGAGGAGAAAAAGCATTTGTGATGGCACTTTCCTCCTCTTTCTGCCTTTCACTGAAGCGTAGCAGCAGTCTTGTCTGTCACCTCTAAATACCGAGGTTTTTTGTACTAGTTCCAGCGTGTGCAGGTTGGCTGCAGTGTGACCATGCATAAACTAGATGATGGTGAAAAATCTGTGGCAGGGATGTTCAGAGAATTCTCAGAAGCCACAGAAAGCTGGATTTTTGTTGCCTGCTTTCTAACAATGTCCATAGTTTATCTCCCATTCACATTGCTGTGCTTTAAAAGAGACAGGAGCGATGGCTGTAGCTCTCCTCATCCCCAGGGCTATTGATGCCAGCCCAGCACACAGGGAACAAGGGAGCCCCTGTTTAACCTAATAATGTTAACTGCATAGCCAGTGAGGAGATGAATGACCCTGTACAGCTAACTGCCTTTCAGCTTAAGCACAATGATGAAAATGTGCTGCTTTATTGTGGAGCCTTCAGTGTGCCTGCGAGAGGAGTGGTGATGTTCCCACCTGGTGCTGGGGAGGGTTAAATGCAGCACTGGGAGGGAAGGTGCCCTTGCTGGGAAGGAAAGGGGTGGCTATGATGGCCAGAGCACTCCTGTTTGCTTGCCTTGCCTCTCCCAGGACTGCCTGCAAGGGGGTAAATCACTGAGTGACAGCCCTCTGTTCTTCAAGGCTTCATCTTCAAATGGCAGTGCTTTCATTGCATGCCTTCAGAATTGCTGGGACAAGTTTTGCAATTAATATCTGCATGGGTTTTGTGCAAATGGCCCCAACTTTCTATTTTTTGCTGTGATACCACTGCTGTTATAGAAAACGCTGCCTCCGTTCTGTTGTGTGTTTTGTGTGGGAATTGCCATCTGAGGATCTGCGTGTGAATTAACTTCTGTTACGCTTCGCTTTTTGACAAGCAAATGTTGATCTCCCTGCTGCTATTAAATGATACCTGGGCTGCTGCAAGCTGAACGTTTTCTGTGAGCTGAGATGCTCAGTGTCCCCGAAAGCTGAACTGTGAACTGCAAGATCGGATTCCTTCTGTACTTGTGGGACTCCAGTAAGTGAAAAGCCAGAGTAGGAAAAGCGTACACAGCTTACCAAACTTTGTGTATCAGTTGCTGAAACACTACAGGGGGGGAAAAAAAAGCACTTCCAGCCTGTCTGAAGAACTTGCTCAGTGGTCCATGTGTAATCTACAGACGTGAAAAATACAGAGTCAGTTATTTAGGTGCTCCTCTGGGGATGCAAAAATGCAGGTGCTGAAGAGGCCAGCATATGGCTTGATTAGGAAATTATATAACCAGCACATCTGGGAGGTTCCTAATATTAGGACTCTTCAGCTACTGTAAAGTATGTCAAAATCTAAACTTTCCATGGTGTGACTGAGCAGCTTTCAGTGCCATACTGCACCCATAATTGACACATGCCTGTACCCTGGAATCAGTACTGAATTAAACCAGAGTGTCACACCTGAAAAGAGCCACTTCTGCCTTTCTCCCTTGCCCTGCCTCAAAGTAGATGAAGTGAAACATCACTTGAAGGATGTCACTCGGAGCTTTCTAAGAATTATGTTGATGTGTTTGCTTGCTTTGCTATTGGCAAGCTTTGGATCTCCAGGACTAAAACTTGTGGATGTTTATCATTTACCTTCTGCAGCTGGAGAAGCCAGGTTTAAATCCCTGCTAAAACAGGTAGCTAGTAGGTCTCAAAACAAATATCTAATATTGGTTTTCTCAGAGTAAGTGACTGATCCACCAAAGAGTCAGTGCTTGGGCTAGGAAATAATTTAGGCTTCTTCCCCAGGCCAGAGGTTCAGTTGAGAGGTGCTTTCCTTCAGCTGTTGTGGTGGGCTATGAGCCCACAGGAGCAATGTCTTGCTGCTGGAAGTCCTCAGCTTGGTCCCTGCTGATGCCTCCTGGTATCTGTTAGAGGCTAGAGTGCTTCCTGCTGCCTTGAGACAAATGAGCAGAGGGTGTGGGAGAACCGGTGGCTTGATGGGCCAGAGGCATTTTATGAGGAGCATGCAACTGGCTTTAGTGAGACAGGTGCTGCTCTGTGCTTCTTTTCCTTGTCTTCTGTGAACCTGATTTCCTCTGCTCACATCTGCTTTCCACATTTGCTGCTGCCTCAGAGCTGCTGTGCGGGGGCCCAAGTCTGTGGGGGCTGCACAGCAAAGCCCCTCCAGTGCTGGGAACTGGGGGCTGCAATGCTGTGCAGGGAGGCATGGGGGAGTCCATGTACAGGAGCACAAATCAGACTTTCTGTGAATGGTTGTCTTTATTCAAATACCAATCTCATTGCCTTATTGTGCAGGAAAAATGGTGAAGCAAAGAAATTTCACGGGGCAATGGGATTTCTTTGTCTGTAAGTGGTTTTGCTGATGTACTTGGGTGTAAGTAGGCAGAGGTCAGGTGCAGGAGCTTTAGGAGGGAACTTAATTTTCAATTTTCTTGAAAGCTTTAATGTTGGACTAACTCTGCTTTGTAATTGTGTTCTTTTGATTGAGTGTCTGTCATATTATAGATGTTCTTGGAGAGCTGAGAGGAAAAGCAGCTTGCAAATTCATTAAGGAACTCTTCCGTGAACCCTGTGATTTCCAGTGGCATATCAAAAAAATCAGCTTAGAAAAGCAGCAAGTGTTTCAGGTGCCTGGCCAAGCAGCAAACATCCTCCAAGTCATCTATTGCTAATCAGAGTCAGGAAAAACTGTTGCAATGAAAAGTGAAGTTACTTGGAAGCTGGAATGCCCTTTCATTTGAACACAGTGTTTTCATCATTTTTCTTTGTGAATTGGACACATCTGTCTTCATTATAAAGATTTTAATATATAAAAATAGGGTGTTTGGAGTAAAAGGTATTTTATTTCAGTGATGCAGCATACAATAATGAATGCAGGAGTCAACATGACCTGCAGTACTGCAGTATCTGTAGCCATTTATTCCAGGGGACTGGACTTCAAGGCTGCCCCAGAATCAGTGGGATGCAGAAGGGTCTTAAGGACAAGGTAGCAATCATATTTGTGGATTTTCTGACTCCGTGGTGTCTGTACTACTGCTAGCTTCCTCCCAATATCTTTTAAATGTCAAAAGAAATCTGAGTATCTATTCCCTTTTGAGGGGAAAATGTGGTCCCAGAAGTGTAAGAAATGTGAAGAAAACAAGAGATAAACACTTCCATGACATGATGTCAGGGGTGTGACTCGCCAGTCCAAACTTGGCTGGCGTATCGATGCAGTAAGCTGTATCCAGTAGGTAAGCAAATGGTGTCACCCTCTTCCCAGATCCCAAACAACCTCCTTAATGTGTAGGCAGCAGCCGCCGATCCTCATGGAACAAACATGTCCCCTTCCAGCAGCAGAGACAACACAGGGGCCTTTGATTCCTCCTAATTGCCTTTCAGTGTTTGTGGTCCAATTGTACAGTTTCTGCAGAAGTTCAGTAATTTTGGTTGCTGGCTTCCTCTCCTTGCTGACCTACAAATACCAGTTTTCAGGGAGAGATTTATGAGCAGCATAAAATTACCATCTTGTAAAAGCACAAATCATGGCTATAAATAGGGGTCTGGAATATGTGCAGAAGCCCCGAGGGAATAGTGGCTCTCGCTTTGTCTGCGCAGGATAGCCCTGCTAACCCAGGTTAAGGAGCCCAGCGCTCTGACTCTTGTAAGCTGGATCAGAGCCAGCCAACCTTCCCCTAATCCCCGTCCTTGCAAGGATGGAAATAACATCTGGCCAGGCTGACAGTGGTCAGGTCGTATAGGAACGGAGAGCTCTGAAAACCGAACCTCCTCAAGCCTCGTATGCATTTATCTTCCATTGCAGAACATTAGCAGGCAGAGTTTGTTTTCAGTGAGTTATTTAGCAGAGAGGGGGGATTAAGCCGAGGGCTAGCATTGATTAACCCCTGCATGTTGAGTTGTTTAACAGCGTAATGGATTAGTCATGTTTGCTGGTGACCTTTGTCAATTGAATCCTCAATCAGAAGTCTCTGCTGTCTTTTTAAACATACAGATGCTTAAAAGCGGAGTCTGTGCTAAAATGTCCCTAAAGTGAGTAGCTGGCTTAAAGCATGGGACTGGGGCAAATAGTCCTGGAATTCCTGATTTTTGGTTTGGCACAGAGTTAAGCCGTGGGCACCCCACTTCTGCAGCTGGGTTCTTCACGTTGCCCATCAAATGAATCAAAGTGCTTGTGGGCTTCTTTATGAGAGACAGGCATGAGGCAGAAGTTATCTAAGGAGACATGCATTGCTGCAAAAAGACTGAATTTTCTGTGGGACTTGGAAGACTGTTGAATGAGCATCCAGCTTGGGATGGGAGTTAATATCACCCTGAAAATTAAATCACGGTCATGCTTGGTGATTAAATAGTTGACTTTACTTAAAGGAAGGCATGGGGTAGAGATGCTGTGAGCATAATTGTGTGGAGCTCCATTGCTTTTGAAGGAGCTATGTCAATTTAAATCAGCTGAGCATCTGCTCTAGACATGCATTTCTGCTGTTAAAGCCAGGATCAGGGGAAGGAAAAATTGCTCTGTGAGGCCAAACATGACCCCAAGATGAGCATCTGTAGGAGACTGAGTGGGGGAAAAAAGGGTGATGTCCCAAACCAGGAGAGGATGGGCCAGGCTGGTCCTGCCCATGCCCCCACAGCACCCCCAGCTGCAAGAGGGCAATGCAAGGGCTCCTTGTGTTACCCAAGGGGTATGGAGGGGCCTGACTTTGCTCAGTGGAATGTCTGGATGAGGGCTTCTCAGATCTTCCATTTCCTCAGCAGTGCCGTGAAGCTGTTATACTTGACTTTACAAGCAAAATACCTTCCCGCAGCAGCCAGGAGTTTTCTGGGCTCATTTTGCTGTAGTACAAGTCAGGTCAAGAAGTTTGTTTGGTTTACTAAAGAAGATACTTCAGTTCAAACAAGATTTAATTCAGCGAAGCCCCATGGCCTCTGAAACTTGATCCCCTCTGGCCTCATGATTTATGAATACAAAGCTATGGGGAAGTCTCTCTGGAAGAAAAGAAGCTGTGTGGAAAAAATAAAGGCATTGGAGCAGGTAAGTGTTAGACACCCATCCGTGTGGAAGTGGCACAGCCAGGAGGTGTCATGAGCACTGGAGTGCTCTGCCCTCCTGGGGGGATTTTCTTCTCTGGAGGGGAGCAGCTGAGGAGGGTCTGGAGCAGGCACCCTTTAGTAGAGGGTTTGGACTGTGGTCTCTATGGCCCTGTGCTTTTGTGCTGCAAAAATGTGGACAGAACTGGAAGGAGAAGAAATCTGTAGTGGCACTGAGGTGGTTTGTTGGTGGTTGGAGGTGGGGCTGCACCAGGTGAGCAGTGATCAGGGCAGGACCCAGCCATCTTCCAGCCTCCCCTCCTGTTTCTGAAGCATCCTGCCAAATTCCTGTTGTGAGCAGCAGTAAAAAAAAAAAAGACAAAACATCTGGTCCTCATCAGGACCACAAATTTCTATGCTAGCTAAATCTCCTCCCCCCAGTGTTAATTATACAGATACCGATGTGCTGATGTATAGTTGTTGCCTGTGTGCATCGGATGCCTGTGGATGCTGGGGGCTCTGTGTGTCTGCAGAACCCCCAGCAAGCACAGTGCTGCTTCCCAGGGCTGGCAACACCACGGGGAGCGACAAAGCTGATTGCATCCTGAAGTATTTGCTGTGTCACTGTACCCAACTTTTAACTCAGTTACAAGCTACAGGGCAAATATCAGGGTTCTTGGAGATCTGGGTTGTTTGGGGACACTGCTGCAAGTGAGAGGGAGATGCAAGTATGCATGCACGTAGCTAGCTAGTTTTCTGAAAGTTGTGGGTTAGTTGTAGCTCAGATACAAAGCACAGCAGACCACAGCCTGCCTGCTACCTGTTCCCTGACTCAGTTTTGTGAGAATAATTTTAATGCCCGAGGAAAGAGCAATTAGGTTTGATATTCTGCTATGGTCCCTCTTTCTGGAACAGATGCTCCAAAGGAAGTAAAATGCTGATGGAATATTTTGCATGTCTTGAAAACGTGGCCAAAATACTTCAGACTTGTACAGAAAGGTGTCTGAGGAAGAGATCAGCCAACCCCAAATTTCAGATAGATGCAAGGGCTGGTAACAAATCCAGCGGCTTGTAGATGTTACAGAAAGACACCAGCCCTGGAATGTATCGTCCCTTAAACCATTGGGTGTCTGCTGTAGGAAATGGGGACGTGTGGGTGCTGTACCCTGGAGCCCAGCTGAACTGAGGGGTCTGGCCGAGGCCTGTACCTTAGGCCAGGCTGTCTGGCTTGCCCCAGTGCTGCCCAAACTGGAAAAATCATCAGTGCAGAGAGGGAGTAAAATACAGCAGGGAATTGTGGAAAGGTGCTGATGTGTCTGAAAAGGTGACTTACTGGAAACACTGAACAGACAGAAGTAAAAATTAGTCATGTTAGAGACCACTTGGTAGCTGGATAGGATTCCTTGAATGATTCATCCACAAAAATGACTGCTTTGCCTGACATTTTATTTCCCCTCTCTATTTAGAAAGTAGCTTAGACTTACTGAGACTGCGGCCCGTTGTCTGAATGGCTTTTTGATAGCTGGGTGGTGCGCATAGCATCCTCGTATTCTCATAATTTCTAAACCACTGCTTCAGCAAGGGGGGGAAAAGATGACAAAATTAAGGGCTTTGTCACTCCAGAAGCCCTCTGAGGAATGAACCTGTAATCTTGAGAAATCAAAGGGGAATCCAGGGAATGTTGCTTTGTGTCTTTAATGCAATAAAATTACAAATGGAAATGGCTGCCTGTAAATTGTCGGAGCTAATTGACAGAAATACTGGAGAAAAAGCTTTGGATGGAAATCTCCAGGTTTGAAGGTGCTCTGTTTCAGTGGAAGGACTAAAGGAAGGATCATCAGCTGGTGCAACCAAAATGTGCTGGGATGCTTATGTCAGGTACTAGATGTGGATAGAGTATTTCAAAAATGATACCAATTTTGGGTGTGCTTGGACACGTAAAATGTTTGCTTTTCATATTACTACTGGTAATAGGGACTAAAACCTACCTGTGACTTTTTTTTTTACCAGCTCATGCGTGGGGAGTAAACCTAGAAAATGCCATCCTTGGTCTGAAGGAGAGCACACTTGACATGAACAAGAGGGCCTGTCAGAGGGCCTCCTCTGCTGCCTGGTGCTTGCCAGCAAAGGTCGGTGTCTGAGGCAGGCGAAGGCTGAACCAGCTTGCCTGATGGTGGGGGCAGGAGCACTGATTCTCAGTGCT
Source organism: Heteronetta atricapilla (assembly GCA_011075105.1). Classification (NCBI taxonomy): domain Eukaryota; kingdom Metazoa; phylum Chordata; class Aves; order Anseriformes; family Anatidae; genus Heteronetta; species Heteronetta atricapilla. Next base: position 7,885,561 of record CM021747.1, read on the forward strand.
GTGACCACACGTTCTTGTGAAATTCATGCAAATATTTTCAGGATTACTGAAACACAGAAACCATCAGTGGGAAAGATCTCTGGTCATCCAACCCACTCACAGCAGAGCTGGGTTGTTCCCAGCCATGTATAGCTTTGTCCAGACTGATTTGATGTGACTCAGGCGATCAGATTTTTCGCCACTTCCTCTGGGAAATCTGATCATCCATGCCTAAGGAGACCTTGACATAAGGATTATTTTCCTGGTATCTTAGACTGAGTTTTATGGTACTTTCCATCCAGTAATCTCATTTAAACCATAAACTCTACCTGGTTGATGTTGTGCCCTCCTATATGCACAAGTATCACACTCAGGTGGCACAGACTGAGAACCTTATCAGTTCAGGGGATTACAGAGCTCTGGAACTGCTGTGATACAGGAAAAAAAAGATAGCTTTAGTAATGTCTGCAGAGCAGAGATGTGAGCATGGATTGCCATGCTTACAAAACCTATTCCATATACTGTAGGTTAAAATTTACAACTTCCAATTTCTTAGGCAGTTTGATATCCCCAAATTGCCAGCAATTCATTTCATGTGCAGGATTTTCCTGGGTAGGATTCCAGCACATCTTTAGGCGAGAGCTCACCTTGAAGAATCTTATTGTTGCTCATTGTGGTAGGGGAAAATGAAACACAGACTTCTCAGTGCAGCTTGAAAGCTTGCTTGTACTTAGAAGCTCCTGGTTCTGGTATTTAGCACTATCAAATAACTGCACGGACAAAAATAGTGTGGTTGAGCACATGAAGCAGGTAATGAGGGAGGATTGATGTGATCACAGTTGACATCTGTCCTGATTGGCATTGCAGTTAATCTGAGGTAGCAAGGAGGGAGAAGCACCTCACTTGTAGAAAATGGGCTATACCAGTGAGACTGCTCACCTGCATTCCTGGAATAGCAACGACAAACCCAACAATTGCTGGGAGAAGTGATCCCGGCAGATGGTGGGTAAGGCAGGCTTGTGAGCACCATTAGAGTGCAAAAATGGAGGTGCGTGAAATGGAAGCTGTCATCTGCTCGTTTGACTCCTGTCAATCCTTTTTCATCCCCGAGGAAAATTCTGAAGCCTTTCTTATGGACAGTCTTGAAAAACACCAGAGTGGCCTAGATAGAAATATCCCTACCAGGCACATGAGCCTGGCCCCTGAAGCCAAATGTCATGGGACCCGCATGGAAGCCTTGTGGTTAGGGCTCACCTTTAATCTTCAGACATGATTACGATGGACAAACTAGAGCTCAGAAATTAACTTGGCAGTCCTGTATTCAACAAAGCCTTCTCTGGGGTCGGTGCAAGTGAGTAATTGAGGAGTATCTTCATTTTTTGACCCTTGTGAAGATCACAGGGTAACTCAGGTCCTAGTGAAGTTAGTGTGCAGCCTCAGGGTTTAATGTAATGCTTTCTGTAGCACCAAGGATTATCTGCCTGCAGTCTAGACAGATTATATAGGGTTTAGCCTGGGCCATTGACCACAGATCATAGGGCACTTGGAAATAAAACCGATATGGAAAGCGAATAGCAGCTCTCCTGCTGGCCTTCCAGCCTGGCACTGGGCATGAAGAGAGGAACCAGACTGAAAGGTGAAGGTGAACTGAGTTCATCCTTCTCAACGGGCACAGCAGTGTGATTTCTGCCCTTCTGTGTTTAATATCAATGCAGTTCAAACTCATACAAGGCTTGGAGTTAACACCAAACTCAGGAGAAGGCAACAACACTGGAAAAAGAGGAGGAGTGGAAAGTCTGTTCTCTTTATAATGCTATTTCCTCTATTAAACAAACCTCTTTGACTATGAAGCATTTAAACATACAAAAAACAAGCCCCACCTTGTGCTGGCTGCTCTTTTTGCTGGTGGGGTTTGTCCTGGTGCCACCTCATGGCAAAAATCAGATTTAATTTCCACCAGAGCAGCTGAAGCCTGGACGAGCCGTCTGTCCAGCTCCCAGTGCTGGAGCTGTTTTGTAAAGGAATTGGCCACCAAAGCCAAAACAGGTGTTTAACCACCAGAGTCATGTTCTTATTTTTGTTCTGAGACGAGATTTAACTGTAGGAAGAATTCACATTAATCTGATTTAATTAATTTTGTAGCTGCTGTCGGAACATAAAGCTCTTCTGAATGGTGTTTCACCTGTAGAAAGGTGGATATTTTTTTTTCCAAATCTCTTAATTCAAAATGTCTCAGCACAAAGCTTGTATTTTTTTTTATTAAGTCTTAAATTGAATTTAAGGAATCATTTCCATGGCAACAGGTGTGAGATCATAGGTCAAGACTATGACTTCAGCATAAAGCAATCCATAAAGGTTGGGTTGGGGTAGGGATGTGTTGTATCATTACAAAGAGTAAAGGCAGGTTATAAGGTTGGAAATAAAGGGGGAAAGCTTTTTACAGATTGTACTCTTCATGAATAACATTTGCAAACATTGCTGATAGCAGTTGTCTTCCCTGATTATTTATGCAACAGCTCAAGCAATTCTAAGAAAGCTTCATTTTCAGTCTGTTCTCATCAGGTGTTCATCGTGTTTAGCTGGTTATCAGTAAAATCTAGCGTTTTTCTGATTGTCCCAATATTTACTTTCAAACTACAGGATGCCTTTGAGTTTTTTTGGCTGAATGCTGATGTTTGGCTAATTTCATAGTATATAAATGATTGCCAATTTCCGTTACATGTGTATCTTGAGTCTTTTAAAGCTCACCAGTGTCTCCCATCCTATAAACCACAGCAGAGCTCAAGGTACTTTTAGTCTAGAAAATACTTTTATATTAAAAAAAATCTCCTATTTCTTGAAGATCTTTGGCCACCTGCCCCTGCTGCAATCTATTCTTTTGGCTATTGAGATGTTACCCCAACTGGCTGCTGGAGGGATCTGGAGTTGGCAGGAGCCACACCAACTTGTGCAAGCCGACTTGGAGCCCGCAGCAGCAGATAGATGATCCAGCCTGCTCCAGCTCAGAGGCTGGCTCTTTAAACTTGGCATGCAAATGCTGGAATTTTCCAGTTTGCTCTTACAAGCTTAATTCTGTGTTTCTCTGCTATTGTTGAGGAGGGGCAAACAGGTCTGTGCAAGCTTCTAAATCACCTGGAAAGCAACTGGAGACTGACTTGGACTGCTCAGCACAACTCCCTAGGCCAGGTTCTCAACTGCTGTGTAAAGCAAACTGGCTCTGCATCTGGTGAGGGCCTAGGTTTGGGTGTTCTGGCTCTTGCTTTGGGAGCCCCTGGAGTATGGGTGGTGAGAGAGCACTGTGCTGCTCTGACCTGCCTTTATTTCCTCACCTGCTGTGCTTTCAATGCAGTGGATATCCTCCCTCCTATTGCTGTGTGCCTCTGAAAGGGAAGGTGACTTCAGCTCTTTGAGTGGTCAGGTGGCAATGGGATTTTCACCTGCAGCTGGAGAAGACAAAAAGGGTCTCGCCCAAAACAGTGGGCTGCTTGTTAGTCAGAAATGCCAGCAACATCTGGGGTGAGCAGATGAAGGGTCCTGGCACTTGTGGCTGAAGATGAAATCAAACACCTCTCCTGTCACTGAGGCTGCCAGTGCTTTGAGAGGGCTCTCCAGCTTCTGGGCAGAGATGAGGTGTCCACAGAAATATTATGGATGAAATTGGTTTGTTTTGCTATCACAACAAGTGTTACTGGGGTGGCGTCTCTGCAGTCTTCAGGGTTTGCTGGTCCTTTTAGCTGCCGTAGGTCTGTATCTGTACTCCTGAGGTTCTCTCCATGTGACCAAAGGGGACAGCAAACATCTCCCTCTGTGATGAGCTGTGTGAGTTGAGGAATAGCTGCTCTGCTCCATGCCAGAGGCACCTGTGGGCCTGTGGGAAGGACTGTCTGTGAGTAGTTGGGTATGATGGAGCAGGAGGTGCAGTGGTGATGGATGCTGCCCTTGCTGGGCTCTGTGCTGGTGCAGGGAAGCACAGGTGTTACTTGTACCGAAAGAACTTGCCTCCGGGCTCCTCCTGGATACAGAGCCCAACTTAATTTGTCTCGCCAGCCTCCAGTCATCTGGTTCCTAATGAAAGGTGGGTACTGGAAGACGCTTTCATCTGAGACGTGCCTGGGAGTGCCACTGGCACCGTACTCGCCCTGTGCGTGGCTGCAGCCAGCACGTGCGAGCGGCGTGCCTCCTCCAACTCCTGGCTTGGGCGTGCAGCCAGCGTGTGCCTCCCCTGCCTCCGGTGAGCAGCTCCATCAGCAAACAGCCTCCTGCGTGCAGCTCAGGCTGGGGCCTTTCCAGTTTTGCACGGAAGCTGATAGGGAGGGGAGGACATCCCAACAGGTCTAGGTAAAGGGAAATGCTTCCTGCTTCTTTCTCTGTGGGACTATGAGGTAGATTCTTTAGGCTCCAAGCTGAGTGCACAGGCAACACCTGTTTTTCCTTTGCTCCCTTGTACGGATCTGGTGGGATTTGGCCTCCTGTGTTTTTGGGTTTTTGATGTGCCAGCTGAGAGCAATTACCTGCCCAAGAAGCTTCTGGCAGCTCAGAGATCAATGCTGAGCAAATAGCTTGGTGTAACCCCTGTTGTACTGAGCCTTCCAGTGGATTTCCCAAAGCAGGGACAGGATGAGTGACCCCAAATCATGAGCTGTCCCCCTAATTATTGATGACAAATGGGAATGGCCAGTGGCTGTCCTGGCTCTTGTATTGCTGAGTGACCAAATTCTTGGATGAGGAGGCAGGGTGCTGAGTCCAGGTGACAGCTGTGGTTATTTCCCCCATGGACAGTAAAGGGCCTCAAGGTGCTGCTCTGCAAGCACTGGGATGCTTTGGTGAGGCTTAGGGCAAGAGTCTATGGGAGAAATTGCTGATCCTTGAAATTCAGTGACCCCAGATACTGAAGTCACAGGACTTAGGGACTTCTTGCCTGGGTGGGTGCTAGCATTGGGCATCATTCAGGTCAGCAATGGCAGCAGGTATTGATGCTAGCAAGCACTTTCAAAGCCCTTTAGTTAAGGGGAAGGCTGTGTCTGTTTGTTTTTCCATCTGCTCTGCCCATCTGGGGCTTGCTGGGGGGCTGCAGCGCTGTGTGCCCCCAGCACGAGGTCCAGCCTCTGCCAGGATCTGGGGTCTGGGAGGTGGGTGTGAAGCCTGCCTGGGTGCTGTGGTGTCACTGCTGGTGTGTGTCCCTTGTGCTTGTCACTTATGGTGCGTGTCCCTTGTACCATCCCTTGGTGTTTGTCACTGGTGCAAGGGACATGCACTGTCCTTTGGTGTTGCTGATGGTGCATGTCCCTTGCACCATCCCTTGGTGTTTGTCCCCGGGTGCAAGCCAGCAGTGCTCGGTAGCTCCACGAAGAGCAGAACAAGAGGAGCAGAGCAGTGCCGGGACTGGGGGGGGGGGGGGGGGCCCCAAAGCAGCCCCGCTGCCTCTCCACCGCCTTCCTTGCATTACCAGCCTCCTTTTCACCAATTCCTTGCATTTTGCCCCTTCCAAACCCCTCTCCCCGACAAGCCCCAGGGCTGGGGGTGGGGGGTGCTGCTGGGAGCCACCGAGCCGTGCTGAGCCCCCCCCCTCCCTGTCCCGGACTGGGGCCGGGCCGGGCTTGGGGGGCGGGCGGGGGGGCCGGGCCGGCCCGGGAGGGGGGGGCTGCTCCGCCCGGCCCTGATTTGCTGCTCGGCTCCCAGATTGACAAACTCTTGCCTTGGGTTTAAAAGAAGAAAAGGGAAGGAGGGGAGGGGGGGGAAGAGAAAAGAAAGTTTTGCGCCGCAGGAGCGAGGCAGGGGCCGGGGGCCAGCGCGGTGGAGCGAGCGCGGCGGAGCCCCCCAGAGCTTTTCGCCCATCCCATGGCTTTATAGGGCGGCTACTCTCCGGGGGGGGTGGGTTGGCGGGGGGGGGGGGCCAAGCTGCTTTTTTTTTCTGGTGTTTTTTTTTGCATTTTTTTTCCCCCCGAATTGTCCCGAGCTGGTGCCCCGTTTTTTGTGGACCATGGATACGCACACGCGGTGGAAAAGGCGCAGTTGGATACGGAGCTGCCTGCTGCTGCTGCTGGGTGCCGTGTCCCTCGGCCGGGCAGGTAAGAGGCAGGGGGACCTCCCCCGGGACCCCCCCCCCCCCACACACACTCGTTTAGGCTCCGGTGGGAGCCAGAAGCGAACCGGGGCCGCTGCGCCCTGCGAGCGGGGCTTTTGTGCGGGGCGAAGCGCTCCGAGGCTGCATTCCGGGGAAAAAAAAAAAAACCCTTCTGGAGTCTGAATGCCATTTGTCAGGGGGCCCGTAAAAGGGGAGGGGAAAAAAAAAAAAAAACTTAAAACAATAGTTTATTCGTTTTTCTTAAAGAGTCTCCCTGTTGCTTTTTTTTTTTGTGTCCTGGAGCAAAAAGCTGGGACGCGTTGGTGGAGGCTGCAGCGCTTTATATGGCCGGGCGTGTGGATGTGTTTAACCGAGCCTCTCTTCTTGCACAGCTCTCCTCCCCGAGGAGCAGAAACTTTTGTCCACAAGCGATCTGCTCTCCCCCCCCACCCCGTACATCCAAGCGGCAGATCTCACGCACAAAAAAAAAAATCTGTGCAGAGAAGTTCCTGCTCGGCTCCTCGAGGCGCGCTCTGCCCTCTCGCCTCGCCAGCCCGAGTTTTCTGGGTTTCTCCTTAAAATCGTGGCTCCTGAGCGGGGCAGGAGGAAGCGCAGTGAAGCACCAGATGTGGAGCAGCACTGGGCGTGCAGCGAGAGCCTGGGATGTCACTTGGACAGCCGGGCAGAAGCGGGGCTGAGCGCTCGGTTTCACCAAGCGAGCGCTCTGGTTTTGCAGAGCGCGTTTCCAGAGCTCTGCTTTCCAAATGTCTGCCGTCCCCTGGGTGGACGTGAAACGCCAGAGCAGGCTGGATGGAGACTTGTGGAGCTGCTCTAAGAGTTTGGTGTGCTCCCAGGGTGTTTGCTGAGGCGGCAGCAGGCACTTGGAGATGTTGGTGCACCGAGCTCTTTTTGAACAGGACTGCGAGGGGAAGGCTCGCTTCTTGGCAAGGCTGCTTCTGAGATGTGAAAAGTTGGAGTTGTGCAGGGTAACTTGAGAAACAGAGCAGTGCTCTGAAGAGCAAAGAGCCGAAAAGTCTGGGATTCAGTGTTCACACTCAGTGCTTGCGTGCCTGCTGCCTTCCCTGGGAAGCCCAGGCAATGGGGATTGCGGGGCTGGTTGTTAGCAGGGTGAATGCTTGCGGGACTCTGTGTATAGCAGTGTGACTGCAGATCAGAGTTTCTGGCTTCCTAAAACTTAAGAAAGGTGGCATATGAGGAGTGCTTTTGTTAATGGTTTGCTTGCAAAGTTTGAGCAAGATGAGGAAAATAAGTTGCCGGTCAATTAATAAAAATCACTGCCAGAAAAAGTTAGCGGCAATTGGTTCTACTGCTAGAGCAGTTAGTTCTCCTTGAGCAGAGTACTGGGGTGATAGTAGCTCCTCTTGATTCCCTCTTTGTGCAGCCAGCTTGTCTGGCCACTCTGACTTGGTGTTAGATGAACATTGAACTACCACCAGTCTGAACTATTTCAAAGGAAAGTTTACAAAGTCTTCTTTTTTTTTGTCTGTGGCCATACCGATATTTCCGTGCTTTCAGAGCATCCCTAGGCATGTTGCCTGTCAGTGTGTGTCCTTCAGACAGCTGCAGCGAAGGACCCAGCTCCTTTTCAAGTCAGCAGGTAACTTCTCTGGCAGTACCGGGTCCAGCCCTGGGCGGCAGCTGCAGGAAGCAGAGCTCTGCTCTGCCTGGAGCTAATGATGTGAGGGGTGCCTGGCTGCTGTAGGGCCAGCTCGCTGCTCCAAGTCATGGCTCTTGCAGTGAAAGCTTTGAGTTTTCTTAATGAGCCTCCTAATAGGGCATCGAATAATTTAAATGAGGGAGGAGTCAGATTTGGACCGTTGATGGCATTGACTAATGCTTTTTATAGCTTTTTAATCTTTCCAAGTTTTCTTGGGTTTTATTTCAGACCAGATTGTTTCAGTTTCAGTTTGGTTTGTTTCTGTGTGCGGAGGGGTGAAACACTTCTGTGCTCATCCTCAGCAGCAGATCTGTCAGGTATCTCCAAAGAAAGGGAGAAGAACCCAGGACAGGAGGCTTCCAGGGAAGATAGAGAAATCCCAGTGTCAGGAATGGCACCAACTGAACTGCCTCTGAACACTGCCCTTCCAGCTCACATTTTCCCCTATTTTAACAGATGATGTCACACATCTAACCTGCAAAGTTGGAGCCTGTCTATACTTTTACAAATGCCTATAAAATTGAATTGTTTTTTTGGGTGAAAACTTCTGGAAGCAGCAGTTTCCTTTAGTGGTAGAGAAGTGTAATAATGCATGGCATGCTCTTCAGAAGAAATAAAAATGCTGGAAATTATGAAGTATCCAGTTACCATCTGTTGCTTCTCCCCTTGGCTCTTCCCCAGTCATCCAGAATGAGCTAAAGAATCATCTTTATCCAGCCAGTTAGAAGTCCTTTTGTTTAATATTTTGCCAATTGAAAGCGTTGATATTGTTTTACAAGAAGAAATATGACTTTAAGCTTGGAATTGATGGCGACTCTGATTTCCAGTGTAAAACCTGGATTATGCTGTCAGTGTATTGCCAGCTTGGAACAGGACTTCAAGTTAAAAGCAACCCAGCTGTCAGCCATGCTCCGTCCAGGGGACACGGCGGAGGCATTCAGCTTAGGTAATTATTCTTCCATGTAAGCTGGGGTCAAGATGAAAACCCTTTGCAGGCCATTCCCTTAGGGGTGGTTTTTGAAGGCTGCTCTGGCGCTCGCCTACCTCTAGTGCTGGGTGCAGGAGCTGGTCCCTGACCCACAGTGGAGGAGCTGGCTGTGCTGGCTCCCACCAGAGCTAATGGGAACGCTGGCTCTGCGGTCCAAAGCACAGCTGCATTGCTTGGGCAACCGGTCACTGGGGACTGGGCCCCTTCTCATCTCTGGTCTTTAGGTTGTAGCTCTCTAAGGCAAAGTGTGCTGAACGTTAATTACTGAGCCTTTCTGATCTACAAAGATCAGAACCTGGACCTCCCTGCCAGCTGGTGTTGCTGTGTCAGAACGCCACTACTGGATCCTGGCATGTAAAATGTCTTTTTAAAAGCAAGTGTAATCCAATAAAATTAGTATTGTTCCTAGTGCATGCAGACGTTCTGCCCTAGAAAAAATAGGGAGGGACTGCAAAAGGGATGTGCATCCTTTTACATGGGTACTGTTCGGTACTGCCCCTTTTTGTTGCTGAAGGGGGATGGACTTCTCAGGTTCTTAGCATGTAGAATAGGATTGCCCAGTGTCTCATGGTTACTTGTAGCTGCATCATGTGTTGTGGGACGTGGTAATATCTGTCCCACCTTTGGGGATGACACAGTACTGTGGTTCCTGCTCTGAACGCTGCCTCCTCTGCAGTGGGGCAGTGATGTGGGAGCTCGTTCTGGTGTAAAGACTTCCATGAGACAACTGGAAGGTGATTAAGTTTAGTATGTATTACACGTTGTTCCTAAGTCTGTCTCCAGCTTGATCATCTTAACCGTGGTCTGCTTAGTGCCTGGGCTGGCTGTTGGCAGCTCCCGAGGGAACCTGTTGAAGCACCGTTGCTGTGTCTGTGCAGCAGCAGTGCTGTCTGTGATGCTCAGCCTGGCAGCTCTAATTTTAAAATACCACTTCTTTCCCTCAGAGCTCCAACACAAAAATATTTATCCCTGTCAGCCCAGCCTGTTAATGGCATGGATGCCCTATCACCCAGCAGTGTGTGCTGGACTGCTTTTCTTCTGCCGGTGGTGATGGAGCGAGGTCCTGGTGCTGTCTGTGCCTCAAAGCTCCCCATCTGTCCCGCAGCCTGGCTTCAGGGCATGGTTTCAGAGTATGTTCTCATAACTGCTTTGAATTAGATCTGTTCTCTAAGCCAAGACAAACTATTGCAGCAGATGCTAAAAAAGCAGAAGGCACTGCCGTGGCACATATCACCACTGCAGAGGCGTTTTGGGAAGTACCATTTATAGATGCATTTTTTAGGTAATGTGAGTTTTGTCTGGACTTCAGAAATAAATCAGGGAATGCTTTCCAGGAAACCACTCCTCAGACTGAATTTTTCTTTGTCTGTAGTGGTAAAGCAAATCGGCAATTGAATTTAAGTTACTTTTTGTACTTTTGTCTCATGCCCTGATCCTTCAGGCTGCTCTCTGGGTGCTGGGGCTGCAGCACAGTGTGGGGAGCAGGTGGGAGCTGCATGGCCAGCTGTGCTGTGCAAACATGCAATTCCCAAACTTCAAAAACCGCATGTAGCAATACTGGGAATGATTCCATGGAAGCAGGTTGAAGATCAGGTGCTTTTTGGGCTGACAAACCCTATATGGGGCAATCAGAGAAAGGGAGCAGAGGAGCTGGTGTAGGTAGGGTGTGAGGCATCACACCCTGTGGTTGCCTGCGGATGCAGCTGGAGGATGGAGGGATCTGGGAAGGGCTGGGGCAAGGAGCTGAGCCCAGAGGTTGTTGGACAGCAGCAGACACTGCAGGTGCAGGGGTGGCTCTTGGCCTCGAAGGACTTTCAAAGGCTTGAGCTTGTTAGCTGGCTTGCTGCCTGGCACCGGTGTTAGAGGTGGTTAGGATGGTCTGTGTACACTGGTAGAGGTGCCTGGTACAAGTGGCTTGGGAAGAACAATTGCATTTTGAGCTCCTCCTGTTCTGTTGCAGGGTGAACTGGCTTTGAGGTGTAGCAGTCCCTATGGCTGGAGAAATCCCTGCTGCATTGCATGTGGTGAAGTGCTGCATTTATCTGTATGCATGTGTCCATGTACGTGCTCGCCCAGTTTGCTTAGCAGGAACCCTATCCTTAGGAAGCAGCTTTCTATAAAACTAAGGAAAAATTAAATTTGGATTTTGGTTTGAAAACATGATTACTTCCTACACAGTTACTTCTTCACTGTGAAAACTTAGGAGAATGGAAATTCCAGTTTAAAACGAGATTATTATTTGGGAAATATACCAGGAATGAACCGCAAGTTACACCTCAAACTCCATTCATGTGGAGGAAGACTTTTTCCAGTGTAGGCTTCCCCTCGCGCCTGTAGGAAAGCCCTTAGTCTGCAGGTCTGATGCAGTGATCGAGGACATTCTGGGAATGTTGATACCTTTCAGTCATCCGTTGGAACTGGGTCAAGTTAAATATCTTCAGTATTTGCCCAAGAGTAAGTGTCAGTGTCACCACAAAGGCATCCATGCACAATTGTGCTTCCGCGGCTGGGTTCCCTGTGCTGTTGACATTTTGAGCTGCTTTAGAATGGAATTGTAGTATTTAGAATGGGATTGTAGCATGGAAGGCAACCATCTGACTAGGATGCACGGCAGGTCTGTCCTGTATGAGCAGCAGGACCTGGAAATGGCACTGTGCTGGGACCCCCTGCCTGTCCCCATGTGGGGGTCCCCCTTGGATCAGTGGTGGCTGGGAGAGCCCCCAGGGAGGACCCGTGCCACAAAAGGCACCGCTCCTGCTGCCTTCTGAACCTGTGCTGAGGTGTGGACTTGGTTGTGTTCATCTCGGTAAGGGCTGTTCAGTGCCTTTTTGGGCTCTCTTTACTTGGATTTCTCTAGTTATGGTCCCACCCTTATTATTGCAGCGCTGTCAAGAATAGCACTTTGTTGGTTTTTATTCCCTGCTTTTGGGGGGGGCTGGCTTTCTGGAGAGGTTTTAGGAGACTTCAAGACAGCGAAACCTTCCGGATGAACACCGTGCCTTCTGGGGAAAGCAGCGAGGCTCACATCCGTAGCAGGATGCGGTGCAGTGCCCTGTGGCAAGTGAGTGGGAGCTCGTCTGTGTTTGTAGGGCTTGGTCTGGCCCTGGGGAGAGCTCTGCCCCTTGTGCAGAGTTCACTTCTCTCAGGAGCCGCTTTGTACCTGCGGAGCAGAACTGCTAGCATGACTTACCAGAGTTTTAAACCTCCTTTAGCAGAAAATTACCTCCAAGATCAGGACTTCAGAGTAGATTGTGGAGAATGAGTGTGGGGCTACTGCGTAAAGCTATTTTGCTGTTGGGAGCTGAAACCTGCAAGCTGGAGGTTCCTTGGACTGGGGGAAATGAAACAAGCCTCTGAAAGTGGCTAGACTTTGAGCATCGGCAGGACACGTAGCCGTGTCCTGAGTTAGCCTCACTGGCTGTGGGTGCAAACCTTTGACCATGGTAAGCAGGGTGCTGTCCTCAGACTCTTAATATTTTCTGCCTTCTGGTGTTACCTGCTCTTTTCCTTCAGCTGATGAGGCAATGCACCCCTCCTTTGCCCTCCTGGCTTGCTTGAGAGAAGTTGCTGGGACCCTTTTCCAGCTGCAGCCTGGCTTTTTGGTGTGTACCAAAGCTTTTTATCCTTAGTAGCTCTGCTGAAGCTCATGGGGATATGTGCTGAGTTTGCAAACTGGCACTTTTCCTTAAAATTGAAACCTTTGTGTGAAACAAACAAGAAAAAACCAATATGGGAAGAATGACTAAAACAGGGAAAAAAAAGTTGAGACATGAAAGAATGGAAAAATTGTTACAATCTCATGTTATGTGGAAAAAACTTAGGTTGGCAATGGGGTGTAATTAGCCACTGGGTTACTGTCGGCAGATTTCAAGGCTCTTGAAATGAAGCCTAGCACTGAGTGAACCATCCAAATGATGCCGTGGTTTCTCTGTGGACACGTCTGGAAAATCTTTAGAACTAAAATAAATGAAGGAACTACACAAAAGGCATTTTTGAGGTTGGTTGCTCTGAGTCTGGACTCCTCTCTCCAGAAGCCAGCAGGATTCTTAGCATCATCTGGAAGCTTTCACAACGTCGAGATGTCACTTCTGAAATTAGGAAAATGATAGTAATGTATTTACAATGAAAGAAGTTTTTCTTAAAGAAGGTTTAATAAGCTGGAACGAAAAAGGATGGTTTGGGGATTGAATGCGTGGAGTGAGCTACGCCAGTGCTCGTTCCCAAGCTCTGCTGCAGCCTCTCAGCCCCTGGGCAAGTCCCCACATTTCTTATGCCCTGGGGGTCTGATCTTCTCTCCCTGCACAGATCCTGGCATCGTGTCGCTGCTGTAATACAAAAGTAAGGCTGGATGCTGATATGCCAGCAAGACCCATTTGTTTTCAAGCACTGAAGAGTTTTGAGTCCTTTTTCATCCCTGTGCCTGAGGTTATGTTCTTAGTTGTGGTCTGAGTTGTCTGCCTGAAAAATGCTTTTCCTCTGTGGGATGGTCTCTTCCTGTCTAGCAGCACTAGTGCGTTACACTCTGCAAATCCAAAAAGTTCTTTGGATTTTTTGTCTTCAGATTTTGCACAGATTGTTCTTGCAGTTTAAATGATGGGGAATAACGCAGGCCACTGTGCCCTTACGTCTGCTGCTCTCGATGCTCTGAAGCGTTGTCTGTAAGTGAAATCTGGAGGAGGTGGAGGGTCTGTTGGGCAGCCACATGTGCTTTAGTTCACTTGGAAGAAAAGCATCTGGAAGCTGGAGGGATGGAAATGGAAGCGGGGTGCTGGACAGTGAGGCTGGGACACCCTGTGGGTGTTGCGTGCTAACCCTGGGCTGTAAGGTGAGTGGATGTCAGTGTGTTGCTGCCTCAGAGCTGGAAACATTCAGCTCTTGCTGCTATAAGAAAGCAATTCCAGTGAATGCCTTGCCCTCATACAGGCCCTGGGCTGAGGGCACTTGTCCCTAGTGAGGTCAGTTTGATTTCTTGTGAAGTCCCCCATGCCTGATGCTGTATTCCTTGTGGCGCTCAGCCCACGAGACTTGGGGCCAACTTCCCCTCTATCTGAACAGGGTCTGGATTTCACCTTAAGGACCTAGACACCCTATTTTCCTGGCGAGGGATGGGGTGTGTTTCAGGGGCTGTGCTCTCCTTAGGAAGCTGCATCTTGCTGAGGGTCTAGGTGACCTGTGGGGCTTCCATGCAGCTGGCTCTGTTGGCTCGGGCTGACCCCGCATGCCATCCCTGCCTGCATCATGCTGTGCCTCTGCAGTCGGGGAGATGCTAATTCTTTCAGAGTAAATAAAGTAACAAGTTATTTTCCTGGCTCAGCTTTTAAGCAAACTGTTGAAAGCCCTTTTCTTCATGCTTTGCTTTGCAGGGGTGGGGGAAGCTGCAGCTCGGTTGGAAATGCTGCACCAAGTCAATGAGGGGAAACTCCCGGAGAGGAGAGGTCACCGAGGGGTCTGCTGCAGCCCCTGCTTGGAGGGACTCTCAGGAAGTTTTAGTGGCCGGATTTAGTTTCATTTACACGTCAGCTGGGGTTTCTATTTTCTGTGTGGACACGCAGGAAAGCTGTGCTTCGGCTGAGCGCCTCCCGTGTCCTCGCCGAGCGCCTCGCCGGCCCCTTTTCCTCTTCTCTTCCTCCCTCCACCTCCCTTTCAGTTTCCAAGACAATGCTTTGGTAAGAATTCCTTGCAGATGAATTCCTGGAGGTGACAGTGCCAGTTTCCCAGGATCTCTTGCACTCATGCAGCATTTTATATGGACTTCTGCTGGTAGGGTTCGTGCTCCTTGGGCTGCACCCCCCAGCTGTGAAATAAGCAGTGGGGTTGCGTGGTCTTGGAGGGGCTCATCCTGGATGTGCTGGAATGAGATGCGCTTGCTGTGTGCTCTTGTCTGCTGCAGGGTAGAGAGCTGGTCCGAGGGCTGCAGTTCACCAGCTGAATAATGAGCGCATTGTTTGTGTGCCCTTATTTCCAGCTTGCACCATTAAAAGTGAATAGAAAGGTCAAGGAGATGAGTCACGCTGAACACAAGTGTCATTCTGCTCAGAAGGAATGGAAAAAAAGGAGCTTCCAAGCCAGGTGCTTCAGCTGGTGCCAAACAGCTCTGTTTCACTGTATTTTGAGAGTTACAAGATGAAATCTCAGCTGAAATCTGAAATGTTCAAGCACCTAAATGTTAGCAAGGGTCTGGAGCTGGGGTTTGGCGATTGTGGTTGCCAGGGATTCTGAAACCAACTGCTGATGTAGGCTGTATGCAGAAAACCTGGATAATATTCTGGAAGCAGGCTTGTTGCTGCTGTACTGCTTTCAGTGGCTTTGCAAAACAAAGCTGGAGCTTGTTAGTAAGCTCCTCTTCTTCCTTGCCACTTCTAAATTAATGTGGTATCTCCATTTCTCAGGGCACTTTTTTTTCCAACACTTAGCAAGGCTGGTAGTGTTAAGATGCTATCCTGGGACAACATCTCTTGAACAGCTGGCAAGAAAAGCCGTGGACTTTAAGCAATGGGTCCTGGCTTGGTTGCTGCACCATCCTGGAAGGAGCTGCAGTATCAGAGCAGTGTGGTTGGATGTACAAGTCCATAGGGTGCCTGGAAATAAGCATGGGTGCACCCTATAGTTTGCCACCATCCCCTTTCCTGGCCTTAGTAAATGCCCTGTTATAAATTAAGCTTTTTTTAATTTCCTGCCCAACAGATTGACTCTACAAGCCCCAGGCAGCTGGTTAACCACACTGGCACAGCACTGAAAATAGAAATGTGGCTCTGGGTTGCACTCGGAGGGGGGAGCAGTGGGCTGTGCATGGGTTAATGCCAAGTGGGTGGGATACGATGGGGAGTTGGCCAGAGTTTTCCTTTAATTGATACTGCTGGGGCAATTTCAGTAAAGCAGCAGTGGTGGCTAGGAGGCCAGAAAACAGAAGCTGGTTCAGCAGCTGTTAATGCTCATTTTAGTGGGATAGAATTTAAGTCCTGGGCTCTCATACCTATGCGTTTCACTTTTCAGGTGGCTGAAATGCTCTCCTTTGGGATTATCAGCACTCAGGCTAATTGCTTTTTGCTGTCCTGGAAAGGCAGCACATGTGGTGTGGTGGAGGCAGTGGTGCTGGGGCACACACCCTGCGTATCGTCTAGTGCTGCTCTGGTATTTTGGCAGAACGCGAATCCTGAGAGACTGCGTAGAAATGTTTACATTTTTGATTTCCAGCCATTGGATTTTTCTGTTGTGAAATCATTTCTCTGGTGTAAAACCGATATTCCTTCAGAAAAATAACTAAAGCCCTTGACTTGTCCTCCCCCATTAAAGTATAGCTTTAGCAGGAGACTAAGCCAACCACTTACTGCACGTCTAATGCGAGATGATTTCCATAAGCAACTTCTGAAGGAGTTTGCTGGTATAACTGTTGTCCAAGCTAGCTGAAAATTCAATATAAATTCCATTTGATATCAAATGACCGGGAATGTGGGCTCTTCCCGTAATGATGTGATTTGACTTACAGGTGTAGTAAGGCAGGGAGGAGCTGATGGCTTGCAGCTCTCGCATGGGAGGATGGTGCCTGGTTTGTGCATTGAAGCCTTGGCTCTGATGTGTTGCTATTGCATGGCAGTCGACCTCTGGAGATGGATGAGGTGGTTGTAGGGGTGTTTGGCTGCTGGCAGGTAGGACATGCAGCTTCTAGGGCTGGCAGAGCTGCTCTGCGCTCCCTGCGGTGACCCTGCTGGAGCTGCCATGCAGGAGAAGTGCTGGACCCATGCTGGACGTGCCCATCGGAGGATTTCCCCTAAAAGATGTGAGGCTGTCCATCTCCCAGTTACAGCATCTGTTCCCTGGTTGTGTGCTGCACAGTGTCTTGCCTTGGAAAGCTGTCGATTCCTTGAAGGATAAGGAGTGCTTGCCTGGAGCCCTGTGGCTGCAGATGCTTTTCTTAATGAGGCTGGTGTTGTTTTTCTCTTGATCCCTTTGGGTCTTCTGCTTTTTGTAACAGGGAGGGCAGATCACAAAGAATCCCCTTGTCGTTTCTGTGATCCAAAAGCGACGTGAGGGTGGGAGGAGGAAGCAGCTTTCATCCTTGTCGCAGCCTTTTGGCACATGTGGGAGAGGGCTCATATAGGAAAACTGCTTGGAATGTTCCCTTGCAAGGGTTTGCAGGGATCGGGAGAGGCATACTATCACGTCTTGTATGCTTGGGGAGAAAGTCCCTCTCTCTGCCTCTCTCAAATGTTTAAATTACAACAATCTGTCTTTCTGCCACTGTTGGATGCTTTCCCTCCTGACCTCAGGAGCTGGGACTCGGAGGAGGAGCAACCAGCCCCCAGTGCTTCTTACCAGCTCTGGCTTTTCTAAAAACCTCACTTCTGATTCCCTGCAGGACACAAGACAGAAAACAATAAGGCCTGTATCTGCTCTGGAAACATTGATTTTTCCCAGTGCTCTTGTGATTACAAGAGATATAACAGGAAACAGTGAATCCTTGATGCACTGGAGGTTATAGTCTTATAAGATACATAGGAGGAAGGCAGTAGGCATGCTCAACCCTTCTGCTAGAGCTGGTCTGGAGGGTGAAGGCTTCTGCAGGGTTTTGCTGTGCTCCAAGGCTGGGCAGAAGTGGGGGGGACTGGGACCCTTAGGGACCACTGGGGGGACCCTTAGGGACCTGGCTCCTGCTGAACTGGGGAATTAAAGCAGTGATGTAGAGGGCATCGTTAGGCCTTGGCCAGATGGGCCAGGGCCCTACTAGCCTTGGGGACACATCCCAAATAGTGAACAGATGTGCTGCTAAAATGGGCATGATTCCCACAAGCCTAGAAATAACTGAGTCTGCCTGAGCAGAGCTGACCACTTCAGGGTGTGGGACTAGTGTTTTTTTTTTTTTCCCAAGGATGGGTCAGAAACATCTGCTTTGCAGGGGTGGGGTGGGTGAATTTTGCCACATCATTATTCCAGGTAGTGAGCTGTGAGGAACCTGGGTGGGGTTTGGGGCCCAGTGTACCTGCCCCTCTTGCTGTGACTGGGGTGGTTAGTGCTTGTTTTGCTGATGGTGGTGAAATGCAAATCTACCAAATCTTTGTCAATGATGGAAGGGCTAAAATATGTGAGAGATGAGAGCTTTATAGGAAACTTCAGATTAGGGGAATATCCCTGGACTGATTAAGCAAACCAGCTTGGGGCTCTTTTGCAGTTTACAGGACCCTCTGTATCCTGTTGCAGAGGGGCCTCCATGCCCTTAAAGATCCCTGCTTCAATGCTAGGAAGCAGAAATTAACCTCATTTGGGACAAAGCTCTTCATCTCTATGTTGCTAATTTTGGATGTGAAGAGATAATCTGGTATGCGTGCACAATTTCTCAGAAACAGATTACTGCCTTCCTCAGTGGGACATGGCCATATGTCTCCCCTCCCCTTTCCGCTCTGGGCCATAGAGGAAAAAGTGCATTTAGTTCTTTTCCTTCTCCTGAAGGACCACTGTGCTCCTGTCCCTCCAGGAAGGGCCCTGGTTCATGTTGCAAGCTCCCCCTGTTCCCCAGCTACAGTTAAGCTTTGGGACCGCAGGTCTGTGGCCTTAAGGTCAGTTGGAAATCCTAGCTCCGGAGGATCTGTGAAATGAATTCTCCTATGCTGAGGACCAAACCTGCAGATTTGTTACGAGCAATATATGGGGGAGCGGATCTGTCTCGATACCTTTCTTTCCCCTTCAGTGAGCAATGCAGAGCAGTGGCGGGGTGTCAGAGCAGGCAGGTATGTCACGTCTGCGCAATGTCAATCAACACAGGATTAAATAAGGCATGTGGAAAATTCTTCTAGGAAGTAAAGCACAGTGAGAAATAATCACTGGAGAGCTCGGGAGGTGAAATAACCTGCTCTAGACAAGCAGCAGTCTTCGTTTGTGCCCCTGGAAGTGATCCAAATGATGGATCAGCAGCCTGGGAGGAAGTAGCATACTTGGCACGGGTGAGGTGCTCAGGTCTGAGAACATCCCGGGGTGCTGAGGAAGCAGCTCTCTGACTGCCCTCAGATGCTTTGTCGAGCATGAAGTATCCCTGAGTGAATGGAAGGGAGGATGTGGGCACGGAGCTGCTCTGTAAGGCAAAATGTCTGTGCCCCTTGGAGTTGAGGGGCAAGGAGCCAGTGGTCACTGGAGGGGCTGCCGCTCCACTGAGGTCTGGCTGATTTTTCTAAATGCTAGCAGAAACACCAGGGTTTTATGTCAATTCCAAGCAACCATAGGTTAGCTTGACCCATAATGTCCTGGGTTTTAGTATGAAATTTTATTCTACTGCGTGTGCATGTAGCTATGCTCCTGCACCAGGAACTTATCTGCATCTGTCTTGGTGCTTTTTGGCTGAAATAGGCAAAATGGGCAGAAGGAGCAAGGATAGCACTGGGAGAGGGCAGAGTTCCTCCCAAGCTCTCAGGGGTTTGAGTCTTGTACATAGCTGGTATTTCCTAGGATGGCTGTCTTCATGCCAAAGTGAATGGTTCTCCCTTCCTTGCTCTGGAAAAGATCTCAGGGTATTTTTGAAGGGAAGAATGTAGTGTTGTCTTTGCCCTTCTGTAAAGGTGAAATTTGTTTTCCTGTAGTTACGAAAAATCTGCCCTTCCTGAGTCGTAAATGATAGCACACAAAATGTACACAGATTGCTTTTAAGCTACTGTATATACCTTGTACAAGGTACTTCATTCATAGCTTGTTTGCCTGATGGAGAAAATACCCAGCTTGTTCCACGTGTAGGTCAGTCTTCCCAAAATATGCTGATAACACTTCCTGGCATTTGCCTCGTCTCTAGTTTTCTAAATACTTTATCTCATTTGGCTGCTGCTATTGCTCAACATGCTTTTGCTCATTTGTGTGATGAGTGGTGCTGAGCTGCTGTACTTATCTGCGTGGTTTGGTGCCTTGATGCATCATTTGCCTTCTTGCTCTGTATATATGTAAAAATAGCAAACATCCCTTACACACATTCACGAATGGATGCACAAGTGATTGGAAGTGTCAGCATGCTCTTTTCCAGATGGTAGAAGCATGTTCCTTCATTTATTTCAAATGTCAAACTCAATAAAATTAATTACTACCAGACTTGAACTGAAGTGATAGTGATTCTTGTCTCGGTTCCCTCAGCGTGGGGTGAAGTCGCATGCTGCAAAGAAGCAACAGCCTTCAGGAGCTCAAATGCAATTGCTGGGCTGGCTCCAGGCCCTTCTGTTGCTCTTGTCCTGTTTGTGGTTGCAGTGCCAGCATCCTGGGGCTTGCTGTGATGTCTCTTGCTGCCCTATAGTAAGCTCTAGATCTACCCTTAATCTTGTGTTTTTATGATTGTCTGCCAGAGGATGCCTTTTTCCATTTGCAGTATGCTTTGAAGCTTGCAGGCTTCTCAGGGACAGCAGCTGTGGAACTACCTAAGCCAGGCAGGGCTGCAGAGGAATTGCTCTGGTCGGATGTTGAAGTTCCAGGGATGGGTGCTGGGTTTGGTGCCCAAGTTTGGGCAGTAAGGGACTGAATTCCAGCTTAGCAGCTTGGAGAGGATGCCAGGAGCTCTCCTGACCTCTGGAAACCAGGCAGGATGAGTCTCAAGGCAGTCCCATAGAAATCAAATCTATGAAAATCTATAGAAATCGGTAACAGAATGTGTTGTTTCCTGGTGGCTGTTGTCTCACTCCTGTGCTCGGTGTGCATTGTGGCTGTCCTGCTTCTGGGAACTGGGCAGAGCTTGGGCATTGTTTGGCATTGCATGCAGGCACTGGGTTTGGTATTGCATGTAGGCACGGGCTCAGGTGTGGAGCTGAGAGGCTTCATCCAAATCCTTGGAAACAATACTGTGTCTAGAGTGTTTTGTTTCCACCCTGCGTTTTACCTTAGTCTTGTAAGGGGCTTTCTAGATGATTCGTTCTAGTAATCCTTTGCACCTCTAGCACTGTGGTTTCTTTCAGATGATGCCCTGCAGCACTTCTGGAAGTGAAGCGCTGGTTTGCCATTTACTTTACGGAAATAGTTGTTATCAGAGAATTTCTAATGGTGGTTAATTTAGGATTCAAACTCAGGATTCACACCCTTGAGGTCTCCATGCCTCTCCAGCCTCTTTTTCTGGCCTGACACTCTGCCTTAGTGGCCACTTTTTCCAGTCTTTCCCGATGCTATCTGTGAAGGCTCCCTTGCCTCTGGTACCCAGAAAAATAAACAGCCCTGGCTCCTCTTGCCCTCTATTGTCTCTCTCCTTTGTGTTAAGTACAGTAATGCCTCCGAGCTACCCTGGGGCTCCTTGGTTCCCATGCCTCCCCATCCCTCTCACAAAGGACCTCTTCTCTCCCGGAGTTCTGGGTGTTGTGGCTCTGCAAACGTGCCAGTGACCCTTTGCTCGGTATGAAAATAGCCCCTGCCTTTTTGAAGCTGTCACTTATTTTTGCTCCTTTAATTAGACTTGATCCTGCTTGTATTTTTTTCCCTTGACCCTTCTCTTTTTACTGCAGTATGTTTCCGAAAAGCCTTTCGGCTCCCTTTCTACCTGCGGGTACCCAGCTGTGCTGGCTCACAGGCTCCTCTTTGGGCTGAGCTGGAAGCTTAATTGCAAGGCTCCAAACTTTCCCAAATATTTCCCACTTCTGTGTTGTAAGGCTCCCTCGGGATGGGACTGCACACTTGGAGTTCAGATTATTCTTCCATCTGCTTTTGCCTAAAGCTGGCAGCTATTTGTGTGACTCCCCCAGATACTTGTCTCTGGGTATTTTAATGCTGGTGTGATTGGATTTCAAATATTCCTGCTCAGTGGCATCTTCACCCACCATGTCTGGTTGCTTTTCAAGTGTCACAGCCAAAGACGGACCTGGAAACTTCTCATGCACTGACTGTCCTGTGCTGAGGCTGTGGTTTCTTTGAGTGTCAGAGAAAGATCTTTATTTGATGTTTCTGGTCAGACTTCAGCAGTGATGCTGTTTTACACCATGTGGGGACCTGCCCCGTGGTACCTTCCTGATGCATAGCCAAGCTGTGTTCCCACCTCATCAATATCTCGTTAATCAAAGTCCTGCTCCTGCTGCTGATGGAAGCTCTGTCCTTTGTGCAGACACGGCATTGCCTGGGAAAACATTTTCAGCTTGGTTTTCAGTGACTACCCTGAAGCATAGGCTGGAGCAGCATCCCGTGGCCACCTGGCTACCTTCCTTGTCCCCAGCTGTGCCTGCTGGCTCTGGCAGCATGCTGACAAATCTCTCTGGGTCCAGCCTCACCCCCTGCCAAGCTTACTGCCTTTTTTCCCTCTGGCTTTAACTTTTTCAGCAGGCCGTGCTGCTGCTTGGAGGAGTTACCTGTGCTAACCACCGCTACCGAGGGCGAATGCCATTTAGGCTAGTAATATATCCAAAAGTATCTTTGGGAGCTGGCTGTCCTTTGGAAGCATCAAAAGTCTCCTTTTGCTTTGTGAAGGGCTCTTACTCAGGTGACTTTGCCTGGTGTTTTTACGCACTTGAGTGTACAGGGGTGTTTGGAGGGGCTAGGAGAAGCAGTAAGTGTTGTGCTGCTCAGCCATGGTGCCTTCTGAAGTCAAAATAACTGTTATACTGTACAGCTACTGCAGTAGAGATACAGTGGGCTTGTGACAAGTGGTCTGTAGTCTTCACTGCTCTGAAAAGCAGATGCTTCATGCCAAGATACTGATTTATGAATTGACAAGAAAGCAGACTCCCTGAGCAGGCCTGCATGCATGCGGGTTGCTCAGGTACTTGGGGCTGCACGGAGGTGGCCAACAGCTGCAGTTTGCAGGCAGTGCCTAGGAGCTGGCTCCTGCCCTGGGAGCTCCTCTGTTCCAAACATCCCCGGGGCTTGTTGGAAATGGTTAAAGAGCAATAAGATGAGTGAGTTGTCCTCACAGGATGACAGATACTCGCTACAGAGTGGCAGCTGAAGGGCTTTCCAGTTGAAGCAGGTTCTTGTGCATGTGTTGGGAAGGCTGTGTTTGGGACTGAATAGCAGTGGCAAAAAAAAAAAAATCTAGTGTAAGGCCTCTAAAGTACATGCTTAATTAACATTTAATGTGTAACTCAGGTGATAAAGAAGTTTATTGGATGGTCAGGTTGGTAATGTCTAATGTGCAGAGCTGCAGATGGGCTGTCTCCATTTGTCTCTGATTCCTGTGACCTTGCTTGTATTCGCTTGTATTATCCTGCTTTTGGTAAAGAGAATTTAACAAGTATTGTAAGCCCTTAAAACAAATAGAGGGAGATGTCAAGGTAAAGGTATAATACAGCAGAGAAAACCATTTAAAGTGAGACTAACATGTCAGGGCATTGATTTCTGTGCTGCGTTTTACTCCTCTGTTTTTTACCTGCTGCAATATAGTGCTGTGGGCTATGCTTGTACTGTAGTCAAGAAGTATGGGTAGAGTGCACATCAGTACCGAGCTGCCTTTAGACAAGCTGTCCTGGATCAGTGTTTTGAAGCCCAATGCTTCCAGGGGCTGCTGAGCTTGGTGCAGAAGCTGGGTCTCATTGCTTGTAGAGCTCAGGGCACTGCGCCTGCTGTAGGTACCCGAGGAGCTGTGCTAGATCTTGCTCGGGGCTCTGGGTATGCTGTGACTGCATTTCTGAGCATCATGCAAATGATGCTTGTTGTGCTGTGTGCTCCTATACAAATTTGCTTTTTGATTACCCACCTCTTAGGGACAGCCTCTGTCAGCCTTATCACCTCACCTTATTAAGTAAATTGCCACTGAACATATTGGGATTGTTTGAAAGCAATGTAATATGCTCTCCTCGGTGGGAATAGGGCCTGGAAGAATTGTGGGGAACATATGGCTGTGCTAGGCTTCTGTGTCAAACTTTAGCTCTACTAAGCCTTTTTATTTACAAAGCTGCAGTTGTTTTCCTTTGGAGAATTCAGTTGTCTGATAGCAAATTGGTCCTTTAGTGCTACCAAAAATCAAACAAGACAAAAAGCCTGGGTTTTAACGGCCAGCACATCAAGTGTTGCTCTTCCATGGTTTATGGGCTTCAAGTGGAGTTTTTCCCATATAGCTGTGGGTTTTTTCCTTGGTCCTTGGAACTCTGAACAATTCTAGAAGCCTTTTTGGCACCATTTTAGGCTGGGGGTGGGGCAGCAAAAAAGTGGCCTTTTAATCTTTTAGCACCTCTTTAACTTGCTATTTTTTGTCTCAAATGTGGGAAAGAGTATGTTTGGGATTAAAATAGTGTTTCACTGCTGCTGGCAATGAAACTCAATTTTCTTCATCTTTGTTCTTCTCTTAAGGCAGCACCAAGAGTGCTACGAGTTTGTCATTGTCTGATTCTTGGTAGACCTCTGGAACAGCTCAAATTTAGATGAATCATTATTTTCTATGCATAATCTATATATAACTTTGTTTGCTTATACTTTATGCACCACAGTAACTATGATCTGAAAAACAAGCTTACCAGTAACACAGGAGGGGGAAACCTGTTTTGAATGGGGCCTTGCTGTGCTTTCCTCTGCCAGCCCAAGGACAGTGATTCAAAGGATGCAATGCAGTAAAACTGCTTATAAATGTGCAAAGGGTGGCCCAAGCTGCTCTGTGGAAGACATCCCACTGCTTCCCTCTGCCAGGAGTGTGCTTGTGCCTTCCTTTATGTTGCCCCCTTGGTTTGGTGCTTTTCCAGAAGCATTTCCTGAAAGCACTTGGGGGATACATGTATTGGGATATGAAAAGCATTGTTACAGTGTCTGCAAATATTACGGGCCTGACCAATCAAAGTTGTGACTGAGCTCCTAAAACCTCTGAGTACGATTAAGAGATCATGCCATGAACCAGTTCCAAGCCAATGAGAATAAGCTCAGGACTGGAGCTCTCCCCCAGATACTGAGGGGAAAAATGTTTTTGCTTACAGATGTAAAAAAGATCTCATGCAGGAAGAGCTACCCAGAGCCAAAGCCCTTCTCTTACCTACAGAAAGTCTTTACGCAGCACCAGTCACCATGCTAGCTGAATGTTATGCAAGGAAATCATCAGCTGCTCTCATTAGCTGGGAAGAAAGGTGTAGATAAATCTTCTCAGCTGCAGAATTTTTGCAACCTGTTGCTTGTGATGTGAAAGGAAGTCCTTGTGTTTGCTTTAACCCCTCAAATGTAAAATGTAGGGGCTTGAGAGCAGCACTGTGGCTGTGTGGAAACTAGTGGAAGCCCATGCATATCTTCAGCAGTCACAAAATATTCTTCTGTCTTTGAAGAAATAACTTTGGAGTCTGAAGCTGCAAGTATAGTTTAATTCACACAAGTGCTTGACTCAAGGGTTTTATTGGTGCCTTGGGACTGGTTCATGGGAAGGTTAAGTGGTATTTGTCTGCAATTTTATTGTGAGGGAACACTAATTGCTTTCTTGCTCAAGTTAAATGGGCTCACAGTGAGTTGAGCTTCTCCTTGCAGATACTGAGGGTGGCCTCTCCCTGGGCTCCCCAGGAGCACCTCACGTGGAGGTTTGGTTGAGCTACCAGTGATGGGTGTTGGTCCCAGCACTGCCTCCCTGCTGTGGGGGTGGCAGCTTCCAAAGAAAACATGGGCTGGCTTTGGGGTCTTTCCTCTCTTCACATCCATCCTGGGGGTGGGAAGATCAGTTGGAGGGGGGAGAAATTTCCTTTTACAGTCCCAGCTTAGCTTTATAGCCCTAGATAGCTTCGTTTCTGTTCCTTCTCTGCTGTGCTCTGATGGATTGTCTTGCTTTCGGTAACGTGAATCCCAGCTCTAAAGGCCTCAGGAGCACAGTAAACCTGAGGAAAGATATTCAGGATGTGAATTACGTATGTCAGCCATCATTGCCAGCTACCAGCCTGGTGGCATGATGTGGCAGCAGGGAGCAGGGGCTGGGGACAAAGCTGTGAGCTCCCTGTGCGGGAAGCAGGCTGTGCTGCAGGCAAGGTTGTGATGGGGATGTTCTCTTCGCACCTCCTTTCTTAGAAAACCTTGAAAAGCTGGAAGGGAGCTAGGGAATGGTAGCTGGAAGGGTGGCCAGGCTGGAGGCTGGGCTTGTGGGGATTCACACCAAGTCATCCCCTCTCCAGAGGTTCAAGAGCATGAAAGGGTTTGGATGCTGAGCTTGACTATTAGCTCAGAATTTGGGAGCTGGGTGCCTGAGCCATGCCACAGGAAAAGGGGCAGTGTGAAAAAGTCTTCTCATAACAGGAATGAGAGGAGTCTGCATGTGCATGGGGCATCTCCAGCTATGTGGCTGGGGGAGCAGGCATGGGATGGACTCAGTTTCCTGGCTGCTGCTTGTGGCACCAAGAAGGGTTGTTCTTATCGACTTCACCACTGTTTGGAGCTTTGCTTTAAAACTGGCTTGTGCACCTTTTCTTCCTGAAGACCACCATGAGTACCTTGGCACGCGTTTATCTCGAGTTGCTGTGCTAAGTGGTGCATTGCTTCCTGCCACATCAAGCTGGTGTGCTGGAGTTACGCTGGGCAGTCTGCATGCATCCAGGGGACGACTAGTCCCAAAAGCTAGGCTGTAAGGCAGACACGTACACAGAAGTGATTCGTCCAGGGTCATAGAATAGTGCTGCTATGAGAGCTGAGAAAACTTTGGCATTTGTGGGTATTTCTGCCAGGAGACCTCTTACCCTTTGCCCCTCAGTCTTCTGCTTTCCCAGCACGAAGCCAGCCACAGCTCTTGCTCCTCCATCCTCTGGTGTCTGCAGGAAGATATTATTCCCTAGATGTTATTCCCTTTTGACACTTCCCTGCCCTGGGTTTACCCAGCAAGCAGGAGGTGACTGAAGCAGCACTCCTTGTTGGTGCTGCTGGAGAGCTGCAGTGAGTTTTGTAACTGCCATTGGCCTCTAATTAGATGGTTAATGCCAAAGGAACAATAACAAAAGGCCTTATTTAAAACAAACCGATGTGAATAATTATGTAAATATTTGTCTGGGCCAGTGTTAGAGTCCTGGGAAAGCTTTTTGGATGGTTTTCTTGGATATTTCTTGTTAGCTTTTATAGTAGCATATTTCAATGTAGCTGCTATCTTTGGGTTTGAGTTCTCCTTCGTGTATAATGGAAGACCCGAAATGACATTTCAGTTGCTAAATGCAGCACACTTCCAAGAACAGTCAATGCAGAAATCATTGTAAGCAATTTAATGGAAAATATCTGAAAGGGGCAAAATGATTGTGCAGTGATGAGGAATCCGGTGACTTGAGTTTTCTAAAAATCAATTCTTGTCCCTCTTGGTCACTGCCACAATATGCCCTGATGGCAGCTGCTGGTTTTAAGAAAAAAGCCATGATTTTATAGGAATACTGCTCCATGATCAAAAGAAAAATAAAAACCCTCATTTTTAAACTGGCTCCCGAAGTGGGATTTCTGTCTCCTGTCACAGGTAGGGTGGTGCGGGGGGGGGAGGAGACTTTTGCAGGGCAATTAGCTCCTATTTGGCTCCTGATAACTGTGTAATGGAGAGGCTGCTCTGAGTTAACGAGGGGGTTGATGGCTTGCCTTCCTCACCTCCTGACCCAGGGTCAGAGATCAGAAAGGTCAGTCAAGGCTGAACTCTCATTTCGTGGTGTTGCACTAATGCTGCTTGCTGTGCTCAGCTCCTGGAGGTTAAAGACCCCAAGCCCCTTTCTAGCCTTTGGGGCTGTGGTGTGGGGGCATCCTGCTCATCTCGCAGTGCTCTGACTGCAAAGCCTCTCTGTGTGCTGTTTCTTAATTCAGGTGGAAGGAAATACATAGCCTACTTGTGTGTGGGTTTTTTGTGTGTTGAATGGGAGCTGGAGTGTTGTATTTGGATGAGCCTCTTTTTGTGCATGTTTGGCCATCAGCAGATTATATATAATTCTAACTAGTCCCTAAAAACTCAATTGGCTTAACATAAAATGTTGTTCTTTCCCTACTGACAGTAACAAATTCATTTAAACACCTAATCAGGAATAAGATCTGCTGAATAAATATAGGTTAAAACAGAGAAAAATCATCAGGGGCTAGCAATCTAAGTGCTGAATTTCTTCTGCCTGCATAGTCACCTTGTGTGCATCAAAACTGTTTTGTGGTGTTTGAGAACTGGTGAAACTTGTGGCTGGGGGTTCATAGTTAATGCTGGAAAACAGTCTTTAGCAACCTTTTCCATCAAGTCAAGCAGATTTTTGGAATTCATCCTTGAGCTACATTTTTTGAGGAAGAAAATCAGATATAAAGGAAATGCTAACAGTTTATTGATTTAAACATCCGAAAAGAAGAATTGGTTTTACATCTGTTCCAAAAATATTTACGTATTCAGTAGTGCTGGAAATAATTCAGTGAGCTCCTTAAAAATAAGACATTTGAAAATTAAAATTGCTTATGCTTGGTCCCATAAACTCTGTGGACAGCAAAACCCCACAGTGCTTGAGAATGAGTTTTTAGCTCCAACATGTTTGCTGTGGAAGCATCCCAGCTGGGCTACCTGTGCAGGATGTGGGGCAGCGTGATGCAGCAAACCCTTGTGTGGTTTTGCTCCCTTTTTAAGTGGCAGGGTGATGCACCGGTGATTTGAGTCTGGTTGCCAGCCCAGCTGCAGTGTTTACCATGGTGGAAATGATTGTAATTGTGGTTGCTTGTGTCAGTGCTCCTGCTTGGGCAGTCTGCTTGCAGTGCTAATGGAATTGAAGGGCTGGGCATGGCTACAGGGAGGCTGTAGAGAGGATATCCCCAAATGGTGGATGTTACCCCACACCTTGTCTGTTTTGCCTGCTCTTTCTAAGCTGTGTTGATCCATCTCTGGGGAGCAAGGAGCTGGACTTGTGTCTGTTGTATCTGTCTTAGGCTTGGTTTCTAGCTATGGCATGGACCATGTGGAGTAGATCCTTTCCCTGTGGCTATACAATGAGTCCTTATAATCCTTATAAGCATCCAGAACACAGGTGGGTTGAGGGACAGTTAGCCAACATAAAATAACCCAGAGGGCTACCAAGTCTTGTTTTAGCAGGAAAACTTTTTTGTATTTGGGGAGTTCTGAGTGAGAAGTCACACAGAGGGGTGTCATGGCCTTGATCCACATCTGCCAGACTCTGAACAAGGTGATAACCTTGTTCTTGGATAATTTCCAGGTAGTTTTGGATGGTAAAATGAAGAAGCAAGGTGCTCTGTGATGTGCTTCAGCATTCTGGAAGGACTGGGCAGCCCTGGCAGCATGCTGCAGCAGCTTGTGAGGATCTCACGCCTGCTCTAACAGCAGCTTTGTGTGCTCCTCCCTCCCCATTCTGGGATGTGATCATGTCAACTTGTGTTCAGTGCAGGAGTGACTATTCTACACTAAACTAAAACTGGTTGCAACCCACCTGACTTGAATGCACTGTTGGATCAGGCCCTAATTGCAGGCTGTAAAGAGCATTAATTAGTTGGTCATTA
The DNA here is from genome assembly GCA_011075105.1 of Heteronetta atricapilla. Lineage (NCBI taxonomy): Eukaryota > Metazoa > Chordata > Aves > Anseriformes > Anatidae > Heteronetta > Heteronetta atricapilla. The sequence continues at coordinate 7,914,589 of CM021747.1, forward strand.
CAAAGTACTTTGAAAATGCAAATGTTGTCCAAGTGCCAGAGTGTCTGGAAACACATTGCCCTTCTTGGAGCAGAGACAAAGTGGTGAACTTGCCTTTCCCCCTTGAAATGCACCTGCCCAGGGGCTTTGCTCCAGAGAGCTGCTGCTCGGAGCCCTCCCTGCAGCTGGTTGAGCCCCAGGCGGTGCAGGGAAAGGCAGTGGCTGTCCCCTAAGTCCCAGCCAGAAAATGATCACTAAAAAAGCAGGAAGGTTTTTTTCTTAAAACCTTCTCTTCTCTCAGATGAGACCTGCAGCCTGGCTGGGTTGCCCTGGGCTGCGCAGAATGGTTACGATGGAGCGTGACTTGGGTCCCCAGGGGATGCTGATGTCCCCAGCCACTGAAGCATCCTGTTCTGCACGTGTGGTCCTGTGCTGGCACTGAGCTTGTGCTTGGGGGACAGCTTGGTGTGGGAGAGATGCTCCCTGCAGCCTTCCTGCTGTGGAGCTGAGCTCTGTGCTCCTGAGGTTGGGTGTCTGCAGGGATGCTGGCTGGTTCTTCCTTGCTTCCTGCATGGCTGGCATTGAGAAACTGCTCCTAAAACTGAGCCCTTGGGCCTCCCCGTTAATCATTCAGAAGATGAAGTCATGCCCCGTCACAGTTTCCCTTTGCAGATCTGATGAGTGCGTGCTTGTGGCTCTAATAATGCAGCTCAAACAGCTCCGAGAGCTTGAGTCCGCTCGCCCTTACCGCGTGTAAAGGGCAAGGCTCTTGCCAGTAACAGAAATTCTGCAGGAAAGCTTCCCAAGATGTCACTGTGACCCAGAAACACTTGAGGGAAGCGGCGGGGAAGGGGAGAGCTTCCCCTGGCCATGGGGAGTGGGGCTGGGCCTGCTGTGGCTGTGGGCAGGGCGGAATGCGTGGCATCTGCAGCCCAGGCGTGCGAGCAGAGGCCGGGATTGCGAGGCTGGTGCTTGACCTCATTCCCTTGACCCTGCTGTCAGGACAGGCCTGTAAAAACGGCTTGGATACTGAGCAGTGGTGCTGGGCCCTGACGTGGCATGGGGCGGGGGTGGCCGGGCTCGTCCTTGTGCTCTGCCTTAAAAGGGTTTGTGCTTTTTTCTTTTTGGGGTGGTTTGCTTCAGTGGCTCCCTCTTTGGGGATGGATTTTTTTTTTAATGCAAATCCCAGTGATTTCTGCAGGGATAGGTGGGAGCCGGGATTGGGATTGTGCATGCTGGCTTGGTGCCCCATGGGGCTGTCCTTCTGGGGAGGCCACCACCACCCTTTCCCTGTGCTCATCTTTTCCCAGGATTTGTAGGATTTGGGATCAGCAGCTGCTCAGAGGGGTCAGAAATCCCTCCTGTAGGATCTTTCCTTGATGTGCTGTTGGTGTGCAGCAGTAGCCATTGCCAGCCCCTCTGTGATGGGTGTCACTGCACTACTGCTGATGGTGCTGGGCTCCCAGGAATTGCCCTGGCCAGAGCTTCCCCTGTCAGGAGATGGCTTGCCAGCATGCATCCCAGACCCTTTTAGCATCCTTCATGCTTCAAATCCCTGTGCTCATGGAGCCAGCCCTGCAAAAGCTGTGTTTTTTCTTCCTCTAGAGCAGAATCTGAAATCCTCCGTTCTTCAAAATGAATGGGATATTTGCTCCTCATCTTGAATGGGGCCGGGATTTTCCCTGAAGTCTTAAATGCTCGCCTGTTTTCTGTGAATTGTCCTGAAGATCTCTGCGTGGCATTTGCAGCGGAGATTATTTGCGTGGTTTAATTATATTCTGCAGAGGGAAGGCCTGCTATCTGCTGCTGGCTGCTAACACCACTGCTTTGTTAGAAACCCAAATGATTGATTTTTTTTTTTTTTTAAGAAAATGATTTATGCTGAAAGGAACAAAGATTATTTGATCCTCAGGTTTTAATGTAGTCTAGCAGAGCTGCTCTGATATCGGTTCTGGGTCTCTTTCTATCCCTTCTGGGATTATGCATATGATCTTTTGAATCTGGTTCTGTATAATGGTTTCCTTTGTTCACAGCTGGGACTACTTGGGCCTTTAAAAAAAAACCATAAGGGGACGACATGAGTCATTGGTGAAATATTCTGCTATCTAGAGCGATGTGAATTGACAGATTTGTTGCAGCTATTGCATCTGAGCTGATGTGCACCAGATGAGGATCTGACCCTGGACGTAGTCAGCATTTTTTGCTGTAGCATGCCCCTTCCTAGGGAACAAACTTCCAGAGCTTCAATCCTGCAGTTCAGACTCCCTTATTATCCTTCTTAAAATGCCTTTCCTTTGTCCAAATGTCATTTTGTTTTATTGGGCTGCTGGTGTGCTGAAGAATTCAAGGGGGCTACTAATTCAATCCAAAGGATGCTTGAACAATGGCAGCTGGAGCTTAAGGTTATTTTTTGTTGTCCTAGCCTCTGCCATCTTGTTTGGATAGTTAATTATCCGAGGGCTGGAGCCCAAGTCCAGCAGTGGTGAAAAGCATATAGATAAGGAGCAGAAATTGTTGAAATTCTGCAGGCACAAAGTGGATGTTGCTAAGTGAAGCAGTTTCATTCTCATCTGCATTTAGCTGTCTGGTACAGATTTCAGTACAGGAGCCTTTACCTGTTGGTGTTTGAATCATTCCTGCTATAAGCATGGATATTTAAACCTCTGGGCAGGGGCTTGGGAACAAGAGAAACCCTAAATGTGGCAAAACAGGCACCCATCCCACTGAGCAGGTCTGGCTTTGGTGCTGCTGCTCCTTGTGCCAAGGGCAGCCCCTTGGCTCGGGCTAGGAAATAACTGAGTGTTTTAGAGCTAAGAAACAATTTTGGAAAAGCATTGGAGGGGAAAAAAGCCAAACTGGTGAAGATGGAAGACAAAGGGTCTATTTGTGTTTTTCCCCAGCTGGCTTCCACGCTGGGGCAACAAGGTGCCCAGCATGCTGCTCTGCTGGGAGCTCTGGTGCTGAGGTTCAGCTCCCTTGGAGGGACCTGGACCTTGGCTGGGTTTCCTGGGTCAGGATTAAAGCACACTGCTGCTGGGTCACAGCGGGCTCTTCCTGTCCCTGGTCGCGCCAGCAATGTTGTGCCAGCAGCTCTGACCTCTCACAGCTCAGGGACTTTTTGGGCTTCTGTTGGAAATCGCTTTTTCTTTTAAAAAGAAGCAGTACTCTCTCCTCCATCTCTTCCCAGGAGGGCATTTTTACTGTGCGTTCAGGCAGCCCTGCAGAGCCCTCTTTCCCTGCTTGAGAAGATAAGTGAGACACTGGTGCTCTGCCTGATGCTGTTTGTGCAGGATATATTGACTCCATTAACTGGGGGAAATTCGGTAATAATGTCATACCTGTCATCCGAGTACCTGTAAATCCTTATAAAATGTCTCGTAATCTCAAAACACAGATGCTGGTGATTTTCTGGCTTAAAGACGACAAAAATGAGATGGGAATATGAAGGAGTGGGTTCTCTGGCTTCACTAAAGCCAGGGAGCTGCATATCCACCCTGTGTCCATCAAGTCACCTGGCACTAATGGCTCAGCCCAGGCTGTGTAGGTGAGCCCGTGACATCTGGGTCCAGGAGATGGATCTGTCCATGCTTGGGGCTGTGTTCTGCTCTTGGTGTTGGTGATGGGAATCCAGGGGGAACACTTAACTTTTGTAAGCCAAATGAGGCAACCTAAGGTAGCTGGCTAATCCTGGGCAGTTGGGGGCAAGGGAGCTGCAGTGCACCTCTTCCATTTTTCCATTAAAATTGTTCTTCCTTTTCTTTAGGATTCAACGTAATCTTCAAGGAGACACTTGCTGAAATAATCCTTATTTACCTGGTTTACTGTCACTACTTGCTGAGGGCTGTGATAGCCTGTCCATATGGAAAGGCTTCCCTTCCTAGGAAGCCTGGTGATGACACTCGGTTACAAATGCCCAGACTGGGTTGCACATTAAATGCTCAAGTTGCAGAGGGCACCTGGAGTGAGTTGGGAACAGAAATGCTTATTCATTCTCCACCTTGTGATCTCAGGTCTTTGGCAATAATTGCGCGTAAGCTGTAGTGTGACTAAGTGCTGTGTCATGAAGTCCTGAAAGTCTTTGGATGCCCTTCAACTGTTATGAAACCAGATATAGAAGAGCGGTTCTCCACTGTTGCAGGGTGACCTCTTGTCCAGACAATCAAATGTTGCAGTTTTTACATTAATAGAAGAATACATCACCTGTGCACAATAAAAGCATATTTCAGGATACTGGTGGGAACATCTGCACTTTGAAGGTACAGGGTAAAGGGTTGGAGAAAGGGGATTTTCTTGACTCCTAAGCTCTAAGAACATCGTGAGGATGCTGAAGAAATGCAAGATGCCAGATATCACTGAATAAGCTCCATGTATACCCCAAGATGGTAATAGTATTAAGTGAAAGGGGAAGGCCTAGTTTTAAAAACTAGTCTTAAACCTAGCTTTGGGCATAGCTGGGTGTGTGGTTGCTTTCTGTACACATGCTGCACTGTGCAGTGTTAAAATGCTGCTAAAGCCTCTTCAACTTCTCCATTGAGGTCTTTTGGAAAAGCAAGTGTATTTTCAACAATACCTCATTTTTCTATAGCATCTCCCACAGCTTCACTAGAAAATGTGTAGAGATCTGTGAAAGGAAGTTGTTGATTTAGGAGCTAGCTCACAAGGGGTATACTGAGTGCTGTGGGTACAGCACGGATTGCAATGACATGGAAACTCATTCTTGTCCCAGGTGTGCCCTGCTGTAAACTCGCAGGGGAGATGCAGTATTGCAGCACTGCAACTTGCTGAGATACTCATGAGGAGTTTTAATGGAGTTTTGGTGGAGTTTTCTTGTTTTCTATCTGAAAATCTCTGCTGCTGGAGTTGTTATAGTTTCATTTTAACAAATCTTCCTGAATGATAGCTAAGAAAGCTCAAACATCACACTGAAAATCTAGAAGGAAACTTAAAAGATTTATAAAACTTCCTAAATAAAAGGCCACTTGAGATAAAAAAGGACTTATCTTCCTGTACGTAGTAGGAAATAAAATTAGACTTCATAATTTACTGAAAGCCATTCTGTGCTCTTTTCAACCACCTGTTTTTCCTTCTGCCCAGTGCCTGTTGGTGATGCTCAGTGTGGCAGGGCTGGAGAAGCTGCAGCTTAGTGCCCCCTGTGAAGCAGGGAGGCCATGGATAACACCTGCCACCAGTACTGCCAGGCTGCAATAGCTTCAGTCTTCAGCTTAGTGGCAGTTTTAAATACTAGAGATTTCCTTGGGGATAAGGATTTACTTAAATGCCTTGAAAAATGACGGGGGAGAACTGTTTCGAGGCTTGTTATTTGTAATTTGGTAATCCTTCAGACACCAGAATTGCAGATACCCCCAGGTAATGTATAAGCTACTTATGTATCCTGACACTTGGTAAAATGGTTTGGGGCCCATTCAGGAGCATTGCTTCAGGTGTTATTATTATTATTACAGGCATAAATATGGCTTAGATTAATGACTTCTGGTGAAGGCTGCATATGCTCAGATTTTCAGAGTGGTTCCTAGAAGCTGCAAGGTGATCTTGCACTGAGCTTCAGCACTGTTTCCATGGGTTGTTTTCTTTGGAGGGGGGATATAACATTTTCCTGGTGATCCATCGTGCTTTCAAGAACATTAAGCTGGAGAACTACCAAGTGGGTGGTGGAAGGAGAGGAGCAGGGAACCAGTGCGATGTGCCCTTCTCTGGGCTGGCATCTCCTAGCTCCTATAGGGAGTGAAGAAATACTGAGAAATCTAGCTTCTGCAGGTGGGAGTGAAACAAAGTGCCTTGGCCAGAAAACATTATTTTAGGAGGGCTTGGGTTTGGTATTGAGCCTGGTGGAAAAAGCAGCCCAGTTTCAGAAGAGCTCGCTGCAGTTCAGTAAACGTGGTGGAATCAGATCTGACCGCTCATTCTGTTTGGGCTGAATCCCTTTGGAGATCCTGTCCTCAGGGAATTTCCTTCCCTTTCCTTTCCATAGGCTCAATGGTCTCTGGTTGAGCTTGGATATTGTGCCATGCAAGCATAAAGTCTGAGAAAGGCTGTTCTCCCCCAAAATTTCCAGCAAAGGTGTCTGCAGCGGTATGCATGGGAAACTTCTAGCAGGAGTTGGTAACCCCTTTATTTTGGGATAGAGCAGGCATTAACCATGAGGACTGAACCTGATTGCTATCTTATTCATCTTATTCTTACTAGGATTTTTGTTACACTTGCTATATCAAACTGTTTAACCTTTGTGTAGCCATCATGGGGTGCATGGAAAGCCTTTGACCTTCAGTGAAGAGTCTAGAAGTCTGGTTTTCCACCTTGCTGCTCTGTAGCTAACAAGTGTAATGGCATTAGAAAAAAAATCCTTGCTCTTGCATGTGTGCTGAAGGATCAGGAGGGCTTAAGACTTGTTCCCCTCTTGTAATTTAATTTAAATAATGGGAAGGTGAGAATGAACAACTCAGCTGTGTTGGGAACGGGGCTTGCCCATAGCCACAAGTGCTTCAGATGTCAGGGATGCTCCGGCTTCCGTAAAATGATACAGGATTTCTGACCTGCTTCCATGTCACACAGCCGAGTCTGACCAGGTGGTTTGGCCGCATTTGAGAGCGGCAGGCCAGAGCTGGAGCCTGTGTGCAGCCTGAAGCCAGTGGGTTTATTTCGTGACTGCTGCTTGATTTGCCTCCTTGTGATGTGTGAGGGGGAAAGGCAGTTGGCCACTGCTGCCCGGAGGGTGGAGATAAAGCTAAAACCAGCAGCCTATAGCCCAGGTTTTAACAGGCAATTAAAAAATTAGGAACCCAATTAACACAAATCGGTTTTGTGGTTAAAGCCCTTGTTAGACACTGAGGAATTATGGATTTAATCCCTGCTTTTGCCACTGTGGGCTCAATGTGTAATTCATCTCGGCTCTGTTAAAAGTGGGGAGTGGTGCTCTGTCTCATTCAAGGGCTTCCCATTACTGGGGGCAGGTTCTGGGGCAGCCTCTGGCCCAAGATAGCCCTGATTTGCCCTGATTTTGCCTCTTCATGGTTTGCCTCTTTGCCTACTGGGTTTATTGCCATCCTGTGGTGCAGCAGGGAACGGAGCTGCTGGTCTCCTCGGGCAGCCCTGTGCATCTCAAGCAAAAGAATGACCCAGTGTGTAATGTTGCATAGTGATGTTATTCATAAAATAGCAAAAAAAAAAAAAAAAAAAAAGAGCTTTCATATAGCAACAACTAATTCAGCTCTTGGATGCAGACCAAGCCCGGTACAAGCTTGTAAGAAATACCCTGCAGGGCCTGGCCTTGGTCAGGCTGGTCTCTGTCCTGTGGCTTCTGTCGCAGCTCCTAACAGGAGATTGCTGGGCTTAAATTTGGCTGAAAAATCAAGGGGAAATAAACTGGTTAACTGGGCATGAATAAGAGCTGCTCCTGTGTGAATTGCATCTTTCTAGAAAGAGCTGGAGGCTTTCACGCTGCTTAAATCCTACTCAGACTGGAGCTCTTAGCGCTGGAGCGTGTGGTGAAGGGTCTGAGCTGGCTCCTTGCCTCTCCTGGAGCAAGCAGAGGTGATGCTCGTGCACATCTCTAACAGAAAGGCTTTTCCTCTCCTGCTGTTTGCATGCATGGTCTGCAGTCTGTTTCCTACTTTGTGTGGTGCCCACGCTGTTGTTTTACTTTAATTTCTTGCGTTGAGCCAATTCATCACAGTTAGAGGCGTAGAGGATCTTCGAAACGAAGGTGAATTGCGCATTGTGTTTGGAGCAGGAGAGCAGCAGAGGCTGGCAGGCAGATGCTTGAACCATCCTGCACAAAGGAGGAGCCCTGCACAGGGTGCTGTGGTGCTGGGTGAGGGCGGTCGGAGGGCTTTGAGCAGGGGCAGGAGAGCAGAGCCTGCAGCCTGCTGGTGGCTGCTGGAGGAGCTCCAGCTCCGAACGCACTGCCTCGCTGCAACTGCAGCAAGAACTTTTGGCAAGCAGCAGCCTTCTGACTTGAAAGTGGTATAATTCAGTTAATGCATAGAGCTGGCAAAAACTGCTTTTGTGTCTTCACTTCCCCTCCATACACTGCACAGCTGCAGCAAGCAGCACTTACCCCATCCAGCACTGTACACCTCTCCAAGATGCCCACAACTGGCTCTAGTGCTCTGGGGCTGCTTTGCTGGGAGTGTTTGCCCAATTCTGGTCACCCCAGTGGATGGGATTTTGGGACATGGGATTTTGGGTGGTGGATTCTTCTGCAGCAGTTTCTGTTCCTGCGGGATGACTGCGTGCAGCGCTGCGAGCGAGGCTCCAAATCCCCTGCAGCCCGTGCCTGGGGATCTCGGCTGATGTCAGGAGTCTGGAATTTGTATCCCCTCCCCCTGCCTCGCTGCCTTTTTCCCCTCTTCTCTGTAAATAAATTTTGGAGGCAGCTTGGAGCTGGCTGAGCTGAATCTCCCAGAGTGGAGGGAGGGAGCTGGGAGCAGAGCTGGACTGATACTATAATCATTTTCATTGCTTATAGGCAGCTTGGGCTGTGAGTACGTAGGAATTTCTGCATGAAATAAAGCATGGTTAAAGGCAGGGGGAAGATCCAAGCTGCAAAGACAGCTTAAACAAATGTCATCCATATTCTGTCTAACAAGAATGAGAAATGAGGAAACATTACAGCTGTATGCTTCTTGGCCCTGACTCTCTCAGCTGGTTTATTATCTGCTGTGTTGACTTGGATTTGCCATATGTTTGCAATCTCTCATGGAGGACCCAATTTCTCAGGATTGTGGAAACTTTTTAAAGCTGCCTAACAATGTACGTGAGTTTTCCATGCAAATATTAGGCAGATCTTCTTGGTAACCAGAAGGTTTTTTTTTTTTTTTTTGTAAAAGATCTATTCGTATTTCTTTCCAGTGTTGGCCTCTTTGTTTTCAATGCTATTATATATGTTGTAGTCCATCCCCATGGATGAAGCCAGTGGTGTCTGGCTTTTGGAAGACCCTCTTGCAAACCCTCTGTTACCAGCTGGTCATGAGCTTTGCACCCTTGGCCATCAGCGTGGTGAGATGTCCTGGGACACAGATGGAAGCTGGGGCAGCCAGCCCAGGGGTTGTCTGGGCTATTGCACACATCAGAGCACCTGATGTGTGCCTGTCCTTGAGGATCTGAGGAATATCACTCTTCAGAGAAAATAATGGATCATGTGGCAGAAGAACACAGACATAATATATTGTCCAGGCGAGGCTAAATGAAGCTGTTGTGCAGGCGTTGGCTTGGGCACTGCCAGGGGTTTGCTGAGTTGGCTGGTTCATCTTCCTGACAGTGCTTTGCTGCGAGCATCAGGTTGAAACTCAAAACAATTTATTTTTAAGTGTTTAAAGTCGGATCTGGTTTCTCTACTTCTGGTGATGCCATCTCTTCTGACATGAGCAAGACCAGATTAGGAAACTAATGAGATGGTTTGCTTGCACTATTTAATTGCTGCTGGAGAGACCGAACTGCCTGGAGGTGACAGCCCTGGCTCTGCTGGGACGAGGTGTGAGCAGCTCCGTTAGCTTTTAACCGGAGGCTTTTGCTGCTGCACACCTCAGTAGGGATGGGAGCCTGGTGGGATGTGGGCAAGGCAGGCTGCAGTGGCTCTGCTGTGCCCTGGCAAATTCCTGGCAAAGGTGACAGACTGTGTGAGGCCACAAACCAGGACAAGCTTTTTAAAATTTTTTTTTTGCAAGCTAGGGAGTGTTTTTTCTTTTAAAGCTTGTTTTTTTTTTTTTTTTTTTTTCTCTGTAAATTTTGTTTCTTTTTTATCAGCAAGTGCAGCTGCATGCTCATGTGCATTGCTGATTGTGCAGGAAACCACGTCATGGGGGAATACCTGCCAAAGAGGCGAATTACTTGATAGCCCTCACCTGGGCTGGGGTGCAGATGCAGGGGAGGCACCCAGCTGCCTGTGCTGGAGTTGTGCTGTGTTCCTGCCCCAGGTCTGCTGGCTTTGCCCTGGGCAGGTTGGATGCTGTGCACAAAACCCTCCGAGGGTGTGAGTGAGCCTGCAGGCAGCAGGAACCACTTGAGCACTGAAGCATCACACTGGTGTTGCTCTCATAACCCACAGCCACGCTTTGGGTTTACCTGTTACTCTAGCTGCTGTGAATCACCATGCACTTGTTTTGCATGGTACAAGTGTATAACCCTTAAGGATACTTGCTGGGGAATTTGCTTTGCAATTCTTTCTCTAGCAACCAATTAATGAATGGAAATGTTTGCATCAGCAAATTTCTGGCAACCTCCTGATTTAAAACCATTTCCTGAGATCATGAATTTCCTCTGTGATGCTTAATCTTCACGGATGTGCTTGTGTGATGGAGATTGGGCGAAGACATCCAGAAAATATATAACTACTCCAGCTAATAAGATAGTATATTTTCCCTTCTCCCCTAGTGCAGACAACTGATCAACTGTTCTGTGTTGAATTAGCGTCTTTGACCAACAATTCAGCATCCTAGCTTTGAAGCTGATATTAACATTGTATTTGCAGATGTATTGAAAACTTATGTCATCTGTTACTTAAGGGGTGGAATGATTTGTGATGTAGGCTAATGATTTGGATCTGAAGTGCCAGTCCTGTTGCCTGTTAATTCTTATTTTCTTTTTTTTACAGCTGAACCTGCAGACCTCTTGAAGGTCCTAGACTTTCATAATTTACCTGATGGTATAACAAAAACAACAGGGTTTTGCACAAGCAGAAGATCTTCAAAAGAAGCAGATGTTGCTTATAGAGTAACAAAAGATGCTCAGCTTAGTGCACCGACAAAGCAGCTGTATCCTGGTGAGTATTTTTTCTTATTATAGCAATTTTTATTTTTTTTCTTATTATAGCAGTATCTGATCCTGTTCTCAGTTTCCCCAGGCGCATACAGGGCCTGGAGATGCACAATTCCTTGATTTTTGTGCATGTATACTCCCTTGGCAGGGAGTGATTCTGCTATTTTGGGGGCATGTAAGCTTTCAACCATCAAATAACACCAGAGTCAGTTCTTGTGTTGTTGCTTTTGAATATGGGGGCAGGTTTCACCGAGGGAGATGTGGCCGCTGCATACATCTGTTTCTTCCTATAGTAGAAAGTTTCTACTGTCTCATTATCACACAGTGGCATCCAGCTGGGGAGAGAGACTTGGAAGACACGAAGGAATGCAGACCGTGTTTTGCTCTGTTTGTAGAGTGCCAAGCACAGTAGGGTCTTACTCTGCGGCTGTGGTGTCTCATAACACAAATAATCACCATATAAAAGTAATAGACTGCCCCACAAGAACAGATGTCCCAAGAAAAGCTGTTTGAAGGAAATTGGAGGTTCATTAGAGCAAGCCACAGAGATGCAGGAGTTTACAAAGCCATTGGAGACCATATGGGATAAGGACTGTTCTGCTTGTCACTTGGGATGCACTGGAGACTTAAATTTTTAAGCCAAGGGTGATTAATGTAAAATGTGGTTTTAAAACTGGACACATCACCAGACATGGACTCACTGCATGAGAGCTTTGGTCTTGAACACGTCCACCCTGGAAGCTCTCCTTCCAGGAGTGCTGCTGTGTCTGTGTTACACAAATCAGGGTGGAGATGCTGAGAGCAGGTGTTGGAGGGCTTCCTAGGTTCAGCGGGGAATGTGCCTTTGAAGGTTTAGCAACAAGGCACAAAGATGTACCTCATTTGTGAGGCAGCAGATGACTGAAGCAGAGCAGACAGACATGTGCATACGCTCCTTTGGTGTTTAAGAGAATTAATGGTACAAAATCCATTAGCTAAATGAGAGGTAATGTGGCATGCCACTACTAATGTTTTTTAATTAACGTGCTGCATCTATCAGAGCCAGTCTGTCGGTGGCCTAAATGAGGACTCTGAGGCTGGACTGCAAATGTGTTTGCAACCTCGAGTTGTGTATCTCCTTCGCTGCATGCATTATCACTGAGGTTGTTTTCAGACTTCATTATTGGCTTGTTTTGACAGTAAGCAGGTGAAATACATTCTGTGGTGAGCAGGAGTGCAGTGTTCACCCTTCCAGCATGTTTTGTTTAAAATTTGAGAGCCTGGCACAAGGAGAGTGGTGTGGAGCTAGCTGTGGTGTGCCTGGGCTGTGGGCTGGCAGCTCATGGCAGGGTCAGAGCTAGTGGAGAAGCTGTTAGGTCTTGCCTCAAGCCCTGTTTTAGTCTCTGCTGAAGTGCAGAGCTGACCCTTCTGACTACAGCTGTTATCACATGCCTGATGACACCCCTCAGCCAGGTGCCTCTGTCCCCGAGGAACATCCCATGGATATGGGGAGCAGTCACCCCAGGGATGGGTTGCAAGGGCCCTGCAGCAGCCCCTGTGTCAGTGACCGTGTCCCAAGGCAAGATCAGCTCAACGTAACCAGCACATAACCAAGCTCAGAACTGCTTGAGGAAACTCTTTCAGTTTGGAGTATAAAACCAGAGCTGGTTTAAGAGCTTTTCAATAGTTGTAGCCACCATAAAATCTTGTCTGAGGGCTTTGTGGTGTGAAAACCAGCAACAATGGTGACCCCAGAATAAAAAAAAAAAGCAAGGGTGGAGTCTTCTGGCTAATACAGCCACGACTGCATGCTGCCACCTCAGACAGGTTGACCCAGGAGCATGTGGAGCTGAACTGGGGTCGCAGAACTCTGCTGTAGGAGATGCTCTCGCTTATGACCCACCTTACTGTTTGTACATCCTCTTCGAGTCCTTGGTTTGCACCTATGGTCTATCACGGGTGAGAAGATCTGGATGGTGTTTCTGTGGTTTCATCAGGCAACTTCTCAGTCAGTTCACCTGGTTGGCTGTGGAGCAGTTGAAGTAGCCCTGTCCCTCCTGAGTCTCCCAAAGCAGTCTCCCCTGCTGCTTGACAGGAGGTAGGAAGGGAAGAGCAGAGGAAAGAAGCACTGATGGTGCTTTCCATCAGATCCACAGAGGTTTTTTCAGCACATCTCTAACTAGATGTGACTTCAGCTCATGCCACCAAATGAGTGAGAGGGGAGGTAAAGACAACAAAGTAATTGCAGGGCAGTGTACCAGGGGAAATGTGGTTTTAGTCATCCCACATTAACAGGCGGGTGGGCTGTAGGGTAACTTGCCCTCTCTGCTATCAAGCACCCTAGGCAAATGTACACTGTACATAATATTTTGTGCTAATTAGAAGTTGGTGTTTTTCTAAGATGGTAATATTATTGGCTTTGCGTTCTGCTTCTGCAGCCGCAGCCAACAAAGCAATATATATATATATAAAGCCTGTCTGTTTTTCAAACCCACAAGAGTGGGAAAATCTGCTGAGATGCTCTTCCAGCAGAGGCAAGAAAGGCAAAATTTCAGTGGCAGCCAGCAAAATGTCATGTGCATTCCTTTCGCAAATTCTGTATTCTCTGCACTGCTTGTGGGTGTCTGCATATGTATTCTGTATGTATTTAAGGGCTCAGAAATCTCTATTATAGCTTGGACAGCTATCTGTGAGGAAAAGGAGCCATTCCAAAACTGGAAGCTTTCTCAGATGAAGAGGGAGGCCAGAACGTGGTGACACTGAAGCTGTTTTCCTTTGAGAAGTGGCTATGGAAATGACACCGTCTTGCACAGCAGATCTGTGTTGTGTTTGTATCGGGAGCTGGATCAGCTTGCTGTTCTTGCTCACTTCTATTACACAGTGAAAACTTTCCTGTCCTTCCCTTTACGCACCCTCCTGTGAGGCAGCATAGGGAGTTTGAAAGGACTTGGCCATGGGGTAAAGAAGCACTGATGAGCCAAATCCAGCACTGGTGCGGTGCTGTTAAATAAGATGGATGTACAGCATCTTAGATCAAGCTTGCTTAAAATGGATTGGAAACAAAGGCTTAATCCTAAACCCATTGTTGGGAGTGACTCCCTTGTCTTTAAGGGGATTTGGGTCAGTTTCCATGTGCTTCATGTATTTATTGTCATGTATATGTCATTGTGTATATGGATTTGTTTTCATACGTTGTTCAATAGCCCGGGTCACTTCTGTGACAGTGAAGGCATTGTTATTTTGCCAGGACAGCAGAGCAGTAACAGTAATGTCAGCTATAATTCATCCGTTATGGTTATTTGGGTTGAGAAACTCACGTCACCATGGAGACATCTTAATAATAATGAAAAAAATTAAAAGCAGCTTTTTAATGAGTTGGCAGCTTGTTCAAGTTGAAAGGTACTGTATTGTGGATTCATAATGAAATTTTGGACATGAACTATTTTACATAAAAGGCCCAAAACTGTAGCCTGTAATTGGAACCAGGAAGGCGTATGGTCTTGATTCAGTGCTACAGGAGGATTTGTATACAGCAGGAGGGAGATAAAGCTCAGCTCATCCTATGGGAGGCACGAAAATCAGATGCCTGCCTTTGCCAAATATCTGGCCCTTTTGTCCTAGGGGGGAAATCAGGCTATAAACACAGTACTTAATTATTGACAGAGCCCTCCATTCAGAATATGCTTTATGCTTCTTTCCAAATGCTATTTAACGGGGGTGAGGGATGTTAACTGGGTGTAAATGCAGTGTCTCCATAGGCATCCACAGGTGCCCCATTTGGGTGCTGTTTGCAATGCTGTCTGCAGCAGTGCTTGTTAGCAGAGCCTGCTGCTCGGAGGGCTTTCTCCTGCCTCTTCCACTGTCCTGTGCTGTCATCCTGTGCTGGAAAGCTAAATGCATTTAAAGCACCAGTGAATAAAGTTTAAGCAGCTCCCAGGCTGAAGAGGGTGATTTTTTTGAACTTCCTAGCTTTGCTGTGGTTAGAGGAACTCATGCCCTGGGTCCTGTACCCACGGCAAAATCCCTTATACCACCTAAGAAAAGCCTATGGGGCAGAGGAAACCTATCTGAAACTTTTGGGCATTGAGCTTGATGCTTTTTTTGTGGTTTATACGGCTGCAAATCTGCATTTTTTTTTTTTTTAAAAAAAGTGCAGCTCCCTTCCCTGCATGCTGCCAGCTGCCACATGTGTAGATGGACAGAGCACACACAGCACACTGCCTGTGGTGGAGCCACCCCACCTCGCTCTGCTGTGCCTTGGTGTAAGATTTCCCAAGCAGATACCCAGCGGTATAAAGCAACCCTTGTTCTGAAAGCCTGGACCTTGGAGGAGAAATACCCTGCAAGTCTCACGCTGCTGAAACGCAGTGTGTGAGCAGGTTATGCCCTGTAGGTACCCTCATTTCCAATGGGTCCTATCTCCGGTAATAATTTGATCAAGGAAGAACCTTTAGTAATGCTCCTGGTATTATTAAAGACCTGTTAGGGGTGTGCATCCAGGCTTATTTTCGATGCTTCTATATGAATGGCAGAAAAACAAAAACCAAGCAGCTGTATCCTGCACAGAGCATGACTTGGTGATCTTCATGTCAGCATGAGACTCAGCAAACCTTGCAAAAATAGAGACTGGTCTGCTTTCCTGAGTGGAGAAAAAACTAGGAAACTTGTTAGCTGCTTAATATGCAGACAAAATAGCATCTCCTACTGTTTGCCAGATTTATTTCTGCTTGCAGATATTTTTTCCTGTACCAACCCTGTGAGCCAAAGCCACAGAATGCTCTGTTCTGGTCTAGAATAGATGAAACCTGATGCAACTCCCCTGCTCCCTTACAATATTGAAGGGTTTTATTTGCCTAACTGGCATGGAATGCTTCATTTCCTCTGTCCTTCGGACATATTAAGTTAATTTGGAGGTTGTGTGATAAATGAAATGGAGAAAGTTTTTGCCTTCTCTCCTAAATGCTCCAGGACACACAAAGGAAAGGTTTGGTGCAAATAGATGCCAACCAGCAGCTCTTTTAGAATCTCTGCTTTCCTAGCATCGTGTTGCTGTCCCAGACCAGAAAATCCCTCACTGTGCTTTGCTTGGAAGTTCAAATGTGGGGTGGCTTTTAGCTCTTCAGACTGCAATAAGGGCTGGAAAAAGAGTTCTGAACAGTACTGGGAAGATGCCCAGGTCTGTGTCTGGATGTTCATAATGCCCTTGAGATGTGCTGCCCTGCTAGCTCGTGCAGTCTACTTGGGGTTGCAGCACATCCCAGCCTTGCATCTCAGTAGGTTTTGGAGGAAAAGGTGGATCTTCAGCTGGTAACTAAATGCTTCCCAGCATGCGTTTTTTAGGGTGCACACACCTGGAGGGGTATACAGTAATCAGCATTCTCCCCATAGATCATTAGACAGTGTTGTTGTTGTAGGGATTTGTTTTCAAGGAAACCTGACTAACCTCTTTGCTTTTCCACTCCAGCTTCCCCATTCCCAGAGGACTTCTCCATTCTAACCACTGTAAAAGCGAAGAAAGGAGGTCAGTCCTTCTTGATCTCAATTTACAATGAGCAAGGGATCCAGCAAATTGGTGTGGAGATGGGTAGATCTCCTGTATTCCTGTATGAAGACCATACAGGAAAGCCAGGCCCAGAAGACTATCCTCTCTTTAGAGGCATTAACCTAGCAGATGGCAAGTAAGTGAAATTTTGTGCACAAAGGGGAAAAACAGTACATTGTTTATATCAATACCAGCATGCGTTGAACATGATGTGAAATAGGGGTCATGTATAATGTATGTAGACACCCTTGACTGCTGCTAAAAGTCTCCTTCCTGAACTGTATGTACCCTTTGGCAAATAAACACTGCATATGAAAAGGGTGAATCATATTAGTGCAGACAGCCTGGTGTTTATAGGGATAGGAACACTGATACAAAGGGCCCTGTGGAATCAAGGAAAAAACACGTTGAGTCCCTTGCAGGACCTGGGGAGGGTGGAAGAGGGAGGTTAGGTCAGAGTTATTAGGGTGGTTCCCCTGCCTCTGGTTGAAGCGAGGTGTTCTGCCTGTTTTGGAGGGTGAGAATCAAATGGCATCATCTGCCAATGCTGTCACTTCTATTTCAAATGATATACCTGGGGTCTGCCCAAGGCTGATTTTCATCCGTTTGCAAGTGATAGCTGTCATGAAGGCTTGCAGGAACATTTTATGAAGGATTCATTGTTACTACAGTTGTTGGCTTGTTCTTGGAAGTCTGTTTAACATCTGTGAATTGTTTTTGTAGGTGGCACAGAGTAGCCATCAGTGTGCAGAAGAAAAATGTCACCTTGATATTGGACTGTAAAAAGAAAATAACCAAGTTCTTGGACCGAAGTGACCATCCCATCATTGACGTCAATGGCATCATTGTATTTGGAACGAGGATATTAGATGAGGAAGTCTTTGAGGTAAGTCATGACAGCGAGCAGCTCTGGTGACATTCCACAGAACTGACGAGCAGGGCTCTGGCTGGGGAACTTATAACTCATTTTTTTTGAGACTTGTCATGGATTTTTGCATAGAAGAACTCTGTAATGTGTAACTTCAATTTTGACTAGGCAAATGCCTTCTGCACTATTTAGTGGGCTACATCACTGGAGTTAACTCCCCTGGTTCTCTGGCTTCATGGCCTTGCTGGGGGTTTTAGACCAGCCCCTGCATGAACCTTGTAGGTCCCTACCTCTCATGCTCTCAGCTCGGTTAGCATGGGAAGGGCTCCAACTTTATCCCCATGTTATGATTTAAATCGTATTCGAAGGGTAGTAAACAGATGAAAGCATCTCCCTTACAACTCATGGTACTCTGTGGGGTTGTCAGAACTTGCTCTTTTCCTGTGCACTGGTCACTGATTCCTGGCTTCTTGCACCATGACATGAGGAGTCTCCTTGACAGATTCTTTGGCAGCCCTGTCACCTCCCACACAGTGCCTGCTTTTTAAAAAGCAAACCGAAATCGTGATGGGCGGAATGTTCCCATGAGCTCTTGTGATTTAAGCAAAGAGATAAAGAATTATTTATAGACAGAGTACATATGGTAGAAGATCTTTTCCTGTAGCTCAACAGCTAGCTTAATATATGCATTTCACTAGCAAATTCAACTTCTGTGGTCTGCTGTACTTCTGAGGCTTTTGTGTACAATAATCTTGTCCCTGATCTTGCTTGCAAGCTAGAATTGCTTCCCTGAAATCAGCGCCAGTGCAGTGGAGTGTAAATGAAGACCTATTGACTTCTCTATCTCCTTATTTATTGCGTTTGCACGGAGGAAATGCTGTATCTCCTGGGTCTCCTAACCCAGCGAAGGGATGGGGAACATCTATCAGTGGTGGATAATTAGAGCTGTAGCGAAGCCAGCCTTTGTCTGCGCTTCGCTGTCACTGGGAAGGAAAGTTCCAGTCTGTTTAACGTTACCAACATCTGGGAGCTGGTGCGCTGTAAACACAGCAAGAATGCATGGACTGAGCCCCGCTGCCAAAATCCCAGAGTTTGAACTGGATTTTGAAATTGCGTTAAGCTAATAGACATTCCCTGGGAAGTCTAACAATTAAAATGGAAAGTAAAAGCTGGGCTTAATGGGCACTGGAGCATCTCTTGCAAGTATTGGATGTTCTGCAGAAAACTGAGCAATTGCACTGGTTGCTGTATTTTAAATGGAGCTGTTATATAAAGTGGGGAGCCGTTGGACCTAGGGATCTAGTAGATCTGCTTAAAGAAATTGTAGCATCCAAACTGAGTTAGAAAACTAAATTAGGCTTCTTCATTTTGCTGCAATTTGGTGAGCACAGTCTTCTGCTTTATAGAGAACAAAGTCTCCTGGCCCTGTTGGAAATAATTTATCTAGGAGTACAAGCTCAGGGGACTTGTGAAACCTCTTAGATCCTGGGAGGTGGCATGAAATAGAGCAATTGTTCCCCTGCACTGGAGGCTGTTGCCTTGTTGTCAGCTCTGGGTACAAAACACAGCTCCGAGATCATTGCAGGCACTTCCTGAGAAACTCACTGTGGTTATTCTACCAGAACTCCACAATTAACAAGTTTTTTTCCCTACATCTTTTTCCTGTGTGCTGTAAACTATCAGTACGCTTTTTAAAAAGCAACCTCTTCTGTTCTTGGATTTATCCTCTTCTCTTTTGTTGTCCTCATCAAACAAAGAGGGTTTTCAACATACACTCTCATGCACACTAATCAAGATACCAGCAGCTTTAAACTGAATGTAATTAATAGGTTTCATGAAGGCAGTGGACTATAACCTAATTTCCTTCATATCTCAGCAACTTAATTTCCTTTAGCCCCTCCTTTCTTCTCTGCAATCTGCAAGCCTAAGCAGAAAAAGCCTAAGCAGAAACTGTGTAGAGCAGATTGTGACTTAGGAGAGCAAATTGTGGCTTGGGACAACGGGGGAGGTGTCGGCAGTGGGACTTCCAGGCACATGCAGCTCTCCAGCAGTCAGTCCAGGAGCTATGGTGGAGCTGCTGCTGTCCTGCAGGCAACTGCCCTGTGAACCTTAATTAACGTGGTGATGATCAAGTTTTGAAGTTTTCTGTGGCTGTGGAGCTGCTTGGGTGTTGCGTGCGTGTCCCTGCTGCTGGGAGCTCCTCCAGCCCCGTTAGCTGTGGGTGGGATGGGGAGCAGCGGCCGGGAGGGCTTAGGTTTTGACTCAGCTCGGATCATCAGGAGCCCCAAGTCTGGGGAATTCCTATCTGCCTTGCCTGGGCTCTCATCAGGACTGGAACCAAACAAAACCCCAAACACTTCTTGTTTTGAAAGTTGTAATTATTTAAACTCCCGGTCTAGCTGGGGTCACAGCAAAGTGGCTCTGCTGCATTTGTAGCTTGGGTGCACAGATGGTGACTTCCCCGCTCGTGCTCTGCTGCAGGAAAAGTTTGAGGAGTTTCAAAATATTTCTCTAGCGCGACATTCTTCCAGTGGAAAAAATGACTTCCTCTCATTAAAATTCAATTAGCTGGGAGGCTGTGTGGATCTCTGTGCGGCTCTGGGAACGCCGGGGTAGGTTTGAAGAGGGGCCAAGCCGAGAGCCTAGGTTGTACAAGTTGAGTTTTGTGCTGAGCTCTTGTTCGGAACACAAGTTTACAAATGTCAGGATGGGCTCTCGTGCTGGGCTCGGGCTGCGGCGGCTGGCTTCAAGCTGTGGCTGAGAGGATGCCGTTGTGAGGCAGCAAAGGGCCTTTTGCAGAGCACGAGAGAGAAAAGACCAGCCCGTGGTGCAAGACAAACACTGTTCTCTCTCTTTCTCTCTGACTGCAGGCTGTAGTAAGCAGCGTTCCTGCGGCTACAGCAACACTAAGGAAGTCAGAAGGCATGTGAAAGTGCCTCATTTTTAGAGGGATTGACCATTTCTTTTGCAGCATTTATACGTTAGGAAGCAATTTTTAGCAGTCTATTTTGTCATGCACAGAAATACAAGAATGAAGGTTGGGAAGGGGAAATCCCCAGAAGGCTGAGCACGAAAGCCAGGGGAAGCTTTCCAAAGAAAGCATCCCTGAGATGTGCTGGGTGGTGGCTCTCTCCTTCAGTGCCCCTGCTCTTCTGTGGAGAGGTCATCAACCACGGCTGCAGCTTTTTGGGATGCTTTGTGGGCTCCTGTGGGAGGCGCTTGTGACTGTTCCATGTACATACAACTTATTGCTGGGTTCAGGAGGTGCCAGGGGTCTTGCTGAGCTTTGCTCCTTCCTAGCAGGTTGAGCATCCTGGCTTGAATGTTGCCCACCCCAAGGCAGAGCCTGGTGAGGCTTTGTGTTTAGTAAAAGCAGTGTGCAGCTTGCTTAACCCCCCCGAGTGCTTTGTGGGACAGCATCTCCCCAGGGGCTGGCATCTGTGTGGGACAGCATCTCCCCAGGGGTTGGCTCTTCCAGCCAGCTGTGGTGGTCCTGGGGAAAAAGCAGCTCAGACAGCTCTTGCCTGCAGAAATCATTCTGGTTTCGCAGATGTGGGTTGAAACACAGTTCAGGTCCTGGCTCAGGAAGGTCGCTGGTGCTGCGTTTGTCCCAGAAATGGCTGTGTTATAGCAGTGAAGAAAGAAATCCCATAACCCGCAGCTGGAGGGTCTTTATGAATGGAAAGTGCTGCATAACGTCTGGGGCGGGTGCATGTCCTGTCTGTGCTGGATGAGGTGAACTTAACCCCTCTGCGATGCTGTTCTGGAGCATCTCGGTAATCCCCCAAGCTTGGTTTCTGCAACAACACGAGGCCCAGCCCTGTTTTACTGCTTAGCCTTCCTCTGAAGACCAGCACTTCACAGCGCTGGGCTGATGAACAAAATTAAATTTGTCTAGACCTTGCTGAAGTCCCAGATGTGTGTTGCCATCCATATTTCTGCTGGAAATTCCAGTTTTTTTCCAGATCCGCAGGAAGAAAACTGCGTGAGGCTGCAGGGCCTAGAAAAGAACTGCACAACACCTACCTGGTGGAGCTGGTGTTGGCATCGTTTAACGCTGTGCTGCAGATACAGATAGGCTTTTTTTCACCTTTTTAAAAAAAGGTAAAATTGATGAGGATGCCCTTATAATAACTGAGGACACTTCATGTTGATTAGTCTTGCTTCAGCTGTTTTAGAATTTTATAGGGCTGTTCTACCAGCTAAGTGGCATTTTGACCCTCTAAAAGTAACGTTGGGGTCGTGTCTGATGTTGGTGTAGATGAAATTAAATTGGTTTTCCCATGAGTGGAAAAGTTCAGTGCGTACGTTGCTTTTTGGGGTTGCCTTTTATGCCTGGCTCCTCTGGAAACAGGAGGAGCCTATTTGGTCTGAGTACCCCGTGTCTCAATGGTCTGGTTGGTCCTGTAAAAAAACCAAATGGTTTCTTCTGATCCTGCCAAGCAAAGTGCAAAGCGAGAGGGTCTCAGATACCTGTGCGTGCCCTTGTGCCAAGGCAGTGAAACCCAGAGCTGACAGGAGGGTTTGCTGGCGGCCTGAGCCAAACCTTGCCCTGGGATGAGACGTGGTGCGCTGCACGGGGCCGGGTGATGCGAAAAGGATGGCACTCCCTATTCTTTCTTTTCCTTTGTGGTTTCTGAAGACTGCTAGCAAAATCAAGATATTGGAAGTAGAGGGAAAGCGATTTGTGCTGGGGTGAGCCAGAAAGCCTGGGCGAGGTGCCAGAGGTGCTCTTAGGGCCGGGGAACGTTTCAAGGCGCAACAAGAGAAAGCAGAATTGACACGCTGGTGCTCTTAGCTGAGACATTGGTGCTGTTCAGGTGCTCTGTTGCTCTTGGGCTGAAATGCCAGCTCCCTTTTCATCTTCTGCCTTGTTTACACTTAAAAACAATTGTCACCGGGGTTGATAATCCCAGATTTCATTTCGCTATCGTCATGGCTTTCTCCCTCCCTGCCTCCCCGTGCTCTTGGCTTTAGCATTTCCAGCTCTGGAAAAAGTTCATAGCTTTTACATTTCTGTACATTATTTTTTTCCAGACTGCTCCAAGGTTACAGGACTGGATCAATAAATTGTGCTCTAGCAAAAGGTACACAACTGAAAATGGGCTTCCTATCAATGAAAGTGCATCTTGCTGTAGTTTTCGATGTTTGAGGACAGATTTAGGGCTCTACATTTGCAGGCAGATCTGCTGTTAACACATCAAATAGCCTCAATCAGCTCTTGCAGGAGGATAACTACTGCTAATACAATGGGCTTTGGGGAAACCTGGATTGGTGGTACTGTAAAATTTGCAGACTTTATCTTGTGGGGAAAAAACCTACTGTGGGAGCCTCAGCTGCAAACCTGATTCATGCCTAGATTCTCTTGTGCAAATGTAAACAGCAGTGGCAAGGCATTGGAGCACCTGGAAACATTTACTTGTTTACAGGTGAAGCAAGAAGGTCCCCAGTCTCCTCAGACCAAATACATCTTAGTGGCTATGTGGAGCTCAGGGAGGCTTCTCGTGAGCATTGTGTTAGACCCATCCTCTGCAAGACCAGGGCAGGAAGGAACTGGCCAGAGCTTGTGGTTAAGTTTATTAACACTTTGAAAATTAATTAGGGCTTTATACTAACCTGAATTTCTGTCGAGATGCGCTGCAGACACATGCTCCTGTGTATTTTCCCCTACCCCGGCAGACTGCTGAAAGAAGCTAATTTACAGTCCTGGCTGCCTGCTTTCCTAGCCCTGCCAAATCTGATTTCACCTCTTTTGCTGTAGAGCCTTTCAGGGAGTGCAAAGAGTCGATGTTTTACACCACCAGCATATACTGTGGTGTGAGATGATGGAAAATAAAATGTCCTGAGCCAGCATTTGGGTTCTTTATTGAAGATGTCTATAGCTTTCTCCGGTCTCCCAATAATTCTCCATTTAGTTGCTGGTTTTCTCGTCACTTTCTTCTGCTTTTGTTTTTTCAAAGGGATCCTCTTTAGTGAGATGGTGCACTTGAGACATATGGATTAAATCACAGAGCTAGGTTCTTCCAGAACAGCAATGCTGCCTAGAAAATGTCTGCAGTTGCTGAAGATTATGCCTCTGGATGGCTTTGCAATTAATGGTGAGATTTTAGTGCCAGGGGCCAAGCAATGCAGTCAGTCTAATCAAAACCCAAGCGTGATATTTGGCTCCAGTTGGCAAGGGCTCGCACACGGGATCGTCTTACACAGGTGCCCAGGGACGTCATCTGGTTTTATCAGCGTGTCTGCAAATGCGTGCCTGCACGGAGGGAGGGGCAGAGCCCTGTCCAGAAGCAGAATTGCAAAACAGCTGGTAAAAGTTAGTCTGTGCTTCAGGTAGCTTCGTCTTGATCCCAAAGTGACACAGCTTCATATGATTCCTATCTGTCAGGTTCCTGTAAGAAAAGTAAAGATTTGGGTGGAAACATTGGACTAATTGTTTGCATGCACTTTGCTCAAACTTCTTATTTTTTTACTTGGACTTGCTGGGTAATTGGCAGCTCAGACATCTGGACTGCAGTCAAGCTTCGTGACTGGGTCAGGGTTGCCTGTAATGATGTAGCTTTATTAGTCATAATTACAAAACACAAATATTTAATGTTTTTCATCTTTTTTTTTGCTTATTGTTAGTGATAAATTCCATTTCATAAACTGTAAAAGAAACTGCTTGGCTTGTGTAGGTAATTACTGGAGTTTGCTGGTATCGAATGCCTTCTGGCCGGTGGTTGCATCCAGTGCAAGGGGAGGGACGTGTTTCATTGTTCAAACAGACCATAAAAGCGCTTTTACTGATGCTGAAGTTATGCAGTGCATCATCTATCTTTTAATATGGCCAAGCTACACACCAGGCCCAGGAAGCTGTATGGCTTCGCTTCTTGCAGTTTGCCTGGAGCCAAGCCCCGGTTCTGCAGACAGCAGCAGAGCCCTGATAGCACGAGTTTGTTCTCGGGACTGTTAACTCTCTGTCAATGCTAGCTTCAAAGTAACACCTTTCTCTTACTGATTAATTAACGTTTGTGCTGGTTGGACTGGCCCGTGCTGAGGCAGCTGCAGCTTTGCTGTCTTGTACCCAGGAATCAGGACAGTCACCTGTAGATGGGGAAAGTTATCCACTCCGGAGCAATTTCTTGAGGGCTCCCTCTTCATTATTTGTCTGGAAAGGCATGGTGAATGCTGAAGATACGGAGTGATTAGCAGTCATTAAAATCTAGTGGTAAATATCTTCTGTAAGTGGTTGGTGCAGGATACAGGACCCTGGGCTGGGGAATGCTTGTCTTCTTCATAGTCTCCTGGACCTTGACTGCAGTAGCAGCAATGTGACACACTTTATTATTATTACAGTTCAAACAAGAAGATTTGAATCTGGCTCCCTTACTAGTAACTCCTGTAAGCTAGCTGTTTTTGAGGTTTTGCTGTTTTGGAAGTTATCTACAAGGATGCCAAGTGGGAGGAGGGGGAAATGGTCACTGGGAAGGATGCTGAGCGGTGCCACGATGGCTCCCCACCACTACTGCTCTCCTGGGCCATGGCACAGCAGCCTGCTGTGGCCCAGAGAGGACAGGCAGGCTGTTGCCCAGGTCTCCCTGTCCTGGAGAACCTCCTGCAGGGAGCAGGGACCAGTTCAAACCGCTGACATGAAAAGCTGAGAGGCCTCTTGAAGGCGAAGCCCATCCTTCAGAGTAGTTTGTCCACCATGGGGATTGCGGGATTTGGGGAGCAGAGTTGTCTGGCTGTTCCTGGTGCTGACTTGGCAGCATTTTGTGCTCAAATACTGGCAGGCAGCACCAGAGGCAGGCCCGTTACATGTGATGGATGCAGTTTGGTGCGCTGTCATTACTCCTCCAGCCCGTGGCTTCGGCTGTAGCTCCCTTCCCCTGCTGGATAGCGGGAGGGAGGAGAAGGGGGCTTGGTTTCTTCCATGGAAACTCTGAGGTGTAGAGGGCCGATTGCTCAGCCCAGACAGGGTGAGGTAATGCTGGAAACCTGAACCCTCCGGTGATGACATGCCAAGGTGTACGGTGGCGTTGTGGACATGGACGTCCCCTGGGAGCAGGCAGGGGGACGGGGCTTGGGGAGCAGAAGAGGTGCTGCAAAGGGACCCGGTGTGTGTGAGATGCTGGAGAAGAGCAAATGGATGCATGGGGAGTTTGGGAGAGATTACTTTCTGCAGCTTGAGCATGGGGGAAAAGCCAAATAGTTGTGCTATTGGGGAGAAGTTTCCAGCTGAGCTTTACTGGCAGTGCTGCTGCACAATATGTAAAAGTGATTACTGAGAGTAGTGGCGTGCCACCAGCCCGAATCAGGGCATGTTTCCCCTTTCCTGCTAATTTGGAAACCTTGTTCTGCATGTGGGAGGCCACACCAATTAGTTTTATTTGCATAAAAGCGAATTTCTGGAGCAGAAGCCTGTTGGAGGGAAACACATTCTCTTCCACATACAAAAAGCCCGATTTGCATGGTCGCAGCAAATTGTTATAGGAAGCACAAGCTTGTCTGAACCAAACTCGTGGGAGAGCCCCTGCACTGAGGAGCAGGGCCATGGGCACTGAGCCCTGGTTTGCAGGCCAGGCAGGCAGCAGGCTTGTGTCCTGGGTGACCTGGCAGCGCTCAAACTGAGGTTTCTTTGGAGTTCAGGACTTGATTGCTGTCATCCCGCCTTTGCATGACACTGCTTTATATCTGTCACTTCTCTAAGTCAGATTTTTATGTACGTAGCATCTCACTGCAGTAAGGAAGGAGTAAACCCAGCGTAGATGAGCCCGTCCTAACTAGAAGCCTCTATTAGCTGACTTTGCGTTCAACCCACTCCCTTGTCACTTAGGTACGAACAAATGAAACACATGTTCCTTACACATGGTGAGGCCTTTTTATTTTTATATATATATTTTTTTGAGGCAGTCTGGGCTGCTTGCCAAAGCCCAAAGGAAAATCCTAGCCCACTCCAGACATCCCCAGCGTGCAGGTGTACTACTTACTTCGACAGAGCCAAGCGGGATCGAATGTATATGTTCGCAATAAATACATCACCCCGGGGACGGGAGCTGGAAGAGGGCATTCCTAATGAGTTGTGCAGAGTATTGGATGGGGTTTGTGTATTTGTGTGTGTGTGTTTTCTATTCCCTCCAAGAACACGGAAAAAAGTCTCTCACCGTGGGCTCATTGTTCTCCACACGTAGCCGCACACTGGCCACGGTTCAGGAGGTCAGGCCTGTTTGAACAAACAGTGCTCTGGCCACTGAAGCGAAATGTGTGGGGAGACGAGAGAATTTGTGGTGAATATTACATTCACGCACTGTTCTCTGCTCTGGAATGTCTGCAAACGTAGCAAGGTTTTCCTGGGGCTTTGATGCCTTGCATAAGCAAATTTTATCTGCAAATTGTTTACCCTTCTCCAGCTTGCTGCTTGGAATATTGAAATGTGAGCTGTGATGCTCAGCTACTGCTGGGCACGCTGTGCCCATTCCTGATCTGTAATGGGGTTTTGTTCAGATAATAACCACGTTCCTGGGCTGAACTTCACATCTGCTCTTCAGGCCGTAGGGTGCACAAACCCAGCTCTTCTTTTGGGGTAGAAAGCTTGGGTAGTGCCCTGTGAGGTTTGTTACGGGAGCTAAGCAAGATGGCTTCAGCATGAGGCTTTTTGAGGTGGGAGATGCTGCACTGAGGTTCTGTTGCAGGAGAAAAAACATCTTTCTATTTGAACACTGTTCAAACATAATTGCAGAAGTGGTTTGGAGTAGGGAGAAGAGGTGTGTGAACATCTGAGAAAGGACAGGCCATGGAGTCTCCTGGGGAAAGACGGAAGGAGAAAGGTGTATGGACAAGAGGCATTGCATATACCAGTGCCTGTTAGCTCTGCTATTCATTTTCAGCTCTTTCCTAAGCATTACTGCCCCAATGTGCAGAAGTGTTGGGAAGCAGCAATAGGAATCTGCACCGAAGTTTCCTTCTGGGGTGGTCCCAGCAGATGTGTCCTGCCCTCCGTGCTCCATGGTTTGGTGATCATTGCTTGCCAAATGCAGGAACACTTTCCCAACCAAAATTTGGTGTGAAGTTGAATTCTGAGTGTGTCAGCAGATATCCCCACGGCTAAGTGCATAATCCCACTTACATCCTGAGATAGCTTTGGCAGCCAGGTCTATTTTCCCCCATTCCCTTTAATCCATAAAACCTGGATTCTGTATTTACCACCTGGGGCAGAAAACATTCCAAGTCCTGATTAAAAGCCTCTGTGTACACAAAACCCTTGATCCTGAGCCACCTCGGTGCGGAGGGCTCGGATAAAACCCCAGGGTGGATCTTGGGGTTGTGGCAGTGTGTGAATGGAAAACCCTTCAGCAGAGCTGAGAACGGCAGCTCAGCTTCCAGGTTAATCCAAGCATTTGGGGAAAAAATGGGATGGAAGCAAGGGGCGTGCAGCTCAGGTACCTCTGTGTTCAGAAGAGCTCCAGCTGGTGTGGGATGGGAGCAGGAAGCCCTGATGTGCTGCTGGAAGCAAAGCCACCCTTTGGTGATGGAAGGGAGCCCAGGGGAAGCTGGAGCCTTCCAAAGCTTTGGAACTTGCCTGGGGCTTTGTGCCAGAGCTTGGAAGCCTTTGGAGTGGGGAGGGGAGAGGATGGGAAATCCAGGAAGGAGCATCAAGGGGCTGCACCTGGTTGCTCTTTCTGCCCCTGTAGTGAAATTGGGAATTGTGCAGTGGAGCTGCCAAATGCTAACACTATGTTAGAAGTGTGCTTGGACCTTCACGGATGGCAGCGACTGGGTGCTTGCTGGTGACTTCAACTTGGTATTTTTGCCTCTTTCTATTCTGCGCCAAGGTGGAGACTTTTTACCACCTTCCCTTTGCCTCTATTTCCATTGCGTCTCCCACCACGGATAGGGATGGAGACAAAGTGGAGGCGATTCTGGGCTCAGCACCTCCCAGGGCCATGCTGCCACCCTGCTCACACAAGGCTAAGCAGAAATGAAGCATCTACCCCTACTCCAGCTCCTTGTGGCCCCAACAGCGACCTCTCAAACACGTAACTCAGGCCAGCAGCTCCGTTCCCCCACGACATATTTTCCACCGTGCGAGCGCCCCGCACAACGCTCCCATATCCAGCTTGGTGTGGGCGGCACAGCGTGCAGGAGCTGATCTCGTTCCTCATTTTCCATAGACGAAAGGGAAATAAATCAACGTGAAACCGGAGCCAGGAAACAGCAATGCTCAGCACGGGGAGGGGGGCGAAGACACAAAAGAGCAGCGCCGCGATGGGCCGCGCCGCAGCCTGTAATGAGGGAGAATCTGTTTTTAAACTATCCCTTATGGTTCACACATATGTCATTGAAAAATAACTTCTAGAGGAAAAAGCCAGCCCCTCGCTCGGTTATTAGTGGATTATTTGGTTTGGATGAAGAGGGGAAGTTGGAACAGCGGGATCAGCACTTGGTAACCCGGTGACATCAGGAGATGGAGTTGGATGGGGGAAATGTAGCACAAAATGGAATGGGAAAGAAAATAGGGAGCTTGAGTATGTGGTCTGGGCTGCAAGACCACAAGAAGAAACTTGAAGGCTGGGCAGCCTTCGGCGGCCTCTCCTTTCTAATTTGGGTTTAAGTTGAGTTTTCAGAGGCTGCGTGCAGAAACATATCTTGGATCAAAGGGCACTGCCCAGTGCCGACCCCTCGGACTGTGGTGGACAGGGACACCAGCTGGGCCCTGGGGGTGCCTGCTACAAGGGGTGATGAGAAATGGGACCTGGAGAGTGGACGAGCTGGCAGGGGAGGTGGGTGAAGTGCTCCAGGAGCCATAGAGAGCAAGGGAAATAGGGGGCTTGAGTTTTTTTTCCAGGGGTTCCTAGTGCCTGTGACATTGATGGAAAAAAAATACATATCCTAAATAATACATATATATCCTAATTAGTGATAGAAGAGCTGGAAGTGAAGTGAAATCCATCCAGGAATAAAAATAAACATCCACAACTTGTTTCAAGGAGAACTGTAGCCTGTTGTTAGTCGCAGGACCGCGGTGCTGGTCAGGGTGGGTTTGCTGTTGCTCGGGAGCCTGCAGCATCAGATGCTGATAAACGCCAGGCAAAGCGTGCAGGGGTTTGAGCCCCTCTGGGCTTCACATGGGCTGCAGTTACGTGGTTTGTGTTAAGCCAGAGACTGGATTCAGTGATTGGATGGGGCTGCCGGCCTGGCAATGCCAACCTGCACCCAGCCTCGAGCACCCCATAGGCAGTGCTCGTGAAAATCTCTCGTTTCTTACAGCAGTCCCTGACACGAAGCCAAACTTCCCTGGTTCCAGTTGCATCCCAGTTTGTCCCAGCGGTTGGTGTCGATGGGCTCCGAGCCCTCCTGACGCACCGTGAAGTTCTGTGATTATTGAAAAAATGTTTTGAGTTGTCTAATTTGCTGCTTGAAAGTGTTCAGAAGCATAACCTGATTTGATGCTCCAATTAGGGAGCGAGGCTGCACCTCATCTCGGCCAAATCGGCTCCTGTTTGAAAACCACTGGAAGGAACTGCTTGAGAAACTTGTGCCGTGCAGTTATTCACGCGTTATTTTGCAAGCAGTTTGGAATGGCTAGTGACTTTAAAAACAAATGTATGAATTCTGTATAGATGAGTTAAAATATCCCATCTCTTGAATAATCCACTGCTGCGAAGTCGCTCTTAGCTGGTGTTGATATTGCTGAGAAACAGTGGTTGCAACTATTAAAAAGAATACTTGTGAACTCAGCGTAACTTGTGAGCAGTCTTTAAAGCATTCCTTCAGAAGTTACCCTATGGATTTGCACTGTTTATAGCTAAACATTTGTAACCTGGAATAAACCCACAACCACCCCATAGGGGCTCTGCCACGAAGGTTGTGTCTGGGGTAGGAGTAAAAACAGTGACAACAGAGCACACGGTGATTGCGGGACATCTATTTTTAGGGATCAGTGGTGTAATTTGTCTGCATGGAGCGTGACATGTTGATTTGAAGTTAGCAAATGAAGAGTTTGAAAGCAGAAATCACAGAGCGGCAGGCTGCTGTGTGGTCATATACAGAGGGGGGAAAAAAAATAGCTCCGTGGTTTGCTCCTGGTGTGCTTGCTGGTGAGCCAGTGATGATTACAAGCCTGTTGTACAGATGGATAAGTCACTGAGCGAAGGCTCAGCCGAGGTCACCTGGGTGGCAATGCCAGCCTGAACGTGACCAGTGCCTGATGACAGGTACAACAAACCCTTGGGCTCTGTCCCATGTCATCCCTCTGAGCTGCCAGGGGACCCAGCTAGCTGAGATAGAGAGATTCTTGGTTTTCTCCTCTGCTCTTCTTGGGTCTGGAAAATTGAGGAGGAGAGGGTGTCTGCTATGTATAGGCAGAAACACAAGAACCGCTTATTTTGTGGTGCTTCAGCTCCTCTTTTTCCAGTTGCTGCTGCAATTGGGAACGTCAGATGCTGTGAGATGAGTCAAATCTGCATTCCTTCTAATTTGTCTCGTGGTTGCTTAAAGCTTTTCCTATGGCAGGAACATTAGAGATGTCTTGTTCTGAACGCTCCTATCGCTGATCAGAAGTGAGCTCGTGCTGCACAGCCCCCCTTCAGACAGTGAACTTGTGCGATGCCTTTCTTTTACCTGGCTGCCTCTTTCCATGACGTTTATAGGAATTTAATTACCTTGAGCCTTTTCCCTCTGTCAAATGTGGTTGCAATCAGCCGTCAGACTGAAGAGTTATCGAGATAGACAGACACACCTGTAGCTGCATGGAGATCACACATGGCTTGCTTTCGGGGGAAAACAGCTAAAAAATGCACTGCTGTCCTAACAAATTCATTAGACGGGAATGCTTCCTCACGCGTTAGAGTTTAAACCTTCAGATTAAATAACTCAGTGGGGTTTCTCGTGTACATGAGGATGAATATTTAGTTGTTAGCGATGCAATTCCAGAGGTGGCCAGGAGGCTGGGCCATTTCTTTGAAGGTGTTTCCCTCGTTTCCCTGCTGTACATGCAGGAGGTGTGCTCCAAACGCTTCCTCTAGGTGGGAATCCTATTAAAACAGACACTTCTGCTCCTTGTGCTGGCAGAAGCGCTAGCGCCGGGTGATGGGAGGCAAGGTGTAAGATCCCACACAAGGAGTGCACACACAGCAAGTCTGCCAAGGACCTCCACCAGGTCTGACCTTAACACCTCGCATCCTCTAGGCGATGGCACGCGTGTGCCAAGTCCCTCTGCCAAGCTGGCCGTGCACGCAGGGAGGCTGAAGCTGCTTCTCCCTCGTTCCAGCTCTTCTCAGAATCAGGTTTCCTACTTTTCAGTCAAAACTAGAGAGGGGGAAAAGAGATTCAGGCTATTTACCATGTTATGGGAGCTTTTGGGCAGCCAAAGAAAACTGAGTCAACTTGGAAGAGCTCTCTGCAGTCAGCTTTTTATCTTCTCTATTTTTTTTCTTACCCTGCCCCAGAAATAGAAAGAACACCTTTGCCCAGCCAGCAACTCCAAAAAGAGGCCAGCAAAGGATTTATTTCTTCCAACCAGGCCTGAATAGTACCATGGTTTAGAATGGATCACATTGCAAGGCTTCCATCCCAAAGCTACGAGAACTTGTTGGGGCTTTGACAGCCCCAGCAAACCAAGGGGCTCTGGCTGCTGTCAATTTTCTCTCCTTGGCAAGTTGTTAAACTGCAGGAGACCTGCGAGGGCTTCTTAAAAGAGAGGGGTGTCAGCTGGCCAGGAGAGCCCCAGCAGGCTGCTTGTGGAGGAGATGGATGCGGTTCTTCATCCCTCAGCCCCAAAATCTCCCTGGAGCTGTGGCACCGAGGGTGTTGGCTTCCTGCTCTGCTGGGGCTGAAATGGGGGCACTGGAGGGAACAAGAGCAGGTTTAGGGGCTTGGCTTTGCATCTGCTGCAGGAGTCTCATAAAAATTGTTATTGCCTGACTTGGGTGGCTGGTGAACAGGGATAAATGGCACATGCTCAACTGGCTTCACTCTGGCCTGGGTCAGTGCTTTAGGGACAGGGTTCAAGGCTGGTGGAGAGGTGCAGGGTGCCCCCTGGTAGGATCCGTACCTTTTCCCCAGGTCAGGTCCATCCCTGGGGCTGTCGTGTGCTGGGTGCTGCAGTGAGCAGCGTGTGCTCTGCTCTGGGGAAATGCCCAGGTTCTCTTCAGACACCCATCAAGAGCTGTGCCTGCCAAGTCGCAGCTTTCACAGGAAGAGGCTGGCGATGAGGATTAAGCCCTGGCTCCAGAAAAACCTCTAGGAATGCCTCAGGCTTTAGCAGGGTGCGTGCCCCATGCTTCAAGTGGAAGCTAATTCCTTAGGAAGTCAGCGTCTTCCAAGCATCCAAATGTTTCCTGGAAAACTCCTCTATCAGTGGAGGAGCTCTTTCAAGTCAGCAGGGCTTAACATCTGCATCTATAGATATATGCATGTCTGCTTCAAGTACACGTACTTAGGTGCACAGCACAGTTGTGTGATAACGCGTGTAAGTACCGTGGCTGCAGAGCCAGGGTTAGGGAGGCAAGTAGGGGGGCTACGGAAAAAGCTTTCTCATCGCTTGTGCGCTGACTGAAGTGGAAATGCCCTGGAAAAGTCTCAAAGTCTCATGTTGCAGGGTAATTAGACCATTAGTTAAAGTGTCTATACGCAGTGATAGGTTTAGTGTTGCACATACAACTTTAAATCTGGTACTTCTGAAGTTTTGGAGTCTTGGCAGCTTTAAAAAATAAAACATGTTCACGAGCAGGTTCTTTTCAAAAAAAAAAAAAAAAACAAAATCAGCTTCAGTCTTGTGGCCTCACATTGATATCTCACCTTTTTTTCAGCCATTATGAGATGTGCATGTAGGGGCACCTGCACCTATGCATACGTATATGAACATACCTATATCAAATCTCTGTTGTGGATAACTTAACCTCCAGCTGCTACTTTAGGGAGAAAATATTTACTTCGGTGTGATGAAACTTGAACTAGGAGTCATGCAGTTTAATAAAAATGTGTGGTTTGGATTCCTTATTCTTTTCATATGTTTCTAATCTACTGGGGGGGAGGGGCTCTGACATCTGCTGAGAACATACAATTTACCCTAAAAAAAAAAAAGCTGAGAAATGCTCATTTTGCAAATCTAGAGACTGACCTTCCAATAAGAAAATAAAATTTGAGAGTAATATCCTCTTTATTGGGGAGGAGAGAGGTTGGGGCTGTCAGGGCTTTTCTTCTTTTCTTTTTCACCTTTAAAAACCTGAGCTGTGCTATTATTTTTCCCCTCTTTGTGAAACAGCTACAGACACATCTCATATTATTTTTGCCTGTGTTACCACGGTGCTTGGCCAGGCTTTAGAGAAGGAGTGAGTATAAAGCAGCCTTTTGTAACACCCTTCTCCCCGTCCCTCCTTCCTTCCAGGCTGGGGCTACACAGTTTGAGGAAGCTGTTTGATAGCAACGCACTTTCTATGTCCGTAAATGCTTGTTTCATGCCCCAAAATCCAAGCAGATAGATGGCACTTTGTTTAAAAAGACATAAAACATATAAAAATAGCAAAAGGAGCTGAATATCTGGGCACCGTGGCTGTTGATTTAAGAATCTCTCTCTTTTTTTGGGTGTTCTAGCAGTCTTTGTATTTGCTTTATTTTTTTCAAGTCATCTTGGCTGCCTTTTCCTTTCCTGTAGTCCTGGCTGCTTCGCCCTGCCCACACCATCCGTCCCATCACAGCAGTTCTGAGAGGGACCTGGGTTAGCAGGAGGGCAGGGAGCTTGAAAAGGGAGAGAAAAACCAAAGCCTGCAACTGTTCCCTCTCCGAGAACCGCAGCGCGTGACGGTGATGCTACCATGTTTGCAGCAGCTGCCGTAAGGCCGCCTGTGTGGGGCGTGAAGAGAACCAGCAGCCAAGGAGCCGTTTCTCAGCACGGCTTCCTCTGGGTGGGTCCGGCTCCCTGGTGCAATTAGCCCTAAGAGTTATTAAAAGTCCTCATCAGCTTTGCGGCGTGGCCGCTGTCTGGCAGCTCGCAGCACCAGACGTGAGTCAAGGGAAAGCTGGACGTTTCCCCGGTACGTGCATGGGGCCACTGCTGCCTCCTGACCCAGGATGCTCCCGCGAGAGCCTCTCAGCTACCATGGTCATCTTCATATTTTTTTTTTTAACCTCCAGCTTTTTTTTTTTTTTTTTTTCTTCCTGGAGAAAAGCCCACTGCTGCCAGCAGCTGTGCCTCTTGGCTCCCTGGGTTTGGCCGGGGTTTCTCCACCTCAGAACCAAAAGCAGCGAGCCCTGCGTTGTGCAAGAGCCTTGCGGTGAACGCTTTGTGGGTTTGATGCTGTCTGTGCCTCTGCCAGTGCCGCCTGCTCTCCAAGCTGCCTGTTTTTTGGGGCGGAGAGGAGAACAATCCTGCTGTCCCTTAAATTCCTGGATCTTAGTTGAATGGCAGGTTGCTAATCCGCCTTATCTGGGATTTTCCACCCATTTGGTGGATTTTGGGATAAGAACTGTTCTCCAAGGTTTGGGTATCGGCTTTTAGCTGGGAAAAACACGTCTCAGTCTGGAAGCAATGCTTGTTTCTGGCTTCTAGGGCGAGCCACAGGGTAGCAAGGCACATGCGATGCGCATATAGAGCTCCATCCAACCACTGTAGCCCCTTCAGAGGCAGTCAGGGTCAAGGCTGAGTAAGGTTATGTACAATTGCTGCTTTTGGGGCCTTTAAGCTGGTGATTAGATGTCCTTTCTGAAAGGACAAGGGTTTCAATTAGGCGCTGTGCCGGGGGATGAATTGGTGCTGGCGTGGGAAGGCAGCGCGGGGCCGGGGAGCTGGTGCAGGAGGGTGGGGGCACATGGGTCCCCCAGGCAGCGAGCCCGGGGCTCCTCTTGGGCACTTGCCCATTGTTAAATGGCTCTTTGAGCATCGCCAGGCTTTTCCTTCTCATCCCTTTCTCTTTGGGGTATTGACTGTCCCTACACGAGATGCTCTATGGGTGGGACGTGAGAGCTGTGGAGTTGGGCAGCCGAGGGGAGGGCGACTGGAAAGCTACTGGTGGAAGGATGGGCCTGGGAAGGGAAAGGCTCTGGGCTGCTGGAGTTTGGGGAGGATTCCATGGAAAGTCTCAGGGAGAAATTGGGGATGATTAATGGCCGTGACAAGCTCAGCTGTTTGGAAAGGCAAGAAAATCTTTCAGCCATTACGAGTAGGAAACTCTCTGAAATAGCGGACGGCTCCGTCCGTTGCCCGTAGAGCGCTGTTGTGTAAATAATCCATACTGCTGATTAATGCGGTGTATATTGTCTTTGGGAATTAGCTCTGCGCTGTCACTTAGGCAAAAATGGACTTTGGCACATGCTCGGGCTCTGTGTGTGCCTCGGTGACTGCTGCGGGTGCTCGGTGCTGAGCCTGGGGCCGCAGGCGCTGCCTGAGGAGTGCTTACATTACCTCGGGACGTTATTTACATTGCCTGGCTAGTGGAGCCGAGGCCAGGGGGAATGGAATAGTAGCCACTCAAAAATTAAGCTTGCTGTAGAGTCTCCCCCTCTGTTAATGACTTGGGTCCTTGACTGGTATTTGGGTATTGGCAGAGTGACGGTTTCTTCAGGGGAGCTTTCCAGAATGAGGAAAGCCATCTGGCTTTTGCGCTCTTAGAGAATCGCTTGTCCTTGTCTTTTGCTAAGGAGTTGTTGCTAAGCTGCTCGTGATTTGTATTGCTGTGTTAGGCTGAGATCTGTCATAGCCAGCGCCGTGTTGTGCTGTGGCCTGTGCAAGCACACAAGAAATCACAGAATCATTAAGATTGGAAAAGCCCTCCAAGATCATCTGGTCCCACCATCACCCTACTACCAATGTTACCCACTAAACCACATGAAAAAAATGAGTATGAAAAAATGAATATGAAAACTTGAAATTCCTAAGGAGGTTAACGACCTTAGAGCTAAAGGGCTCGTTTTCTTGTTGCTGTGGTCAGGGAGGGAGGCACCCAGGCTGTTCAAATAATTGTTGTAGTTCTTTTGTTCTCAAAGTTTAACATCAGAAACGCAGGCAGCTTCTCTTTGAGGTGGGAATGCAGAACTGGGCTGGATGTGATGAGAGCTGGGTGTCCTGGGGTACCTCCTCTCCAACGCGGAGTTGCAGGGAGAAAGAAAAACCATCATCAGCCCTTGAGGAAGGTTTTTACTTGGTTTTAGTGAAACTTCTGTCCCTTTCCTGCAAAATAAAACTTGCTATTTTCTACAAAGGGCTCAGAAGAGGCTCCTATCTGCCAGAAGCCAGGAGGGAGCCATTCTTGTGGTGACTCGAGCCCAGGAGGGGAAATAGCAGAGGTCTCGCAGCAAAACCGTCCGTCCATTCCTGCAGCCCCCTTTGCACAGGACAGGGAAGCAAACATCCGGGTTGTCTGCATCCAAACCACCAAGTATTCGCAGCTGACTCATGACTGCGTGTGAACCGAGCCCTTCCCTTTTTTATTTTTATTTTTTACTGAGCCAGATCTCCAACTGCTTGCTTCCAATTTTTAAAATCTTAAAAATCTAATTCTGTAGCGCACCATCTTTGGAGGCCTGAAGGGTGTCCCTCGGGTGTCCGTCACTCAGGCTTGGCCAGCGAGAGCAGGTCAGGATGCGGGCACAGGGGGGACGAGGCTTCGCCTGACCCCACTGCTGCTGTTTGGGTTCTCCTTTGCAGTAGCTGTGTTTAGAGGACAGACCCTTGGGTGATGCCAGCACCACGGAGGATGCACTGACACTGAGCAGTCACCCTTGTGTCCACCTGGGTGTCCTGCTGTACCAGCAAGGGGCCGTGGTGAATTTTGGGTCATCTATTGCTTCTCTTCTTCACCGACCTCTCCAACACCTCTTCTCTGCACACATGGAGCCCTGCACAGGGCGGCTGTGGTGTCCATAGCAGGGAGCCTCTGTCCATGGGCGAGTGCTAATGACAGCTTTTATCAAGTGGAACATCTGAGGCTGGCAGGCCATCTCCGAGACAGGGATTAGGATTTTAGAAACGTGCTGCTGGGATCTCAAAGCTTTCACTTCACCGTAGGGCCCCACTGAACTTCTGCTGCTCTTAAGCCAGCTGATGGGGTTTCCGTTTACAACAGTGGTGAGTTTGTTGTAGTAAAACTCAATAACATCCCAATTGCTTCAGACAATTAAGATTTTTTTCCGAGATACACATCCTGGGTTTGTGGCCGTCCAGTTTAGAAGTGGAAATTTAAAAAGGCTCATCAAGCAGTCGTTATTCTTGTATAGTTCAGCGTCCCTAAGACTTCTGTGGTAGTGCACTAAAACAACAGCCCGGTTAATTATTAGCGCGCTGCAGTGGGAGCCCTGAAGAATCCCTGTATTTATGGAGCTGCTGCCAATGCCAGATGAAGTCACTCCGATTATCCTCGCCAGCTGTTTGTTTTGTTGAACCACAGCAATTTCTCCAAGTTACTGAAGTTGATGTCATTGGAAGCGATGTGACATTTTTGCACACATATAGAATAAGTGTTAAAAAATGCTCCAGAAGAGCTTTTCCAGTCGTGTCTGGGAGCTGGCTGGGGAGCTGAGTTAAACTGGCTTGATGGAACTTAATCCATAAAGAAAATGAGTCATCAGGCATAAATGGCTTTACCATAAATGTCAAACAAATTCGTACTGGTCATGACAGTTAGCACTTACATCTGTTTGGTGGAGCAAAAAAAAAAGCCTCACAATTCACAATCGTTTTCATAAATGCGCTGTTCTGCCTCTGCCTCTTCCCAGGAAGATCTAGGAATAAAGGTCAACGTTTGATTTATTTTGCCTTTTTTTAAAAAGTAGCTCTTTTGGCAGATGAAATACGGGTTATCTTCAGACAAAAGAAGAGATTTTTATACGAGTAATAAGTGGTCAAGTGATGCAGGTCTTGGATTGCAGCGTGCCCAGACGGGCTTTTTTGGGCACGTGTGTCCAGAGGTGACCAAGGTGCGTGTGGTTACCCCACCGTCTGCGGGGGGGGCTGGAGTTTGCTAGGCTCGTGATTTCATACAAAGCAATGCGAATGCATTACTGACTTGCTCCCCAGCTGAGATACCTCTTTATTTGAAACCTAGGTAAGCTGGCAGGTAAAATCCTCGAACCACGCAGTGTCACGGTGAGCCCTCGCCTCTGCAAAGGCTTTGTGGAAAATCTGTGGCTGCTGCAGGGGTGGCGTGGAGGAGCGGGGGGACTTAATGGTATCTTCGTGATCGCTGCTCTTGCTGAGAAAAGCAGATGCAGAAATAGGAAGGAGAGGGGCCGGGGTGCTTTGTGTAACCATAACAGTGAGACAAATAGACCTGCAGTGTGGAGCGGGGCTGGCCGTGCCGCTGCCGGCCCGCGGTGGGGCTGGGGGCAGCTATCTCTGGGCAAAATTTATTAGCGGCAACACACTTGAAAGGACACAAAAGGCTCACAAACCTCCCAGCACGGCTTGCTCCATTTAAAGTCGGCTTTTTAAATCAAAGAAATGGGGCTCTTGACAGCGGAGCTTTGTGCATCTTTTGTGCGGTTCAGATAGCGGGGCTTTTTATTACCGGCTAAATTAGCCCATTTTATTGTTTCGCACTGAGGGATGAGGTCAGTTGACGGGGAATTTTGCTAACAAGGTTTCACTCCTGTCTGCTTTTTACGAGCGTTAACACGGGCATCCATCAGTGCCGTGCACGTTACTGAAACCAAGAGGAAGGGTCTGGCAGCCCCTGAGCTCTCCTCCTTCCCCCGCCACTGAGCTGCTTGACCCATGGCAGGGCACTTGAGCTCGGATGCTCCCTGGGGCTCTGATTCCTCCAAAACCTGGTGCCCTGTTTTTCCTTCTGGTTTTGTGTGCTGGAACAAGAGAAGGATGGGCTTTGCTGTGCGGGGTGATGGGGTTTGAAAAGGAAGTGGGAGAATAGGAGGCATGTTGAGGGATGCTCATGGAGCGTGGTGAGCTCTGGAGGAGCTGTCTGATGCAGCTCACGCCTTCTCCTGGCACCCTTTGCAAGCCAGATTTATTCAGATAAACACTGACTTTAAATTCCCAACCCTGGGCTAGCAGAAGCAGCTTTGTTCTTCCTCCCCTGCTTGCTGGGCTGATGCCATCCCTCGGTGTGTTGTGTTGGGTGACTTTGGGGTGTCTGCTGTGGCTCCAAAGCCTGACCCTGGAGGTTCTGGGACTTGCAGTGACATCCTTCTGTGTACTCATAGGAGCTGCCAGTGCCTTGAGCCGCCAGAGGATGTGCTGCTCCTGTTCTGCTGCTGGGAAGCAGGGCAGGATTGGGCCAGGATTTCTTCCCATGCATAGCTCAGGAGCTGCCGTCAGCTGAGACTAAAAGTGAACTCAGCTTTAGCAAATTCTCTCCTGCTTAATCTTCTGCGCTGTGTTTATCCAACGTGCCTTTCTTTGCTTTATCTGTTCCTCGTAAATACACCAGTTTAGTTCTGGTCACTTATAGGATACAGGCTATCAGCTCTCCTTGAGGTGTAAATCCAGCCTTATCATGAAGAAAAAGCTTTCAGGCTTCCTTCCTTGCCTCTCAGAGCCAAGCACTGAGTCTGCTTCCGAGGCTGTTTTATTTCAGCTTATCCCAGCAGCACCAGGCACTCCATGCAACCTCATGCAAACGGGGGAGCTTTCCCTGACCCAGAAGGGCATAAATGGCTTAACGTGGTCCTGAGCGAGGGCAGGGGTGGTTGGGGTCCTGCACTCAGAAATAGCAGATGCTAGGACGTTCACATCATGAGCTTCAGGCAAATTGTCTTGCCCAGGTTGGGCCTTATCCTCTGGAGGTACATCCGAAGGAGCAGGCTGCTCAGTTGCTCTGAGCTGCCTGGGGAGCCTGGGGTGATGTTAGGTGGGGTGAGGAACCCCAGTTCCCAGCAGGTCACCCTGCACATGGTGGCCAGGGCTGGCTGAAACTGGGGGATGTTCTGAGAGAAAAAAGCATATTTTCCATTTTCCTGGTCCTGCATCCGACTTTCTTGTGGTCACGCTAGAAGAAAGCCAAAGCAAAATGACAAAACTGAACTCCGTGGAATTACTTTAAAAATAATCTTTTTTTAAAAAAAAAATGGTAATTGAAAACCACTTTGCAGACATCTCTGTTAATTTTCTAAAGGTTATTCGGAGGAAGCAATGACTAACAAGCTTAAACCACGGCTGAATTTTAGGATAACTCGCATAGCATTTGAGGGGTGTGCAGATAGTGCAGGGAGCTGCTGCAGAGATGGATGCTCTGGACTCTTGCAAACCTGCTTCCCTTGCGGATGGCTGCCAGAAATGCAAACAGCACTTCTTGGGTGAAGTCCAAGGGTGGTGTTGAGGTGGCACCGTGTGCCACTGGGGGGCTGTCCCCCACCATGGACCTGCCGGTGCCCGCATCTGGAGCAAGCACAGCTTGCGTGCACAAAGGCAGCCCTGGCCTCATGCTTCAGAAACATCCTTTGGTTTTCCACGGGGCTCTGAGACGTTCTGGCCAGGCTCCGGTCTGAGCTTCTGGTTCCTATTATGTGCCCGAGTTGTTCTCTCAGTCGTGCTGTCATGCTCCGTTTTCATCCTTAGCGATATTTTTCTATTATTAAACCAGGCTTTTCCCCCCTAATCAAAGCATCAGCTCTAAAAATCCAAGTTGTAAAGTCTTTTCTTATGTAACCGTCTACTGAATAAACCATGTTTTTGGTGTTACAGATAAACAGTACGGTGATTTTTTTTAGGAAACTAAAGAGCAATTTCTGCTCTGACCTTTGGGCTTCGGCTGTGCCGGGTTTGCTTTGCAGGCCTGGTGTCTGGGGAGCTTGCAGTGCACCTGGCTTTCAATCACTCTCTGCAAACTCCCTCTATTTTTATTTTTTCCTGATTATCAGGTGTTCTAATCTTTCTGCATCTGCCACTGCTGCAGGTGGGAAATTGAGGTGAGGCAGGAGTTGGAGCGAGGAGCTGATCTCTTTTATGAGGCGAGGTGATGGGGTGGGAAAAACAGGAGTGCTGAGGCTAACGAGCAGCTGGGGAAGCAGCCCAGCACCGGGGCTTGTGCTTTTTGTTTCTCCGTGGTGTTTTATCCCCTCACCTGCAGCGTGGGGCTGCTGGCTCTGTGCACACCCTGACGCTGTTTTCCCTCCCCGCAGGGCGACATCCAGCAGCTCCTGATCGTGGCCGACCCCCGAGCAGCCCACGATTACTGCGAGCACTACAGCCCCGACTGCGACACCGCCATCCCCGACTCGCCCCAGTCCCAGGACCCCAACCAGGACGAATACGTGAGTGGAGGGGCACATCTGTGTGGGTGGGGAGACCCCTGGGGGAGATGGGGATGGGGATGCTCTGGGGGCAGTGGTATCAGGCTCCGTGCCGTGGCTGTGAAAATGCTCAGCTCCTTCATCCCGTTTGCCTTTTCTGCAGCTCCAGCATAAGGCAGCGGCCCAGACAGAGCTTTGTTTTTAGGATCCACGACTCCTGGCCTCTGTCTGCTTGGCTCTTGCCCCCAGGAGTTTCCCTTCCTTTCTGCACTCCTCCCATTTCCAGCAATGAATAGTTGCTTTGAGCTCAAAGCTTGCAGCAGGGAGAGCCTGAGCTGACTCCTGAACACCAACCTTTCCCAGGCAGGTCGAATCCTGTCCAAAACATGCACCTGTTTCTAAATTCCAGTTTTTACTGTAAAACTTGAAAAGAGATTAAGCACTTTTTTTATTAGTACTTTCTTGAAACAGGTGGCAAGGGCAGGAGAAGCTTTTTTTTTTTTTGCCTGTGCATTTGCCATTTGAATTTCATTTTGG
This sequence comes from Heteronetta atricapilla, assembly GCA_011075105.1. Lineage (NCBI taxonomy): Eukaryota > Metazoa > Chordata > Aves > Anseriformes > Anatidae > Heteronetta > Heteronetta atricapilla. The sequence goes on from CM021747.1 coordinate 7,956,429, forward strand.
CAGAAATGTTCCCAGCTGATCTGTAATGATTTCTCCTGTACATGCTGCTGTGCTAGCTAGGTTTTTTTCTACAGTCAGATTTATTTCTTTATGAAAAGAAATGGGAAACAACAACAAACTGATAGTGTGCCTCTTTATTTCTGCTGCTCAATTGGAAATGCCTGGACGTGGCTGATTTCCAGCAGACCATCACCTGAATTTTACACATTTAGGAGAGGTCTTGAGCCCAGCTCACAGCAATCAAAGTGTCTGGCACCCTCAGCTGCTTCTCAGTTCCTTGGCTGCTGCTTCTGCCCGATTTGTAGGTGCTCGCTCTCTTTCAGCTGGTCTGGGGTCTGCAGGCTCCTGCCACATCCCCACCAAGCTGCGATGCCATCGCCCTGCTCCAGCTTGGGCACTTTCTGGGCTTAGGTTAAAAATCTGCAGCGTGAGGCAGAGCACGGCAGCAAAGTGCTCTAACTGTGCCACCAGTGCTGCTGGAGAAACAAAAAAGCAAAATAAAATAGACTCTATGGTCGAAATACATGGTAGTAGGAAAAAAAAAAAGCTCTTCTTTTGGAGCCAGCAATGCAATAAGGGCTGGCTTGTCGTGAGGCTCTGTGTAAGAATAACTCTTCCGTGTGCCGGAGTCTGCTGCCAGCAAGAGCGACGGACTGGCAAAGAGATTTGCCATGCCCGGCTGTAACCAAACGTTTGGTTTGTATTGCATTTTGAAGAATGACTGACGCCTTGTGGAAAACCCTGAAAGTATCTTGGTGTAGAAGCCCGTCCGCCTGCGGGCCATGGCAGATCGGAAATCACACGCACGCCGCTGGTGCGATCAGAGTGCAAATAGCAGCCCTGCTCCTCTGAGTGCGTGTTCACCCCCTCTGCGTGTCTGGGATGTGACCCCAGAGGGCTCAGCAATTGGGCATGTAAGAATAAAAATGAGTTTTTCTGTTTGATTATGCTATCACGGGTGACTAAATCCCAGCCAGGTGGCTTCAATTCTCTCCCAAGGCGGAACGTGCCCGTGGCTCAGATTGTTGGCAACCTGAAATCACAACAATTCTCAAAGCAATCAACCTAAAGGCAGGCTCGTGGTGAAGGTGTTGCAGAAGCTGATGGACAAGAGGAAGGGGAAGGTGGTGCTGTGCTGATCTGCACCACAGCACGGCCCTCTGATGTGAAGTAAAGCCCTGGGAAGGGCTGCCAGGAGCACGCTGGGTGCCACCAGCTTATTTTCTGCTTCGCGTTTTCTCTTTGCAGTACACCGATGGGGAGGGAGAAGGTGACACCTACTACTACGAGTACCCCTACTACGAAGACGTTGATGAAGCTGTAAAGCCCGAGGCACCCACCACCAAACCTGCCCCCCCTGAAGTGGCTGCTGGAGAGCGACCTGAGACCAAGCAGGTACCGACGCGGGGTCCTGGCAATGGCGTGGTTGGTAAAAACAGCACTTTTATCAAGAGATGAACTGTGGGGTGGAGGATGGTGCAGAACACCCATTCTGTTCCTCTGGTTCTGGCATTTTAGCTGTGTTTCTCCAACAGGATTTTCCTGCCCCCACGCCGTCACCCGACACAGGGAACCCCACGGGGCGGACGAAAGGGGACGCTGCGGTGGACGACCCCCTCGTGGATGAGTACAACTATGAGACCATCAACGAGGAGTACTTCACGCCTCTCCCGTATGAAGATGTCAACTACAACGAAGAAGTAGACCCCCAGGGGGGACTCACTGAAAACGCCGTGGAAGCTGAGCTCCCCACGAGTACCGTTGTCACCTACAATGAGACCGATGTAAGTTTAATGAATGCCTTTCCTTTTGCTTTTTTTTTATTTTTTATTACTTCTGATATTTCATAGCCCTGAGCAAAGGAGATGTGATAATCCATGTGGTAAATCTGTAGGTGGCTTGGGCAGCTGTTGGAAGAAGAAGTTTCTTATGAGATACTTTTACTCTAGATGTTTTGGGGTGTGGAATATAGATATTTAGATTTTTTGGTTGAGGACGGTTATCCTGGAGAAACCTGCCCTGGATTTTAAGCTATTACATTTGTCCACAGATAGACCTCTATTTTGAGTACAGATCTACTAAAAATGGGATCAGTCTGGATCCTAGAGCTGATATTCTCTGGATTAATTGCATGTTTAGTTACCCTCACTGAATATGCTTCAACTGGCATATGTGACGTTTGAGACTCTTCTACCCTGAAGTCTTGCCCAGTTTCTGTTTTTATGTAGGAGTTCAGGTAGTCCAACATTGGTCTCATCCTCAGATGGTCCAGGAGCATCAGCAAGGGGCATCAATAGTGGGATGATGTTTCTGGGCAGATTTGTTAGGACCTGGCAGAGTTTTGTGGTTCCTCCTTGAGTGGAGAGGAATGGGACTGCAGCACTCGAGGCTTTCTGGGAGGTGCTGGAGGGTGGCAAAAGAGGCCGGAATAACTGGAGCTGGACCCAAAAACTTGAATTCAGAGGTGTTGAGGGGAAGATGTCTGGAAGAGCCAAGCAGCTGGAGCACAGCAGGAGGCGAGGGCCGGTGGGGCGATGGGATCGAGCCCAGCAGCTGGGGATGGAGCTGCCACGGAGGAGGCAGCTGGGCAGCCCAAAGCGATACGCAGAAACAGAAAAGGCCTCCAGCATGTGTGATGGAAGTGAGCACCAACCTGCGGGAACCAATGGGTGGGAAACTTGTTTTCTGTTTCCTGACAAAAGGCCAGAAATCTCTGGCCGAGCTCGAACTTTCTAATAAAGAAGAATCGAAGATTGGATAGGGTGACCTTGAAAAAAAATGAAAGAGGAAATAAGAGGCTCAAGGGCCACGTTAGCACTTTTTCCTTTCGGAAAAGGAAATAGGAAGAGGGGGATAGTTCAGGGAAACCCACGACAAAGCTTTCTTTTGTGAAAACTGAGCCTGCTCTCAGCACAGCTGCTTGCAGGTGGGGGCGTGCAAGACGTCTTGTCCCCAGATCTTGTTCCCAGAAACTCCAGAAGAGGCAGCGCGTAAAAGGGGAAGGCTGCAGGGCTGCTGCGGGGTGGGAGGCTGTTCCAGTTCACCCATTGAATTGCTCAGAGAAAGGGACACAACTTGTCCAGCCGAGGGAGATTTCCACGCACCAAGGCAAAGGCTAATGCAGCGTGACATGGCGCAGGCTCCCCAGAGTGGCAGCCTGAGGTGCAAAGTAGCCCAGCAGAGGATGCAGGTTTCAGGTTTACACCTCCAAAGGGAAGGGAAGGGCCCCACCTGCGGCTGTGAACTCTTGAGGAATCAGAACCCTTTAACCAAGCAGCTGAGCAAGCTGCCCACAAGCAGTATGGAACTGGGGATGTCTGGCACTGAAGTTCACCTGTTTTGGGAAGATAGCAATTCCTCCACCTGAATTTATAAGATGACTCAGTCTTACCCAAGTGGACCTTTCAGGGGGTGATGTGTGAGGTTTTGGAGTCAGGCGCAGTCTATTAACTCTCCCGGGCATGAGCTTCATTATGGCTAATAACTCTGTGATAAATGCCAGCGAGCAGTTCTGAGATTTAGTAGGCAATACTCCTGTGAACAAAAGGAGCAGGGGACAGATATATTTTGTTCATTGCCCGCTATTCATCAAGCAGTTTACTTTGCTTGTCTGGGTGCATATACCAAGGGCTTCCTATCTGCATCACATTCTTAGAAGGGAAGGCTAAAAGGTGATTTATAAGAAGCTGTTATCAGCGAAGAATCTCAGTATTGTGCATGATGATTTTTTGACCTCTTGTTTTCTTTTCTGGGGCTGTGTTCTGATTGTAGAGGAGGTTATTTTTAGTTTTTTGTTTGTTTGTTTTTCCAAAGCACCTGCAAATCTCAGCACAGAGAACTTTCCTTCTGCTCTGCACAGTTATTCAGAAAATTATCTCTCTCCATGCACATTGATTTGGGGATATCAGAGTATCGAAACAGACTTTTTTTGATGTTAATGTCAGGAAATGCAATTTGAAAAAAGCTCGCTGTATTATCTCTAAAAGCTTTAGAGAAAGATAAACAGGTTTTGAGGTTTCAAGGTGCAAACCCAGATAAAAGATTTTTAACAGGATAAGAGGTGTGATAGCACTAGATCCATTTGCATGGTACAAAGGAAAAATAATGCTCATTTTTTTCCTAGTTTTCTAAGCAAGAGTCACTATAAGTTGTTAAAAAAAAAAAGTCCATAAACATAAGCTGCAAATTTTTGCTGTGTCAAAAAATTGATCTAGAAGCAACTCAAGTCGATCAGTGATGCTATCAAATACCGTTTTCAAAAGTGTTTAGAGGCTACTGAGGAAATGTGTCAACATTTGATAAAGGGACCTGCAGCCAGCTTTTGGCCTTGCCCCAGACTTTGGTTTGAGAATCGCAACCAGAAGTTTTTGTGTTAAATGTTGGCAAAGAAATTTGCTTTTAAAGTTTTCTACTCTGTGCCATGAATGGACAATTCAGTCATGTTAAAATTGGGCAAAATCAGTTTCCAAATGGTTCTGAGAAGTTGACGATGGTATAGAAAGAAGAGGGGGAGAGGGACAGGGTGTTAAGAGAGCACTATTTTTTTAGCAGGCCCTTGAAATTCTGTGGTGCTCTTTTGGATTTTACCTCTGTCCCCAGTTTTTCAATGCTCTGATCCAAGAAAATATGATTTGTCATGAATTTTTCCCTGGTAATTAAATGAGAGAGTGGGCAGGGGTAGGAAGTGATACGAAAGAGCCGAAATCTTTGCATGTTTGCCTTAGCACCAGGCTTATTCTTCAAACCCTCTTGCTTTTAGGTACAGATGCTCATGCTTGTGGATTCTGAGCAGTTTGGGCACAGGAACTGGAAGTGATGGTGGTATTTAAGTAGTTTATGAATTCATAGCAGTGAGGAGATGATTTCTCTGGGAAGCACTGGAAATAATTCAATTTCTGGACCGTTTTGGTCATTACCTGGATGGGAAAGAAACAAAATGGTTATCAGGACATGTTCTTCTTTATGGTGCTCTTCAGACTGAAGGGTGCCAAGAGACAGTTGCCCGCAAAGCTACAGAAAGGGCAAGGAGATGGACATAAGCAAGGAAATGCTGCTATTTATTTAATATCCTTGTTTATAGACTGTAATATCTGTTGCTGTGAAGATTCAGACAGGATTTAGGGATTAATGAATCAGATTTGTAAAAATTTCTGCTACCGCTCTTTGGAAAAGCACAACTGCCTTGGATCCCAGACAAAACAAACAGGAGGTTTTTGTATAAGCAAGCTTGGATTTTTCCACATTTCATCCTGTAATTAGATTCTCATAATGACACGTTGCGTTTTTGACATGACTTCTTAGACTGAGACTGGATGTGATTTTTGATTTTTTTTTTTTTTTTTTTTGGTGTTTAATAATCCAGCGACTCCAATATGCAGGCTGAGATAGATGAGCGGGGCCTGGAGCTGGAAACTTTGGTTCCATGTTTCTTCAAACCTCTGGAGCGTGTGGGGTTGTCCTGGCATGAGCTCTTGCTCCGTGCTGCTTTGCTGCCCTCGCTCAGGCTGTTACACCCAGTGTTATGTCTGGGATTGATGGAGAAATCCCAGGGAAGGCCGGGGTACACATCGACGTGAACATCTGCCGTTGGAGAAGATTCTTGCAGGTCACTGGGGACCTAAAAACTCCAGATTTGAACTTTTCTGCTTTTTATTTGCAACTGTTACTATGAAGCTGCTTCACTTCCCCAAACCCACGGTCTACCCTTAGGTTTTCAGTGTGTGCATCCTACAGAAATTTACATCCTGATGTGTTGCTCCTCTTGCTTTCAGAACCCTCAAGAAGGAGATGACCTGGATAAAGATTTCACCGAGGAAACGATAAAAGAATATGATGGAAATTACTACAACTACTACGACAGAACCGTGTCTCCTGATATCGGGCCCGGGATGCCTGCGAACCAGGACACCATCTACGAAGGGGTGAGAGTGCTTCTTCCATTGAATGTAGACTTAGTTCAAAACATTTTTTATTTAATGTTATTTAACATTCCCGCAGTGACAGCATAGAGATGAGCACTGCTAAAGGCAGTGGTCCTATCCCACTCGGGTTTATCCACCTTGATGGACGTGCTTGCTGCACAGGAGATAGCTCCGTGTCCTGGCTAGGTGGAAGTGCCCCATTTCTGCCCTACAAAAACCCGCAGTCCTCTGGTGGCAGAAGCTGCCTCAGCGTCCCCAGGTCCTGCTTGGGGCCGTGATGGTGGTGTGAGCGATGTTCTCATTGACTCTTTGCCTTTCTTCTTCTGTCCCGTGCTGCAGATCGGGGGCCCACGGGGTGAGAAAGGACAGAAGGGGGAGCCTGCGATTATTGAGCCGGTAAGGACGATCTCTGTTCTTTTTTTCTTTTTTCCCAAGGAAAAAGGCATAAGGGGTGTGCTCTGTTTGATGTGGTGCTCGGTATGCCGCTGTATAGCTGGGAAGAAAATTTCCCATGACAGAATTTCTTGGTTCATTTCAATATAAAATACTGTAATAATTTTTTAAACAAATTTCACAAAGCAGTCTAACTTAGGAAGGAAGTGCAAAATTTCCCATGACATCTCTAATTTGCCATAACAACCCAGGCCATGTAAAATGGAAGTGCCTGGCAGAGGCTGTCCCCAGCTCGGGGGGATTTTGAGGACCTCCGCAGCTGGTGGCCAGGTTCCATCCTGACCTGAACCTGCAGCTCGGGGCTGCCTGTAATGGTGCAACAAATGGGGTCAGCTCTGTGGAAATGAAAGGGTTCCCACTGCACATGGGGTGGGAGCCGGGTGGAGAGGCTTGCTCTGACTCCTGCTCCTGGCTTCCCCCAGCCTTGCACTTCAAGAGGGGCCTTGTGCTGTCCCAGGAAGGAAACACAGCACTTTTCTTCTTCACAATTCTGCCCTGACCCACTCCCGAGGTGTTTTTTTTCTTTCTGAAGAGCAATAAAATCTTCCCGTGCCCTTTGCAGTCTGCAGAAAATGTGGGTGTCCAAGCGAGCATCCCTGTAGGTGTGCGTGGAGCTGGGGGCTCCCCAGTCCCCAGCCCTGCTCGTGCTGGGACAGCCACTTGTGGCTCAGTTTGGGCAGTTACCGTGTGTCTGCCCCTCGCTGGGTGCCCCTGGGCTGGAACCAGGGGCTTTGCATCCCTGTGGTCACCCCATCAGCAGCGTCCCCAAAGGGCCAAGCACAGGCTCGCTGCACACCAGCAGCTCAATTAACCTAATTTCCCTTGGCTGAGGGCCCGTGCAGTGCCCAGCGCAGCAGCAGCACTTCTTATTGCCCCCAGCCCCTTATTTTTCTTTGCATTTTTTCCTCCCTTTTCATCTGGAGGAGACTTTGCCGGTGCCGGTGGGATGATGGAGGAGCTGGAGGGGGGGCAGCAGCAGGGCTCTGGAAGCCTCCACAGCTGCTTGATAAAAGCATTTCCGAGCCTTCCTTCCTCTGTTTCCCTTCTGGGTCCCGCTCTCGGGCTGCAAACAAAGGGCAGGGAGTGAGCGATGCGCTGAACCGCAGCGTGGGGAGGGTGGGGGGCGAGCAGAAAGACGCGGGGAAAGCGGCTACAGCAGCCTGCTCTCGGCCAGAGCCAATCCGAAACGTTACAGAGCGAACAAAATAGTTAAGTTTAATCATCCAGAAAGAATTTGGCCGCCTTTGCTATTTCAAAACACTGGAGCCACGTATAGCTTTTGCCAGAAAGTAAACAAGACCAAATGCTGCCTCGTTCCTCTCCGCTCGGTTCCTCCTCGGCAGAGAGAAATTCACATTCGCCGTGCTCTTTATCTCGCTTTTGATCGGGGCTGCGGCAGAACGGAGAAATAAAAACCGAAGGGGGAAGGCGGCTTCTGCCGAATTTTCGCAGCTTTTTGCTCGGGCCGCCCGGCCCTCCATCCTTGCTCGGTGCTGACGCTCGCTGGAGGCAGCAGGGCAGCACAGGCGTGGGGTGAGCATGGTCCTGCTTGGGGGCACGGGGGTGTCAGGACCCCCCCGGTGTCCCAGCTGTGAGGTGTCCCACCCTGCCTGGCTGGTCCCGGAGCCTCGGTGTGTTTCTGCCCCTCGTGTTGCTGAGCCCGTTGTGTAAACAGCAGAGATCCCTTGCCGAGGAGGCTCTCCAGATGTCCCTAAAGCTAGGCCTCAACGTAAACCAACAGATAAATGTGGGGAGATGCCAAGGATGTTTGCTCTGTGAATTGGCTCATTAGCCCAGACCCCTCTGTGCCGGGGAGCATCCTGCAGCCAGCTGTGGGAAGCTGTGCGTGCTCAGGCCGTGGTGATGCTGGCACCCAGCAGCCCCCCAAAAAAACCTGGGGGGACAGAAGTGGTCTGTGGCTCTCAACATGGGGCTGGAGACACTCACTAGCCTGGTGAAGGGGAAGGGTTGGCATTGGTTTCATTTTTGGATCCTGCCACACCAAAATGTGCCGTCGTTGGTCTCGGTGTCACCAGGGATGGGCCTAGGGGTGTCCCTGTGGGTTTGCCGGGAGCTGTGGGGTTTTCTGAGCAACATCCTCCTTGGGGACTGAGAAAGGAGCTGGTGCTTAGCAGATGTCATTTCTGGGGGGAGCCTTCTCTATTGGCATAGCTTGCCACATCTTGCTAGCCCACAACAGCAAATAACTCCTTGAGTGAAGGTCAGGGCAGCATTGTGTAAGGTTTTCCCCTAATTTACACCCAAAAGAGAGCCGTGGCTCCTTGGCAGTCAGTGACATTGCTCTCAGAATGGGTACGGGGCAAAGGCCATGAGCTGTTCTCTTTACCCATGGAGAAAAAGGCAAGTACTAGAAGAACATTTCCCCAAATGCACCCAAATGAAGCGGAAAGCAGATTTAAACAACATGGTAATGGAGAGTATGGGTGTGGGGAAGGGCAGAAAATAATGCTGGCCCTGCATTAACGGTACCAAAACAGTGCTAATGGAAGCAAGGCTGGTCCCTGACAGCATGTTTGGTCTAATTTTTGCTCTGGGGTTAGACACTGTGGCTTTGGGGGCAGGCCTGGATTTTCTTCTGCCCATTTCAGACCCGTTCAGCTCAGCCCTGTCTGCTGCCATGGGCTCAGCTGAGCTTTTAGCCCCAGAGCCCAGCCAAGGGTGGCCCAAGCACTTGCTTCCCCCGAGGCGAGCCCGTGGGGGTCTGCAGGCTTTTGTAGGATGCTTGCATCCCCTGGGAGCGATGTCCCCAGCCCCACAGAGGAGCTGGCAAGGGTTGCAAGCACTTTGGCTCGAGCGAGGTGCCCACTGGGTGCTTGTTCAGTGGTCCAAAGATAAAAGGTCAGCGCTGGCTGGGGGGACTCTTCCCAGCACGGCATCCTGATGCCTGCTGGAAAACGTTTGCCTGGCTTATTGGGAGGTTTCTTTCCTGCCTCTTACACACCAATGAGGGAGAAATAAAATAAAATAAAAAAAAACAGCTCTCAATTCTACTGAGTGCATGATAGATCTGATTTAAAGTTATGACAAAATATTTAGATTAAAAGGAATGAAATAACATTATTCTACCATTTTGCCCACGCAGAGATTTCCTAGGTACACAGAGTAAATCACAGTGTGCAGCCTGCTAGAGAAGTAATAAGTAATTTTCTTAAAAAAAAAAAAAAAAAAAAGCACCTTGCAGTTTGATTATTAACTTTTTTTTTAAAGCTGCTTGGGCTTTGAGTTTCTTCATGACAATGAGCCCTTCTCCCCCTGCAGCACAGCCGAGGTTTGCGTGCACCCCAGGTTTGCTTGTCCTTGAGCTAAGGGAGGGTTTTTTATGGAAGGTGACCCTGTGCTGTGGCTTGGTGCTGGGGTAACGGGCTGTTCTGCCATGCCCTGCATGATCCAGATAAATGGCACTTGGCTTTTTGGTGGGCAGGTGGTGTCATTGAGAGAGAATGGGAACTGCTCAGCATCTGGGATGCCCAGATGTAGAAGCAAGTTTTGAAATATTAAAGGACAGACAAAGCCTTGATGTTGAGGTGACTTGGAGGATGTGCCCTGCTAATCACTGTTTTTTTTCCTCCCTCTTGTTTAGGGAATGCTTGTGGAGGGTCCCCCTGGTCCCGAAGGCCCGGCAGTAAGTGGCACTTTGTTTACACCTCACTGGAGGGAGCGCGTGGCTGCGTAGTGCTGGACGTGTGCGGTGCAGGGAGCTGATGCCCACGGAGGGCTCAGCACCCATCTGTTCCCAGGATGTATTGCTTCCATGTGCCATGCATGTGTACAGAGCGCTTTGGATTCTATTTTCTGGAGCAAAAAAAAAAAAGAAAGCTCTAATTCTTTTCCTGTGCTTTCTATGAATGTTACAAATAATGCACATTTTCATTCGGTGGCTTATTTTTTTTCTCTTTTCTGTCCTAGGGCCTTCCAGGACCTCCAGGACCAACTGGACCCGTGGGCTTAATGGGAGACCCTGGGGAGAGAGTGAGTACCCCCGCTTTTCTCCTCTTTGACTGAAGCCTTTTGTCATTTCTTGTGGTTGTTCAAAGCGGGACTGTGGTGCATCATTGGAACCCTAAATTCTGCTGGTTGCACCAGGCGTATGTTAGCATTCCCCCTCTGAGCCCTTGGTCTTAACGCCTCAAAGCTGGGTGAAGAGGATGTCAGCCCTAAAAGATGCTTGCACCAGGGTAAAGGGCAGAACTTTGCATCCAGGGACAAATGGCTGGGGACTAGCCACACTAGTGAGCTGCATTAAACAATTTTCTCCGGGTTAGAACCAAGAACAAGGCTGACAAACCCTCCGCTCTCTGCCTGCACCCTTTGGTATGTTGTTGCTCATTAGAGCATGGGAGCTGGGCACTAGCACTGGGAAAATAGGATGAGCCAGTGCACAAAACAGCCATTAGCACAGTAAAACGGAGTTCACTGTGGTTTTGAATCCTCTTTTCAGCTGGTGGTGCGGGTCCTGCAGCAGAGGGGTTGGTTTGGGTTGCATCCAGCACAGCCCCTGGGGTTGCACCACTGTCCTTCTGTGTTTTTCACCCCCTACTTTGGGGGGCTGCTGGACTCAGTTCAGCAAGAGGTGTACAAGCATTAGGCATGCAGGGAAAGCCTGGATTGTCCTCACTGAACAAAACGAGCTGTAATGGGGCCAGGCAGTTGCACCAAGGCAAGTGTCCAGGGCCACGTCAGGCCCAAGGGCTGCTGCTGGGAGCAATTTTAGCGGGCGCTAGAAGTTCACCTAAAAATAAAAGCAGCCCTAAGGACAGGGCTCTTTGTGGCCTGAGGCACAGAGTCTCATTGACCAAAAGGGCAAAAAGCATGCCTACAGATGGCTCTTTGAAGGCAGGCTGGCTGGAGGTCTGTTTTTCCAGCCTTTCTCTGGGAAAGCGCGGGCGGGAGGAGAGCAGCAGTGATGCTGATCGTAGGAGATGTGCCTGGATGCACCGCGTCCCACAGCTGTCAGTGCTGTCACCCCGTGAATGCAGAATGCCTCGGCGATGGAGGGAGCACTTATCAGCAAATGCTCCTCAATCTGATGGCCAGGACCTCAGCAGCTTTTCCTGGCAGATAACGCAGCAGGGTCTGACACCTCACGGTGTCCTCCGCTGTTTCAGCAGCTGCTTTCGGTGTGGGGAATTGTCCTATCTGTCCCTGGGCTCCGGCAGGGATAGGATAGGGAGACCCAGACCCTCTGCGTCTGCAGGGTTTCCTGCTCTGCTGGCTGAATTTCTTGGATTTTGCTGGATCCTGTTTTATTCAGGTTGGGAAAAGCTGCTCGGGCTCAAATGGGAAGGTCCATGCAGACGAGGGTGTTGTGCTGTTCTGATGCGCATCTCACTCAGCACAGCTAATTGCTGCGACTCCTGTTAAGGATTCATGTTGTAGCATTGCTGTTCATCGTTTTTCCACTGTATTTTCTATTTCAATTGCATAACCTAAGACCCAGAATGAACATGAGGGAGAATTTGCTCCATTGCAGAGAATCAGAACGAGATTTCTGTGCTGCAAAGGAGCTCAGTGTAGCTTTGTTTTTAATGCTTAAGCAATGCTGGAGGTTTGTGTGGCTGCCTCTGCAGTAACTATCAGGTCTGCATCAAATCCCCTGGGCTTTATTCATCCTTACCCCCGCAGGCAGGCAGCACCAGTGGCAGCCCCTCTGGAAAGGGCTGAGCACGTTTCCACACTAGGATGGGATGAAGCACAATGTGAAAACTCCAGCTAGAACAGCTGTATGTTCTTCCCTAAATCCTCTGTAGCCAGGCTCCCTGCATTAAGTAGGGGCTGAGCTGGTTTTCACCAGTCTCTCCTACCCTCAGCTTTTAAAGTCCACCTGTGGTCCCTTGCAGAAAATGCTTGGGGTCACTCTGGAAAAACACTGCTGGGTCTCTTTTCTGCCCCACGTCCCCCCATTGTCCTCCCCAGCACCGCCCTTGCACCCATCCTCTCCCACCCATCGAGGTGGTTCTCCAGCCCACCCATTCACCAGAAAAAAAGGAAGAGATGGGAAACTACATTTTGGTGCTCATTCAGAACAACACCCCGTTGTTGTGGGATGTCCCCCCTGGCCAGGCTGTCATCCTTTGGGCACAGCAGGACCAGCTGCACTGCCACCTTCCCTGCCTGCTGGAGGACAAGGCAACCAGCTGGCTCCAAACCTTCCTTACTCACCTGCCAGCCTGAGGACGTGTGTTGCAAAATGCACTTGTTGAGAGAGATAAAACCACTGCTGACCTGTGCTGGAAGGTGCCTGGTGTGGTTTTCAGGTGTACTTGAGGTGTTGGGGTCGTGTGGCAGTGACCCTGGCTTGGGGCCCATATTTTTAATTAAGGCTCCTGGCTGCCTTGCTGGTCCTGGGGGCCTTGGCTGGTGCTCGCTGGCTGCCATGCTGCCACAACCCCCCGGAGCCCTTCTGTAAAGACCCCTGCTTCATTTACACTCCTGGTGTATTTATTGTTGGTTTTTTGATGGAACAGTAATAACATTTCTTGTGGTTGTGACATGATTGAGAACGAGAGGCCCTGCCTGAGCTCCATCGATCGGTGTCTGCGAGCTCAGAAAGTCAATACGCAGCCACGAGCCCACGGCTGGGCGCCAGAGCCACCGCTCCAAGAGGTTTGCTTAACCCTCGAGCCACCACGGATCTGGGTCTTCCTGCACTGCTCTGGCAGGACTCTGCATCCTTTGGTGTTGGAGTTTGTAGGGGACCATCCACAGTTCAGCCAGGCAAAGTCCCAGCAGTGTTTTGCAGCACAAATCTTGCGGCAGCCTAGGATTAGTCAGCACAACTGTGTGGCTCCATCAGACCCTTGGTGGGTCTTTATTTCATTTTGTGTTCAGCCCCTAAGGGTCCTACATGTTGTCCAGCTTGCTCTTCTACTCCCCTTGATGCTCCTCCTGTGCTCCTAACCATTATTTGCGTGCCAGGAGGGGTGCTGACCCTGATGAGGAGGGAGGTAGTGCTTCTGCCGCTTGTCCACACAGATGTTTGCTGGCCGGGCTCCTCCTGAATGGCCGTGCAAAGCCAACCAGCAGCAGACACTCTGTCCCTGATGTTGTCGTTACACACCCTGAAATTAAAGGCTTCATTTGCATTCTAGCCCAGACAGCACATCTTGCTTTTACAGAGTGTCCAGAACAGAATGTAATCCAACATATTGTGCATGGAGAAGTGATGAACTTGCAGAGCCGGGAACTGAAACTGTATTAAAGCACACTTTTCAATTAGAGCAGCTCCTTTTTAATTTGTTTATTATTAACCCTGCGCATAGCTCATGAATTTACATGGCACTTATATGTGTGCAGCGAGGAACATTTCTTATGCCTGCATCTGATAAAGACTTATTTGCAATCAGGCAGGTGCACCGAATTAATATACCAACAATATTCAGCTATGTTAATATTGGCCAACACTCATTTAGCTCTGTTTTATTCATCATGTCAGTTTGTTCCCAGTTACTTTACAAAGCACAGAGGAGCTCGCATCACCAGCAAAGCTGCAGAGCAGCCTGTTTGTGGGAGGTAGCAGAGGGCTGATGGGGGGTTTCTTTCAAGTGGTGGGAAGAAAGAAATATGGCACTTAGGAGGCCAGAGAGCTGTTTCCTGGGTACTCCAGAACGGAAAGAAGAAAAGGGGAGATTTTTATTTATATATTTATTTTTAAACAGGATGGTCTGTAGCATTATCACAAATTTCACCCTGGTCTCTGACCCCATTGTGTGTTAGGAAATAAACGTGGGTGCCTTGGTGCTGCTGGGCTTCTGCTCAGCCTGCCTCCAGCTCTGAGCAAAAGCAGGTCTCAAAGCCATCGTTACATTTTCCATGCTCATGCAGTCGTGATGTCTCCACGGCCTTATTTCCACTGAGAATAGTTTTTCATCTCAGGCGTTTAATAGGATCCCTAAAACCCTTCCTGCGGTTCTGAAAGGCTTGAAGCTTTCAGGGTACCCTTTCTTCCATCAGACTGCAAGTGGTGCTTTACAAAGAAAACCCCAAATGCCGTGAGAAAGATCATTTCTCATGTAATTCTCTGGCCAGGGTAGAAAAATAATGCTTGACTTAAAGCTCAAAACTGTGGGCTAGTGAGTGGGTCTGTGTGCCTGCTGCTGGGCACCGTTCTCAACACCCACCGTGTGTCTGTCCATCACTGTCTTCTATGTGATGATGATGAGAACTAACGCAGATGCGAATTTAAAACGTTCCCTTGAAATATTGCATTAGTGTTTGAGCTCAGCGTGGCATCTTGGAGCACTGCACCAAATGAAAGTTGAAGTTCCCATCCCTGGTCGCTGTGTATCAGCAGATCTCTATTTACATAATGAGAGTGACACAGATTTACACCAACGAAGGGTCTGGCGTGCTGCATTTCTTAAAGGCATTCGGAGGTTTCTGCAAGCCAGCCTCAATTTAAATTTACAAAATGCTTTGTGGTTTGGATTTTTCCTCCATACCGCTGCCCCCCACTGCTCCACCCCGCGAGGAGAAGACCCCACGCACCCAACCTGAAACAAAATGAGGCGTTTATGGAGAAAAACATTCCACCAACATTTGTCGGGTAGAGTACACAACAAGAGATAAACAAACTCATTCCTGATCCGTCATACAGGGGGACCAGAGCTAAAGGAGAGGAGAGAGAGGGAAGAAAGTTTATTATATAAGATGAGCCTGGCCTAAATTATTTATCGTGCTGGTGGTGCGGCAGATGGGGCTGCCCTCTGCACCTCGTCAGCAGAGCCAGGGACTCCGGTGTCGGCCAGACTAAGTAAACACCAGGAATGTAACATCATGAGCTTGTCTTGAAAAATGGATGGGCTGGCGTGTCGCGCAGCCTTCCTTCGGTGCTGAGGGAGCTGTTGGGTGGTTTTGATGATAAATCACGGGCTGCAGCGCTGGCTGCGGCGGCGCTGGGAGCGGCGTTGTTATTCCGGGCCGGTTGCAGTGCGGAGCTGGGGCGCCTGGCCCGCGGCACCGCGCCGCCCTGTGATTGTGGTGCAGGGCAGAGGAACAGCCCGGCGGGGTGGGGTGACGGTGGCTGTCGTTCCCCAGGGCTGGGCTCTAATTTGGGGCTCGGAACTTTGGCTCGAATGCTTTGGGTTCCTTTTTAAGAGGGAGACGATGAAGGAGATGTTAGGTTAAACAAGGCGGGGAGGGAAGGGGAGGGAGCAAAGAGCTGTGAAGTGAAGCTGAGTATGGAGCTCCTGCAGAAACGGGGAGCTGCATGGCTGAGATGAGACATGGGGGAAGAAAACATCACTACCAGTATGGCCTGAGACCCTCAGCCCAAAGCAAGGCAGGTCCAAAGGATGTTTTTAGATGCCTTATTTGTAGAAACAGACCCAACGAGCACCCAAATCTGAAAGCAAGACAGTGGGGCAAGGGTAACACAAAGGCTCTGCTTTAGGGACTTTGTACCCTTTCGTCTTTCCCTCCTCCCTCTCCCAGCTTCGCAAACCTTCCTTTGCGTTGTGTGGTGAGCATGCATCTTGTCAGGACAAGGGCTGGCTCTTCTGTGTCCATAAGGGTCTGGGATTGTGTCAGGATTTTATTTTCCCTTTTGTTTGGTGTCTGTATGGGCTTGAGAGCTTCAGACAAATGGGAGAGAATAAGAACTAACATGGACGTTTATTGCTTGCCTTCTAAGAGCGTTGGTCCTCCACAGATGACTTTGTTATTGGCATTTACTGACCAGGGGAGTGTCCAAATCCTCAAGCCTGAGCTGTTGGCCTGGCAGTTCTGCCTGCCTTGCCACGAAGTGAGCTCCAGGGCTGCTGGGTCAAGATCAAGCCACTCTCAGCCCTTTAAGCTGGTGTGAAAATTGCAATTATGCGTACAGTGGTTGGATGCCATCCTCATTTGTACGTAGGCTTGCTGGATGGATGTGCAAATTTGGGTTAACTTAAACTTACTGCCAAGTCCACAGCTGGGAGTGTGAATAATCTGTGGGCTGTCTTATGGAAATTGGCCATATTTGATTATTTATAGCTTCATCAATACATCTTTTATTATGTACTTGTTTCTTTAGTGTAAGTTAAAGGTACTCAGCTGATGTTAATCAGTGCAGCTCTGTTGAGATCCTCGGAGTTTGGCTGATTTACAGCTGCTGACAGGATCACTTCGCTGTAGACAGAAGTAGCCTCACAGGACAAAAAAAAAAAAAAAAAGACTGAAGAGAGAAAAATGGAATGACCCAGATGACTGAACATGTACGGAAATGTATTTATCTTTCCACATTTCTATTTCGCTGACCTGAGTTATGAAGTTTCATATACCTTTTTAATAGATTTTAAGAGACCCTACTAAACATTGATTCCATTGACTTGGAACATCGCAGAGGGTTTTATTGTTCACTCAAAATATTGCTTGTGGCAGACACTGAAAATATGGGGGCCAGGATGTAAGGAGAGGGAGTTACTAAGAAAAACCATGTGCGCTTACAGATGTGCTTCCACAAAATTTGCCAGACCATCAGGATGCCAGCGTGCTCAACATGAGCTGTGAAGACAGGGAGCCCTTTGTGCCACAACACGCTTTTACAACTGTAACTAAGATGATGTTACAGAAGTTTATTTCTATTTCTCTTTCTTATAGGGACCACCTGGCCGTCCAGGTCTTCCAGGAGCAGATGGCTTACCAGGACCACCAGGGACAATGCTTATGTTGCCTGTAAGTACAAGTATAGCCAAAAAAGCATTTAAATGACTTGGGCTCCTTGGAGTTAAGTGTTGGAGGGTGAAAGTCATGAGGGAGCAACTAAAGATACCTCCAAGGGCCAAATTTTGGGCATTACCATGCTTCTTAAGGTGAGGAACCTCTAACGGCTGTTCAAAGCAGTTCATCCAGGTTCTTATGGTTTTAGTATCTGGTCTCTTTTGATGACCAGTGATTAGTTTGCATTGTCTTTTTCCTTTACATGATGCTAGCAAGTACCAAGTCAGCCTTCTTGATCCTGGGACACTAAACGGGTGATTATATTTTGTGTCTCCTTTGATGGGAGAAAAAGCCCTCAGGAAACCAGCTGTTGAAAATGAGTGGTTAGGTACCAAAGGGAAAGAGGCTTTAGTGAAAAACCGCAGCACTCTTGTACGGGCTCCAAATCGCAGGGTGATATGTGTGTAGGTTACTGGCAGGGTGCCGAGGAGAGCTTGGGCCAAGTGCTCAACACGGAGCTTAGCCGGCCATTACAATGCATTTGTTGGCCCCTACAGAAACCAACTGTAGGCCTATAAATTGTTTCTTTGGATCTGCTTGCCAAGTTCGTGTGGTCGTATACCTAGAGCCAACCAAGCAAGAGGCAGAGGTGAAGTCGAGGTGAAAGAGCCTTCCAAGTAGGTTCTGCACTCTGCTAAGTTCTTCTTGCAAAACCCCAAAACACATGCAATTAAGGAATTGGAGACGGAAGAGACAGAAGAAAACATGAAACAACTCCTTCCCTTTCAAGTTCAGGAAAATAAAAAATAATTATTTTTTTAAAAATCCTTTGTGTGCTGAAGGATCATGGCTTAAACATTAGGATGAGTTTCCCTGAAGGACGCTGCCATGCTTGGGAAAGGTAGCCTTGGTTCCATGGCCAAGAGGCAGCTCCAACCCAATAACCTGATACAACCCCATCTCCACCAGCATCTGCATGGGGGCTCTCAGGCCTGTGAGAACTTCGGTGTTAGTTTTGAGCCGTGGTGCGTGAGGTCCTTACAGTTCAGAGCCTCCTATTGTGCATGCTTTGACCTGGCAGCGTTTGCTGTGTGGTTATGTCCATGGGAAACAGTCCGTGTATGCCAGCGAGCTGGGCGACCCAAGAGCGCTCTGCTTAATGGGGTGGTCTAGAAGGACACTGATGGGCCTGGGGCAGTCATGCTGAACAGAGTTATTTAGGAACCAGGCTAGTGTGAGTATGGAGACACAGCAACCCCGTGACCTGCTTTCTCTGTCTTGTTCCCATCAGTTCCGCTTTAGCGGAGGAGGAGATGCTGGCTCTAAAGGACCACTTGTTTCAGCCCAGGAGGCCCAAGCCCAAGCCATCCTGCAGCAGGCCAGGGTAAGTGAAGGGGAGCAGGATGTCTCTTGCAGCAGGTTTGTGTCGATGAGGAGGACAAGATTAAACTTCTCAGAGGAGATATCTATATGCTTTCACCATCCCTGGTAACAGTCTCTTGATCTAGGTCTGAGATGGGATTGCTGCATGGCTTGATGTTATGACACGTGGATGACTTGGCCTTTTATTGAGCACCAGCATCTGGCCAGGCTCTAAAAACTCAGTTTTAAATTACCTACGGACCTTGGAGATGGCCTTCTGCTGATGGAAGTAGACACAAACCTGCTGCGGCGTTTGCTGTTTATGCTGACAGTTTTGAGCATCTATATGAAAATTTGTGGTATATGCTATAGGGGATTTCTTTCTTTCTTTCATTTTTTCCAGCAAATCTCACTCAATAATTAAATGTATGTCACAGATGTAAGCTGTTCCCAGCTCCATGAATCTCAGCAGGCAGCCTGCAATTTCCTTTAATATATTAATTGAAAATACATGATTAATATCTATGCCATTTTTTTGTCATATGACCTTATTGATTAATGATCAAATAATCCCCAGCAGTGTTTATTATTTAGGCTCACTGGTGAAACAAGATGGGCCATGCATGTTCCCAGTACAATTCCTGTTCCCTAGCTGGATGAGTACGTCAGTGTATAAGGCTCCATACTCAGCTGTTCAAAATAAGACTTCATTTCCAGCCAGTAGAACTTTGAATTTTCCCTTCCATAAGTGCTTGTCTGAGGTTACATTTGATCATTAGCACGTTAAAAGCAGAAAAGCAGCAGGCACAATTACAGCAGAAGGGAAAATGCAGGGACCCCTCGAGTGCATTTCTGATTTGTTTGCCCCAGTCTTGTCCAGGAGGGACCAGATCCTGGCTATGATCAGTAAAGGGGAAAATATAAGATAATTTAGCAAGGCCAAAAATAAAAGGGGACAGCTTTGGGGTGCTTTGCTTCTCTCCCAGCTAAATGCAGCCGTCAAAGGACATAGCTTAGCCGTGCTTCCCAGTGTCCAAAGCCCACGTCTGTTTGCAGCTGGGGCTCGTAGCTCGGTTGCTGTTGATGGGCTAAAAAGCAATTCCTTTCACCCTTGAGTGAAATAAAGTCTTTTAGGATCTCCACCCAGCAGGGTGACACATGCCCTCTTGAGTTTATAATGAGGGCTTTGGCTCAGCTGGTGCTACTTTGCTTTCCATCCAGCTCTCCTTTAACTAAGGAGTTCAATTTTTCTCATGTTCAGGCAGAGCACAGGGCCCTGATGCCACCAGCCACTGCATTTTCCTATCCATTAACCTTACTCTGAGAATGATATTGGTGGATTATGATTCTCGTGTTACCTCGTCAGTCTTAATTTCCAGGCAGCCTACTGTTTTTCCATCAGCGTTTATTTTGCTGGGAAATTGTTTTTTTTGACCAGATGAACGTTTCATGAGAAGCATCTGCTTTCTCAGACATTTTTGTTGTTGTTTTTGTTTTTTTTTCTCCCTGTCAAAAATAGCGACTGATTTGAAAACAAATATCCCCCCCCCCCCAGAAAATTCTCTTTTTGTTTTTTTTTTTTTTTTTTTTTTTTTTTTTTTTTCAGTTAAACATTGGGAAAAAATGAAAAAACAACAAATCACGGACCTTTAGGTCCGTGGATGAAAATTTGATTATTTCCATAAACGGGAAGATCCATTTCTTGACAAACATCAACCTATCATCAGGCAATTTTAGCTGAAAACCCTGATACTGAAGTGGACAAGGAGATAAAAAATTTTCTGTGGGGAAGTTTTGGGATGTGGCAGGAATGAAAAAAAGAGTCCTGCAGGGGGAAGTGCTTCGTCTTTTTCTTTTTACTTTTTTTTTTTGGGTGGTGCTGTTAATTGCATTATTAGGTTGATTTATTCCCTTAAAATTTGGCTTTCAGTAGACACTGTTCCAGCCAGCAGTGTTCCAGAGCAGCTCCCTTTTAACGGGGAGTTGTAAAAAGAAGCCACATAACCCAGCATTTGTGCAATATTTACACCATTCCAAGTTCAGTCACGGATAGATTTTAATTCCTGTTGTACACAGATAATTATAACTCTCTTAAAGTGTCGAATTGTCACGAGGGAACAAATTGTGCAAATGATGTTATGAACCGTGGACGGCCCCATTACCCTCCACGGAAATTACCAACTTGATGCATGGTTACATGACTCCTTAATTACCGAGCTAAAGGCCCCCCATTGCAAATAGAATTGTTCTATTTGGAAGATGCTAAGTAGTAATTAAAAAAAAACAAAAATCCTCCAAAATTAAACTGCTGGTTTATTAAAGAAAAAGTCCTAAACCAGGATGTGAGCAAACCCCTGTAGCTTGTTTGGGTAAAGTTTTGTCGTTTACCTTCAGTAGGTTATTGCTAAAACTATCTATTGTATTCTGTTGGTATGTGTTGATGGAAAAGGGTTCAAACGCAGGAAAAACTGTGCTCTCTATCTGCCATGGGTCTCGGCCAGGGTGTTTATAGGTGACTACCTGTATGGGGCCACAGGCAGCTGGGCTGTAGGTCCGTTAATCCCCTCAGCAGACCCACACCAACAGGGTTTTGGCCCATTTGTGGATGCAGGAAGGATTGATCAGCCGTGCAGTGTATGCTGTGGGGCAAATTTATTGAGATTATGGAAATTGCTGCAAGGATCCGTGGTTCTCTGGGAGTGCAGGGAACACGCAGCTTGTGGCGTGGCGTGGCTGTGTCCCGTTGTGTCAGTGACACAGGGACACCAACTAAAGCAGTGTCTCTCTTTCTGTTTCAGCTGGCGCTGCGAGGACCCGCGGGCCCGATGGGTCTGACCGGGCGGCCTGGCCCCATGGTGAGTACAGAAGCAAGGAGAGAATGAAGCTGGCACTGGTTCAGCACATGCTCTCGGTTACCTGCATGAATGCCTTCTCCTTAACACCCTTCGCCTCTTCCCTCTGGTTCTGTTGTGGCAAAATTCAGTGAAATCCCATTCTCTGCCCACAGGGACCCCCGGGCAGTGGAGGACTGAAGGGCGAAGCTGGAGAAATGGGGCCTCAGGTGTGTACGGGAAGATCGGGGGGCTGGAAGGGGGTTTGGGGAAGTGCAGGCGTGGAGCAGCCAGCCCTGCCTTGCAGGCTGCCATGGGGGAGCAGCTCAGAGCCTACAAATGATGAAACTAGGAAGGTGTGGGAGCATCTGTTTCACATACAAACATCCCTTCAAGTATCCAAGCGCAGATTCAAGACACAATTCCAAGCCAGCAGTGTAAAATTCTGCAGGTCGTTCTCCTTCCCTGCAAAGGCAGCCACCGAGGAGTCCTGGAAGCCCTCGATTCCCCCAGGTCCCTCTGTGAGCACCCTGGAGGCATGGTGTGAGGGGGGGCCATGCACTAGCCTCTTGCCTTGTCCTCAGCCCCAGTCATTCCCTGGTCATAAATGTTGGAAAAGAGATGTGGTGTGGGTGACCTTGTAAATACGAGAGAGGTTGGAGCGTGGGGAGCTTATTGCTCACAAAATGGTGTAAATCCTGCATCAAAGGGAAATTTTCTAATAGGGGGGACGTGATCTGTCTCTGCCACCCTGAGCTTGTGACAAGCATGGGGCTGCACAAAGGGTGAAGGCTTACCCTTGGGTCAACACGTGCAATTCCCATCCAGACATGCTCAATCCTGCATCTCCCCTGTGCGTTTTGAACCATGGGCTCTGCTCAAGGGGTGCACGCCCCATTTTGTCACCCCGTTTTGTCACCCCACTGACCCTCACCACCCCAGCGGCACCTGGCTGGGGATGCCTTTGGGGACGCTGCTCCGGCCAGCTGCTCGGGGTCCGTCTGTCGTGCTGTTGGCTCACGGCGTTTCTTTCTTTCTCCTCGTTGCATCACAGGGTCCACGAGGCATCCAGGGCCCTCCCGGCCCGGCAGGGAAGCCAGGCCGCAGGGTGAGTGTCCCGGGAGCGCTTCGTCCCGCGGCCAAAGCAATTCCTGAGCGCTGAGAGCATTGCACAAGCGTGGGCTGGCGGCCAGCCAGGGGCTGGTCCAGGCCTCCTCGGTCCAGCTGGGCAGACGCACGCGGGGATCAGAGCTCGGGGCCAGGCGGGTAGGGAGGAGGGAAACCGGGGAGAGCTGCGTGTCCACGCTTCCCGTACTTTAGGCCTCAGCTTTTTGCTCTGCGGCGCTGGGGTGGGAGCTGCGGGAGCACCATGGGCTGCTTTGGGCAGTCCCGGTCTCTGTAGCATTCAAGGACCTGGTCCCTGGGGGTTTTGTAGCTGGCAGTAACAGCGCTCACTTGCTCTGTTGACATCCCCATTGCACAAATGCTAACTTTTGTTTTACGGAGTCCTCCAGCTCTTTGTGTAAGCTTACCAGAGGAAGAATTTAGGACGTTTTTTGTGTGACCCACATCCGGCTTTCATAAACTTTTATCTCATTTCAATTTGTGAACATTGGCATAAGCATACCCTAAAGTGTAATGGAAGACAATTTATTAAAATTGATGACTGTATCCCAATGTCCATGCTGTGAACCAGCTTCCCTGCTATTTGCCCTACTCCAGCCCACCAGGCTGACCCAGGATGCTGCTGCAAGAACAGAGCAACATTTTCCCTTTGCCTAGGGAAGCCGCTGCCCAGCTGGCAAGCTCTGGCTTCAGTAAAGCTTTGCTCAGCCACAGACCAAAGAGCAGATGTCTCCGCAGTCCTACTTTACCCTTCGTGTTTGACTTTGCTTCTCTCTGCTGCAGGGACGAGCTGGAAGCGACGGTGCCCGGGGAATGCCAGGCCAGACAGGACCGAAGGTAGTGTCACATATTTGTGTGCTTTTGGAATTTGCATCAGCTTTCTTAGCAAGCAGGAACCGGAGGACCCTTGCAGGAGGAGCCCTCTTTGCTTGGAGGAGGTGGCTGAAATGGTCCAGCCACTCCTGCGAAGATGTGGGCTCCACATTTGAGAGCTGAGGGAAATCAAACACACACCTAACAGGCAGAACAGGAATAGATTGTCTTGTCTTTCTTTTTCTTTTTCTTTCTTTTTTTTTTTTTTGATGCAACTTTATTAAATTGCTGGATCCTCTTAAGAATGAAACATGCTCCCTTGGCTGCAGTTGTAGAACAAATACTTCGGAATCCTAATTACAAAAAACAAACATGAATGAGCAGTTGGAAATATCCTGAAATATAACTACCAAAAAAATACCTATTAAGTGGGTGAGGAAATGTAGAAGGCGTGGTGAGGAATTTTAATGCCCTGTATTTATATTTGAGACAAAATCCTTTCATTCAGCTGTGATCTGCTGGTATTATAAGCAAGAAAGGAGCTGTTCCACTGAAATTGAATGCAAAGAAAGTTTGCTCAGGGAATCACGCATTAAAGGTTTAAGTACTTCATTATGTAGATACTTAAAGCCGGAAAAGATGGGGGGTTTTGATACAGAGACAGGAGGCTGCAAATCATTTATCCAGTAAAGTGCTTTAATGAACGTCAACTGCCCTCCAAGGAGTGGATACCAGGGAAGAAGGGAAAACAGAATAATGAGCAGCTCTGGAAATGAGCTAAATTTGCTGTGAGCAGAGCCAGAGCAACGCCCCATGAGCAGACAAAAATGAAGGTGCTACCAGTTACCCTGGCGCATCTTGGTCAGCCTTGGCCATGTCGATTTATCCTCCGAAATGCTCTGGTGTAACTGACTTCCTCGTTCGTAGCTAAAAGGTTTGGGTAAGGAAGGAGTGGTTCTCACTCCGCTTACCACTAGTGTGTGATGTGCCTTTTGACCAGGGGTTCCCCACTGTACAAAGAAAACTGGACTTTTCCTGCAAACCTGCAGTTTGCAGATGCCTTTGGGACTTCCCTTTTCCAAAGAGCTGAGGCTTTCGCGGACAGACTGTCTCTTTGCATCCTGCTCCCTATTCCCCCCCCCCTCCCCCCCAGAATACAGGAAAATGGAACAGGGAACAAATTCAGTGAGGAAAAGCAGCTCTGCACATGAGAAGCCCTGCTGGGTTTCAGCAGGACCTGGCTGCATCCCAGCCCTGGGGGATCCACACTGGTCCGAGCCCCAGGAAGCTCTCTGAACTACTGGGGTTTTAATTTTTCTGCCTCACGCTTCAGCTTCCCAATGAGTCGCCTGTTTCCTTCGGGAGCATCTGCAGAGCTGGGCAGGGGACGTGAGGAACGAGCAGCTGTGTGCTCAGTGTGTCCGCACGACTTCTGTTTTCCCAGCGTGGTGCCAAGCACAGAGTAACACACCCGCCCTGCTAGCACAGCTCCTTATTTCGGGCTTGGCATCGTACTCCCCAGCATGGCCAAAGCCCTGTTTGGCCAGGGTTAGAGGGGTGTGTATGGGATGGATTGTGGTGGAGCCCAAGGTGGTGTTTGGGGACCTGTTGGCAGGAATACTGGTGCCCAGCTGGCTACCAGTGGGTTGTCGTTTGTAATTCCGTGGAATAAAATGAGTTAAAATAATTGCACTAGGATAATCTGTCCAGAAGTGAGATGCTTTAGGTGATGGGACTCCGGAATTCACATGGAAAAATGATAAGTGTGTAGGTGCTGCAGGAAAAGGGAGGAGGTAAAATGACTTTATTTGAGCATTTTACTTTTTAAAAAATCTATAACTTTGAAATCATCGCTGGTCTGATGGGACGTGAAGGCTGAATGTCTGAGCGAGCAAATCAATCCCTCCTTGACACGGAAAGGAAACAAATTGGAAAGATGTTCAACAGCAGGTGGAAACGTGTACTAACCTGGCTTTTCTTTTAGGGTGACCGAGGGTTTGATGGCTTGGCTGGCTTGCCTGGTGAGAAGGGAAATAGAGTAAGTTATATTCCACTTGTTTCCTGGCTGCGGTCTGTAATGAAACCTTGGCAGGAGGACATGGCTGGGAGGAGGGCAGCTATTGCTGGGGATGAGCCAGAACAGTGCAACGAGAACAAGAGTGTCCTGGAGGATAACGTGGGCTGTCACAGCGTTACTCTTGGGGGGAGGAGATCACTTTAATAGGATGCAGACTGAAAAATAAGAAGCAAAACCTGCTTTTAGTGCAGTTGTGGATGGAAAGTGCCAAAACTACAATGGGGTACTTTGCTTTGGCTGATAATTAAACAATGGGGAAAAAAGCAAGAAGCTAGTTATTTTGGTAGGCTGCCTCCTCTCCCTGGAGAGAGCCACTGTCTCCCCAGTTCAACCATTAGTTTATAAAGCTGGGGAGTTCTTGAACAGCAGAGATCACATCATGATTACAAGCTACACAGGAAAGGGAAGACAGTGCCTGAGAGAGATGCTTAATTGGCCGGAAGAGGGATAGTGGGATGCCTTGGGTGAAGGAGTAACTGTGTGCAGAGCCCGAGTCCCCTTCTCCTGAAGGAGCCACAGCATCTGCTTGCTTCCCAAACCCCTAGCGAGATGTCACAATTAAATCCTGTGCCTCATGCACAGGAAAGTGAGGATACGAGCATCCTCAGCTCATGGTGCAGACAGAAAAGGCAAGCCTGTTGCTAGGTTTCTTGCTATTACCCGATGTTTTCCATTGCCAGACTGTGTCCACCTTCTCTGAGGATTTTCTGCCTTTCATTTACAGGGCGAGCCAGGCCCCCATGGACCCCCAGGGGCTCCCGGAGAGGATGGGGAGAGGGTAAGTTTGTCTGTGTCTGCAGCAGTCCTTTGAATTCATCACTGAGCCCTGTAAACGAGAAGCAGATGCCATGGCAGCACCGGGCTCACATCGCCGGCTGTCATCGCCTGCAGCAGCAGCAGCTCGTCCCTGCAGCGTGATGCCACGGGATGAGAGTGACATGGGGCAGAGCAAGGTGGGGGTGGAAGAAAAATGATGAGGAATGCGGATTTTAAGTATCTGGTCAGAAAACTCTGTTGTTGTTATGAAAAATAATGTCATTGACTAGGTGTGCTGCTTGTTTTCTGAGATACAGCAAATTGCAGCACGATTTGGGGCATAAGAATTCCAGACAGACACGGGAATCGGAGATTAAATTGTTCACTTCTTTAACACTGTGCAGTCGATAATCGGAAGGCCTTTGGCAAAGCTCAAACTAAGTGATACAGGCCTAGGAGGGCTTGTTTAAGAGAAGAGATTGCAAATGCTGAATGTATTTCTGGGAAGTGTGCAGTTCAGCCGGAGGAGTATGGATTTCCCAGGCTCTAATCCCCCTCCACAATGTTCTCTTTCCACCTTTGGCTATCTGTTCTCTCTGTAAAGCACAGATAATAATGCCTTCCTGACCAAAAAGTTGTGAGGATTAATTAGTCGTGGATGTAAAGGGCTTTGAAGTCGAAAAGACCTAACTTGCGTCTTTGGGGGGGGGAGAACAAATTTCTGGAGAACTTTAATCCTAAAGAGAAAGAGAAACCATGTAAGGGGGAGAGAGGGCATAGCTGGGAGGAAGAGAATGCATTTTATCTGCAGCAGAGGAGGGTTTGCACGGGCTGGCTGCTAGGATTGATTTCCTGAGAGTGAGCGTGCCGGGTTGCGATACGGTGTCCCTGGGGGAGCCTCACGTGTTAGGTGGTTTAAAAATGACTCGGAGGAAGCACCATCGGTGGGCATCAACAGGAGGTGGGTGTGGGGGGATGAAGAATTACCCCTTTGATGCCTCTGGCTTATCTGAGGAGCCAGTGGGTTAATCTGGCTAAATCAAATTCCCCGGGCAGCGCTCCCACGCTCCCGTTCAGTAGGCACTAAATCTTGTGGTTATTGACTCACATGCCCCGAATTGTTCCTACAGTATCTTGTCTATTAGCAAAATCCATCTTTATAAACACTGACATGAATTATGAAGTATCCTTACAGCATTTCTAATCCTCGGTAAATTCTGCGCACGCAGTATTAGTCTCGCGGCTTACGAGGTCTTCCTTATGCACGGCTACCCTTTTATTACTCCAGGGAAGCTGGTTTTCGGTGTGATTATTATTTAACCAGAATGAAACACCTGTGATGTGACTGAAATATAACTGCTTTCCTCTGTCTCTTTTGTTCTTCCCTCTGTGCCTTCGCTGCCGAGCAGGGTGATGATGGAGAAGTTGGACCCCGAGGGCTGCCTGGAGAGCCTGTGAGTACCTCCTGGGGCTTGGTGGGCAGCAGCACCGCTTTGGTCAGGGGCTGGATGTGATCGGGGAGCTTTGGGTGTCCCATGGGGCAGCTCCCCTGGTGCTAAAAAAGACCCTGAGTTCCTGCAGGGACTGAGCTCCTCTTGCTTGAAGATCCAAGTGAATGGTTGGGAGTCTCTTTGCCTTAACTGTCTTCTACTTTTTTCACCAAGATGCCTACTGAGGAGAGAAGATGCTTTCTGATCTTGTATTACTAATGAGAAAAATTCTCGGTGATTCTGTTTGCTCAGTGCCTTATATTTGAAATTTAAACCCTGTAATTTTAAAGGTAAAGCTTAGCTTA
The DNA here is from genome assembly GCA_011075105.1 of Heteronetta atricapilla. NCBI lineage: Eukaryota > Metazoa > Chordata > Aves > Anseriformes > Anatidae > Heteronetta > Heteronetta atricapilla. The sequence continues at coordinate 7,984,218 of CM021747.1, forward strand.
GGTTGGTCTCTCATTTTTCCTGCATGCTTCCTCCTTCTGGATTGTTTAGGAGTCAGGTAAGTGGGCTGGGGTGTGAAGTGTGCACGCTAAGCGTATGTGAAATGTGAGTTTTGTGAGTGTTCGTAGCAAACACCAGTGAGGAATGGTTTTGTCTGCTATTGCAGGGGCAATGGCAGCAATCAGCCATGCAGCTCCTCACCTGCACCCCTAGTTTTGTGCAGTGTGAGGGATCCCATCTAAATCTTAGGACGCGGTCTTAGCAGGACTGAACTCAAGGTGACATTTGCCATGACCTCAGCGGGGTCGGTGTTCTGTTCACAGTGCACTGAACTTCATAAATCCACAGAGTTTGTCAGTGTCTGGGCCTGCAGCTCCACGTCCTGCTAGTGCTGGAGCAGCCAGGCCAGGGCTAGCGAAAGGGGCAGTTCCTATCCACAGGAAGGTGAAAAGGAGATGCTCGTGAATTGAACAAAAACCTCCTGAACAATCCTGGCAAGTGTTTTGGGGAGTACTCCACCAAAAAGAAACAGTTGGGTTTTCAATTCAAGACTCTGAAGGCATTTTCTGTCCCCAGCACCAAGTATTTTTGGTTTTGTTGGCAATGATGAACTCTGTTTCTGGCTGACCGTAGATTTCTGTGTGTAGTACAGCCACTGGCTGCTCATTGTATCCCAAACTCATTTCCTTTGTTATAAAAAGAGCATTAACTATCTATCATTGGCCATCAGCTTTGCTTTCAGGACGTCTTATTTTGTTGTTGCACGGCCCAGCATGGTGGCCCGAGAGTAATTGATGAGAACTGTTGGACACACTTCACATGAGAAAGGGAAGGCTTGGCATTTACGGACTCGTTGGAAGTAAATTAGAGACGAGATGTCTGATTAAGTTCTGGGAAAAATTAATCAACCCAGCTATCTCCTCAACACATGTCTAAGCAATAACTTATGGGTTATTAACTTCTTAAAAGCATTTATATGCTCAGGTAACAGGGTAACAAAAGAGGAACTTAAATGATGATCGTGCATGCAGGGAAGCTTATTTTTATAGCAGCGATACAAGAAAAAATGTGGCCAGTGATGGCCAGAGGAAAGGTTTAAATTGCATTACAGGAAACTTTTGGTCATAAATACACGTCCCAAATCTGCATGTTTCTACCTGCCCTGAGCCAAAAGAGGGTCTTAGGAAATCTAATCGTAACTGAAACCATTGGTGGGACATCCAAATTTGTTCCTCTTCATCCTGCCTCATTTCCTTCCAGTTCCCTTAGCTGGTTTATACTAGCATCAGCCGAGGAGCTGCTCTCCTGGGGCTCAGGGTACAAAGCCCCAGCCCCTGCAGGACCCTGGTGGCTGTGAAGGGCCCTGTGCCCATGCATCCCGTTGGCACTGCAAACTGCTTTTCTGCAGGAACAAAATCCCCGTGGCCTCTGAGATCAGCCACTTCCATAACATCTGCTCTTCTGTCCTCTAACATTTAATTTTAATTCCTCTGCGTCATAAAAAGGGATGTACAATATTTGGGCAGACAGATAAAACTGCCCATCAATCAAGAGCAGTTTTCCTCCATGACAGTGAATGAACGCCATCCCTGTAAATGCCCAGAGTCCTTTTACAGTCTCTAATTGAAGAAAGGGCCTGCATTTAAAAGGCGAGCTTCCAGATCTGCATCTTAGTGCTCGGGTGGGCACACAAGGCCCCCTCCCTTTCCTTTTGCTGCAAAACCAGCAGGTAGAGGAGCTGACGGAGTGGGGTTTGCAAAGTCAGGCAAAGTACATTGAGGGAATAGTTGTCAAATTACTCTCTCACATGGATACAGTTCCCCTGACACATCAATGCAATACTCAAATTTCACAGATTTCCCTGAAGATGATGCTAGGTTTCATGTGGTGAGGAAGCTAGAAATGGCAAGTTATGGTTTAAGAACCAAATGCCTTTGAAAATGCACTGTTATGCTGCAGGCTTAAAACCTTTTCCAGCCTTACTTCATTGTACAGATTGTCAATGACCAGAATTAAATCTGGAGAGACTTAGAAATGCTAACCTTAATGATCCATTACTGGAATCAGTTCGTTCTTCCGAGCACTCTCCAGCTGGAATGACTTGGCTGTGACACGTTTTGCATCATTGTGTGCATTACAGGGTAATCCAGGAATATGATTAAATTATTTAAAAATTTAAAAAAAGAAGTGGCTGAAGCTGGCCTTCTTCCAATCCAAGGGATAACGGTATGCATGTATATTACCTTGAGAAAAAGCACTTCAAGGGGGTGCATGCACACAGAATTTCTCTCTCCAATTTTTAAACCCATACAGCTGCTGTTACTGCAAAACCAGCGGGGTCGTGGCCAGCCCAGATGCTGTGTGCTGGGCAGAGCGGTGCCTGGCACCCATGGGGGAGCACGGGATGCACTAATACTGCTTGTTTTTTCAAACAGGGACCCCGAGGACTGCTGGGACCGAAGGGGCCACCAGGACCACCAGGACCACCGGTAAGTTCCCGGGGCTGCTGCCTTCCTGAGTCATCTCAACCAAACCACCCTGTCCCCATTAGTCATTCAAGCAGATGATACATCTGCACGATTCCCTATGTCTGTGCCATGTGATCAAAAATGTTGCTGCTCAAAGGCTGTATTCTGCCCTGTACTCAGAGCTGTCACCTCTGCATATGGCTGCCCATGGTTTGGCTCACATGCCTAGAAGTTAATGCCTAGCTCATCCTGGAAGGGCAGAATGAGAGCTATTAACGTGGTGACTTTGCTGTTAACTTTTGCCTACGGGCTGTTGAACCTTTAAAGCAGTTTGTTCAGGTTTCGGGCAAGAGCCAAGGCAAGAACGTGCAGTTTTTATGCAGGAGGCAGCCACCTTATTTGTTGTGCGCTGCTGGCCGGGGAAGTGCTGATGTAAGGGCTCCTTCTGCAAATCATTGCAGATCACTGAAGTCCTAGGACTTAAAAACAGGACCCTGGGCTGCTGTTAGAGCTGAAGGGGTCAGGGTTTTAATGGTGAGTGTGGTGAGGTCCTTAACCCCTTCCGGAACATGGAGACATCCTCACTTTGAACTCCTAGTCTGCTGAAATTAAATGAGGGTTCAGGATCTGCTCCAAAACTGGTCTCATCTGAGCATGCTGTTAAAAATGGATAACCTAACCTGACCTAGAGCAAATGGGTGAATGCAGAAGCCCCAGCAGGAGGTCTGCATTGACCATGTACCACGTTACACCCTCGCTGAAGATGATCAGGGCAGGCATGACCCTGGCTGCCTTTTTTGTGGCCCTCAGGTGCAAGGGGGATTATTTTGTGGGCACAGGTTCTGTTTTCTTATTGAGGAAACCTCAGCCTTGGGGGCTCTGCTTTGTCCATAACACCATTAAGAACAATCTGGGTAAAATCCTTGTTTTGGCACAGCCTCATTGGCTTTACCTGAACAATGCATTCCTGTCCCGAGCGAGGTCTGTGTCCAGTTGTTCCTTCTCACGAGCTACTACCAGTCTGCTCTCTGTCAGAAGCAATCCGGCTGCAGTCTGTAGCCAGGATGTCTTGATCTGGTGCTGATTCTGCTTTTTCAGGCAGGTTAAACCAGTGGGAAAATACTGAAATGACATTTTAAAGGGATAATTTTTGCTGGATTCATAGAATTGGCTGCTTGACCAAACACCTTTAGAAAATTGTTCCATTTCCACACAGTCTAAAGGGCCTCTGATGTTTTCTTATTTTTATTGCATTTTCCCTGCTTTTGTGGTGCAAAATATACAGATATTTTCTTAAGGCTGTTTTTTAAATCCTTTCCCAGGGTGTGGCTGGTATGGATGGACAAACAGGTCCCAAGGGGAATGTGGTAAGTTTTCAGAGCAAATTTTACAGACGGTTCAGATATAATACAGAGAGAGCATATGCGAAGTGTAAAATATACTCTATTAAATTAGATTTGCTAATTGCTTTTTAGCCTGGTCTAGATTCCTATCAGGGCCTGTGAAAACCACAGAGAATATCTTCCTACAGCAAATCAGCAAATGGCTGTTAATTTATTATAATTTCTGGTGGAATTACGCATTATTTCCTCGTGAAAGATCAAACATTCTCATCAAGATGTGTGCTGTTCTAATGAACATCGAAGCACTGTAGTTTAACTGAGGGGGAAAAAATCTTCGTGTGCCTCCTCCTTGGCACAACCAGGCTGAAGGGACTCCTGCAGAACAGCCTGTTCAGAGCCAGGCAGCATAAAAACCCCTCGCAGCTCTTTTGGGCTGCATGGCCATCCACAGAAATGTGTGTACAGCATGATAACTTCACTCCTCCTGCCCCACCATGGAGTGAAGCTGTGTTCAAGGTCCCGGAGCTCCTGGTTGCCAGCAGTGGGTTAGAGAGGGGTTCAAGATGTAAGAGGGCTGGTGCTGCGCAGGGGGGCGGCTCCGCTCTCAGTTTTCCTGCTCTCAGCTCTGCCCTTGCCTCCTCACAGGGTCCTCAAGGTGAGCCGGGCCCCCCAGGACAGCAGGGCAACCCAGGTGCTCAGGTAAGAGGAAAAAACTGGAATGAAAAAACAGGAATGCTGGTTTGGAAGAAAGGGATGGATCAGCAATAAGGAGATTTGCTGGGAATTGGCTCGATGTACATCACTGGCCCAAAATCTTCCTGAAAACGCTCCCAGTTTCAGATCCCTCCTGTTCTCACCTGGCTCTCACTGCCACGATACAAAGCCAAGCCAAGGTCCAAGCAGTCTCATCAGCTGAGCCGCATCTTGTGGCTCCTGCCTGACTTTCAGCATCCCCCATCCAGATGCTGGGAGCCAGAAGGGTAACGCAGATGTCCGAGTCCTGCTGTCAGCCTTCGGCATGGCTCCGCTCCCATCGTGGGGATGAACCTGGCTGCACACCGCAAGGCAGGACGGCTCCCCGGGGGAGAAAATCAAATTACAAAAATGAAGTTTTATCAGCTGGTGCAAGACGTTCTGAGAATGAATGGAGCCGGGGAAATCCCCAGCCGTCGCAGGCGCTAGAACGATGCTCGGCTGAGACATTGCCAAAATGCATTTGGAATGAATAACTTGTTCCTTAATGACCCTAAGTTTTTCTTTTCGCAGGGTCTTCCAGGTCCACAAGGCCCCATCGGTCCCCCAGGAGAGAAAGTAGGTTAAAATGCTGCAGCTCTGACTTAAGACAACTGTTGCCATTAATATGCATTTGCTGCTTCAGCTGCTCCTTTGCCCCATGTGCAACATCTGTTTGCAGCCGTGTCCATGAAAGTCTAATGTGTCTCATTCCAGACAGAAGAGAGACAAGAAAACGCAGTTTACCTCGAATTCATAATATTTGCATTCATTTCCTATTTTAACAGAAACATTTTGAAGGCAGCCTATGGCAAAACATTAGCAGAGGGCTGAAAATTGTCTCTTTCTGTGGGCTAAGTGCCTGGAAGTCTGATGGGAATGGAAATGGGAAGAGCTGGGGTTTGGATCTCTCTGCCGAGGTCTCCTTGTGCTGCCTCCTCCCCACTCCCGACCCATGCCAGCTCTCTCTGATTTCCCATCGCTGTCGACGTGGAGTGGCTGCCGTCCTCATTCCCCCAGCAGCTCAGGGACCATCAGAGTTTAACCAAGGGCATCATTTTTGCCCACAGAGATGACAAAGCAGCCATTGTTGGGTGCTCGTTCAGCTCCCACGGGCAGGGGATCCATCCAGCATGCGTGCGGGAGAGCTCCCTGCTCGTGTTGGCAGCCCGCAGCGTGCTGAAATTATCGATCAGCAGGGGAAGAGTGAAGGAGCACATTAGCAATTCCAGCAGATAAAGGGCTCTTGGGTTTAGTGCTGAGTCACGCGCTTGCACCGGCAGTGGCACTCCTGGATAGCGTGAGAAATCAGGGGGCTGCTTAATTAACGAAGCCATCACTTCCCCACGTTAAAGCAGCAAGGTGCAGTCAATGGGGACAGCTCCACTCCTGATTTTCTCCCTTTGCCAGTTAATCTTCCTGCCACTTGTCACCAAGGAGCTGGCATTTCCTGGCCCAGCGAGCCCTGTGCTTTGACCTCCTCCCTCCCACCTGTGCTGAAGCACAGTGCCTTTCGCAGGGAGCTGCTTGCTCCCAGCCCTGGGCTCTGCTCACACCTCGTGCCCAAACGTCTTCTTCTGAGCTCTGCCAGGCCCGGGTAAGGTGCTGGCACTAATGCTGCAGCTTCCTGGGATGCTGGAATCCCAAATTCCTTGCAGACTCCTTGCAAGTCATGGCAGCTTTCCCAATAGACCCACCTCCCTGCAGCCTTTCCCGACTAAAGCAAGCAAAACTGGTGCTCCAGGGGGCTCTGGCTATTGCAGCTGATGATTTTTCTGCTTGTTTTTAGGGGCCTCTGGGCAAACCTGGTCTTCCTGGCATGCCTGGTGCAGACGGTCCTCCGGTAAGTCATCCTCTCCCAGGTCTTTCCTTGGCACAGGGGCTGCAAGGGTGATCCTGCACCCATCCTTCCTGGGTGCACCATGGTCTTTTGAAGTATGTGAACTTGCAGCCTGCCCACGTTTCTCCTGGGCTGAGGGGTTTGAGTTGGAGAAGCCCTGGCTCTGCTTCAGACTTTGCACAGCCTCAAAGCTTAGCACAGGGCATTTCTTTGGGCTTCTCTTTCCCCTCCTCCTGTTTCTCGTTTCTGTTTTACATAGGCTGGCAGCTCACCGAGGTAAGGATGATCTCGTGTGAGCGTGTGTGTACTGCAGAGCTATCACACGGTGGTCCTCATCTCGCTCAGGACCACTGGGCACTGCTGCAGAACGCTGATAAGAGGCTGAAATGGCATATCAGCATGATATTCTTGCAGCTTCCTCCTAATCCTTGTTTAAACAACATTTGCTCATTCCTCGAGAAGTTGGTGCTAAAATCTCTGGCCTTTAAAATGGATCTCGTTTTTGCACACCTCAGAGACACCTGATTTTACGAGTGACAAATGTAAAATAGTTACATCCCACTAATGCAAATGCAAAGCATGGCAAAAAAAAAAAAAATCCATTTCCCACCCTGGGATTATCGTTCCTATGAGGGACGTTTCAAACATCCTTAAAATGGTTAGCTGAGTCAACAGAGCAGCCGAAGCAAAGCCCAGAACATCTCCAAGGCTGTAGCTTTCGATGTGAAATGCCTGCAGCAGCCTCTAGGGAGCTTCAGCTGGAGAAGGCACTGGGTCTGTTTCTGTGCAGGCTGAAGGCTGTGTGAGCTCAGCAGGCTGAGCGTGCACGGCTGTGCCCAGACGCTGGCCCTTGGCCACTGGTAGCCACGTCGTTTGCGAGTAGGGTGTAGGTTTGCAAGCAGAAGGGTTGCTCTTCCCAAGGACAAAACTTGCCTATGTGCCTCTGACAGAAATTGGTCCTGAAAGCCTCCGCAAATCCCCGAGGGCCTGAAGCATCTCGCTGCAAGAGCCAACCACATTGCTTATCAATTTCTGATCTTAGTAATGGAGATGGGCATTTTGCAAACGGCGATGATTTAGTGTGGAGTGGACGGGCACTTCTCAAGTCTTGTTGCACTTCCATTTGGCTTCCCCCGGGCTGCAGGCAGATGTCAGGAGCTGAAGGCAAGCGCTTATGTGCCCCCCTTTGTGCGCTGATGCTGTTGGTGCTGTTTAAAATCACAGAGCAAGTTCAGATTGTATTTTCTCTACATGTTATTGATGCATAGCTGACAGCTGTCATGTTGTTTCTTTATTAAACCAGCTTGTTTCATCAATCCTTGCTTGTCTGACATTGCTGTTATGAAGACTGATTATGGAAAATAGTCTCATGATTTTACTTGCTATATTGCTCTATTTTGAGTATTTAGAGGAGAGTTCATAAGTAAAGAAAACTACTGAGTGAAGAAGGTCTTAGTGGCTTTAGAGCAGCTGGATGTGCTCTCATCTCCTTTAAAAGAAAAAAAAAAAATGGGAGGAAAAAAAAGTCCTGGGGTGTGCAGCGAGTGCCCTCACAGAGGGCTTACTGCTTTTGTTTGCACTGCCGGACAAAAATTCATCTTCTGACCCGGCTCCATCTCGGTTCCTGCAGTAGAAAAATCACCACTCAAAACTTCTCTCAAGGATTTCCCCAGTTTCTCACTAATCCTTCCTGTTCTACCTGAGGCAATTCACACCTTTTTTTCCTACGTTTTTTTCCTACTGATTGAAATCCCAGCAAAAGGCTCCTAAAGGCTGTGAATGACAATGTGGTGGAGGCTCTGGGCTGTTGGGTTATTCAGCATCAAATCCCAAGGGCAATGCTGGCCAGCATCCATCCAGCCAGCTTCTGACAGGGATGCAGGTTAGCTGCGGCTTTTTCATGAGATCTTGTAACCGACTCCAGGAATTAGGAAATTAATGAGAGGGGCTCTGACCAGTCTGGGCATCTTGTGACCTTCACAAGTTTGTTAAATACAGAGGTAATTCTACTTTTTTTTTTTTTTTTCCATCTGCAAAATGCGTATGCTGCTTGCTGCTCAACGCCCTGAGATGTTCTAATATGAGAAAAATACTGCAGAACGCTTTGTGCTTCTCTGCCAAAAGGTGGTAAAGGGCAAGAAGGTTTAAATATCTAAGAACAACAACACGGACCAAATGCAGTCCTCTTTCTTTTGGGAAATGCTTGCTAGCTTCAGAGGGCTTTTTGTATCAGTAAGAGCTTCCTGGAGAGCAACTGTTGTCTTGCAAATAAATCATAGCTGCCTGAGCGAGCTTGTTGGCTTCCGAAGCATTCGGCATGCACTAAACCCATTTTTCTCTTCTGTTTGTCTCTTGTATTAATAGGGTCATCCTGGCAAGGAAGGTCCTCCTGGAGAGAAAGGGAGTCAGGTAGGTGTCAACAAGCCTCTCATTACTGTTAAGTGTCGCAAAATACAAATTAAGAATTTAACATTAGCCTTAAAAATGAAGATTCATTGCCAGGGCAGCACGAAAGCGCTGCAGCCAGCTAGCTGCTGGAGCTGCTGCATGTAGGAGGGCGAGATTTCGCTGTTACGGGTCATAGTTCTTCCCAAAATAAAACAAACTGTTGTCAAGAAGACGTTTGCCAGCACTAGAACTTGTGCTAGCAGAGCTGCGTTGAGCGTTCTCACATTCTTGGCCAACACAACAACGCTGCCAAGGCCGGGCAGGAGCGGGGTGCGAGCTGGGGACGGGTCCGTGCGCTGCACGGGGGACCGAGATGTCAGGGCATGGGTCAGCGAGAAGCAGACCCCACTGAAACAACACCAGAAGCTGAGCCAGCTCATCTGCTTGGGTCTCTCCATCGTGCTGTTTTTTACTCAGCTTCGTCTGTGAAGTTCGGGGAAAGGGAGGTGCAGAAATAGCGAAGTGTTCTTTCAGCATCTGTGACAACCCAGGGGCCGGCGGATATTGGAAGATTTGTGGCTTATTCAGCCCTCAGATCTCCATTGAGCTGTTTGTACTGGTTTTGCTGCAGCATTTTCTCTCTGGTGCTTCGGTGGCAGGAGACGAGACGGGACAATTGGGATTTTTCTGGCGATGCACAGTTGTTGCCCCTGAAATCCAGCACAACGTGGTCACTTCTGCCCTGCTTCCTGGCAAGCAGTGCCCAGCTGATGTGAAAGCTGAAACTGCACAGGGAAGCCTAAGCAGACATAAATAAATACCCTTTGTGGCACAGGGGAATGCAGAAAATAACTCTTTTTGTATTCCTGGCCTTCCATTTTCTTCCCCTCCCCTTGGTTGAAGTCCCTCTCTAACAATATATTTGAGAATATTGCCGCGGGCTAGAGCCCTTGAATTATACGGGTGTCTGTCTGTCTGGGAGATTTACTGCCTGCGTTCCCTCTGCGTCCCATTCGGTTGGAAAACATTGCATTTGTCAAAAGTGTTTTACCGGAGCACAGCCCAGCTGCCTCGAAGTCCTCCAGCCCCATGCAGAGCAGTGGCCACGGCCCTGGTGCGCCCCTTGTCCTGCTGGCATCCCTCGTGGCCGAGAAATGAAACGCTGGCAGCTGAAGAATATGAGAAGCCAGGCAGTGGTTGCGGTGGGGGACATTTAGCAAACGTCAGGGAGTCAGCAGGTGGAGGTGCAGGGCCGGCACACAGCTTGTTGCTTGAGTTATTTCTCCAGCAGCTGTGATCTTGGGGCAGGACTTGATGTTTGTGCGGGGTCTGGGCTCCGCTGGGCTGTCAGGCTGGAAAAAGTGCCTGTCTCAGGCTGGAGGAAGTGGAAGGATAGTTGTTTAGCTGGCTGATTGAGGAGAATAAGAGCCAAGTGGGCTCGATAAAGGGCGGGATTTATCAGCAGGCAGGACAGCGTGGCAGCGGGGTGGTGATGGAGCACCTGCAGGGCGCCTGGTGGGTGCTGCGTCCGGCACAGCTCACGGTGTCACTGCTGGTGGGCAGCTTTTGGTGCAAGAAAGGATCTCCATGAGCACCTCCCCTGCCTTATCACCGAGGCCAAAGGACAGCACCCAAGGCGTGTGCCTCAAGCAATAACTCCTCTGATCCTGTGATCATCGCCCTGAGCCATGTCGTGTCTGAACAGGGCTCAAGCGTTACTGCAGACCCAGGATGGTTTGGGAGCAGGGAGGCAGCAGAAGAGCATGCTCTTCCTCTCTTGGACTTGTTCTTTATTTTTGTTTCAATCCAAAACACAAGTCATTGATCTTACGTATAAATCCCTTTGTACCGAGTTGTTGCAGTCTCTTTCCTTCATCCTTTCCCATTGTGTGGATCTTTGCTGTTGGCTGAGCTGAGTGCACCTGCTCCAAGGGATGTTGCTGTAGCACTCTGTGCTATTTTGAGCTGTTTTCAGATGGCCACTGCCATTTCCGCCCAGTCTGAAGCAGCCAGATGGCTGGGATATTTGTTTTCCACACGTTCTCCTTGCTGCTGCACCTTCGCATTGACTTGATGTGTTTTTCTTTGCGTTTTTTTCACCCCAGGGTCCACCAGGTCCTCAGGGCCCCGTTGGTTATCCAGGACCACGCGGAGTCAAGGTAAGGAGAATGCCAAAACAGTGTCCCCCCAGTTGCTTGCTTAAAACTCCTTAAGAAGAAGCTTAAGACATCTCTGCCTCATGCTGGAGATGGACAAGGTCCTCTCAGTCCCACCAAGCACCCTGGGGAAGGGTCCTCTGTGTGCTCTGGTCCTGCAGCCATATGGATGGTGAGGGGTGGTAGGAGAGCGTGCTTTTGGGGAAACACTGTGGGTAACACATTACCTGCCCTGTAGCAGTGCCACAGGGAAATCTTCAGAGCTTCCAGCCCACCGTGGAGGAAACAAATCCTTCTGGCAGGTCCAGAAGCTTTCACCTGCAAAGGAAGCAGTGCTGGTGGGCAGAGGTGCTTAGGGCCACCTTGGTGACACCCTGTTTGCTGCTCGATTCAGCCTCAGTCTTGTGTCTTCCTGCAGACCATGAGGATTACAGGTGCCCTACTCTCCAGTAACACCTTCTAGCATCCTTCAGTGCTTTGGAGAGATTTCTCTTTTAATTCTTTGTGAGCATGGCTCAGTCCCATTCCAGTCATTTCCAGTTTACAGCCAAAGTAAATCTCAGCCAGAACGTGAAGACTTTAACAAGGCTTGTTAATAAAACAAAATAGCCTATTACTAAAACAAAGCAAGCTTTTCATGCTCCTGATCCAAAACCTTGTCAGACGGCGCTTGTTCGTCTCGGTAATGTGCTCTTTCAGTAGATTGAATTCCAGCTCTTCCCTGCTCCTTGCTGCCTGCAGCGCTTGCACACCGGTAAGAAGGTGCTGGGTATTTTTCCCGATTCAGCTCTGGCTCTTATGACCCCATCAAGATGTATTAGTTCAGGTGCAGTTGCATCTTGCTTCCCAAAGGTCCAAAGAATCCGCAGGGATCTGTGCTAGATTGGTGACGATAGGTGAATTTAAACCCTCTTAAAGCCCCGTGTATATTTTTTTCAATAGCAGAAACCCATTTGCCGTTCTGCCTTCAAAATTTAAGCTGAATGTATTTAACCAAAGCAAGCTTTCATCTCGGTTCTTGCAAGGTTGCAGATTGAGACATAGTGGTCCATTAGGGACTGGTTTGCTGTTGTGTTTACTGCTAAAGTGGAACTGTTCCACATTACAGTGATCTACAGAAAGTATGTCATGCACCAAATCCATAGTGCGTACAGAAGAGGTTTTGCTTCCTACAAGCAGCATCCTATTAAGTGAATGAATCTCCAGTTCTGAGAAAAATGCGTCTCATTGGGTTTGCAGCTATAAATAATTTTTAGATCTCACCTCACTTACCAGAGCCCTGTTCTACTGCACAAATTTTGATGTACTTTTAATTATACTTTTTCTTGACATGCCTAAGGGAGAAAAAAAATGTTAAAATGCCCTGCGCAAAATATTCCTGTAAGAAAAAATATCTTTGGCTTTTTTGTTTCAGGAGTTGCATTGCTCAGCTGGTGTGGATACCTTAGGGTGGCATTTTATCCCGGGAGGCGGGATAGATGAGGAGCCTGAAGGCTGGTGAGGTTAGGGCTGGTGGCAGAGCAGGGGGCAGATCCTGACCACACTCAGCACCTCCATGGACTGATCGCCTTGGGGAAGCTCTGGAGGGTTTCTGCACCGTGTCTGCACCATGTCACAAATGCCTGCACCAGTCGCATTAGTTTTGTTTTGCTTCTTTTCTCCTTTTGTTGCCTAAATGATTTTTCTAAGCAAAAACCAAAAACCACACGGAAAGGTGATTTTTCCCTCTGATGGCCAGGGAGCACGCAGAGCTGGCTGCAGGCTGAGGACATGGTATGCCAAGCAAGGCTTCTGTGCCAGGCATCGTCCGTGCTGCAGCATCTCTGCTTCTGGTCAGCAATCGTGTTTGTGCAAACGCCTCCAGGAGACATCGCATCTCCTTTCAGTCATCAGTTTGCTGCAGGCATGCTTGTTGTCATCTTTTTTTTTTTTTTTAACTCTTATTTTTCTTTATCTGGGGTTTTATTCAGCATCACCGTGTCTGATTTATAACCTGGTGAAATTTCTCGGTGGTTGAAAATCCTGTTTGGGCATATCCTTGGTAAGCAGTGGTTGCTCAGGAGCCAGCTGTGCCGCAGGCAGGTGATCCTGTGAGCTTTTCCCAGTTCTTAGAGAGCTCCACATCCCTCTCCTGGAGGTGAATGCCAGCCGAGGTGGAGCCCTCTCTGCTCCTGCTTGGTACCTTCATCTCCTCCAGCATCCCTAGGAATTTTTCTGTGTTGCTGCCCTCGTCTTCTCCATTAGAAGTGCTAAATTATTCTTTCCCCCACACATCTGTTCAGCTACTGGAGAACCAGTAGCTCAGCAAACAGGGAGTGACCTACATTAATGCACTTACCACAGTGCTGCAGAAAAAGGTAACTTTTCCATTTGTGCACTGCATCCCAGACCAAATTCAGCCTTTCTGCTTTTTCCTCTTCCCACCCATCACTTCATGTGAGCCGTGGTGGCCTTGCCATTGAGTGCAGCATAATAACAAAGAGGGCAATGAGACAGATCTGGGGAGGAGTTCAGTGCTAGATAACACTTGGCTGTCTCTCAAACCCCGAGACTTGTAGTCTGGAAAATTACATCCTCTTTCTCTTATCCTCAATAGCATCACCAGTGTAGCTGCTTGCCCTGGTTCCAGTATCTAGAGCCCTGTTCTGGTTTTTGCCATGACGGGCTCCTGGGAGGCTGCTGCCAGCCCCATCCCACCACGAGGAGCTGTTCTACAGTATTCACGCAGCTGGGAGAGGGGCTGGATCCACCTGTGGCTACCCTTGCAGGGCAAATAGAAGCCTTACAGGGCAAGCAGAAGCTGAATGGGTGCTTCAGGAGCAGCCTCAAATGTGTTTACTTGCTCAGCAAAGGGTCCAGCTGCACCCCGTCAGGCAGGAGAAATTAAATCCAGGCTTTGCCGTTGATCTGAGGAGCGCCAGGTTTCAGCTGACAGCAGGATGCTTTAAAAATAAAAGAAAACAGTGCATGCACAGAGGTGAGAACTGTGGTGAAAAAAAGAAGCAAGCTAAACCTTTGTGGGTGCCAGACAGGGTGCTGCAGAGCCTCAGGGAAATCTCATCCGTGTGCTCAGACTGAATTCCCAGCCCAGGTGTCCCTGCCCAGCTCCTGCACTGCCTTCCTCTGAATACACAAGTGGACTCAGCACTCAGGGAATGTTTTTTTGGGGAAAATATATGCAGAAAAGAAGGTTTGCATCACGAGTTTTATCCCTGAGAGCATGGTTCCAGGGGTCAGGCTTGGAAGAGGCAGAGACCACCAACCCCACACACCACACTGAGAGGTTTGAGTCTCCAAGCACTCACAGCTGGAAATTAGGCAGGTGATGTTCAATTAGCAATGCATTTCAGACCATCACAGTTTTCAAGATGCTATTGTCAGTGCTGGAAGCAAAAATCACCATTGTTAATGATTCTTAGCCTTATGCTTACACGTACCATGTAACATCTTGTTTTGTCTTCTCCAAGGGAGCAGATGGTGTTCGTGGGTTGAAGGGCACCAAAGGTGAAAAGGTGAGTTACCACCCTATGTTTGGATCAGCTTTCTCTACCCTCTAAGTGTTTCTGCAGACCTGTCTTGCACAATATTGCCTGTGAAATTCTCTTGCATGGGGGGAATTTTGTTTTGTTTGCACTTGAGAGCAATGCAGCCCCCAGGACCTGCTTGGGGCCGGGGGCTGCAAACAGTAAACAAACAGTAAAACAGTAACAGCCCGTTTGCTGCAGCCAGCCGTTACGGATAGCTTGGGTTCAGCTTTGGGGTGAGTTCCCCCTGACAAAATTTGCAGCTTGAGTTTTCTGGGCACAGTTCCACGGAGATGAAGTTTTTGTAGCATGTGGCAGCTGGGGAACTGCTGGACCCAGGGAGTACAGCACGTGGGATGTGCTAACCAGCCTGGTCATTAGAGCAGCTCGTGAGACACAAGTCAGTAAGAACGAGGACACAGTCTGTGTGCATGTCAAAGATGCAATTGGGTACTCCCAAAAGAAGTAGAGAAAAATCTTGCTTGGTTCCAGCCCTAAACAGCTCTGTATTCCTTCATTCCTGCTCCAAAAAATGCAGCAAATCTAGGCATTTGAGCTAGAGAGTCCTGGCAGGGACCTTCCAGACGTGAAAGGTCTTTCTGGGAATGGTGTCCTCTTTGCCAATGAGAGATTTGCTGGAGGATGAAATACATTATTGATTTGAGCTCTGCAATTAAACCTTCTTGGCTGAAAGAAATATTGCCACTGTCCTAGAGGTTCCCTTGAAGCACAGTGTAAAACATCCTCCATGAAAATAAAGCCAGTTGTACTTCAGAAATAATTGGTTCCCAGTACTGGCAAGGTGTTGTTACTCATATCGAGCCAGATTTGTGATATCCTGACTGGCAGCCAGTGCGGGATGTGAAGGAATACTTCCTTGGGATCCCTCTGGGACCTCGACAGCTGCAGCCTGCTTGGGCTTCCATGCATGTGTCCTCGTGCCTGCTTGTGTGCACCCAGGGCTTACAGGAGCTGATGTGACGGGCAGTGCAGGGACCTAACGTTGTTCTCCTTGTGCAGGGGCCACAGAGCAAGACTAGGGAAACCTTTTTTTTCCCTTTCTTTTTTTTTTTTTTTTCATTTATACACTTTGTTTTTTCCCCTCTCTGTTTTTTAGGGTGAAGATGGCTTCCCTGGCTTCAAAGGCGACATGGGCATCAAGGGAGACCGGGTAAGAGCTTGTGCCTGACATGGTCTCGTAGTGCTCCTTCAGTCCCTGAAGACATGGCTCTAGGGGAGCAGGAGGGCAGGCTCTGGTCAGGGTGCTTCTGGCACATCTGAACTCAGGGCAGGAACTCGGGAATTTCATGTTCACATCAAGCACAGGGGTTACAAATTCCTAAATTTTCTAGTCCTTTCTTGAAGGTAAAATAAAACTGAGTAGTAAAAGAGAGCCCTGCTGCTTTGACAGCTAAGGATCCTGCACAATCTAGCTGTGTCATATTTATTTCCATTATCTCTTTTCTCCCATAATATTGGATCTAGGGTCTGGTAGGCGTCTTTATTTGCTGCGCCTGATGTGTCTCCATGCCATCAGCATGGATTGTAAAGTTACTGGGAACACGCTTTAACAGAACCCAGAGCAGTGCAGTGCAAGCTGCCAGGGGTGCAGGTTTACATCAGACTCTTATCTATAGCAGCGGGGCACATTGCCTGGCTTCAAAGCTTTTAAAAGCAGAGGAACACACACACACACACTGACAGAAACCCCAAATCACACTTGGATGCGAGCAGCAGCTGTAGCACAGGGCTTTGCAGTGTGTTTGTCTGTCCTTAGCATCCAACTGTTGGGGACAAGAGGTTGTTCTCGTCCCATCTCTCTGAGTGGTTGCACTGCCCAGGGCTTGGTGTGTCCCCCAGCCGCAGGAGAGCTCTGCGCTCATTTCTCCCCATAGCTTAAAAAAAATCAGTGCCTTGCGTGAAAGCTTGTAAAAGTATAAATCAAATCCTCTGTTTAAATCCTGACATTTAAACGTGTAGTTGGTGGGGTTCCTGGTTTGCACTCCGCGTGTCACCTAGGAGCTGGTGCTTCCAAGGGCTTCAGCAGGCCTGAGGGTGGCCTTGCTGGGGAGGCAACCGCTGTCCTTGCCTGGTGCTCACAGCTCCAGCTCCCACCATCAAACTCTCTGTGTTACGATGATCTGTGTGATCTACAGTGAGCTCTGAAAGGACAACGGCATCCAAAAGCCTCACAGAAAGATCTGTGGCTCACCCAGTGAGAAGGCGGCAGCCCATATTCACAGCAAGGAGACATCTCCTGCTGCCCCGTGACAAAATGACAACTGTTGTTGTGAGTGCTGCAGCCCGCGGTGCCGTAACAATTCATGTTAATGGCTCCGTCTGCCTGTGCTCAGATTTCCTAATGATTTTCAGCACAAAAGCTCCAGCCCAATCTCTGTTTTCCAGTTGCCCGGCTCAGTCCTCAGTTAAACACTTCCCGGGGCCTGCTTGCCCATCAAACTGCGATTTGGGAGCTGGGAAGGGTGCGTTGCAATCAGAGCTAATGAAGGCTGTTTCGGTGGAGATGTGCTTCATGTAGATGGGATAATTGGGCCACCAGAAAAGATGGCTGTAATCGGAAATAATAGCCGGGCTGCGTGAGCGAGAGCTTGGTGCTCTGATAACGCTCTGCAATTTATTCGAGGACAGTCTCGGCTGAGCCACTTTCTCTAGAGTTGTCTCAGCAGCTCCAGAGAGGATCTGATGGTGTGTATTTCTGTGTCAGTTCCCGTCTCGTGGCTTCTTGTCATTTACAGGGGGAGATTGGGCCTCCTGGCCCACGGGGTGAGGACGGTCCCGAAGGCCCCAAAGGGCGCTCTGGCCCCAATGGAGATCCCGGCCCTCTTGGTCCTGCTGGAGAGAAGGTGAGTCTGTGGGATGGAGATGCCCAGATGGGTTTTACAGCAAAACACACTAATCTGGGGCTTTTTTGTGGTGCGTGGCCAGAGCGGCGCCCACCATGGGGAACAAGGGGTGGCTTTGGGGCATGGGGATGAAGAGGAGGCACAGGAGCTTTGTGTGAAGGCTGGTGTGTGCAGTTCATTGTGAGTACCAAAGGAGACCCAGAGGAGATGGAGTTACTACAGTGATGTGACTTGGGTGCATCAAGGTGTTGGTCTCGTCGTGGTTATCTGCTTGGGTGCAAAGTCTTGGTAAAAAAGAGAAAAGAAAACAGGAAGGGAAGCCACCTATGTAACCTTGGCTCTTGACTTCTACATGCTTAACTTCTCCCCTTGTAGGTGGTGCAAACCTGAAACTGCTCTTGAGGCCTCCCTTGCCCCCACTGACCCGCTTTCTTTTTGTGTTTCAGGGAAAACTCGGCGTGCCAGGACTGCCCGGCTACCCAGGCAGGCAGGGCCCAAAGGTAACCGGGGGGATGCTGCAACATGATGGGAGGAGATGCACAGGGATGGGGGCTGCAAAGTGTGCACAGCAGCCCCCGCCAGGGCGTGCAGGACTGCTGGGGCTCTGTGGGAGCTTTCATGCTAGCAGTAGGCATAAAGGTGCTTCTCCAGGTACTTGTCCTTGTCTCTTCAAAGCTTTGAGCTACTTTAATTAATTAAGAAGAACTTCAGGGTCTCCCTGAAATTAAAATAAAACTGCTATTTGCAGATTTGCAAACATCCTTTATATCCTACCTACATGCCCACCTGCATTTGGGCCATTTTCAAATGTCCTTTTTAAATTAAAACTGCAAATTCCACTCCGTAGACTGAGGCTACAGCCCAGCTTTTACGGGACCGGGAGGCTTTGGGAACTTATGTTTCTGTTAACTTTTTTTTTTTTTTTTAGAATCATATTTTATTATTCATTTTAATTGCTTGAAAAAAAAAAAAAAGGCTTGTTTAACACTGGAGACATAATTAAGTGCAAGAGATTGTTTTCTGGTTATGGTGTTGATGTTTTATTTTTTAATTTGCCTTTTTTTTCTGGGGTAATTTTTTTTTTGCATTTCTTCAGCTAATTCATATTTTAAAAGCAGCAGCAGCTATTCTCCAGGCAATTACATCAGAAAGGAACAAGCCAGGAGTTAAATTTTCATGTGCAACATAGTGACTTAGGAGCTAAACACAAAAGCCTGCTGTTCCCCAGGCACCTGGTGTGAGCGTGGGCTTGGGCCTTCGCAGTGACTTCTGATGAGGCATGGACCTTTTTATTTTGGTTTGTTATTTTTGGAGAAAATATGGCTTCTGAGGTCATTTCGGGTCTGTCTTCGATTTTGTTTTTGTTAGAGGAAGTTTTTTTTTTTTTTTTAAAAAAAAAGCACCAGGAGCTGCAGATGTCAGCGAGTTTGGCCAGGGTTATTTCAGGCCAGCGGGCGCCTGGCACAGCCAGACAGAGTCACCCCATCTGGTGTCCTGAACCATCCCTCTCCTTTCTTTTCCCCAAAAGGGCTCGATCGGCTTCCCAGGATTCCCAGGAGCCAACGGCGAGAAGGGCACACGGGTAAGAGCTGCTTTGGCTGGCCACTTCACTGATTTTTCCCTCCAGAGAGTAGCCCTTGGGCAGGACTGATGGTGGTGAAATCCCTTGCTGGCAGCTGTCACCTCCCGGTCCCCAGGCAGGATGCTGCTGATGCCCGTGGTGGGCTCAGCTGACAGCACGGTGCACGCCTATTACACTCCAGAAAGCTTTCCCTCAAGATACTTCAAGAGATTTCTCTGAACCTGAATCCTTTCCTTGGTGCCAGACTTTGCTCAGGGCATGAAGAGCTTTTTAATTAATGGTAATTGTTAGAGATGGGCGAATCTATTCAGAAGCAGCAAGAACCATCTTCACTTAATTCAAGATTCAAAATGCATAGATGAAAACACACTTAACAAGTTCCTCCTTTTAATAAGTGGAGCTATTCCAAATTCCTAAACAGCCTCAAAATGTAGGGGCTCCATCCCCTGTACTCACCTCTACCTCTCACTCCCTGCTCAGCTTTGTGCTTGAATAGCAGGGAATTGTCTAAATACACCAGTGATCTTTTATTTTATTTTGTGTTATTTTATTTTGTGGATGACAAGGTTGAGTTAGGGGATGGAGTGTACAGGTGCAGTCGTTTTCTTCATGAGCTCTGGTCCCAGGGAAAAAAAAGGGGGAGAAATAGAGGGAGTAAAGAGAGTAAGTGGAATTAGTTTCCCTTTTACTCTCATTTAAATACAAATGACTTCTAACAGACGTGTTTGATAGGAGCACAGAAAATATAAATCACTTTCACTGCATTAATATTGTGCCACCGAAATTTGGTTTATATCCCTCCATTTTTTTTTCCCACTGAGTAATTTTCATCTCATTCGGAACTACAAACCCCCCCTCCCTCCACTCATGGCCAGGCAGGAGGACGGAGGCAGCTGCCACAGCAGCCTCAAATTTACTGTAGCCGTATAATTACCACCCACCTTATCCAATATGCAAAAAAAAATATATCTTTGGGCTGCATTTCTAGGTGATAAAAAACAGGGCATTGCAGTGATGGGGAAATGGGCTGCTGTGCACCCCCTGGGCATCCGCATCCCTCCTGCTTCATCTGCTGGCTGCGTTTGGGGGGACGTAGACCCAGCCCGCCCAGATGGCAGGCTTCTTCGGGAGTGGAGTGGGAGCTGGTTATCTGTAAGAATGAGAAAAAATAATCAATGATTAGGCTGGGTGAATTCTAATTCTCTCCAGTGTTCGCTTAGGCCATTTACACCACTCTGCACCTAGTCCAGCAGCTCGCCCTTGTTTTATTGCTGCGTTTGTCTGCGTGGGAGAGAGAAACACTTTCATGGACAAATCTCTCCTTTTAGTAAAAGGAGCTCAGCTTGAAAAATTTATAAGAGTAGCAGAAATACAGATGTTCAATGACTGTTTTGGTATCCTTCTTTTTTTCCCTCCCAAGTATCTGATTTGAAATAAGTGAAAGCGATTATATAGAGAACAATAGACTGAGCTAGGATCACACTGCACGAACCAAATGGAGACCATAAACTGAATTTAAGCCTCGTTGAGTTAGACTTGATAAATTACACTCTGCTTCTCCCGAGACCAGTAAATTTGCTACTTTATGAGCATGTCCACATGCAGTCAAGAAAGAGAGTTTGTAAGATTTGCTTCTCCAGTGCATTGTGGGGTAACCCAATTTGCAGCTGAAACAACCAAAATCATTTCTGTTTGTCTTTTCTTTTTACAAGGTATTACTACTATGATACTCCACACAGTTGTTTACGTGTCTAGAATAATATGAACCACAGGTTTTTGCTACAGTTGTCATCATCTAGAAATTGAAATAAGCTTTCCGTCTCATTATTTCAACAACATGAATAGTTATTCCCCCCCCAAATACAAAAAAAAAAAAAAAACAGGTGAAAAAAAGGCAGCCCAAGCAGCATCAGCAGCTGGGCCAGCACCAGCAGCTGAATTTTGGTGCTGGCACTGCTAAAGCTCCCCAAAGCTGAAAGCACAGCTTTTGGCTGCACACAGGGGCTGGCAAAATTAAAAAATTAGGAAGAAAAGGGTGTTTGGTGTCTTTGGAGAGGAGTGCCCTGCAAAATATCCTGGTAGTTTTGGCAAGCAGCTCCCCGGTGCCTGGCTTCACCCAGCAGCCCGAGGCGAATTTGGGTGGGCTGGCTCGGGCGCTTTCACAACCTGATCATGAGATCGATACTTGGAAATGTGAGTAAGTGAACTTTATTTTTAGAGCTAATAATCCCCAGCCATTAGCACGGGATAATAGATCTCCCTGCTTGCCCTGGCTGACAGAGCCTGGAGGGTGCAGGGCGGGGGAGCCAAAATCCAGGCCATTTATTTGGGTGCCTAAAAAATAATCTGAATTTAGATGCCTTTCCTTTCGGTATCCCTGTTTGAAAAATGTAGGCCTGTGTGCATTTACAGTGCTATATAAATTCTTAGCAGCAGTACACAGCGCTGTATGCATGATTAATGATAGCAATAAGCAGGGGGAAAATTTTGCTTAAAAATAGAATTGAGGAAGAAGGAAGGGAGTGTGGGGAGCTACCTGCAGGGAGGCTGCACTCTGCACCACCTGATCCAAATTCAGCCTCACGTAGGGAAAGGAAAACCAGATGGAGTGCTTCAGAATGATTTTTTGTAATTAATTAAACAAGTATGCCAGCAGTGTTTATTAAATGGAACCGCAGAATGAGGAAGATTCAGCAGGGCTGATTTTATCAGCTGGAAGAAAGTTGATTTAAAACTTTTCCAGCTCTTGTTTTATTTTTGCCCGGTTAATGAGTGCCAAATACGAGAAGGCAAGGTTTTTAGATGATGGATTTGGGGCAGAAAATGGCAAATGATATTTTAAGCATTCTGTGTTCCTTACACAGAAAATCCTTCTCTTCCTTCCCTTAACAGGTGATTGGTAAAAAACAGTAGACTGCTGGTCCAAAGGAAGAAAGTCAAACCTATTGGCTTTTTTTTTTCTGATAATGACACTTGCCAAAGCAGTGTCCTCAGGTAGCAAGATCTGGGCTTTTACTTTTCTTTTGGGCGTATGGTAATGGAGCTTAGCGTAATGCCAGATTTAGAACCCAGCCGTCTTTGTCTTTCTTCTGTCAGAATTAATCACAGTCCCCCATTACAGGGAACTGACTGCATCTGTCAGAGCTCATAAGCCTGCTATTTTGTCGCTGCTGCAAAGCAATGCCTTAAATTACTTGTTTAGCACAAAGTTCACAAAGATGAAGAAAGATTTGTAAATATGTGGGGCAGCTTAATTGGCTTGTGTAGCGTAAAATAACTGCTTGGGTTAGGGTTCCTGCTCTGCTGCTGTCATTCTGCACATATTTAACGCAGGTCTTGCAGTGTATCAGCTCATGCTCTGCGTGAGCTGGGTGAAGGGGAGGGCGAAAATCAGCAGGAAAAGGGGTTATGGATTTTGGGGTGGCAAAGCAGAAGAGCTTTTGGCTGCCCCCGGTGTGTTTGCTGGCTTTTAAGAGCCTGCCTGGTCCAAGGAGGTGGCCTCATCCTTGTGGTGTTTAAAGGGCTTTGGGTACTTTTAGGAGACTATTGCTCAGGTGTTAGATGCCATCTGGGCACTGGGGTTGCTGTTCAGACGTGTCCAAACAGCATAAAAACGGTACGAGTAAAACTGCTATTGTCTTTTTAATTGCAAATGAGAACTGAGGAGGTTTTGGAGGGCAGTCTGTGTGCGATAGGTCTCCGTTGTGCATTCCCCTGCTGCGAGCTCAGCCTGTGGCTGCTGCTGGCCCGTGACTCACCTGTGTTCCTTCTCCTTGCAGGGGACACCTGGCAAACCAGGTCCAAGGGGGCAGCGCGGTCCAACGGTAATCATCCTTATTTTTTTACCTTTCTTGTGCATTTTGAAAGCTTGTTAATACCAGATGAAGTGTGCTCTGATTCATGTCCTGACTGGGCAGGATCTGGCCCTTTATCTGGCCTTCAGCCTTAAAGCCAAGCAGAGGGGCACTGCTTTGGGGCTGGGGCTCACCAGTGGTTCTGGTTTGAAGCCATAACACAATGGGGTGTCCAGCCAGCACTGCCAAAGGCTCCTTGCATCCTGGTGCTGCTGGTGGGATTGCTCTTTGTCCTCGTGCAACTCAGGTGCTTGAGCTCTTCGCTATCACAGTGCGGTTCTTCTTGCTACCCAAAGCACTAAACTGTCATCTTTTGTGTCTTTCCAAGGGTCCACGTGGGGAAAGAGGCCCTAGGGGAAGCACTGGGAAACCTGGCCCAAAGGTAAGGTTTGGGAGAGCCTATGATGATAATTAGGAAGAGAACTACGTCCTAAAAAGTGTCAGCATTAGAGACCATCTTCTTCATTGCCCTCTGTTTCCCTTCTCTCCTTTTTCCATTGTATTTTGGAAGCTGAGCCCTCCTGATCTGCATTACCCAGCCAAATGCCTCGTAACCCAACTGAGAAGCCTGTGCACAGGTCCTAAAAATGCAGTGGCTTTGTTTCAGCACGAAGCCTGACCTGAGGCCCCGTTGCACTTGGGGTTACCCCGTACCAGGGACCACCCCAACCCTGCGCTCCCCGATGCTTCCCCCAAGCCCTGCGCAACCTTGTACCATGCCGAGCCGCTTGGCACGCAAACTGCCAGCCAACAATTGGCCATCAGACCCAATAGACGTGATTCTGCCAGCCAATCTGGAGGCGTTCTCAGTTCTAGCACCTGCTGCAGGAATCGATGAAGTGACCATCAATTGCCAGGCGTGATGGAAGCCACGCTGCCGTAATGAGGCGCTTTCACCGCCTCGCTGCCGGCGTTAAAAATAAATGCCTCGGCTTTGTATCGGCATGAATTTTTGATAAATACCTCGGCTTTGCTGCGGCATTTATCTCTCCGAGGGAGGCTGTTAGCTGGTGGAGATGTCCCGAGCCCGCTGATGTTATCTTCCCTGTGTTTTTATTAAGCAGCTGCTTGTTTGTCGCCAGATGCTGTCCCTGATGGAGAATTATTGACAAAGAGGGGCCGGGGAGTCGGGGGGTGGGCTCTCACCCTGGGGTCGGTGCCATTTGGAGTCTTTGTGTGAAGCAGCTGAAGTGGTGATGCATGTATTTTTAATGGTGTTCTGTTGTGGTTTTTTTTTGTTTATCCTTAAAAGGGCAACTCTGGTGGAGATGGCCCCCCTGGTCCTCCTGGCGAAAGGGTAAGGCAGCGCCACGGGGCTGGGGCAGGGACCCACAGTGTCTGCTGGTTTCACCTGGCAGAAGAGGGGGGCTCACAACACGGGGGTTTTCCTGCAGCGAGCACCCTGCAAGTGCCCCGTGAAGTTAAGAGGGCTGGGGAGCTCCCTGCAGCCAGGATACGGCCTAAAAGGTGCTTAGAAAAAAAAAATCGGGAAAATTATTGGTGTGGAGAGAGGTCTCGCAAGTCACACACAGCCCTCACGGCCCTCCTGAGCTCTCCAAGTGAGGCTCAAGTGGGCCTTCGGATGTCCTGTGCCAACGTTGCTCTGCGGGAAAAGGGAAACCCCCCCCATGCTGTCTGTGCTGACAGCCAGAACCTGGTTTCTGGAGGAGTTGGATCCTCCAGGACCTCTTCTGCTTTCCCCAGCCTACAGCATGCTCAGTGGAAAACAGAGAAGCAATGGGACTTTCATGACTGTAACCTCAGTATCTGCAATTTAAAAAATGTTTTCTTTTGCCTCTAAATTCTGTATGAAAGTTCCCAGGTGGGAAACATGGAATTGGCCTTCTGCTTTTCACATTGCCATGGTTTTGGGTGAAGGGGCAGCTGCTCCAGGGATGCAGCGCTGTGAAGGGCAGCGGGTGCCTGCAGCACCAGCCCCAAACAAACAGGCTCCTTCCCATCCCTGCGTGAGCTGGTAGCTCCTGGAGCCCTCACTTGAGCTGGGATGGGAGAAGACCTATTTTTCATAGCTTTGGGAGGGAAGGGTGGCACTAAGAGGTGGATGACCCTCTTTGTGATTGCAGCGCTTTTCCCAGCTGGCCAGGATGCTCGGCTGCACGTGTCCTGTGGTTCTTACTTCTCCAAGCTGTTTTTTTTTTTTTTGAGGGATGGCCCTGTGCAGCTGTGCCTTGCATTTCAGTAGCATTTCTTAAGGGTAGAATGAGCCATTTTCCATTTCTTTGTGATCATCTACTGTTCACACAGAGCTGGTATTTCATACTAAAGCATATATGCTCCTTAACCATGTGCTCTCTGCCTTGTTTTGTGTCCAGGGACCACCAGGGCCTCAAGGACCAACTGGATTTCCCGGACCAAAAGGCCCCCCTGTGAGTAACTCTCTTTCCAGGACATACAAAATGTACATAAAGATTTTTTTTTTCCAGCCAGCTGTAATTGCCTGTGCCATCTCAGTCTTAGCTGCTTCTCTGACAAGTGGTGACATGCCCAATAAAAGGCATTACTGAGCCATCATGATAATAACCCAGCGGTTTAAGATTTTAAATAGGAAAGTAAATTGCAGCTGATTATAAATGTTCATTTCCTAATGACTCAATATCACTAGGATCTTTCATGGTTGCTCTGTTCTTTATTTTTCCTCTGTATACTGGGATGACAGCACAACAGAGTAACACATCTGTCTCTGCAATTATTGTACACTGGTGGGGAGCTGCAGAAAAGTTTTTGGAGTGATTTCTTTCCCTGTGGTGACAGCTCACTCAATGTCTGGATCTGTAATATAAACCTGTAAGATCTTTGGGGGGTGTGTGGGAAAGGGACTTAGCTTTCAGGGTTCTGAGCACCCCCATTTCACTGTAAAATGGGTGGGAATTATTGCAAGGATGCAAGCAGATCTGATACAGTCCTTTATCTTATTTTTACTCCTGCACTTGGTCATGGTCCCTCTCACCCTGGTTTTCTGCCGTAGGGTCCTCCTGGGAAGGATGGATTGCCTGGTCACCCCGGACAGAGAGGAGAAACCGTAAGTAGCCAAAAATCCTGGGCAGATCATTAGTCCTGAGCCTCATCTTGCTGGCTGGTTTCTCTAAACCCCTCTGTGCAGCTGGGGAGATGGGGCCGCCCGTTTGGTTCCCCCCGAGGTCTGCGTGTCCCCAGCTGCGTGGGTTGGTCTACAGGAAGCAACCCTCTTCTGAGCAGGATGGCTCGGGCTAATGATGATTGGGGTGAAGGCCGTGCGCCAAGCCCTCTCTCTGTCCCCACAGTCCATCATGGGGGTCCCTTGTGTCATGCACGGAGTGGGTTTGAGCAGAGAGGCAGCAAGCAGCGCCAGAGCAGCTGGCTTTCTACATGCTGCAGGGGCAGCTCCTGGCTAGGTGGGAGGATGGTGGCCGGGTCAGCACCCCAGGACTCAGCGTGGTGCTTACTTTCTGAAGTGGAGAAGGAGCTGGGGGTGATTTCTGTGCTGGCACTGCACCTCAAGGACTCACCAGAGTGCTGGTCCCTTTGTGCTCCGAGGAAGACAAAGGGAAGGCTGTGGCTCTGCCCCACTTGTAGGAGCACTGCGGGTGAATCTGAGCTTTCTTCCCCACTCCTCCTGTTGGAAACGTGCAGGTTTTAGGTCTCACAGCTCTAGGTCTGTGATAACAGAGATCTTTCTTGCAAGACAGGCTCGCTCCTCAGCTGGGCAGCACTCAGCTCTCTGCACGCAGCTGCCTTAGGTCAGGGGCAGTTTTACTTTCTCTGGAGCCCACCACGGGGAGAAATAAACTTTTCCCTTCTTGATGTACAATGTGGCCAGCACCAAGAACTGGTGCACAGCAGAAAAGAATTGCAACCCCATTTTGGCAGTGCTTGTTTCAGGAGGAAGGCAACTCCCGACCGAGATCCGTGGTGCAATGGTTTTGCTCTAGCTTTTCTGTCCATGCCAGTTACTGCAGCACACTCATCTCTCAGCCCTGCCTTAGCACACCAGTCAGAGCATCTCTGCTGCGCTGCCTTTTAGCCAAAGCTACTCACAAGGGTCTCGCCAAGTTTTGCTTAAGGCCTCCCCCCCAGCAAATGTCCCTTGCTGCAACCCACGGAGCAGCTTCTGGCCGTTCAGGTACCTTACCGCGTCGTGCGCATACTGCTTTGTCAATTTTAAAAGGTTTTGTTGCACAGATGTAATCAGTGTTTCTCACCAAAGGAGAATGATGAGGCATGTGGAAGGTATGATGGCTGTCGTGCGTCTCTGGTGGTCTGTTCTCTGCACCTTTTTGCTTGAAGGATATCCTAAGCAAAAATGACTGTTCTGCCGTGTATTTTTCTGCATGCAGTAATTAGTACCTCTCTGTTTGGCATTTCTGGGGATGTTGATTCTTTTTCCTTGGCTGTTTACAATCCAGTTCAGTTGCTGTTGGTACGTCCCTCTCCCCAGCACCGCATGCTGCATGTTAGCAAATAGACTCCTTGTTCTGTGTTTATTTTATGGGAAGGAAACCCACCTTCCTCCACTCAGCCTTGCGTTTTTCTTCACTGCCTTTCCAAGGAAATGAGCACTGAGAAGGCTTTGCATATTGTGCGTTTTACCCCCCTCAACTTACCACACAACAATTTAATTAACTTGCCTGGCATTTGCTAAGCAAGGCAATGTAAACACTGCTCGGTGCCACACAGGGTATGCACGCTCTGTCAGACTTTATGGCGATGGTTGTGGTATTCTGAGCACGCAATCCTCAGGTCAGGATTAACTTAAAGATGGAGAGAAGAGTTTTCACCTGCCAGAGTCTGACTGTGACATTTAGTCTTCCTTCATTGAGTTACCTTTAACATCCAGGACACCTATGCTGAAATCAGAAAAGGCAGTAGAAATTTTACTTGAATCTGCTGTTACCAACTTCTGAGACCAGAATCAAAGACCAAATACTCAAGTCTGCATGAATATGAGTGCAGAATGGGCTTTCAATCATTTTGGGTCCGAAAGCATTCCCTGATGGCTGCCTTCGGGAGCAACCTGCCTTTCTAAAACCTGTTAAACTTCGCCATGAACAAGCAAAGATCACTTTCCCCTGAATCCTCTTGGGATGCATGCAGGCACGTGCAGAGACCCCAGTAGCAGAAGTCACTGTGTTGTCCTCCTGCCTTGCACAGTGCCAAAAAGAGAGGAGGTGAACACAAAAACAAACTGAATGTGTTTTCCACATCAGTAAGCTTGTTAGTGCACTCTGTACCTTCACGCAAGAAAACCTAACACCAAAACACTGAATCAAGTCTGTGTGTCAAACAGTTCCCTTTATTTTGCTTTTCATTTAGGAGCAAACAGTCCTGCTGAAGGACGCCAAAATATTTGGCCGTATTAGATTTATTAAGATGGCATCTAAAAAAGATAAGAGAAAAAAAAAACTAAAAGCTCTGTGTCCGTGGTTCAGACAGGATAAAAGGAAACTCCTTTCTTCAGATGCAAAAGGAAAGTCCTGCACGGAGCCACTTGAAGTATTTTTCTAAGATAAGAGCTTAAACTGTACATTCTTTTCCTAATGATGGCTTGCCATTTCCTCATCAATGACGTATTTTCTGTGATCTGCAGACAGCTAGAGTAGCTTTGAGTAGTTTCTTAGCATGACGTGGTACTGTTGGCTTGGGACTTATCTGCTCATCTTTTGTGGCAATGAGAAAATAGCCTGTGTGCCCTAACTGACATTTCTCAAGCTTGTCAGCCTGCTGTAGTAAGGATGATAATTAATGTGCTTTTTAAAGAGTGGCTTAGGAGAACTAAACAGTTGCAGTGGTGATAGTTCATTATTGCCACTCTTTAAATGTCATTATAAGTAGCTGTCGTGGAGACTTGGTTACTCATCATTTGGCCATCCAGAGAGAAACACGTCTCTGATTTCTTTCAGCAGACGTTGAGGAAGGAAATAAAACTGCAGGGCTGAGGACTGGCAGTGCCTGTGGTCCCCCAGCCTCAGAGCTCCCGAGGAGTGAAGCTCAAACTGGGAATCGCTCTGGAACTGGGAGCAGGAGAAGGGAAATTGTGAAGAATTGCTCAGGATTAAGTGCAGTGCACATTGTGACTCCTTAGTAGCCATTTCCTCTGTAGGCTTTATGAGTGTAGCAATTTATTATTATTTTTTATATGGCCGGTCCTTCAGCCAAACCGCAGTAGCTCCACCAACCCAGCAGAGCTGAGCTGCAGATCTGATGGCCATCCACCAAAACACCCAGTCCTTCCCTGAGGCAGCACCCAGAACCCTCCACTGGAGCCAAAAGGCTTTGATAATTCCTTTTTCTACCACTGTCTTGCCCCCATAAATGTACAGATACGTATTTTACACCTTCTGTTTGATTTCTCCTTCCTTCTGCCTTTGGGTGCCCATCCCTCACGGTCAGCAGCTCTGCTGGGGAGGAGCAGGCAGCAGCCGGCCGTGAGCCTCATGGGGGTGCTCTGTGACAGAAGTGTCATCTCTTTGTCTTCACCCTTTTTCTAACAGGGTTTCCAAGGCAAGACCGGCCCTCCAGGCCCCCCCGGCGTTGTAGGCCCTCAGGTAAGGAACAAATATTGGTGCTTGCATCAGCCCCTCGTGGCTTATCTTCCCGGGTACAGCACGCGTCCTAGGGTGGGAGAGAACAGGATGACGCTTAGGCAACGTGCGTGAGCCCTGCTGGAGATGAGGTGGCTCCTGTGACCTTAACAGAGCTGCTCTGGTGTAAAACGGGCGCAGGGTGGGAGACACAGACCAGCTGTGTGCAGCCTGACAGAAGGACCAAAGAGTTCGATGTGATTTAGAAGGGCTGTGCAACCTACCGGGGCAATCGGAGCAGTAGGAGCATGATGCAAGAGTGGTGTGACATTTCATTAGGAAGAAATGCATCCCTGTTTAACATCGAGTGCTGCCAGATTCTGTCAGAACTGTGCTTTTTTTTTTTCTTAATTTTATTTCAGTTGCAATGAACTCAGTGCAATCTGGAAATAATAACTACACAACCAGACTTTGTACCCCTTAAGTACAAGCATGCAGGGCTCGTGCATCGGTTTTGTAGGTGGAGTCCTAGGCTGAGAAGGACTGGGATTTGGTTGTCTTCTTTCCTGAATTGCCAGGGAGGTTGCTCTTTAATTACAAAGCAATTAATTTGTCCTCTTTAATGACAGTGTAAATTCTCTGATTTATAAATTCCGTGATTAGGGGCAATTCCCTGACTGTGTCTGTCTTCTCAAGTGCAAATTAGGTTCCGTGGCAATTTTCTTTGGCTCGGCAGCGTGTAGTTAGCGTGATGTGTGGCTGCCGAACAGTCGCGGCGTTCTCGTTCTGCTTAGGCTAAGTGGCACCCTGCAGCGTGACACGAATCACAACTACAGTCCCAGCAGACCCCGGCGTGCAGGGTTGTCGTAGCGTTGTGCTCACGGCTTGTGTCCTCCTCCAAAATGAGCCACTGGGGAACCCTCTGCTCCGGGCCTCGTGGCACACTCATCACCATCAGTGCCCATGTACGGCATAGAGGCAGGCAGCAATCGCCGTGTAGTACAAGCCTCATCCATTATTTATTAGCCATATTAGGACAAATCAGCATGATTGTAGAATACTTAGGAATTTTTCAATTAAAAAAAAAAAACTAAGCCTAATAATTTGAGTAATAATCTTGTTTATGTGAACACTTTTGTTCCAATACCTCCTGTCTGTCGAGTGCAATTTTGTCCACTTCCACACCAGAGATCTTTTAGGTGCCAAAGGAGGCATCTCTGCAGGGATTCCTGGTGATGCTGCAGGAGATGGATGAGGGAAGAAGCATCTTCCATCCCATGGCAGCCTGAAGGAGCAAACTGATGCCCTTCCTCCTTTATTTGTTCTGGTGACACTCACCACCTTCTCCCTGCTCTCTGTCCTCAGGGTCCAACTGGTGAGACGGGTCCCATGGGTGAGCGGGGACACCCAGGTCCTCCAGGTCCCCCGGGTGAACAAGGTCTTCCTGGCCTCACCGGAAAGGAAGGGACCAAGGTAGGCATGAGCAACCTGCTGGCTTCCCCTCCTTGCACTCCTGGACAGCTGCCCCTCTCCCAAAGGTGGAGAGGGATGATTCAGTAAAGAAATGATGTTTCTCAGGGGTTCGTTGAGGCTCTGGCACAGAGAGAGGAGCTGTGCCCCCATGGCATCTGCAGATCCTTAGCTATTTGTCCTTGTCGTTGCAGGGGGACCCTGGTCCCGCCGGCCTCCCCGGGAAGGATGGACCCCCAGGCTTGCGAGGCTTCACTGGAGAGCGAGGTCTTCCCGGCCCCATCGTAAGTCTCCATCCTTCAGCAGGAAGGACGCCCCAGCAGCACAGCACATGGCTCCCCAAATGACTCAGTTTTCCCATCTTCTTCCCTTCAGGGTGCTCCAGGTCTGAAAGGCAACGAAGGTCCCCCAGGCCCCCCTGGTCCAGCAGTGAGTATCCTTGCCCTCCCAGGCACCACCTAACACTTTTACAAGCTTGGCAAGCCAAAACAGCGGGTTAGTCACAGCTTGGTGCCTCCTCTGCTGCTGCACTAACTAATGGCTTTCTGGATACTGCTTTATTTTACAAGACACACATGTAATAGCTCAGTTATTTTATGGGGTTAGCTATGAACATACGTGACAAGCTGGGGGAACTGGGATGATCCAGGACATCCAGAATTTTGCTTTTAAGTCACCAGCTTTTCTTCTGAAAGTTGTTCCTACTTGAGATCTGCACTCGGTGCAGCCCTTCTGGAAGAAAATACTCATCATTGAACCCTCCCTGCTGCTTTAACCGTGAAGTGGTCACGGGCATGTTCCACGCTGATAATGTACCCCCAGGAGCTGAGCTCCCTGCATCAGCCAGGGGAGAGCTCAACAGTTCCAAGGATTTTAATTAAGGAGATCTGCAGACTCCCTTGGGCTGATGGTGCCAAGCCACCACACAGAACTCACCCCCTCAGATGTGCTCACTTACTAAGTTCATGCATTTGCAGCATCCTACTGCTTCATTTCTTTCTTTCTGCATATAGATAATGCTCGGTAATCCAGTAATGTTTCCTCCCTCCTTCTCCAAACAGGGCTCTCCTGGTGAGCGAGGCCCCGCGGGCTCAGCCGGCCCCATCGGCTTGCCAGGGCGACCTGGCCCCCAGGGACCTCCAGGACCCGCAGGTGAAAAGGGAGCCCCAGTAAGTACCAGTGCACAGGTTCGCAGCTGTGGGTCATGTAGAACTAGAGCTGAGCGTGGAGACAGTCCCTGGACTGGGTGTAAAAAAGGAAAAAAGAAACAAATGCTGTGTGCTCCTGTGGTGTGAGTGTGCCCGTCATCTGCTGGCGCCCACACAAAGATGCTACGAGCAGAGCGCGGTGGAGTCCTGCCCTGTGTGGTCCTCTCCCAGAGCTCACCAGCCAGCCTGTGCACACTCTCACGTCTTTCAGTCCCTCAGCTTGCACATGAGATGTCACATGCAGGGAGTGGGCAGGATACCTCTGCTTGTCTCTGAGGAGCCCAGTGCCGTGGCAGTCCCAAAGGGGAAGGCTGTGCCTTGAATCCGTGCCCCGGGAGCATTGCTGGAGCTATCTCTGACGTCTGGGTTGCTTCCGTTCATGCCCAGGCTAAGCCTCAGATCCAGCAAAATGAGCAAATGCTGGCATCGGGGATTTCAGACTGCACGAGGACACTTGCACTGATTGATTGTTGTTATCAGAAGTGTTTATCAGCCAGTGTATTCCACATTTGCTGGCTTATTAGGAACTCCAACAGCTAGTCCAGAGGCAAGAATTTCTTGGTGAAGCAGCTTTATGAACATCTGTCCTGCCAAGTATCTATATGATGTGTTATTGGACAGATGAATAGGCAATTTATGTGGCATCTAATTATTCAGAAGAGAGCATCCAGGATTCAGATGCAATTAAATTATGTACAAGGAAACTGAAAAATATCCACTGTTCAGTTCCTATAAACAAACAAATTTGAGTAAAGGCTCCAGGCTTGAGGAATACAAGGAGATGTTTAAGCAGGAGGCCAGCAGAGATTGCTTTGTTTGCTTCATGTATTTTCTTTTGTCCAGAGGCTCAGGAGAGAGCTCAGGGCCATTATTTAGGGATTAGCCAGGGAGGGAGCTGGGGCAGTCACGACCAGCATCCGTAAGAACTGGTTTGTGGGAATAAAAATTAGTTGGAGACTTGTTTGTCATTCAGAGAGAGACGGCAGAGGGTTCAGATTAAATCTAATTGTATTGCTACAGCAGCGAAATTGCAGCTGTGATCTGGGTATTCGCCGTTTAGGTTTGTTTGTTCTTTATCTCTGGAGATAGAATTTTTGTCTTGTTCAGAGAGCGAGCAGAGAGAGAGAGATCCAGGAAATATCATCTGGAAACCGGTCTTGCTCTACATGCCCGTATAGTTGTGGTCATTTTCAGCTGAATAAAATGTTAATGGACTGCAATGGGACGGTCAGAGGGTAGAGGTGAGCTCCACTTGACCTGTCTGCTCTTTTTGCTTCCAGGGCGAGAAGGGTCCTCAAGGCCCAGCGGGTCGGGACGGCATCCAGGGCCCGGTGGGACTGCCGGGCCCAGCAGGTCCTGTCGGGCCCCCTGGCGAGGATGGAGACAAGGTGGGAGCAGTTCCCCTGCTGTGTGGGGTCACTGGGGGGGAGCAGGGCCACCTGCCCCATTGCCACCATGCTGTCTGCTGAAACCCAGGGATGTTTTGTGGTACTCGCAGTCCCGCAATTCAAGCAGAATCGGGTCTGGGAGCAAATCAGGCTGGCTCTGCCGCAAGCACTTTGCCAGCCAAACCACTCGCTGAAATCCAGTTAGCCTTCCCCGAGCCTGTAGCAGGTGGCCTGCCCTCAGGTGCCTGGCCTTCCAAATGAATTACCTTTCCCACTCTCTCATTAAGCCCCTCTAGGACTGGAGGATTCTTAGAAAGCATTAGCTGGGATGTATCACTCGTCAGCACTAACGAGGCCTGCAGGATGTTGTGTCCTGCACCGTGTGGTGGCTTGGGAAAGTTTAATAATGTAGGAGGGTTTGGTTACGCTTGGAACAGCCAAATCACTGGCCCTTTTCAGAATTTTGAGGGGGGTTCTGTGGGAATCAGCATCTTTTGGATGAGGACACAGAAGCTAACTCTGCACCCTTGCTCCTGGCAGGGCGAGATCGGAGAGCCTGGCCAGAAGGGCAGCAAGGGCGACAAAGGGGAGCAGGTGAGTGCGCAGGGCATCGCCAGCAGCTGCTCTTTGGAGGAACATGTGGTGATGTTGTGTGGCTTGCTGGATACAGAAAACGGTATCGTTTTAACTTCTTCCTGTCACTCCTTCCTCTTCTCCTTTGCTTCGTCAAATACCCACATGATGTAAAAAAAAAGAACGAGTGCCTGAAGTGTTTTTCTTTTCTCTTCAGCCCTTGCTGTTAGAGCTGGGTGTTTGGCTGCGGTTACTTTTCTGCTTGCTTATAGCACACTAAAGCATCCTTTGTGTGCTCAGAGGCTGAGGGATGGAAAATAAATTGCACGTATGTATCTAGAGAGGACTGAGTGGTGTGATATTGCCTTGCTGGAGCAAAGATGCGTGACTGATGGCTAAAACCAAATCCCCCTGTAAATGTACTGAAAGAAGAAGTCAGATTGCACTGGTTTTGGCTTCTTGGTCCTGGAGGCAGGTAGCTGCACCCCCCAGGAGGGGATACTGGAGGTTAATGGTGATCTGTCAGACATGTTATGCTACACAGAAACACACAGATGGCTTCCTTCTCTCCAGAAAGATTTCCAGCTTCCACCGCCCCCAGAAAGTGTTTTGCAAAATGAGTTTAAGCACATCCTTGGGCACAGAGCTGCTGCACCAGCACTGGTGCACCAGGGACCCTGTCCTCCCACTGCCCTCTTTTGGGGATTTATGCTGTTTTAAGGGATGCTGTGCTTATTTTACAGGTGAGATTTTTTACCTCCTGCTCCTAAATGTGACATTGCCCTTCTGTTTCACAACAGGGTCCACCAGGTCCTACAGGCCCCCAGGGTCCAATCGGTCAGCCAGGCCCAGCTGTGAGTATTGTTAGCAGGAATCCTGCTTCTTACCATAAAAAAAAAAAAGTCTGTTTTGGGAAGTTATGTAAAGAATTGCAATTTCTGCCTGGCACTGCTCATACCCGGTGCATTGGGATGAGCATTGCTGGCTGCAGCAGGAGGTGCTGGGCAGGGGGCTGTGCACCCACCTCATGCCCTTGCTAAGCCACGTTAGACTTTTTCCTTGTAGGGAGCTGATGGAGAGCCAGGTCCCAGAGGACAGCAAGGCCTCTTTGGTCAGAAAGGTGACGAAGGACCTCGAGGTTTCCCTGGTCCCCCTGGCCCTGTGGGCCTGCAGGTAATTTGTAGCATCAAGGCAGTGCTGGGGGTGATGAAGGCTGGGGCTCCACTGAAGGTGTTCACAGCTAAAAATTATCCCCTCCTACATCTCCTCAGGGCCTGCCTGGACCACCTGGTGAGAAGGGAGAAACAGGTGACGTTGGGCAAATGGTAAGATGCTTTTCGCCTGTTTTCATCACCGATGTAAGCATTTCTCCACAAACTTGTCTGAGGTTTGTCTCCCCTTTCCCCAGGGCCCGCCAGGCCCACCTGGGCCCAGAGGTCCGTCTGGACCACCAGGAGCAGACGGTCCCCAGGGTTCTCCCGGGGGAATAGGAAATCCTGGCGCAGTAGGAGAGAAGGTAAAGCATCCTCCCGAACCCAACTAAAGCCTGCAAGAAGTCTGCTGCTTGTTTGGGGGCTTTGCTAATAAGGAGGTCGTCATTAAGATATCAATGTATCGGTGATAATTTAAAATGGAAAAGGGAAATATAAAAGCCTGTCGAGAAAGATAAGCCAGTCTGCTTGTTGGTCTAGCTTGGATGCTGAAGGCTCCCATGATGTGAGCATCATCCTTGCTGCGCTCATGTAAAATGAGACCTTGAGAGGGCTCAGGTGGATGAGTGCCACTGCAGACCGTGCTAATTCCCACTGTTGTGGTGGGGTCACTAACAAACCTTGGGAGGATTTGTTTTGGAGCCTGAGCTGTTTTTACAGGTGATAAGGTGAGGATTAGGGCAGGTGAGTGGGGTGGTGATGGGGTAAATTCATCGCTGTGGTCATTTTGTTCATCCACCTGGTCTGTATGTAGGTGCTATTAAAAAAGAGGCAGCTTCTCCCTACCTGAAGCATGTTTAATGCTTTCCTTGAGGTACTTATACTAGTGATTTCTTCTCAGTTAAGTAAACAGATCTGTTGAGACATATATATGTTGTGTATTTCTGTTGTTATAAGCCAAAAAGATGGAAATGTACCTGAAGACAAAATAGTGAGGTCTCCCCGGCGTGTGGTGTGGCAGCACCCAGCCTGTGCCTTACTGGGGCTTGCAGCTCTCAGCAGGCCCGAGGGGTTCAGTACATCAGCAGAAAGCTCAGCACCCTGCAGGAACAGAGCTGTAGCCTCCCTTTTTTCTCCCCTGCAGGGTGAACCTGGTGAATCTGGTGAGCCTGGTCTTCCTGGGGAGGTCGGCCTGCCGGTGAGTATGCCACAGGACATAGTGGAGAGGAGCTTTTTGTCCATGCTATCCCCAGAGAGCTGGTGGAAGGGTTTTTGGGGAGGCATGGATGTGGATGGGGACTGAACCAGCTGGGTTCTTGGTTTGGGCGTCAGGCAGAGGCATTGCCATGGTACGGGTATTTATAGGACAGTGTTTAGTCACTGCGTGCACGCTGCCCACAACAACAGGAACACCATCAAATCTTTGTGGGAAGGGACTGCTAAATCATGTCCTTGTGCTTTGAGATACAAATAGAGAGTCTTGTTCAGAATTGATTAAAGGATAATTAGGGATCGGTAAGTTGGTTTACTGGATAATAGAAACATCCTTTTTCTTTTACAGGGTCCTAAAGGTGAAAGAGGTGAAAAGGGTGAAGCAGGTCCTTCTGGTGCTGCCGGTCCACCTGGTCCCAAAGGTCCACCAGGTGATGATGGGCCCAAAGGCAGCCCTGTAAGTACCCCCTGCTGTCAAAATGGTGCTTC
This sequence comes from Heteronetta atricapilla, assembly GCA_011075105.1. Classification (NCBI taxonomy): domain Eukaryota; kingdom Metazoa; phylum Chordata; class Aves; order Anseriformes; family Anatidae; genus Heteronetta; species Heteronetta atricapilla. The sequence continues at coordinate 8,020,976 of CM021747.1, forward strand.
CTTGTCTTGCCCAGTGGAGATTTCCACATGGAAAGATGTTTTCCAGAGATTGTTGTGGAAATTTGAAATAGTTTACCAGCCAGAGAATTTCCCCTCTAATTAATATGTGCTATTAATCCATTCCTTTAGGGTGCTAGTGAGGAAAAACCCAGCTGTACCATATCTTGCAGCATTGCTTGAATTGTTAGTCCTTTTTGCAGGCTGTCAGGAAACTCACACTTACGGAGAGGGTCTGCAATAGGATTACTTTGCATCGGAGCTTGTGCATTGCAATGGTCCTCTGTACCAGAGCAAAGCTTCCAAGATAGGAGATTTATGTGAATCTGGGAGCAGTACCTCTGGGGTTAGATCCCTGCTGATGCTAATTGCTGTAGCTCTATGGAAGCCAGCAGAGCTGTACTGATTTATACCAGATGACAATGGTACAGTATTTGTCTTGCCTGCTCCTTTGATGCTTGTTGGCTGAAGAAATCCATCATGCGATAAGCAAAGATGGCATGAAACAGCAAAGGAGGCAGGGGAGTTAGTCATCTCTCTTAACAGATGGGGTCTGGGGAGATTGCATTATCGGTCCAGACTTAGTGTCTGAGCGCTGTTCTCAGAATCATTTGAAGTGCACAATAGGCATTATATGGAGGAGAGTGGTGGAGTTGTTTTAGTCATTAAATGCTTTGAGAGGATCTTCAGGTGAAAAATGTTACACATCGTGTAGTAAAGAAAAGCAAAACCTTCTAATCTGCACATTCTCCAAAGCTGAGAGGATTTCACTGTCACTTGTCTACTGTATTTGTGAAAAACTAGATGAAATTCCCTGTATAGATAGTGGAGCTTTGTATAGTCTGGCTGCAAAGCTGCTGATAACTGTAATGGGATGAAATTACTGAAGACACAAAACTGGGATGTGAACTGGGACTGGGTTTGAGGGTAAGGAATTGGGATTTTGCTCCACAGGGCATCTCCCCATGTTGCCAGTGGGGTGACAGGTACAGTGCTCTGCAGGTCTCCGGGTGCAACCTCTGACCTGGGGATCTCCCTCTTCTCTCTTTGCAGGGTCCAGTTGGTTTCCCTGGTGACCCCGGTCCTCCTGGAGAACCTGGTCCAGCTGTAAGTATTTGCCTCACAGAGGGATAATTAGGTTTTGTGAAATATGACTGTGTGCTGTTCATTCACCAGCAGCTCCTCTGGTCTTTATTCGGGGAAAGGGTGGGAAGTCCCACCATAAGACTCTTCTGCCCACCCCGCAGCCTTTGGGGCAGTAGCAGTTCCTATCCATGGTATTCAATTTGCTACTCGGGAGGTTTGCTGTTGCTGGCATTCCCAGCAAGAGATGGGAAGGGATGGTTCCTGGTGACATGAGGACAAGCTGAACCACACCTGCTGGGTCTGACATTTTATTTAGCTCAGTTTGTACCCTAAATATTCCTGCTTGCTTCTTTTTCCATTTTAGGGTCAAGATGGTCCCCCTGGTGACAAAGGCGATGATGGCGAACCTGGTCAGACTGTGAGTAACTGGATGGAAGGGATCTGTGTTCAGTCCCCAGTGTCTTTGTGCAGGTCCAAGGGCTTCACCGCAGAAGGATGTACAGCAACTAATTCCCAGCACCTTCCCCTGCTGCCGGCCCCGTCCCATCCCTTCCTGTCTGTGTCAGCCTGGCTGCTGCCATCCATCCAGCCTGCTCGGCAATACGTCCAAAAAGCAAAACTTAGCTTACAGAAAAGCAAAATCTAGCCTTTCGTTTTAAGCTCACCATGCCTTATGGTATTACATGGTGGGAAGGGATAAAACGAGATACCACCTGCACCCCAAGGAAGTGCTGGGAGTTGTACTGACAGCCCACGCCCCAATTTAGCACAAACTCCAAATCTCAGGGGGAGTTTTGCACGCTTGCTCCTTCTTCCCATGTCTTGTGGTGCAGTCATGGCTTCTCCTCCACTCTCCATCTAGGGTTCCCCAGGTCCCACGGGAGAGCCAGGACCCTCCGGACCCCCAGGAAAAAGGGTAAGCTCATTGTTTAAAAATATTTTTCTGAATGTACTCGTGTTGATTTTTTTTAACTGATTTTATTACTCCGTCTAAAGTAAATGCCAGTAGCATGTATAAAAAAAAATAATTGACTTGCCATCCACAGCCATTGGAAATCGATGGGAAGTTGTCAACCAAATTTCATTGTTTTTTTTAAAGATTCCAACATCCAAAAGAAAAAATAAATTTAAGGCGCTCCTTTACTTTCTCTCTCCTGGTAGAGACCAGGGATTTGTTTATCAAGGAGCTAATTTATAAAGCTTTTCAGAGATATTTGTCTCCATGTTGTCTTCTTCTCTGGGGCTGTAGCACTGTTTTGGTAATTCCAGTAGGCCATTACATATCGGGGTGATCAAACTGTGTTTTGCATCCATTTTGTGCTTTCTCTAGGGCCCTCCTGGTCCAGCTGGTCCTGAAGGAAGGCAAGGAGAGAAAGGAGCCAAGGTGAGAGCTGAATGGGATTTCTCTTCTCCCATATCCTTCATGTGCCAAAGCACTCATCCTCTGACATTGTTATTGGAAGACAGTCATTTGATTTTGCTGTGCTACAACAAATTAGCTTGAATCTGGGGCCATTGGCCTCAAATTAAAGTGTATGTTTCATCTTTGAACAAAATCCGTGGAGATGATTAGAGCTTGGTAAGGTCATGGGAATATTTTTCTTGCTTCAAAATGACAAAGTGCCATATTTGGCAGTTCAATGTGTTGTGAATAATACGGCATGCAGAGCCGTGCATCATATCCCAGGGCAAACACAGCATTATTGGACCGTGGCAGTTTCATTAGGGGTGGTGGGGAGACGGAAAGTGGGATTGCAAATTACAGATCTAATTGTTGTGGCAGGCACAGGAACGCTGGTGGCGGAGGATGTGCTCTGCTAGCACATCTCTCAGGACCGAACCAAAGAAAGCTTCACGCTCTGGAAGGCTTGCAGCAAAGAACAGTTCCTGCTGTAAATCATCAGAAATAGGCAGGGCTGAAAAGTGAAGCTGTTTGGAGACTTGTCCCCAGCACACCAGGGATAGGGAAGCAGCAGGAAAATCAACGAACGGAAAATTTTACATGCTATGCAGGGAATTGCGTTCACTTTGTGACATCCTGCCAGCCACTGCTGCATCTTTGAGAAGATCGCTTGATGGCCTGATGCAAATTAAACCTTGCCATCTTTGCACGCAGGGTGAAGCTGGTTTGGAAGGACCTCCTGGGAAGACAGGCCCAATCGGTCCCCAAGGTGCTCCAGGAAAACCCGGCCCTGATGGTCTTCGAGGAATTCCTGGTCCAGTCGTGAGTATTCCCCATCAGAGTCTGAGAACATTTCTGCTCAGGGCTGTCCTTTAGGGGCATCTGCCGTGGAAGAGGGCTTGTTCCCAATGTAACATGGTGTCTGCAAGTGGGCAGTGAGTTTCTGTGCTGCAGTGCCTGACAGCAGACAAAACACACTCGGTGGAAATAACGTGATGATGAATACCAGCTCCCGGCACCTTTTATCAGAGGGCTGGGTCTGCTCACCTCCTCTCAGGGGCAACATTTCCTGGAGCTTGAAAGCCCCTTTTCCAGTGGAGGTTGGAGCATGAAGGGAGTATAAACACATTTGTCCTCACCATCTGTAAGAAAACAAGGCAAATGTTCCCTGGCACAGTGGCAGGATGAGGATGCGTGAATAATCTGAGTAACCCCAGCTGGGAGCACTGCTGCCATGAATGATGGCTTTGAGGGAATTGTGATGTTTTACAGGGTGAACAAGGTCTCCCCGGATCACCTGGCCCAGACGGTCCTCCAGGCCCAATGGTATGTCCAGGCCATCACATCTGATGAGGTTTTGAAAAGGGAAAGCGTGTTTTCCATAAACTCATTCTCCCCTTTGTTTTCCCTCCTGCCTCCCAAAGGGCCCACCTGGTTTGCCTGGTCTTAAAGGAGACTCCGGCCCTAAAGGCGAAAAGGTAAGAGTCCGTGCACGACCTCGCTGATTTCCATGTCTGACTGTGGGGCACAGGGCGGTGCAAACACCCGGCTTGCTTTAGGGCAGGAGCCTCATTCCTGTCTGAAGTACATGTCACATGCAAAATGAGCAGGCACTTGGGTGCAGCAGTTCTGTTTCTGCATTTGTAGCATTTCCCATTGCAATAAGCTCATGCTTTCACAGCTCTGCCGCTGCCAGGTGTCGAAGATAGCTGCAAACTCCTATCACCTTGCTTAGATATTTGTTTGTGTACCTGGAAATGTCTTTGATGGCTAGCTTTGGCGTTCGGTTACCTCTGGAGAGAGATCATAATTAACATCTGCTATTTTCCCCTAGGGTCATCCAGGTTTAATTGGTCTTATTGGGCCGCCGGGTGAGCAGGGAGAAAAGGGCGACAGAGGTCTCCCAGGCCCCCAGGGCTCAGCAGGACCCAAAGGAGAGCAGGTAAACGTCCCATAAGACCTTCATTAAACACGTTTTGAGCTGGGGGGTTTGCTGCCTTGGAGCAGGTGCGGTACAGCAGAGATGGTCAATCTCAGCAAGGGAGCCTTGCTAAGTTCTGAGGAATATTTTCTATTTTATACATCGATGTTGTTTATTCTACATGCAAAATGTAGAGGTGCTCCAGAATGACCCATTTTAGTGGAAAGCAGCTTCTCAGGGTTTATGTGGAAAAAAGAAGTTGAATAGGCTTGGAGGGATGGTAACATTAAATATGCATCAGGAGGACTGATTTTTAGAACTGTGTGCCTAAATGAGATTTCCCACTCATAACCTTCTCTGGATGCACACACTTTAAAAAATAATAATATTAATTGATTTTTCAAATTTGAATGTCCTCCAAAGTCAGGTGGTCAACTGTGAGCAGATGTTAATTGCATAGTAATAGGCCAGCATCACTGCATGCAAATCAATGTTGTTCTGCTTTTATTTTTCAGGGTATCACAGGTCCTTCTGGACCAATTGGACCCCCAGGGCCACCAGGATTACCGGTATGTGACAAGTAATTATCTTTGAATTCCTGGGGAGCTACACAGCCCATCTAGGGTCACCTTGGTGCTCCCAGATAACCCAGTTCAGCCCTTCTGGCGTGACCTTGTTTGAGGATGCTGTGGGGAATTGGGATTGCCCAGCTGAGCCCGTTAACAACACTTGAATGAGTTATAGGAGTACCCATGGGGTGGTAGTCAGAGGGCATGCATGGCTCGGACCTGTGAGCTGGATGCGAACTGGTCCAACACCCATGTTTGTCTGTTTGCAAATAAAAGTAGCATCCATCTCAAATGGATGTGAAAAGCGGACACAAAAAGGGAAGTGAATGTTAAAATTGCAGAAACTAGTATAACAGTACTGCGTCTGTGAGGAGAGGCTGACTTCTCTGCTGACAAAGAAACTAACTCCCTTCTTCATTCTTCTCTACACAGGGTCCGCCTGGTCCCAAAGGTGCTAAAGGATCATCAGTGAGTATAGACATTGTTAAATGAAGAGGCTGAGGATCTCTTATTAAGTGCATAACCTGCTGTGACTGCCCCATCAGAAGCATTAAGGCAATTAGCCAAAGATGACTATAGCCACTGCAGCCTTTTCAGGCTGTCTAAGGCCAGAAGTTATAATTGGGGAAGGTTTCTGGTACACACATTGTACTTCATTGAACGTCAGTGTAGAAAAGATCATAAGGAGGAATCCAATGCATAGTCCCTGGGAGAAAACCCGCTATTGTAAAGCAGAGGATATTAAAAATACAAGCAGGAGGTAGCAAGCTGAAAAGCAAAGGTGAGAAATGCATCACTAAAGCAGACTTCGTACTACAGATCTTCTATTCAGGCAGCTAAAAATTCCTCTTGTGCATCTTCCTAAAGGCTTTTTTTCCATGCAGAATTAAATATTTTATCACTTTTAAGATTTTGTTTGATTTATAAACCTGTTGAATTGATTTGGAGATTTCATACGTTGAAATCTCCTTCCTTTTCTGCAGAAGCTTGAGCAAAATTTGACTTCTTAATACCAAGCATTTGACAGACATTTTCTCTTACCAAACATCAGAGAGTAAACAAAATAAACATTTTATTGGGGGGCAAGGGGGTAGGAGACTCTCTTTGCGTCCCTAAAGGGATAGGAAGATTTTTTTTTTGCTGCTAGAGACTATTAAAAGAAATACTGCAGTGCAGTATTGGTAACAAATGTATTTTTCTGAGTGATTTATATTTTTCTGTTGTTTTTCCACCTAGGGTCCAACAGGTCCAAAGGGTGAATCAGGTCTTCCTGGGCCCCCAGGGCCTCCTGTAAGTACAGCCCATTATGTGAAGTGTGAAACCAGGTTCTGATTTAACAGGTGTTGTAATGTAGATTTCCAGATAAAGATTCAGGATATCCTGAGTCCTGCCAGGGAAGAAAGGAGGCGAAGGGAAAAATTAGTAATGGGAGGAGGACGAGAGAAGATGAACTCCGTGTTCATGCCTGGTGGCTGGGGTTTTCATTAGTGGGTGTTTGACATGTCTGATGTGTATCTCGTGGTGCTGTTTGTCAGTGTTGGTGGTTGCTTTGGCCATTTCTTCTGTCTCTTCCCCATTTCCAATGAGAAGTTTTCTTCTTTCCCCAAAAATCAGGGTCCTCCTGGAGAAGTCATCCAGCCGCTGCCCATCCAGGCCTCCAAGAGGACCAGGCGAAACATCGATGCCAGCCAGCTGGTGGATGATGGAAACGCTGACAACTACATGGACTATGCAGATGGCATGGAGGAAATTTTCGGCTCACTGAATTCCTTGAAACTGGAAATTGAGCAAATGAAGCATCCGTTGGGCACTCAGCATAACCCAGCTCGTACCTGCAAAGATCTGCAGCTCTGTCACCCCGACTTCCCAGACGGTGTGTCCTAGAACTAAGCGGGGACGGGGAAAACACAATGGGTTTCCCATGAATAGTGAATAGTCAAGGGGAAAGATCTGGGGGACTTCTGGCCCTTGTGTCCTGTGAGGATTGTGGCAGACTCATAGAGAAGAATGTGGATGTCTGATGCAAAAATAGCTATTTCTGAAAGGTGCCACTGTATCACCTGGAATCAGAACAACTGGTCTCCAAAAAAATGCATATAATAGTGGCCTGTGAATGAGATGAAATGTACCTACTAAGATGGTTGTTGAAGTGCCCATTGTCCTCCTTTGACAGTGCTGATTCTTTCTTCCCCTCTCTGCCCTGTCGTGCATCCAGGTGAATACTGGGTTGATCCTAACCAAGGATGTTCCAGGGACTCTTTCAAAGTTTACTGTAATTTCACAGCTGGTGGAGAGACTTGCATCTTCCCTGATAAGAAGTCTGAAGGAGTAAGTCCGTACAACTTTCTTTTTCTTATATATTATAATAAGAGGTTGTTTACTAATGTGAATATACACAGACAATCCACATCAGGTGAATTGAACAGTAGCAAGTAAAAATCCAGAACTGTTCTTTTGTTGTACAATGCTGTCTTTTAAAATACTAAGGAATATTTTTACCAAGACATTTTCTTTGGGTAAGTCAGTTTTAAACTTTGTTGATGTTTTCAGGCATGGTAAATGCTAAAACCTTATTTTTTTACTTTACAAAGGCAGAACTGTGTTGGTGCAGGAGCTGTGGCTCTCCATGTTTAATTCATTCCTTGTCTTCCATCCTGCAGCCGGGCTGCCACTCTGCCCTTTGTGTGTGCAAGCACCGCTGCCTCCTCCACCCTGGCTGTGTCTTCAGGCAGAGCAGATAAACGTTCACCTCCTGTAACTTTCCTTGCTTCCTACTGGAGGTATCTGGTTTCCTAAATGGCTTCAGCCAGTCTCAGTGCTGTTCCAGGCACTGGTTGATTAAATTAGCATGTACTGATGTGCTTAGCTCGCCCGTACTCACAATTTTTGTCCCATACCCACACACCCAATTTTGTGGAGCAGCTCTCCCCCGTGCCTGGGAGTAGTTCTTGCACTGGCCAAGCTGAAGCTTTTTGCAGAGCAGCCCAGGGGAGCGCTCCCCATGTCATGGTTGTGCTGGAGCTGACGCAAGGTGCAGATGAAGCTGTTCACTCCTGTGGAAGCCATTCGCCTGCTGAATTTTATCTACCAGAAATATGTGCCAGTGCAGGGCAAATAACATAGAGCATAAATCTTCCCTGATTTTTTTGTTAGGGCTGTTTAAATAGGAGATAGATTTATTCTCCTTTGCATTACCTTGCCATGGATCTCCTCAAAGTGTTGACAGCTAAAAAAGCAGAGTCTGCCCTCGATCTCATAGCGGATACGTGCCTCGCTGATTCTACCAGTGGCTGTTGGGCCCCACTTCGTCCCCTGCCAACTGCTCTTCTGGACACAGGCTGTGATGCTCCCCAGATGCAAACTGCACTGCACTATTGCAGTAATGCCGTAAAGAGAAAAAGGCTCAGCCGGCTGGTTTTCCATGGAGAGGGATGAAAACTGCTACCACAGCAGCATGAAGTGTTGGCTGAGTGTTTACTATAAGTCCCTGCAGAGTTTGACATATCCCCTTCCAGTCCATCCTTAGCACAGCAGAAGCAGACCGACCAGCTTTATGGTTCACAGACTGGAAAGGAAGGGATAATCCCGAGACACCTGCAAAAAGTTTGGGCATTGTTTTTGGCGAGATTTACGGCAGAAGTGAGTGAGGTTTCAGAAAAGCAGGAGAGCACATGGCAGCTGCGCTCCTTCCTTGTGCTCTGACCGTGACAAGTGCTTCAGCTGCTCGAATGGTCAGCCATAAAGGATGCTCTGACAGCACGTTTCTTGTCAAGGTCATCCCCTGCACTGCTCCAGGTGGCTGGAGCTCCATCACGTGCAATGGTCCGGCACCGATGGAGGAAGATGTGCTGCCTGTGCTGCCCCTTCTTGCTGCACAACTGCAGGAGGCAGATGGAGGCTTTTTCTTAAGCGTGCTCTTTGCCTTCCCTGGCCCCACAGCATCTGGATTTGACATTGGAGTGACAGCAGCCTTGTCTGTTACCAGCACTTTTACTGTTCATATTTCCTTTTTTTTTTTCCCTTATGTCTTTCCTTTTAGCTCTCCTGCCAACAGACTGCACTGCTGGTTTGGCATCCCAAGTATCCGGAGTTAGTGATCATTAGCCCTTAGCGAAGGAGGCTGGTGCCAAACAGTGGCATCTCCTTCTGCTCGAGAGGCTGCTGGCACCTTAGGGCTCTGCCGGCTCGTCTTGTTACTGATTTATAAGTATTAAGGAAACATGCTCATTAAAATAAGTCAGACATTTTCAATAAGACATGCAGACTCTACTCATGGAACCGAATGTAACTTTTTTTTTAATTTCTTTTTTTTTTCTTTTCTTTCTCTCTTCCCTCCTTGCCGTCCACAAACTAGGCTAGAATTACTTCTTGGCCAAAGGAAAACCCAGGCTCCTGGTTCAGTGAATTCAAGCGCGGTAAACTGGTAAGATGCATCTCAGTGCTTTCTGTTTTCTTTAACCCGTGTCATATTTTACAGAGCAAAATGGCTCGTTGGCCCAAAGAACAGCCTTCCACATGGTATAGTCAATACAAGCGGGGGTCTTTGGTAAGTGGCTAACCCTGGCCCTCTAGTCTGAATCAGAGCACGTCACCTGCTTTGGTATGGCCAGACCTGTTGCACTCTGCATGCTGGACTAATCGCCATCACAAGCTGCAGTTCAAACATTTAAGGTGGAATATTTAGGGTGAAAAAGAACCAAAACCCAATGTGGGCACATTTTCAGGCAGCACTCTGCCTGGCTCTAAGCTGAGGAGCAGCTCTTGAGCTTTTCCTCGCATCAGATGACGGGGACACATTGATGTGCTCAGGCACTGGCAGGGCTGGAGCCCCTGCAGGTCTGCCTTGCCCCCTGCAGGAGGGTGCTGCTGCCTCCTGAGCCGTTCCCATTGTGACATGTCCCCAAGGGGAGTAGCTTTATCTTCAGAGAACCCTTGTGTGGAGCCAGGCTGGGCTGGGGAGTCTGCACATGGCTATGCTGGGTCAGGTTGTCCCCAAGGGAAGAGTGGGGGGCTCCCACTGCACCCCCAGAGCCTAGGAGAGTGGAAGTCATTGAGTCATTGAGATTTCAAGCTGAGAGTGTGTGCCAAGCTTGGTAGCCTGGAATTTTACTGATTTTTTTCTACCTTTAAAAAAAAATCCTTAATTGTGGCTATTGTGAGGTCAAACAATGCTTGATGTCAGCGAGCAGCCAAGACAGCAACATGTAAAAAGGGTTTTGTCCTGTAGCAGGTTTGTGGTGGATAGATTGCTCTCCCACAGAGCCCATCAGCAAGTGATTAGCACGATCCAGCTCTCCTTCAGAAACAGAAATCTCCCGCGTGTGTATCAATTCTTGTAGGATTAGCAGGATGCACGTAATGAGCTCAATCAAATCAGGAGGATTAGGGAAGGAGGAAATACTCAGCAGACAGAAGCAGGTGGAGGTGCCGATGGCCCCGCTGCCAAGGGCAGAGGTTTCCTGCAGAACGTGCAAACTTCCACCTTAAAGAGCAAACAAAGGAAAACACTGCCTTGTTTTCCTAAGCCCCATTTCATCGCCACTAAATGTGTACGCTCTGATTCTGCCCACAAGAAGGGTATGGCTTCTGCAGCTTTTCTGCACCATCTAGCAAGGCCGCAAAGCCAAGGCTTCAGCCTCATCGCTCCTTGGAGGGCACCTGTGCCTAGCTTAGTCACAGAGCACTTCATCAATTAATACTACAAGTGCCTTCATCTCTCCATTTTCTCTGCTTTTATTTCTTTCCAGTCTGTTTGTCAGCTACTTTAGAGGCTGAATGGCCAGCCCAGAGCTCAGGGCCCTCTTAAATAGGAATTTCAGTGCCACTTGGAGCCCTTTGTTCTGTCTTTCTGTGTGGCCATTTTCTTGCTCTTTACCTGTCTCACATTTTCCATTTGGAAAAAAGCCACCAGCACATAGAAGACCTTCCTAAGGAAACCACAAAACTGTCAAACGCACAGGCCATAAATATAAAGCTTGTTTAAAAAAAATAAAAGAAAAAAAAAAAGCTCCATTTCACACCAATTGGGATTTGGAGCTATGAGCTCGGTAAATGGGGAAGATGATTGCCTGGATCATATGAAGTCTGTATAGGCTGGTAGGATGGGTGTCAGTGCCCCTTGGGGTGCTCTGCTCACCCCTAGAGCTTTTGTGCCCAGCCCAGCCCCAGCTTCTCCGGGGCTGAGCCCAGAGGAGCCCGGAGATGTTGGGAAGATTTCCATGGGGCACCCCAAGGAATCTCTGCTCACACAAGGTGTGCAGTTGTGCCAAGGCTTGCCTTTCTTCCGAGAGCATCTGAAGTAAGATGGACAGAGTAAACGTGAAATACAAAGAAACCATCTCGTTTTGATGCTTCCCCGCTGTCATTAATCAATGACACAGAGTACCTGGAGTTAATTTCCCAGGATTTCTCATGATGCAGCCAACCTGCGTTTAGACGGATAAGAGGGTTGCAGATGTTTTCTTTTGGACTCTGCTTTCCTCCCGTGTGCGTTACTCATGCACACCCGTAATTCCCAGTAGCTCTAATGAGACCTGCCACCTATCCCATCCTGTTATCCTTCAATGCCATATGGCACCTGCCACAGGCAAATACTGTCACACAGGAAAAAAGGAAAAGATTGATTTTTTGCAGAACCAGCCAAGCCTTGTGCACGCAGCCAGTTCCCAGTAGCTCCAGTTGCACACCCCGTGCAGCCTGCAGAGGCAGAACAGCAACTGAGACCCCTTAGCAAGCTGCCAGGCTCCCAGACCAAGCACTGATTTGAAATAAAAGTGCAAGGAGAAGCAAATTTTGCAGGTTGATGGGTAGCTGAGACATGGAGTGCGTGCCAAGTAGCTGGCATTTTGTGTCCCTCTCCTTCCATGTCCTGGTGGTTTTCTGGTCTCTCTCCACCTGGCATGCGTGGCTCTCTCATGGTCAGTCATATTTAACTCTCAGGAGGACGGCGCAATGGTATCCTGACAACCGGTTGGTATACATTTATTTACTTTTATTATCTTTTTACTCGTGATTTTGTCATGTGGTTACAAATCTGTTCTACTGTTTGCAGCTCGCGCCATAGTTTGATGTTTCATGGTACCTCGAAGAACTCTGCGTTGTTTCTGTGCTGTGTTTTTCCCCCAGTCATGTCTAAAGATGCCAGCTGTCTGTAGAGGACAGTTTCCAGCAGCAGCTCTGGTAGCTTGGCCATGGCTGGAGACACCACGCTGAGTGCAGTCGGTCTGTACTTGTGGTCTGGCTGCCCCACTGCGTGTTTGCTTCCTTGGTGGGGCATGAGAATGAGTCCTGGAAAGGCCTGAATCCTAACAGGGCTGCAGGGGATTCAGTAACTTGTTTTGCAGAATTGTATTTCCAGAAACCATTCTCCCTTGGGGGAGAAAAGGAGCCTGATGTGCAGAACGGAGCAAATCCCTGTGCAAGTGCAGCTGTGCGGCTCTGCGTTTCACGCCATGCCCCGAGGGCATCACAGCATCTCCCTGTGGCTGATGCAGCCTCTCCAGCCGGGGCAGCATGCAGCCCCTGTCAGCAGGAACAGGATTCCTGCAGATTGGGTTGCAAGGATTATTTAAAAGCCATTGCTCTGGTATCCAGGAAAGATGAATGGGAAATGCCCCTGTGTGTGCAGAGCAAAATACCTACAGAGGTCAAAAATTGCGTCAAATGGGGCAGGAAAATAAAACCCCAAGCTCCTCCGTAAGTCTTCATTCTTCTCTCTTCAAAAGCTGGAGAAGTATACTCGGAATTGCCTTTAATAGCTTTTAGACATATATCCCCAAATTTGCTCAGCACTGCAACCAGGGCCAAAATCCCCTTTCCTTTCTCCTCCTGCCCTGTGTTGGCCTTGTTGGGTTAGCTCATAAACAGATCACAAACAGCAAGAGAAATAACCTGCCCCTGCAGCAGAAGGACCAGAGCATCCTTGTGCCGTGCAGCATGGCAGGAGCAGGACCCGTGCCCCACTGGGGTGGGGAGGCCAAGGAGCAGAGGGCAGGATCCCCGTGAACATGGGGATGTGGATGGGTGAGACTGGCGGTCCTTGGAGCCCCCTGGGCAGGTCGCATTGCCGCTCACTGCCCAGTGTTTCCCCTTCTCCCCTTCCCATAGCTCTCCTACGTGGATTCGGATGGGAACCCCATCGGAGTGGTGCAGATGACTTTCCTCCGGCTCCTGAGCGCCTCGGCCCACCAGAACATCACCTACAACTGCTACCAGTCCGTAGCCTGGCACGACGCCACCACCGACAGCTACGACAAGGCCATCCGCTTCCTGGGCTCCAACGACGAGGAGATGTCCTACGACAACAACCCCTACATCCGAGCCGCCTTCGACGGCTGCGCGGTAAACATTTGCTTTTTAAACATTCGCGGTAAACACTTTGCTTTTAAACCTTCCCTCCTGCCTTTGCTTTTACTCTGTTGACTCACGTGAGGGGGCGTGAGTGATGACACCCAGGTACAGGGGAGTTCTGCAGGCTTTGGTACAATAATTTTGCAAGCGCTTCAAGCAACTTTCAGGAAATCTTGGAGGCGAAGCATTGCATTGGGGGGGTGGCGGAGCTGCTGGTGGCATGCTGCTGTGTGCAGCCCCAGGAGGGCTCAGGCTGTGCTGGGTGCAGCTCCTGCTGGGTGTCCCCGAGCTGCCACAGGAGCCCAGCACAGCACTTGATTTGCTCGATGCCTGCTCCGTGCGAGATCTGTCCGTGCCCTTGGTGAAGGACAAGCCAAAGCAGCCCCCACTGCTCTTTGCCTTTGCAGTGAGCAATGGCCAGAGCTTCCGTAGGGGCCCAGCCTCCTGCCTTTGCTTCTTCATCCTCCTGTTGGGCACCTGATTTGGGACTGAGCTCTGAGCAATCTGCCCTCAGGAGCTGAAAATTTGGCAAAGCAGGTGCTGCTTGTACTTATTTTGAGATCCAGTTTTGCTAGTGCAAAAGCCTGCATAATTCTCACCCTCTGCAACTGCAGTGCTTGAAGCCCACGGGACTGAAAGATAGAGATGTTTGACAGCAAAAGCCCTCCACATAATTTGAGATGAAAGTGATTCTGTTCTGGCACACACGCATTTTCTACTGTAGGAGCAATGAGGAAAATCAAATTAGAATCACTTCTTTTAACACTCACGCAGAGAAGGAAAGGGCATTCATCCCTCTGCTGAAAACACTCAGAAGTCACATGGGGAAGTTTATCCTCAAGTACTTCAGGTCTCCTGCTAACACATCTTGTCCTCGGCAAAAAAAAAAGCCTTCCCCTCCCTTTTCTTTCTTAAGACTCGGTGAAGCTGCGAGATGACACTATGTGAATTTTAAGGCAGATGTGTCTGATGAAAATCCTTTCAGCTTAAGTGGTGCCGCTCAGGTGCCCTACATTCCTCTCCCCTCTCCCTAATGAGGGATATTTGTATGGAAGCGGGTCTGTCGCTCCTTGGCGTTTTATTTGCTTGGTCGCTTCTCATTGTAGCACAGGCTGCTGTCAGCGGGACCAATCTCCGTGCCAAAAATCAAAGATTGTGGCAAGAACTGGGCAGGGAGCAGCAGAGGGGCCGTGGTAGGAGTCGGGAGCAGAGGGGGAGGCTGGATGAGCCCTGGAGCTGGTGCCACAAGGGGCACGGAGCCATCTCCTGGCTCCTTGGGTGTCACTTTGGAACCTCCAGGTCTCAGCCCCTTCCTTCATGCCCCCCCTCTGCAGGATACATTCCTGCAGGCTCTGAAAAAGAGGTAAAAAATGCCGGGGGAGCTCATTGCATCGTTCAGGGATCAATTTGGTGCAGAGCCACGTCCCTGTGAGATGCTCAAAGAGCCTTGCAGAAAGATGCTCTGCATCTCCTGCACTCCTCCACCATCTCCACGACTTCAGCGGGTCATCCTTCCTGAAACACAGGCAAGATTTGATAAGATTGAGCCCTGCCAAGTGAAAAATGAGGCCTGCCTACCCGACACGGCACTGCCACAGAGGTCCCGACAGGACCTGCGTGCTCACCGTGATTGAGGTTGCTGCAGCCCACGCTGGAGGAACTCCAGGGCTAATGTCTGGGCCATTATTTGGATGTGTTTTTCCTGATCTTACAGCCCTTTCTCAGTAGCTGTGCTATAGCCTATTCTTCTGAGACGCACAAATCAGAGGGTAAGGTAGAGCCAAAAGCTGCTCCATAAATTCACTTGTTTGTGCAGCTTTGTATGCCCCCGGGTGCACTTCTGCTCCTCCAATAATTATTTATATTTCAGAAATAACCGTGTGGCTAGCAGGCACGATAAAAAGACAACATCACCTTGTGAATTCCATCAAACTTTAAACGTGGGCTTTTCGGTAGCGTTCGGATAATAGTCAAACTAATATATTCAAATTAAATCGCTCACATTTGCTCAACAACCCATGCGTGTCCTCGGGGAGGCAACACAGCTATACCACAGCCACAACAGTTTTACCACATCTCCAGCTCTGAGATGTGCTGAAGGCAGTGTTCCTGCTTTTCTGTCTGCATGGCAACAGCTGTGCTGCTCCAAAGTCCATGCTCAGGCCACTCGTCCCCCCCAGGGGTTACTCGATGGTCCCCAGCCATCCTGCCTGAGAGCACGTCTAGTGCATTTGCAGGGTAAATGTGTTATTTTTTTTGGTGCTGGATGCCTCTGAATCAGCTCAGGAAATACCTGGGTGATACCATCTCCATGTTCCCAGCTGACCAGTGAATGCTCATTCGTGGTAACTCACCGGTGTTGGGTTGGAGGCGTCACCAGAGCTCTTTTCTCTCCCCCTTCTCCCCGCCAGGCAAAGAAGGGCTATCAGAAGACTGTCCTGGAAATCAACACGCCCAAGGTTGAGCAAGTACCCATAGTCGACATCATGTTCAATGACTTCGGAGAAGCGTCACAGAAATTTGGATTCGAGGTGGGACCGGCTTGCTTCATGGGCTAAGAGCCACCTGAAAACTAGTCTCCAAATGAGCAACCTCGTAACCTCATTGCGCCATTTAATTAATTAAAAAAAAAAAGAGAAAAGAAAAAAAAAGAAAAAAAAGAAAAAAAGAATTCCTTGTCACATGCACGTTCTGAAACTGGACAGCGATGGGTTATTTTTTTTTTTTCCTTTTGTTTTGTTCCTCGTCTTGCCCGAGTTCCTCTGTGCCTCTGCACCCACAGAACCCAACCGCGAGGACCGTTCCCGCGACAGACCAGAATCGCATGACCTGAGGCCGCACGCGTGGCACCGAGACCTGTCCCCGTGTCACCTCCCTCCCGCAGCCACCTCTGCACAGCCGCCCCGGGGGCCGGAGATGGAAACCCGTCAAAGACTTCTTCTCTCCATGAGATGATGCCAAGAGCTTGGCTGGAGGTTATTGTTTCTTTCTAAGGAAAAAAAAAAAAATGGGGGAAAAAACCAAAAACTTGAAACTCCTGCGTTCAGCTTGACGTTGAAACCGGGGCAGTCCTGGCTCTAATCCAAACCCTGCTGAAGTTCTTCATGGTCATCTCGTTGGCTTCCGTGAGTTTTGGATCGGGTCTAGCAAGCAGATGGAACGGCCGTTTCCAGCCTTTGTGCTATCTCCCTTGAATCGCCTTTTTACAAAATTTCACCCACCCAATTTGGTTGCTAAGAGCCACGCCGGGCGTCTTCTTCCCCGTATCTTAAAGGTGCTTGTATTTTTGTATGTTTGTAAGTAAACCCGTGTATTGTATATTATTTTAAGTGGTTAAACGTTCCTGGCTTCATGACATGCATGTGACCCTGTCCGTACGATGACAGCCCCGCTACGCGCCCCCCGAGGGACGCGGCCCCTCGCGCTGCCCCGCACCCGGGGGCTGCACCCAGGCATACAGGTGAGGGCCCCCCGATGCCCCCGGCCACTGATGCCTTTGGAAGGATTCACCCCAAAATAAGGAAAACAAAGCCACTTTCTGCTAAGATCGCTGCAAAACGCCGACCTCAAAGCAGGATCCCATTTGCATCTCTGCCTTTTTATGCCCCTGCTCACCTTAACGTGCGTGTTTTAAGTTAATTCTCCTCGCCTCCTTTTTTTCCTTCAGCATTCTTTTAAAATATTTTAAAAAATAAACAACAACAAAAAAAAACTATTCCCAGCGGCAGATTGCACTGGCAGGGGAAATCCATTTGTCCTCTCTGGATACCAAGTGTAAAACGAAAAAAAAAAAAAGGAGAAAAAAAAAAGGTGCTTTTTATTTTTAAATGTCTTTCTGTGGTGCTATCTATTCGAGTAACATTTACACAACACTGGTTACACCCTGCCAGTGGCCAGTCTCCCGCTGGCCTTTGCTTTAGCCGCTTCCAACGCAGACTGCACGCTTTTGCTACAGTCTCTGATGATAAATGCATGCCACCTTCGTGTTTGTTATGTACAAGGTCTGCTCCTCTCTTTAATTGTATTACAGTAGCTTTTACGGCCCGTGTAGAAAGTATTAAATGTGCTTACACCTTTTTTTTTCTTCCAAAAAAAAAAAAAAAAAAACAATATTCATGCATTTTATACGGTGGTAATCACACCAGATTGTACTCAGTCGCTGGATGTTTGTGGTGCTAATTTATGTACTTGTTCGCTGTCCGGATGCGAGGACGAAGCTGTGTGTGCAATTCTCTTTGTCTGCCCACGGTGGCTGCCAGGATGGCTTTTTTTCCTTTTTTTTCTTTTTTTTTTCCTTTTTTTTTCCTTTTTTTCCTTTTTTTTTTAATGCAGCATTTTTTGGATCGCAACCAGCTGACACCACCCTTCTTCTCCGTTTGTTTGTTTGTTTTCTCCCTGGCCATTTCCTTGTTTAGATCTCTTGGCTGGCAAATAGGTGTTGCAGGGTTGTCGTTGTTTTTTTTTTTTTTTTAATTATTATTATTATTTGGCCTGGAGTATTACAGCGACGGTTGAGCCAAGGGGGGCCTGCCACCGTAAAGGAAAGGACATCACATTTACTGTGAAGAAGAGCCTATATATGATGTCTTTTCCCCCCTCCTTCCCTAGCAGAGGAGGGAGCGATGCTGAGCCCAAGCCCGTGGTGTTGGCTCGGGGCGGCGGCGGGAGCTGCGACGCTGCGTGGTGCTTTTGGGTCTGCAAGAGCCGTGTCCATCCGTCTCCCTTCTTGTGTCGTGTTCTGTCTATTTTTTTTTTTCCCAATGGAGGGAAAAAGAAAAAAGAAAAAGGTGCTATCCTAAAAACTGCAGACTCCAGCAGCAAAGCAGTGCAGATGAGCTTGTGATGGCGTATCGCAGAATTCAGCTGCTCACCTTGGTGAGAGCCTGGTCCGGGAACAGTGGGAAGGTCAGGAAAGGTTGCACGTTCCTCTCTGCAACAGATAAGCCATATATCAATGTATGTACACACGTGTGCGTCTGTCTAGGTCATGTGATTCTGTTACGATGAATTTTCATCAAGGGAGCTTTTTTCTTCTTTTTTTTTTTTTTCTTCCTTTTATTTCCTTGCTTTAAGAAAAAAAAAAATCCTCTGTTGAATTCCACAGTGTTGTAATTGTACTGAGCTCCAAACTGTTCCGATTTCCCCAGACCACTTAGCTACGGTATATTGCAATAAAATTACTACTTGTATTTGCAGACATTCTTTTTGTGTAATTTTATTTCCCTCTTCCCTTAATATATGACTTGAACAAATGTTGATAAGAAAAATAAAACCTATGGAAAAAAAAAAATTTAGTACGGAAGGCCCTTTTTAAAATATACTGTCAAATGGCATATTGTACATTTCTTCAAAGTCCAATAAACATGTCATAAAATTTAAGTGTAATGCCCATAAGAGCTATTTTTAAATATTTTAAACCTGTGTAATAAAGGAATAAATGTAATAGATTTTTTCAATAAATCAAGTTTACTGTTTCCACCTAAACCAACATGATGTGAATGTCTTCTTGGAGTTGGTTGCAGCGGGATTTCCCCACGACCCCTCTGCTCGGTGGCACGTGAAGAGTTCATCAGAGGAGCGCCTAAAGGTAACACACCGTAAAACACGAAAGAGACCTTCCGGGAATTTTATTTCCCAGCGACAAACTCGGATCGACCTGGACAAGACACCACGCAGGGACTTCAGCTGCTGGATGAGGATCAGAGGCCACCACTCTCCAGTTCCTCACCCCAGGAGCAACACCCGAGGAGCCTGCCTGTGCCCCGAGGTGAATTCAGGAAACAAACTGCAGCTTTCTGAGGATTTCAGGATTTCTCAGCCCTGAGATCCTGCCTCCACCTCCCGGTACTGCTGGGGGACGCGGCACGGGGCACTCCTTGCCCTGCATCTCTGGGCTTCGCTCCTGAAGCACCAGAAGATGACAACTCCTCTGGAAACCCCTGTAAGAAATGGCACGTCTGTTTGCCAACACCATGCTGCTGGGTTTGTGTTACTCTGCTTCTCGAGTGCTTCCTGCAGAGAACATTTGGTTGGTGCTGCTGGATTGTGGGTTCAGGAGATGTCTGCACCTTAAAAGCTGGGTGTTTGCAGTGCAGCAGGTACGTACCAGAGAAATGTGTCAAGCTGTGTCCCGTCAGCCTCTCCCTTCATCCTTTGGCTGTAATTAGCGGTGAATCTCAAATTAACATTGCTGCTCAGGTAAGCAGCCAAAGTTCTTTATCCTACGTATAAATGAGCTTGCAGGAGTCTGGGTAACAGTGGGATGTTACGGCCAAATCTTCATCCAAATGGACCCCAGAAATGCAGAGGTATCGCAGCTGGGGTAAACATTAAAAAAAATAAAAATAATTTTTAAAAGAGCTTGAATTACTTAGGCCTGGCTGGAAAGATTTAACTTAATCCTGGTGGTGTTTCAAGGAGACACTCACCTCCTCTGTGCTGATTGCTAGCTGAGGTTTGCGGCAGGTCGTTGTGGCTGCAGCCAACGTTTCTCACGCATGCCTTGGGGTCTTGCTGCTGAGAGGAGCTTTGATCTGCCATTAGGAGACAACAGATCTGAGCAAAGGATTGACTGTTCCTGGAGCTGCCAGAACTGGGAGGCACGGCAGGTTTTCACCTCTTTTCTTACAACAAAGAGCCCGTGACCTGGTGCGAGAGGTACGGGGCAGTAACTCTGCCAAGTGCAACACGGAGGTAATTTGGGGACGATGCACAACAGAAAGCAGCAGGTTATTGGAACACAGCTCGGTTTTGCTCCGTGCTCTGAGGTTTTCCTCGCCCTGCTCTGCACACTTGATCCCATCGGTGCAAACAAACCAGGACTCCTGGGGGCTGCTTTGTGCCCTCGCTGTCCCTAAAGAGCTGGCACTTCACTCTGCGTGAGGCCAGAAGAGTTTTCCCCTCAGCTACCCAGGCTGACCCAGGCGTGAGGATGCGTACGTTTGCTCCCAGGCTGCTTCCTAAGGTAAAGTGTGAATTGCTCCGTGACTTGCCTTCTGGTTAAAACAAGAGTTATCCTTTCTTTCATTTATTTTTTTTTAGCCCTGTTTCTGGAGGAAGGGGCCCAGGTCCTCCTGCTCGCCATGCATCTCAGCCCCTTGCCCTCATGTTCTGGAGCAGCTCGGCTCAGCTCCGCTGGCAGAGCAGTGGCTGTCCCTAAACACCACAGCCCTGCGTGGTTCGTACGAGTAGGGTGGAGAAAAGAGCACGAGCTCAGCCCCACGTTAGCCACCTGAGACCCCACTGAGGTTGCCCACAGGGGTGGGAGGCCCCACAGAACTCAGCCCCATGCCCCTACACTCGAGCAGGGTGGAACATGGGGGGGTGCAGGCGTTGCAAGACGTGACAGCTTTGGCTGCAATGTGCCATGCTCTATTATTATCTCTGGAAGCGATTGCTCCTCCCAGCTCCCTAAATACCACGTCTGCATGAGAGTGGTAAAAATAAAAAGGGCTAAAAAAGAAGCGTTGGCTAGGGTTAAATTTAGAGAGCAGATCCTGGGGATTTATTCCCTGTGGTCTGGGTGAGTTTGGGCAACCAACCCAGAAGAAAACCTGTGAATGTGTGTTTTACACGAAGCGTTGGGCTTCCTTAGAGCAACTAAAGCTCTCCTGGAAAGAGCGAAACAGCAAGGAGAAGTGGGAGGCAGTGACTAGAAGGGGAGAGGAATAAGCTCTAGCACGAAGGGAATGCAAAGTGTTGGATGGAGCGTGGCTTTCGTGGTGTAAAAGGCAAACTAGAATTACTTTCTCAGCTGCTTTTTGTCCAGCATCTTATCCCCAGCTAGGCCTGGTTTGGCTGTTTATTATTATTATTATTATCAACATCTCAATCAAATGGATTGCACTGATCTGACTCACAGCTCCAGGGGAGAAAATATATATAAATAAAGGCCTCTCCATGGCTTGCTATGAGAAGGGGCAAGTGAGCTGGAGAGGCCTCCTGGCAGTTCTCTGCTACCTGTGAATTAAGCTGCAGAGTCTCCAGCGAAGCCAATTCGGTGCAGGTCGGAGGTCTGCCCTCCCCTTTCACACCTTGCGTGGGAACTGCCACTGCAAGCTGGCTGCTGGTTTTCCTTCCAGCAAGCACTCCACTAGACGTGCAACTTCCCAATTATCTTAGTTTTCATGCAGGTGACCTGAGCAGGACGGACCCTTGGGGGCTTCAGACGTCCGGAAAGTCCTTTAGACTTCTTTCCAAACCATCGTGCGCCTTGGAATCAGGGAGCGATCATCGGTTATCCTTAAGCTGTGCCTCCACGTTTGTGGCACCACGTCCTCTGCTCTGCCTGGTGCTGTGCTGGTGGCAGGGCAGGATCCGTCCCCGCAGCCCCCTGGCCCCTGCTGGTGCTGAGGGCTGGAGCTGAGCCCCTCAGACACGGCCGCCTCCTCTGCTCTCCTTTCCGGCTCCCACCTTGCTTCCTTCCTTGCCCTGCTGCGTGGCGCAGGAGCAGCAGGTGGGCAGCAGAGCCTCAGCGTGTAATTATCCATAAATCACCGCTGGAGCGGGGCCTTCTGCTTCGTCTTTCTTCTGTTCTTGCCATCTATTTTTCTTACTTTAAGGTAAGAGTGACTTTGCTGCTTGGCAGCCTTTGAAGCCAACCGGGGCTGCTGCTCTCAGCATCTGCAGCAGCTGTTCCACCGCTGCTGCTCTCCTGCTGTTACGGTGGCACAAAACAGCCGAGCTTCAGAGCTTTTCAAGGCTTGATCCAAGGTCCGAATCCAACCAGGAGGCATTGCTGGCATTAGAGTCCACAGAACAGCCTTGGAAGGAATTTATTCTTAACCCGTCCCTGCACCAGTGCTCCCAGCTGTGGGGGCATTGCAGCCCCCTTGAATACAACCCTTGTACGTGTGTAAATGCAAGGAGAGCTTCGGTACCAGCGCCTTCGCTGGGCATGTAATCAGCCTGCTGGGTCTGGGGCTCTCGCTGGATTTTCCCCATGTCACAGCACTGAGAGCTATTTCGCTTTTGATCCCCAAAGTGGGGGGAGTGTTAATGCGCCGTGGTTTTATTTATGGCACCTATCGCTGTTTCATTTATTCCTCGTAACTTCTGGCTGCAGATTTTTTCATCCTGGGGCATCGTGGCAGCGAAGTGATCCTCTCCAGAGGCGCAAACTCAGTAGTTCAGACAGGCCCCGTGCGCTTCTACCTTCCCAGCAAACAAAACTTAGCAATATATGCTTGTATTTAATGGGTTTTCTCAAATAGCCCAGAGCAAAACTAAACACCCCAAAGAAATCAAACGCGTGAAAACCCTAAAGAAGGAGCTGTTTTTTTTCTTATTCACAGAGAAGCCAACACACTTCTTTTTTTTTGGAAGAGATGCATAACTAAGAGAGCTCTGAAGCGCTAAAATTACATCTTGTACAGCACAGGCTGTCACGCTCAGAGGCACCCCCGAATCACGGCTCGCCACGGCCGAACGCAGAGAGCAAATGTGCCATCTTCGGGCCCTGCACTGGGACGTTGCGTTCCCGTGCTGGCTAATTATTAGTATGTTAATTTGACAATGAGGCGTTCCTCTTGGCAGGAAATTTTCAGCTCTGGGCTGGGTTTTTTCTCCAGCTGCTCCTTGGCTCTGTGCATTTTCTGTTGTCTCCGTTCCCCTGGGGCATGGCTGGGGGCTGCACCCAAGGGGACCCTTCCCGAACACCCCAGGGCGGGTGATGGTGTAACCGTGCTGGGCGAGCATCGTGCTGGTCCTAACAGCCTGTGTGACCCTGGGGACACCCCTTAGAGTGGACAAGTCACGGGCCCAGGTTCTGGGCTTGTCCCGAGGCCCCATCTCACCGAGAGCTCGGGTGTCCCTGCTGCAGGACAGATCCTGGCCACGGCGGCGATGCTGAATTTGAGGAGAAAGTGGGAGCAGCCACCCAAAAACCAAACGTCCTTTCTTGTGGTTTGCCTTTCAGGCAGGCTGATCAGAGACCCCGTCGAAATGGAAATCAAAAAGCTGCCGGACCTGAAGCATTAATTAAGACACACAACAGGGAGAGAGGGGGAGAAGCACGGAGGGGAGCGCCTCTTTGTGAATTATTTGCTCTGAAAGGAAGCGTTTGTGAATTCGACGCGCATATATCATTTTGGTGGCAAATGAAAGAAACTGAATCAAACTACTGGGGAAGTTTGTACACCGCCGTGGATTTAATTTTCAAACCTGCGTCGTGCAAAGATTAACCTTGCTGAAGGGCATTAGCAGAGCAGGCAGAATGTGTGAAACTTAATCCCTGCTCCAAGTTTCTTCAGGAGGAAACACCAAGAAGAGACAAATACATGGTGTATGTAAATGCCTCCTCTTCCTCTCCCTCCCCCCTTCTCTCCAGCTCTGCGTTTTGGCTGCTTCACCTGCCGAAGCCTGTCGGCCCAGCAAAGCAACACACCTGGACCACGAGCGGTTTTGCACAACGTAGCTGCTAATCAGCCTGTTATCGCTAACGAGCATTAATGTTGTTTTGAGCAGGAAGGTCTGTCCCCGGGCACAGCCTGCTGCAGCAGCCCCCATCCCTTGCTCCTGCAGCCTTGGGTGCTACCCTGGGAGCCTCGCGGTCTCCTTTCGCTGATGTCTGAGGAGCAAAGAAAATGCACAATTTAGCCCGCAGCCTCAGTGCTCCGGGGATGAAATATGCCTGTGGAAAAGTCATTCAGTCCCAAATAGCCTCTCTCATCTCTGATCCTTATGGGTTTTACGCCGAGCTAATCGCTCTCCTATCAGCAGTGCTACTGCTGCGTTTATTACGTGCCGGGGAGCCCGGCCATCTCCGTGCGCCGGGCGGGATTTCACCAGGCAGGACCCTGCGGGGGTCACATCAGCCTGAGATGGCTCTTCTGGTGCTCCCCACCACCCGCTCACAACGGTGGCCCTACAGAAATCAATGAGCCCCTGTGGATAATTAATGGCATCTCTGAGCCTGTGCAGAGCGGCCCCGGTGCCGCTGCCTCCTGCCCTGAGATGTCAAACTGCTGCAAGGGACACCGGGCTGCTGGGGCAAGAGAAGTGGGGCTCAAATGAACACCCTGAAACAGGCCAGAAAAGGGCCCAGCAATACTCCTGGCCTTTCTGCCACCTGCCTCACGGAAGCCCCCCGGGGATTAATTAGTGTATCCCCAGGGCCTGGAGAGCTCCAGGAAGTGTGTGGGTATTTTTAGTACAACCGAGGGGGATGTACAACTCATTTCTCCATATTTTTCTCCCTTTTTCCTCTAATCTTTTCATTTGGTGTATGGCAAAACACAGCCATCCTTATTGCTGGGTGTTGAGCCGCCTAATTAAGTAAATGTTTCCACGAGGATTTGAGACCCTTGGTGGAAAGCCAGCTATCAGATATTGTTAATAAGGTCGGCGATGCTCCGGGAACAAAATATTTGTGTTTGGTGCTGTAGATGAAGTAACGGGGAGCCCACACACACCGCCCACCGCAGCGTCGCCCTTTCCAGCCGGCACTCCGTGTCGCTGTACGAAGCCGTTTGCTGCCCCGGGGTCTGTGCCATGGAGCATCCCCATCTCCTCGGGGTCACGCGTCGCAGAGCGCAAGGTTTTCCCATTCCTCCCACGTGAGGAGAAAGGTCTGAGGAATAATTCATTCTCCACCTTGATTTTTTTTTCCCCTCCCTCCCCTCTAAAGATTGATAGCGCTTTGCCGTAAGGGGGAGAAAATCAAGTTGTGCTGATCTATGACCAGACACTATTTATTCTCATAGAGTCTCAACTGCAATTTGTTCAGCATCTTCGGAATTAAAATCCTTTTGCAATCTCCCTGGCTAGCGGAAAATATGCCATTATTTCCCTCCCTCAGATGTCTCTTCCCTCCGATCAGGGCACAGTCTTATCAACGCTGGGGATCCTGCTTTACATTCAGAGTGCTGTGGAAGTTTTGGACCATAAATAATGCCGCCGTGCAGCTCGGGCAGAATTATTTGGAGCTGTTTCTTTTTTTCTTCTCTCTTTTCCTTCTTTCTCTCTTTCCCTTCCTATCTTTCTTTCCTCAGATCTTGGAATGGGTGATAAATTAATCATTTCTTCCCCCGTAGCAACCGCCAACGTACAATATGGAGCTGATTACTTCACACCTGTGATTTAGACTTAGAGGTGACCCTGCAAATGGCAAAAAAAAAAAAAGAGCTCATCATGTGGATCCTGTGCTGCTGGGAGGAGCAGAGCGGCCAGGAGCAGGAGCAGGGCTCGGCACCTCAGTGCTAAGAGCAGCTCCCGGCGCCGCGCTCAGAGCGGGCACAGCTTCGCCTGCACCGTGCAGGGAGCTGAGCCCGGGTGCATTTCCCAGGCCAGATGCAGGATGGTTCCCACTTCTTGCAGGGGTTCATTGCACAGCGTTTTTCTTCTGGTTAGCAACAGAAAGCACCTGGGGGAGAACAGCAATCAGACTGGGAAATGCCCAGTCCTCCTGGCTAGAAACCCATCTGTTATCCAGGGCTTTGTGTATTTTAGCTTGGGAGCAGAGCCCTGGTGGCTCTGACCAAGTGTGGGGCACCAGGACCCCCTTAACCTGCTGCCAAGAGGCTGCTGAGCCCCAGCACCTCTCAGAGCTGGTGCTGCGTGGCCATGCAGGAGGAGGTGCAGCCCTGGGTGCCTGGGGAAGCGGCTGGAAAGGACGGGCAGAGCCCCATAGGGTTACATTTTCCTCTTGTTCCCTGCATCCCTCCCTTTTAATTACCAAGTAAATTAAAATCTCAGATGAAAAAGAAAACCACCTGAAATGTCCGTCCCATGCCATTACGCACTTGAAAAGACTTTTCAGGGCCGACCCACCCCCCTTCTCATGGCTGCCTTTCTATTTATTTCCTAAAAGCTGAAGATTTTGTGTTGTTTTGTTTCTAATTTTCTGGAGAGCTAATCGGATTGGCAAGCAGAGAAAGGAGCTTTCAAGAGAAGCAGCTGCTGACTAGCAGATAGCATAGAGAGCTGGGAGTGTAATCCGAGCTTTACCCACAGCCTTATTAAGATCTGGATGCTTTATTGCAGACATATATCCGGCTGGATTTCACATTAGGTTTTGTCATTTCTCTCTTCCTCCCTCCCCTTCCCGACATTTTTCTCTTCCCATCATATAATTTTCTGCTTTTTGCTGGAGGAGTCTCGTTTAACTGGTACACGTGTTGCGCTGAGCACCGTCCTCAATTTAAATGGAAATTCTATCAATAACAAACTCACTGCCTCTCCTCGCCTGGGAAAGGGCTTAGAAATATCATTCTGAGGTAAAAAAAAAACAAGAACGGACACCACCCCGCTGCAAAGGCCAATTGCAGGTAATAAACTGCCCATTTCCTCGCAGCCGAGACACCATCAATTATCTGGATGAAATATGAGTTCAGCAATCAAGGCTGAAAATCAAACGAAGGTGGGGAGCAGCGGCGATCTCGTTACGTGGTGACCGGTACCGCGCATCGCGGCAGCCCCGGAGATTTGGCTGAGGGCAGGGACCTGCACGGGGACAAGGAACCAGAAACTGGGGACAAGGAACCAGAAACCAAAGCTACGAGAGTGAGGATGAACCTGAGGCCGGCAGGAGCAGCAGCCTTACGTCTGCTCACAGCATCTGGAAAGAGCAGGGGTTAGGTGATGGGGCCAAGGGCACAAGGAGGTTGGGTGGGTAAAGGGACTCGGTGCAGGTGCAGGTCCCAGCCTGTCGCCCTCTCCAAGCCTGCAGCTCTTGCATCCCATTCCTTTTGTCTCGTTTTTCTCTCAATTCGTCCATTTTATTTCAGGCCTGGCTGTCAGCAATCTTCCTGTGTCTCACACTGCCCTGTAATGCGTCCCCTACATGGTAGAGCCTAAACAGAGCCACTAATGTAAAACAACACAGGGTCGAAAAGCATTTACCCCTTATCTTGTAGGGAAGAGGGAGAACACCTAGAACAAAATATTCAATTCCCCTTTCATCATTCAGAATTCCAGAAACCTCCAGAAACTGCTCTTTTCTGGATGGGAAACTTTTCAAAGTGAGAAACTTCAGCAGATCTCCATGTTGTTAAAAAGCCATTTGTTCCTCGGAGGGGTACTTTGAAGGAAATTTTTCAGCCAGCTGTAAAAATAAATCATCGAGTATTGCTGCCTCTGACTGATGAGATTTATAGGCGCCGTGCAGATGATTTATAGAGAGGATCGCGTGAAGAAGCTTTCTTGACTGCACTCGATAAAACCAAAGTCTGAGCCCTCTCCCCAGCTGCTGCAGAACCCCGGTGCTCTACTGACTGCCACGGTGCCGGGTCCCATTGCACCAGGCGAGGCTCAAATCCTGCCTGCAGGATCAGCCCCGTTCCTGCAGCACTGCCTTTGCACCAGGCTCGTCTTGGGGACACAGGTGACACACGAGGAGGCCAGCAGCACAGGCTCGTGCATGTGCATCCCTCGCTTTTTAAAGGCAGGCTTCAAAAACCAGAGTGTTTGGAGGTGAATCACCTCCCAGTCGATCTTCATCAATCAGGACGATGTTCAGAAGGTCCAGCTGTGATGGGGCTTGTGTGGGATGCCACAGGGGATAAACATCTCTTTCAGTTTGTGTCGGTTTTACTTGTGAATGCATTTGCTGATGTCCATAACGCCGGGTCCCCGTGATGCCCAGCATCCCTCGGCTGGGCCAGCAGCGAGCCCAGGGCTGTGCCCCTGTGTGTGATGGGCTCTGCTTCATGCATGTCCCTGCAGGGCATGCAGGGGGGAGAGGGCTCCAGGCTCCCCAGAGATGGGGAAAGTTCCCGGTCCCTGTCCAGACCTGGGCTTTAGCTGCTTTCCTGAATCTGCTGAGATACATTTATGCGATGGAGCCTCTGCCCATATGCTTAAATACCAAAGAAACGCAGCCTGGTGACTGCCTGCTCACTTGTGATGAATAATTCTGGCTGGCAGGCAGGCAGGCAAAGAGGAGCACTTTTCTTTGCCATCCACAGCTCTCAGCCCCTTGGTGTGAAGTTTCCGTGCCCCTGCTTTCCGTGGCGCTGCGCGGTGCCTCCCCGTTTGCTGCCCCCACAGCGCGGCTTCGCTTCTCCCTTCCCACTCGGTGCAAAGTGCGAAGCTGCCTGCAACCCCCCCGGCGCCCTCCCCAGAAATAGCTCAGGCAGGGCCTTTCCCCTCGTGCCATAAATCACTGCGAGAAAAATGAAATCAGGGGAGCTTTAGGAGAGGTGCCGGGCCAGGGCCATCGCTGTGTTCCCCGGTCCCGTGGCATGGCCAGCGCTCAGGTGGCAGCTCGGCCCTTCACAGCAGACATCTCCGAACCTGCAGCAACGCCAGGATTGAGGAGAAATCCTGTGTAATCATCTCCTTTGTGTGTCCGTACTGATGGAGTGTCAGACGAGGCTGCGGGAGCCACCTGTGTGAAATAAAAGTGAAACAATTTGAGGAGTGGAGGAATCAATTTTAGCCAAAGCTATTTTTTTTTTTTTTCCCAGAGATGGAGGGAGAGGGTTCTTCGCCTTGGTGCCCATCCTCGGCCAGTAACTGGTGGATGCTCTGTGAAATGCTGTACAAGAAAATGAATTTCATTCACTAAACAGGGTTTGGGAGCGAGGGAAGGCGATGTGCTTCCTGAGCAGCACGGGAGCCAAAGGAAGCTCGGTGGCACCTTCAGTCTGCGCGTAGCATCTGCTGATATTTCCTTTTTGGCACCTACAAGGCATCTCTTATCCCTGCTGAATTTCTAACCAGCCACGTCTGCTTATGGAAAACTAAAATCCGCCAAACAACAAATAAATGCCAGCAATAAAACAGCACAAGTAGCAAAGCAGATTCTCCTGCCGGGGGGGGAGCGGTGCCAGGAGCTGCAGGGAGCTCGGGGGGCTCCAGGCAGGTCTGGCTGTGGGGCCAAGCCTCCTTCTTCTGCTGCATGAGTGGCCTCCCCAGCTGGAAGCACCCCACCGCCCCAGGGCAGCCCCTTGCACCCACCCAAAGAAGCGGTGTGACTTGCCAGAGTGGAGGACTGAGGAAAGGTTAACGCGTCATTAAAAACTTCATTAGTGTGCCAAGAGTCTGGCAGCTTGCGCTAACAGTGAGGCACAAGAGCCACGCTGGGGGGGGGAGCAGCCACCAGAGGCTCTTCTCCCTCCTCGTCCTTCAGCATCTCAGCTGTCTCCACCACGCCACACCTCTGAGGCAGCCCTTCCTCCCTGCTCCTCTTCATCAGCTCCCCACTGCCTGCCGCCACTGGGGACCTTCCCTAGCTGCCACGCCTGGCACACCAAATGGCTCTTTCCCTCTGGTTTGTCTGCTGTTTATCCACGTGTAAGGCCCTGCCTCGTGCCTGCTGGGGCACCTGGAGAGTCCCAGGGCTGGGGCAGTGCCTGCAGCCTTGGAGACATCGCCCCAGAGAGGTGAAACTGCCAAAATAAAGCCTTGGCCTGATGGCCCAGTGCTGCTGGCCACGACAGCAGGGTTTGAGCCATGCCTGGAAACCTGCAGGAGCGTCCAGATGCTGACGGCCCGGAGCGTGTCCCCGCTGCGTGCTGGTGTTAAGGTGGTTTAAGCAAGCAAATAAATGGACACAAAGGTGTTTGTAGTGGGTCTGGCACCTGACCTAGAGCCCAGTGCCGATCGCTTACAGAATTATTGACCTGATAGCTTGCTGCTCGAGAGTTTTGAAAATGCCAGGTGGGTGTTCATAAATCATCGAGTCCCACACATTTTTCTCTCCAGCCTCAACCCGCTGCTGTGGCTGTGTAAATCACGATGTACAGAGCCTTCATTGGATGCCATAAATCTCAGAGCTCTCACCTCCTTTTTTCCCTTTCGTCTTTAACAGAGCCCAAAGTTACTCCAAGTTTTGCTGTCAGAAAAATCACATTGGGCACTCTGTAAAGCAAAAAAGACTTTTTTTTTTTTTTTTTTTTTTTTCTGTCTTTCACGGGCCTCTTTCCAAATTAGAGTGAATGAGATGATCATAAGGAGATAGGGAAAGGATATTGAAAGAATGGTCCAAATTGTTTTAGAAATGGATCTCAGGGGGGAACACAGTTATAAAAATTAAGCCAATTAGGTTGAATATGGGTTGTTTTCCCACTTCATGAAGAAGCACGCAGAGGCAGATAATTAAGGCCGGTGCAGATATAAAGATTAGTATTCCTGGCCGCGAAGCCAACAGTTTTAATTAGTCACTGGGTCTTTCTGCAGGGCCACGTTAATAGACAAGGACGTGGTGACCTTTTCCTTTCTTTTATTATTTTTTTTTGTCAAGTTCATTACATCCCTGCTTATTGCCATGAAGCATTAGAGCTTTGAGCTTGCAGCTGCTTTAAAGGCAAGATGAAGGCCGTGACTGGGGTCACCCCAAAGGCGCTCCCAGCACATCGCCCCGATCCAGGACGTCCTTGGTTCCTGCCTCCCCTTGTGCGTGTCCTTCGTGCATCTCCAGCTGCTCAGGGCAGGGCAGGGAGAGCCACAGAGGGTAAAGACAGATGGGGACAGAGCTGCTGGTGCTCTGGGAGGCGTGCGTCTTATTTTCAAAGGCATCTTCCTGATGTTGTGCGAAAGTCACCGGGACTCAAGCTTTTAGCACGTGGGGATGTTTGTGAACGAGCCACCCTGCCTGCCTGACCTCCCTGCTGCTCTGCCCACAGGCAAACATGGATTTCTCCTTTCCCTTTTCTACGTGTGCTGCCATTTCCCTGTCATCTTCAGCCCCCTTTACGAAAACTGCCATGAGACTTCTTAAGGAAACCTTAAGAAAGCAAAGGCGTCTTTAAAGTGCTGATAACTTTGCCACCTTGTCTTCGGCTTCCAGGCTGCACTGCACGAGCGGATTGCCTGCAAGCTCTTTGAAATACAAAAAGCAGCTATGAAATGTTAAATTTCACCCTGATCACGCTGCTCTGTTCTGGGTGCGGTGCTCCGTGCCTGGTGGAGGTCTGGGGACAAGGACAGCAGGGACAGCAGCACGTCACCCCTGCACAGGGACACCACGAGAGGCCGGGGGTGGGCGAAGATTGAAGGGAAGGAGCTGGAGATGCTTTCCTGAAGGTTTATTTTAAAAGCATCAGGATGAATATGAAAGATAAATTTATAGAAAATGGCAGCAGGGTGTAAGATCCAGGGATGCTCGCGGTGTCTGTTAAAACAGAAAGTCAGTCCTGGCCATAAGGGTGTTACGCCCCCTGACACAAGCAGACATTCAGCCACTTTTCATATAAAAGAGAAAAAAGAAAATGGTTAGAACCACGGAATCACGACCTGCTATGGGTTGGCTGGGCCCCCAGAGCCCACCCAGCACCAGGGCAGCTCCATGCTTTTGTCCCCAGGGCCCATGGGGACAGAAGTGGTTTGAAGTCAGAGAGCATCGTCAGCACAGATCCTGCTGGGATGGTCGTGGAGCTTTCCTGTCTCCAGGAGTTGCATTTCCAGGAGAAATCTGTGTTAGGAGTTGCATTTCGATGTGTGTGTGTGTGTGAGCATGTGTAGGGCAACCTGGCTGCTTAGCAAACCATTAATCTCGGGGGTTTATTGATGCTCAAAGATTATTTGCAGGTCTTTGAAATGAAAGTATCTATCTCATCCCTTTGTAACTGTGTCAATATCTGTACCAGGCTGGAGTAAATCAGCCGGACTGACTTTGAGAAGTCTCTGCTATTACACCAGGGTAAAACCCACGTAAATGAGATCAGAATCAAGTCCAAAACCTGGCAGTAAATGAACTGCAGCAGCAAAAGCAAGTTTAATGGATATGTACTGCAGTTTAATGGATATGTACAGCCCTTGTTTTATTGCTAGGTTTTAGTAGAATAGCATCCATTTAATTGACTTTGATAGAAGGGGGTCTCCTCAGTGCTGCAGACTAGGGCAAAACCGATCATGAATATAATTAAGGCATTTGCTTCCAACACGTGTTTGTTCTCCCTGTAACTCCTGCCCTGCAAGCCTCGCTGCCTGCAGAAGGACGGTGGCCTTGGTCTGCCCCCTGCCCTGCCAAGGAGAAGAGGGGACTGCTCCCACCCCATTGCTGTCCCCAGCCAGGCAGCTGGAGAAAAACATCATGGGAACCACACTTTTATCTCAAGCACAAACACTATGGGTGACAGTAGGGGTGCTCTCAGTGAGCATTGCTCCCCTGGCTTCTTTTGGGGCTGGGATGGGAATGATGAGCACCCCACCAGGTCCAGCGCTGGGATTTAGGAAGCCCCTTTCCCAGATGGCCCCTGCCATCTCTGGGGGCACCTTGCTTTCCCCCTGAGCAGAGAAACTCTTCTGCTGTGGCTGGTGGCAAGCTCGCTGCATCTCACTGCCAAGCAGGGCCATGCCTCTGGGTTCTTTTCATAAGAAAGCTAAACTAAAAATAAAGGCAAATATGTAGGACAATTATCACCCAATTAATTGCAGTCCTGTCACCGTAACATTCTGTTCGACCTTATTCATTGTTACTTGATCTTCAGCTCTTTAATATTTCAGGTGACCTTTGGGGCTGGAGGGATGCTGCTGTTCCTTGCTGGCATCCATGAGCCAACTTGTGTATCAAGTCACAGCAGTGCACCAAACCTCATTTATCATTCCATTTAAGGTGTCAGCAGAGCCATTATTCAAATGAATGGCCACACACGCAATCAATCTTTAATGAAACCATAATTGCACCTTCCACTCCACGAGACCTCTGCTTTTCTTAAAGGCATCTTGTATATTAATTATTGAAAACAATTGTGTTTTACCAGCAGCAAGTTACAAATCACCAGTTGCTGTCTTTCAAAATAATTTGAATTGGGAAATTTTTGATTCTCTCTTTCACTAGGGGATGGATGAAGAGCAGATACTGCTCTTCTTTCCCTCACTTTAACATTTCTCACAATTAAAGGGGATTTTGGCATCTGCCAGAAGCACAGGCCCAAAGGGGTCATTGGCAATACAGAGGTAACGTGTGTGCATGCCACTCAGGGTGGCACTTTTGAATGTCCCTGTGCAAAGGACCTTCATTCTATAACTGGTGGAGTTTGTGGCAAAGTTAATGAAAAGCCCCAGAAAATGTTTTCAGGGTGGGAGACCCTGAAAAGTATTCAGACTTGCTGCATTTACCAGGATTTGAGAGGGTAAATCTAGAGGCAGGTGGTAGTAAACCAAGGCTTTCACCAGGTGAAGCTCCTGATTGCTTTTGCCCCATAAAATGCCAGCAGCTGCTCCCCTCTTGTTCCCTGCAGGCTGAGGGGGCAAGAAGCTCCCCTGTGGATGCTTTGAAGTGGAGGTAAGGCAAAAGGTTTAGTGCTGGTAGCCTTTGGAAACTGGTAAGTCCTGTTGATATTCAGGGTTTTTATCGAACAACAGATATTTTCAGATGAATGTGGAAAACTCTTGTGAATTTATTGACCCTGAGATATTTCTCTTTCAAAAGGAGATTAATCGGAAAAATTCAACTGGCTGCTGTGCTGCTTGGTTTGGAGGTAAATTGCTCAGCAATGGAGCGGTGTATTGAAAAGTGAAAGCAATGGCTGCGTGCTCAGAGCTGCTGCTGTTCTGGGTGTAGCTTCTGTAGGTTACAGAAATAGCACCAGGGCACTGGTCCTACTGCAGCTATAGATAAGTTAATATCAAGGAAGTTCCTATTTTTAGTTACTTTATTTTCTTAGTACTGTGTTATTCCTTTTATGCGTCTTCTTTGTTTTAATTGCAACTTTTCAGCAGCTATTACAACTGATTTATTTTTTTTGTCTTCTCCTTTTCTTCCTGCAATTACCAGCAGCCTTGTTGGAAAAGGATATTACATTGGCCTGATACCCTGAGCTATTTGCACTGATATCCCCACGGAGGAGAAGAGCTGGCTGGGAAAAGAAAATGAACAGTTCTATTTATGCAGCAAGTAAATGATTGTGGAACAAGGTAAATATGCTAACAAAGAGCCTCTGTTTGCATCAGCTGTGACAAGGCTGTGTCTTGGGGAGCAATCTCTCTTGTTAAGTTTCTCTCCAGTTCATATTGACTCTCCCTGCACTGCATTATGGCAGCTCCTGCATTGTGTAACAGAACTGCTACAGATAAAACAACCCATTGTGTGCAGGTAGAGCTTTGTGCTTGGTGCTTTTTTTTTCCTACTTTTTTTTTTTCCCTCTCTCCAGAACTGTTTTCCTTCGTTTCTCTCTATTCTTTCCTGCTCTCAGCTGTCCTGGGTCAAGGTCTCCCTGTACTAAATTGTATGAGTGCTGTGTTCAGTGCAGGAGATAAACCAGCTCTTGAGAAACAACCCCGGCAGAGTCATCAGCACAGAAGCATGGGGAGGGTGCTGTGACCATCCCTTCCCTCCTCAGGGTCCTGCTGTAATTCTCCTCTGTCCGCCAGCCCCTTCTTTAATGCATCCCTCTATCCCTCAATGCCAACCTACAGCAGTGAAAGCCTCTGCTCTGCCCTTGGCTCTGGCCAAGGGGGATCAGACTGGGATCTCTCTTGCCCCACCTGCGTGTTCCTGCCATTCACCTGCCCCGTGGGATGCTGCAAGATGCTGAGCTCGGTCCCACAGGGATGTTCCTCATTTCAGGAAGCTGTGTACTGCAGAGCTGTAGGCAAACACCATCTGTGTGACCAGGGGGCCTGTGAGGGCAGGAGCAGGACACCAAGCTGTTCCTGCTGGAGCTGAGCTTGGTGCCATTGCTGGCTGTGACTGTCAATGTACAGGCACAGCCTCTTGGGGTCAGGGACAAGCGACCCATCTACCCCATCCCATCTTATTGTAGCTCTCCTTACATACAAAGGCAGCTCCACATGCTTTCTGTGATCACCAAGTGGAGAAAACATCACCTCTGCTTGCATCTGCTTGGGGCTGGCAGGCTGAGCACCACATCGCAGGTGAGGCACAGGGACAAGGTTTGCAAAGGGGCACTGGCAAGCTGAGGGAACTAGCCCCGGAGCCCTTCAGCGAGGAGGGGGGAGGGAAAAAAAAGCCTTAAACTGTTCTGCCAACACAGGATTAGTTAGTGCAAGGTTAAATCTCACTTCTTAAAAGGCTGGATTGCAGGGTGATAAATGACATGGCTTCCTGTATTGTTTGATAATTAATTGTTTGAATCCCGTTGTATTAAGGAGGGGGGGAAACAGGAAGATAAAAGAAGAGGGATGCCCTGCTCCTTCTGTACACACTGAGCTCCATTCATTGGGAAAGGATTTATAGTTTTCATCATAATTTAATTCTAAAACATATCACTTAATTAAGGGGAT
Source organism: Heteronetta atricapilla (assembly GCA_011075105.1). Classification (NCBI taxonomy): domain Eukaryota; kingdom Metazoa; phylum Chordata; class Aves; order Anseriformes; family Anatidae; genus Heteronetta; species Heteronetta atricapilla. The sequence continues at coordinate 8,056,428 of CM021747.1, forward strand.
TTATTAAAATCCTCTGGCAGTGCCTTTTTACAATTAGCCCAGGACTCAGCCCTTGAATGTCATGGAGAAAATTCATCAATTGATTTGTTTAACTGCACAGGTCTCACCCCCTCCCTGCTCTGGCAGACTCTGTGGAAGGGAGAAATCTATAGTCAAAAGCTTTAAAAAAAAAAAAAAAAAAGCTTGAAGATGGATTAGTTCGCTGATCTCATCCTTTTTTTTTCCCCTTCTTTCCCTTCCCCCTCCATCTCCAGGACTGGTTTTCCAAGCCTTCATTAATGAGTCGATTAATAGTGATGACGGAGCCTGGAGCTGTCACTTTGTCCACCAGAGACGAGCAGTGAGCCTGGCTCCAGCTGCCAGCAGTGATGGGCACAGCGGTGCCTCCGAGGAGGATGCAGGAGATGTGCTCACACCAGGGTGTGAACGGCTCTGCCCTTCCTTCTGCAGGACCTCGGATCCTGCTTTTTGTATGAGCCCCAAAGCAGTGAGACCCTAGAGGCTCTCTTTCCTAACATCTTGGAGAGGAAAAAGCTTGGAAATGTTTTCTAGGCTCCTTGTAGTACCTAAAGGCTTGAAATATTGGAGGCAGATGGGCACAACATGGGCTAGAGATGAGCCTCCTGCCTCCTCACCCTTTCTGGGAAAAGAGGGGTGTTGCTCAGGCCCAGAGTGGACTCGGGTGGGAGCACACCCAGCTGTGGGAGCCAGCTCCTGTCCCCAGCCCTGACCACTGCCATTTGTCTCCCCTGGCGTTATTCCCTTCCTGTTGGAACTTCTGATAAAATGTCTTGAGAAGCGCTCTTCTCTAAACCCATAAATCCTCCCGTAACCCAAGCGGGGAGCTTGAGAGAGTCTTATTAAAAAACTCATGAACGAGTTCAAACCTTCTCTGATGGCATTGTGCTCGTAGCCTTTTAAGTCTTCCACTGTGAAATCGGGAATTTCAGCACCGAGTTTGGCATTGCTCCCCGAGCTAACGTCTCGTGCTGAATACAAATCGGCGCTTAAGGGCTACATCTCCGGATCCTCGTGTCGGGCTTAAATGCAGTAAATCTTTGGATGTAGCTGTCTATTAGCCCTGTTTATTAGATCTGGAAGGACTAGCAGAGAGAGAAAAGAAGAAAAAGCCCACAGAGGGAATGTTCTTCCTGTTCTTTTTTATTTTTTGCACTGCCCGATGATGGGGCCTGAAGGTGAAATATTGCTTTGTGAGAGGCATTTGCAATCTGACTGCACTGATAATTTAATTGGCCCCTACATGTTAATAGTAGGTGATGCCAGCACTGATTGAGCAGCTGTTCTTCAAGTTAATCCCAGAAGGGTGTATAGGTTCGGTGTTTGGGGTAGAACATAGCAAGGCTCTGAAATTGCTTAAAAAGACATTTCCTGGAATTTTAATGGGTTTTGTCACTCTAAACCATTGTGACCCCCCTTCTGCTCATACTCCTCCTGCCTTTCAGCCAGGCCATGATGCTGGGGCAAGTCCTTGTATTTTTTTCTCCCACATCCTATGCTCCCAGACCATGGAAATACTTCCTCCCAGGGTGATGGAGTTTCCTCTGCCTTGGTCTCAGGGGGCTGCTCCAGCAGCTCCTTGGGAATCCCAGGGTGCTCACAGCTTGCAGGACTTTGCCTCTTGAGTCCTGGGGAAACTGCTTACACCAACATTTTTTTTCTATTAAAAAATAATAATAAAAAAGGTTAATTCCACTTGGCCCCTAGGAGGTGTTTTTTCCAAAGCTCTTAGCTCTCCCATCTTTCCTGTTGGGGTGTGAAGGTTGCCAGTGCAGCAGCTCATTTGCATTACAAAATGTGAGATGTTGTCCTAAGGCTTATGAAGTGCTGTCAAAGGACTGAATTAAAATACAATGCCCCAAGTTGCTCTCAGTTTGTATTTAATTAAGGCATTTCATTCATCATTTATTTCTGCATTCCATCATCTAGGGCAGTTTATCAAGGAAGAGAATAAAGGTTTCCTTCTGACAAAGATGCTGATAAGTGTTTTCAGAAGGCAACAGGCTTCCCTGGCATCTGTACCTCTGATGGTTTCTTTAAGCCATACATATTTTTTTAATGACACAGGCAATTTTATATTTACTTTTTCCTAAAGAGAGTTCTGCTAAGTTTACAAGAATGTTATTCTTTTTTTTTCCACTTTTCCACCCTTCTCACAGTGCTGGTTACCTGCTGCTCCTGACACTGGTGCCCAGTGCTATAAGGGATGGAGAACCACATCGCCCTCCTCCTGGACAGAATTAATTGGTGGTGAGGAAGAGATGATGGAGTCTGCCTGGTGCCTCTTGTAGCAGCTGCTCTGAGCCGGGAGCTCTCATCTTCCCTTAGCAAACGTCCCTGTGCTGGATCTGGAGTCTTTCAAGTCTGGATACAGGGGTGATGGTGTGCACTTGGCTTGGTTTCTGTAAAAGATCATTCTGAAAAGAAGGGGTTTATTATATATCCTCCTGTCTCTCTTGCAGTTACCCAAACATACCCTCTCAGCATAGATAATTAAAAATGAACACATCCCCAAAGAGGAGCTATTCTGAAGGCAGCTCAGGTGTGACTAAGCGTGCCCATTTCTGTATGTCACCCTTTGAGAGTTTCACAAATCAAAGAGAATCATTTTCAGACAGTGATGAATCACTTATACTCCTGTTTGTTTGCTTGGAGTCTTCCTTTAAGAGAAATGTGAACGTTTTTTGCTGGCTGTGAACGTGCGGGGGAGACGCTTCAGTCTTCCTGAGGTGTGAAGAGCAGGCACGGCACCGCAATGCTGGTGCTCTCCCAGCCCTGTGGGGGTACTCAGCTTTGTCAAAAAGCTTCATCCCAGCTCGGTTATGTCCCCCTTGCTTTATAAAACCCCCTCTGCTCTGCCCCCAATCTGTATCTGCCTTGTCTCCCTGGTCCTGCCTTCCCCGGGGTGACGGCTGGCACTGCGGTCCCTCGCTGGGGAAATGCAGAGAAATTCATCACTGTCGGCAGGGAGGTGGAAGGGTTTTCATAACTGCATGCACATGATCTGCTTATTACACAGGCCTGAATCTGGATCGATGATCCGCCCCGTCCTCTGAAGTGCCGTATCACAGCCATGACATTTTGGAGCTGCCTTCGGTGTACCGCTACAGACAGACCTGCCGGAGCGCTTCCACAGCTCGCATCCCTCCTAACCATGCAGCAGTTAGGGAAATTAAATCTGAAGTGCGTATGTGACCATCCTTCTGATGGTCACCGGGGGCTTTGTTGGAAGAAATAATGTTCTCTTCTGGTCTGGCTGGCCAGAGAGTTGCTTTCTCTCAGATCTTTCTGGCAGTGCTTATCATTTATCTGTTTGATTTTAACTCCTTCCTCACTTCTCATAGAAACAGCTAAAATGGTGAATGCAATTCTGCAGTTTGGTGACTTGGGTGACAGCCTCAAGAGAGAATCAGTGGAAAGGGCCCATTGTGGTTATTTATTACGTGCTGTACGGACGTGGTGGCACGCCTGCAGGACTGAACTTCCTCCCTGTCTTGGCATATCGTCCTCCGGGACAGCATCGCCTGGGCTGGGCCAAGCAGAGGGGTTTTATTGCTGCTCGCCTGAAAGTACCTGTTTGGAAGATGAAGAAAAAGCACTTTTCACACTGCTGTCAGCTGGGCTCCTTTTAAGAGCAAGTTTTGCCCATTCTGTTCTGACACTTATTAAGAGCAGCAGCAGCAGGAGTCTTGTATTGCACATCCTGCAACAGGCCCCTGCTCCGCGAATGCCGGTGTTAAGGAAGCATTTAAGCTAAGGCAGATGTTTACATGAATTTGGGAGGAGAAGCTGCAAAATGCTTAGAGACAGCACGGCACTGAAATTCCCCTTTTTGGGGACAGGTCACATTTCATTCTGTAATTTGTTTTCCGAATACACAGAGTGCCTGCAATGGTGTCCCAAGGCATTCAGCACACCGTTAATCTGCACCACGACCCAACCACCTGAAAGGCACCTTTTGGGGGAAGAAATAGCCTATTCCCTTCATACTGTTGTTTTTTTCCTCCCTGTTCCCATTGCTTTTTTTTTTTCTTGTTCTTAGCCTTATCCGCTGGTATTGATCGGAGGCAGGTCTTGAGGCGCTGGCTGCGGGTGAAGGCAGGTGAGAAAGGGCAGCATCAGGCTCAGCACCACGTGCAGCCTCTGTGCTTGGTGTTCGGTCTCCAGAAATGATGGAAGTCATTGCTGTTGTGCAGGGATGCAGGAGCTGCCCCATGCCAGGGGTGCTGGTGCTGCAACGCCGGCGCAGAGCTGGGCTAGCTGGCTTTAATTGCGCTAAACCTCTGATTGATTTCTTTTTTTTTCCTTGTAGCTCATTACCCAGCAAGTCATTTTAATTAACACCATCTAATATGGGTTGAGATGTATTTTGCAAATGTCAGCACTCTTATTTTTTTTTCCCTGTAGACCAAATGTGGAAAGTTACAAGAGGACAGTGCTAAATGATTTCAGTTGATTTAGCAGTGGTAAAGCAAGTCGTTAGCAAAGTGCTTTATGAAGCCATAAATGTCCTTTCCAAGTCCTTTATGAGATTCCTGGGGAAAATCTGTTTGTCACAGAAGATTATGCACTGCCCTGCTCCTCACCTGATGAGCACATGGACGTGAGTAAACACGGGGCTCGTGCACCTCGCCCTCGCAGTGCTGCTGTTCACAGAAGCCGATGGCAGTGCAGACCCCGTGCAGCTCCATTCCCCTGAATTCTGCTGTTTGTGGGTGCAACCACAGGGAATTGCTCTGAGGCCTCCCCCCAGACCCCTCAAGAGTGAGGTGGTGCCAGATGAGGGTCGGTAACTACTAAGAGCAAGGCCACTGATTAGCTGGGAGTTGGATAAAGTGCCTGATAAAGTTCCTGGCAAAGCAGTGCAGGCAGAGGCTGTACAGGAATAGGTGAGCAGCCCTATAAAATACCTTCCTTCCACTCATAGCTCTGTCATTACACCTTCCTTTCCATCAGTGTTCAGAGAAGAAAATTAATTTATTTTTTTTTAAATAAAAGAAAATAAAAGCAGAGCATCTCTATTAGGAAGCTGACACAGCTAAAGACTGGAGCAGATGCTTCTGTAGCCCCACTGTAATGTAAACCGCAGAAAAAAACATGTTGAGAGTAAAGAATACGATGGAGGCAGTGACCATGGACTGTCTTGTTCCCCTGAGTCTTATTTAGCTCAGGGAAGCAATGTACTAAGTGATTTGCTGTTTCCAACTCACTCTGAGCTGCCAGATCCAGCCCGGTAAATAGCAGGCAAGTTTAGCGTACAAACGGCACATTCATAAGCTGCAGGTTTGTGTAAGTGCTCCTCCTCCTCATTACAGGGGCTCAGCAGACTGTGCAAAACCATTGAAGAATTTCATACAGTGCTGATCATGTCTAACAACACGTGTAGATATCTATTTTGCAGCCCATGTCTCTTAGCTGCCCGGCGTGCTGGGCCTGACCATGGAACACGACAGGTGCAGCGTTGCTGCCTCTCATCACCCACAGGTGCAAACCGATCCGTAATATTTAACAGCTTTTCAGCAGGCAAGATTTAATGCAGACTTACTTAAAGCACCAGGCCTATTTTTTTCCCCATCTCCCTTACATTCGTACGATCTCGCTGGCTGCAGTTCAAGCTTCATTAGGAACAGACTATTACGCACAACAGCCGCGGATGTATGGCTCGTAATGAGTGCTGGGGTTTGAAGGCTTCCTCCTACTCTGTACCAGCGAGCCAACCCTGTAAGGCTGGTACTACATTATTTTTTATTATTATTATTATTTTATTCACTGTCTGTGAATAGTCTTTCTGTGGAAAGAGGCATGGAGCTGTAGGGTGCTGGGCTGCGCGGGGGCTCTGGTGCCTGCCCTGTGCCTGTGGATGAGCACAATGTGAGCCCCAGGCAAACCCCACTTGGGCTCTGATGGGGCAGGGACATGGCCCTGGGGACTATCACCTCATGTCACAGCCCTCTTACTGTGCAGTCAGCCCCCCATGAGGACCACCTGTAATACCCAGATTTCAGCTTGGAAGCAGGTGATATTAAATGTTAGGGATGAGGATGAAATCCCAGAGATGCATTACCTCCCGGTAAGCCAAAGGCTGTATGCCCAAGGGTTATAATTGCATTGATCTCCTCCGAACTGGCTATTAGCACAGGCAGCATTCCCCTATAACTCTTTTCCTCTCCTCCCCATCCAGCAGCCAGCTTCTTGGCACGTCTCCTTGTTGGCACACGCAGGCACAGCAGCCATCCCTCAGCAAGGTTAGCTCCTCGCTCTGTGTCTCCAGTGGGCACTTGGCTGCTCGCTGAGGCTCAGAGCTGAGAATCCCACCCTGGAGATGTACTTGGCCTAAATAGAGGAGCATCAGCTTTGCCTTTCAGTTGCTTCCTTAGGTGCACACATTTGCACCTCCGGATTTGTACCTGTGGGTAAGGGGAGAGCCACATCGCCCCGAGAGCATCACCAGTACCTGCAATGCACATCTCCTGGTCCTCAGCATTTCTCCTCCATCCTGGCTGCCAGCAGGTGTGCTGATCTGGGGAAAGAAAAGGAGAAAAAAATGTCACTTGTACGTTGGGAGACTAAAACTCATACATTTGGGGGAGAGGTGGTAGCTTCCTTCAGGGAAAAATGTTCCCTGAGAGCTATAAATGGATCCTTTTTCAGCTTTACTCCATGGCAATTACTTCCACGTGGCCAGCAGAAGTAGGATGATCAGTAAATATTTTAGGCCTTCAGTGAGCTTGGTTTATAGCTTGTCTTAGCATCAAGAGGAGAACTGCAGACCCAGCACAGAAAGGTTTCCTTGCTGGCCTTTGTAATGCAAAACGGTTCCCTTTGCAATAAAACACAGGAGCCCGGAGTCTCTGCGCTTGAAATCTCTGCAGAATCTGCTTTAGTAGCTGATGGGGGGGTCAGGTCCCACTGGCGATGTGGTAGGTGGGAAGACACTGAGATGTCTGGCAATGAAAGCTCCTTTCGGGTCGGAGGTAGCTGCAGCACCAGAGTGGAATGATTTAACCAGGAGTGCTGATTCCTCCCAGGCCCTTGCAAGAACAGCCACATGTAGCAACCATGAGCTCTGTTTGCTACCAATGAACACACTTGGCCCACTGGAAACGTGTGAGCTCTTGGCTGGGGTGGGAGGGGAACAGCAAGGGGATGACCCCACGGGGCAGCCCGAGCCAGGGCCACGAGGCTTTAATTGCTGGGGATGGCAGCATGGGGGGATGAGCAGAGCAGATGAGCCTGTGCACGCTGTGGGCTTGTAAAACACCCTCACAAAAGTGGTAAAATGTGGGCAGGCGCCCACCCTCCTCCAGGGGGTTTGACTCATCTCACCCTCGCAGCATGGCGTTGGCATGTCCAAGACATGAGGGAGGTTGGAGAAATGCGTGTGAGGACAGACAAGGAGAAAAAAAGAAAACTGGAGGAACTTTCTCCCAGCATCAGCACTTCAGGGAGCTGTGGGTGAGACATGCAAATGAGATTGATTCATCGTTCTGAGGGGAGTTGGATGCATTTAATTTATTCTTAAGCGTCTCTGTAGCACTTACATAAAGCTGTGTGGATGTGTGGAATACATCCCTTCACCCCGAAACCCCAGGACGGGCAGGTCAGTAAGCAGGTCGCAGGGTGTTTTACTGCAAGCCCACAGCACGCCCAGCTCTGCGCTCCAGGTCTGGGGTGCATCTGCTGCTCTGCAGCCACACTCATCCTGTGAGCACTTTGCTTTGCAGTCCTCTGAGTCGGCTTGCCTGGCTTGTGCCACATGGACTGGGACCTGGATCAGACCCAGCCTTCCCAACACCTGGAACCGGCTGCTGATGATGTGCAGAGCCCCAGGAGGAGACCGGGGAGCAGGTCGGAGACGCTGGGAAGGAAAGGGGTTAAAGCACCTTCCTCTGGGCAAAGCTTCTGCAGCTTTTCTCCTCATAGACAAGCCTGAGTCAGGTGTGATGAATAACTTTCACCACTCTTAATTAAGCACCAAGTCATTACCAAGGAGGCTGCAGAAATCTGGTGGAAGAGGTGTTTGGGGATCTCCCTCCACCTTTAGGTTAGTGCAAGTGTTTTGGTCCTGCCCCTCTGAGGCTAGGGTTGTTACCAAAGTATTTTTTTTTTGTTTTTTTACTTGGCATTTAGAGAAGGTTGCCATTTCTCTGGGGTCTCCGTATCCAGACTTCTGTGTGTACAGTCTCATTTTCTAGGGGTCAAGGTGAGGCAGATGTGCTGGATGTGGCCCTGGTAGGGAAGATGGGCCGGTGCTCGCTGGTGGTGCTGAGCGCCGTGGGGGGAAGCAGGGGGAGGCAGCAGCTGCTCTCCTCCTCCTCTGACTGCAATGGGGATGAGAAACCAAAGCACGACTCCTGCTTCTGGCTGTGAAGCCCTTGGTTTCCATAGCTTTTAAATCTGTGTGCGTTTTTACCAAACCAGCGTAATTCCAGCTACAAAAAGCTGGTGCTGTTTCAGGTGTCCCTGCGAGGGCTCATCGCCCGCTCGTGTTCTGCACAATCCTGAAGACTTGTTGACAAGATAACTATTTTTTTTTTTAATTTATTTATTTTTTTTTGCTGTGGGGAGGAACAGTTTTCCCTTGTGCAAAATCACAGTCTTGACTCACTCTGCCATGCTTCCTCCTGTTTCTTCCATCTGCTGGTGCTCGGGCAGAGCTGGCAGTGCTGCCTGCCTTTTGCTTCCCCCCTTGGCCAGCACTCGCCCCCGTGCTGCAGCGAGCACTGATCGTCCTCCTGTGCAGTGCCCGTCTGCAAGGTCAAGAGAAGGTACCTGACATCCTAGGGGAGTTGTCTCACCTTTGTACACATGCAGAACCCTGCATGGCTTCAGCCGACAGATTTGAGGTGTTTGTTTAGGGTTTTATTGCTGGGTAACCGTGTGCTGCCAGCCTGGGTTCCCCCTTGGCTCCAGCTTTAGGGGCAGGCGTGGGGCTCAGCCGCCTTCTCCCCCCAAGCAGCTGGGTTGTTGAAATGAGCTGAGCCCCCGAGGGGTTGTGGGGATGGGTGCTGGCCCCAGGGGGATCTGCTGGGGGTCAGAAAGCAGCCGGGGGGTCTTACACCTCAGTCTGTCCCTGTGCACCTCCAGCAGCTGCTCCCTGCTGAGAAGCAGCTGGGAACCAAACTCAGATCGGGGCAGTGGTGGAGCTGTGCCCTGGCAGCACAATTCCTGGGCTCCACCGGTCACCCCAAACACCGAGCACTGCTGTGCTGCTGCCCAGAAATGCTCTAAACCGAGCCCAGGCAAAGCAATCATGAAGAAATTAGATCTAACAAATCCTTGCTGGGTGTTTTCCTCCTTTTGTTCCTTTCTTTGTTTCTGAGCCATTAGCTGATTCACGGGTCATGCTTCTCCACCTTTGCTCTGACACCGCCAAGGCTAACACGAGAGCTTTTTAAAAGTGAAATGTGTGAGACCCGGGTCCCTGCCTTTCCCTGAAGCTGTGGGCTTAACAAAATCTCTGAATACCATATAACCCACGATTAACAGAGCAAGGATGATCAAAGCAGCTGTGGGCAAATTATTTAACCTCAAAGAAAGGCAGGTTCAGGCTGGGCGTTAAGGAAAATTCCGGCTGAAAGAGGTGCACGTGCTGGCAGGGATTGCAGGGGAGGGAAGGATATAGCAGGGCTGGGGTGGCAGCCGAGCTCCTAGCCCCTTCGCCTCCCTTATATTAAACCCTAACAACTCTCTATCCCTCTGCGTGTGTGAGGTGAGCATTCAGGGTGTGTTTAATGAGAAACAATTAAAACGGAGCGCTTCCTCTGCAGAAGAATACAGGCGGGGTACTTGGGTGAAAGTCCAGCTCGGTTGGGCTTGGCCACGGTGGGCAGGGGCAGTGCCACCAACGGGGCAAAATCCTGCCCCAGCCGAGCCCCAGGTCTCTGCCTTCATGGCTGTGCTGTCCTTTTCAGGCACTCAGCCCCAAATCCTGTTGTTTTTTGCTGTAAAAACCCCACAAAAAGCAGACGAGGGACCAGCCCCCGAGGCCTGAGCTTGATTTAATACTAATCGCTGCAAACATCCAAACTGTGGCTGGGGCTGGCTTTAATTAAAATGACAAAATAGGGGAGCCGTGGGGATGAATTACTGAAAGAAAATGTTATATTTCCCTACAGCTAGTTTAATTAAAAAAAAAAAAAAAAGGCATCAGGCGTGACGGGCCACCTTTGCTTTGTCAAAAGTGGCGCAGGCAGGGCTGGCACGGATACAGCTGGCGGTGGCATCCCAGGGGGGACCACGTCACCCAAACCAGTCCCTGTTATCAAACCCTCGTTTCCAGCTCGAGTCCCCTCCAGTGCATCCACTTGGCTGGCCTCGCTGTGTTTTTTTTCCCTCTCTGCCCCTTTATTTGAGCCTGGGGGAGTGTTGGTTTAAGCAAAGGACATCTGAAGATGCTGCGTTTGGCCCTGCTGTCCTTTCCAATCACGTGCGCATAACTCTGATGAGCTGAAAGCTGGCGGCAAGTCTCTAATTTCGGATGGGAGGTGTGGGGGGTTCCCCTGTGTCTGGCTGAACTGGTGGTTGAGGTGAGGTGGAGGTTGTCAGCCCTGCTCCTGCACAGCCCCCTGCGATGCCCTGTACCCTCTGCATCGCCCCGCAGCCCCCAGCTGCCCTCCCTGTGCGAGCAGGTGCATTTCAGACCCAAAGTCACCAGGGGCTGGTGGAGCCTTTCTTCTCCCTACTTGCTGGTAGAGCCCCACCGCCTCTTTCCACGGCTGCTTTTTGTTTCCTTTTCAGAGCAGCAAGTGTCCGTGGATAAACAATTCTTGACCTGTGGTTTGACACGCATTCAGCTGAACTCCGGCGCCTGATCTCTCTAGCTCCAGAGACTCCTGCTCCCCTTCTCCTATTAAAAATAGCACTCTCATAGCAAGTATTTGCTTCTCGCCCACCTATTGAGCTCCCAGGGTCACCCGGGCCCTCATTAAACGAGCCCCCACGGCGCAGCCCATCTCCTGCTCTCCCCGGCTTTGGCAAACCAGAGCACGCCTCCACCGCCGCCGCTCGCCTCAGGCCTCTCCCGAAGCCCTAAGGCATTTTGATGTTTATTGATCGCTGATTTTCATCCGCGGTGGTGGCCGAGGAGCTTTGTCAGGTGCTTGGATTAAAGAAAACTTCGTCGAGAATCTGTCAGCGCGTCGGACGGCATGGGGCTCCTCGTGGCTGTGGTACCCCACCAAAGAATTAAGTCAGCCCCCGTGTCGGTGCACGTGTGGCCGTGCAGATAACCGTGCCTGCAGATAGCTGTGCAACCATGGTTACAGCCTTTTGGGGGTGAGGATGGTTGGGGCAGGCTGCAGGGTTGGCTCTGTGCTTCGAAACACAAAGGGGAAGCTGCCAGGGATGGCCCTGTCCTGCTGGGTGCTTGGAAGCTGGTGCTGAGGGCACGGAGCAGCTGCAGGGCCCGTTGTGCACGGAGGGCGAAGCCAACGCCGCGTGGAGCTGCGAGGGCTGGGCCACCGCTTGATTGACCCCAGGGACGGTGGTGCTGAGCCGGGTCGATAAGGAAGCCCGGCTCCCAAATGAAATTAAATAATTATTCTCGCTTTCTTTGACTTCGGGAGGATCCTATTAAAGAAAAGAGCCTGGATTACCGGCTGGCTGACATTTTCCTCTGAGCCTGTCTCCAGATTGGATTTAGCTCTTTTATCTCCTAATCCCCAGAGCTTTTTAATGTAGAAAGTAATGGCATCCAAAGGCAAATTTAATTTTGACAAGTAATCTGACTTCCTTTCCTTTTCTGGAGTAGGGTTTTAATCCTGTTTGCTGTCTGAAGCTGCGTTATGTGGACGTATTTAAAATCCTTACTACTCTAAAATCTTCTGTAGAGGGAGAAAAATAAAGTGAAACTTTGCCAGCTTGGAAGCAAGGACTAGTTTTTTATCAAACATTTCAAAACATCTCCTGCCTACAGCTGCTGGAGTTTTTAACCTCTGCATTACGCTGAACTTTGCTCTGTGCTTCTGGGAAGAGCTCATCAGCAAATGCAGGTTTTTTGGTAAAAAATGAATCCAGTGCCTGGCCCTGCTGCCACTGAAATGTGTGGGTGAGCTGCAGAGGATGGTGGTAAGCAGAGGAGCAGGTCATCAGTGGCTTGGTTGGGGAAAGTTTCCTTCCTGTTGCTCTATTACAGGTGTAGGAATCACTCAAATTGTGAGGATTTTGGGTCTCATCCAGCCGTGTTGTCTGGTAGGTTGGTCCAGAGCTGGGGAGCCCTCAGGGTGATGTCCTTCTGCCACCAGTGTGCTCCAGGGCTGAGGATGCTCCCTGCCAGGTGTCTGGAGCAGTATTTGGCATCAAACATTGCAAAAAAAAACTAAAATTAAATCACAGGCAAGGGGTACGATAATGGAGCTCCTCATCTCAGCAGAGAAAATAGAAAATCACGTTGTTATTACATTTCTCCAGCTCCAGGCCCCACAGAGCCACATCTAGATGAAGATCAATGCCTGATCATTGGCTATTTCCAACAGCGACATCTCATCCACTGCCACTGCCCTGCTCCGAGTGTACGGTTTCCCTGAAAATATCAATTGCAAATAGGGTCTTCTCCTCCCAAGAAAATCAGTAGTTATTGACTGGGGACTGTTTTCACTAAAGGCCATAAAACACAGAATGTCCCTGTCACTCCACAGCCCCTCAGCTGATGGCTCATTATTCCAGCATGTAAACACCTGACTCCTGCGGGTGCAGCTCGAGGCATTGATGGAATCTCGCTATTAAATAAAAAAATGAGCGTCTGTCTCATCCTAGCCCGGTTAAAAAAAACACCTCAGCAGTAGATGGGATTATGTATAAATACATCTATTTGCAAATGTCAGCTTTGAAATAGGGAGAGAAACGTGCAGAGGGGCTGTTGGCCATGCTTCTACTCATATCCCCGCCTTATCATCAACACACACCCCGTGACCCCGGCAGGCCCGTAAACTGAAGGGTCGTCGTCTTTTTTGTAGCTGGCTGGAAGGGGGGGTGCTGGGGGACCCCCTGCTTTGACCCTTCCCCTCTGCACTACAGCCACCTGCAATCTGAGGGCCAGCCGACACCTCAACCTCCTGCCAGAGAGATTGGGTCCATCGTGGCTTTATTGCTCGGCCTCCTTGGGGCCCTGCAGGATGGGGGCTTGCAGATGCCATCCCCATGGGATGGGGATGTACCGGCAAGCCCTGGCAGCCCAGGCGGCAGCTCAGCTCCTGGAGCGGTGCAGGTGGGATTTGCTCGTGTTGCCGACGTCCCCTAGCAGCACGCTGTTCTGAACTTGGTGTCGATAATTATGATGCACTCAGAAAACGTGTCTTTCCAGGAAATAAAGATCAGCTCAGCCCAAGCACCACGTAAGCCTCATTTCTTTCACGTGGCAGATTACGTGGGCAGGAAATGTTGTCACTCTTTACCCTGTGGATGACTGATTCCAGACCTGACCAAGTGCAGGCAAGCACATCTCCTCCATCGAAATGATCCGGTGAATGATCCAAATGATCTGACACCGAGAAAAAGGAGAGAAGGGAAAACTGTCCCAGTGTTGCTGGATGCACTTAACATTTTTCTTCCTGTTTTCAGCAGGGTGTTTCAGATCAGAACGGGGGCAGGCTGCAGATCAATGCACAGGTGACGTCTCTCTAGCAGGTATTTCATTACCAACAAGCCAGGTTTGTGCCTTGGGATGATTCACAGCGACACCTGAATCCCTTTTATCAGCGGTGGGCCCAACCTGCAACTTTCCGACCCCATTTTTTCCAAAGCTTTTCGAGCATATTTGAGTTCAGCCACCCCAGTTCCATAACCAAACAGTCTCCCTGTGTGATGTGTTCATTTTCCAGTCACCACGGTGCCTTCGTTAGGCTGTGCCCACAGTCTGGAGGGAAGTGAGGAGGTCAGGTTCACAGGAGGGATCCAGCTTTCTTCCAGTAATCTGCATAAGACTTAAAATACTGAAATACTTAAAAGCTCATTATAGAAATGACCCATTTATTTTTATTATTATTATTTTTGTAACAGATGGCCATTGTTATTAACTATTTATTTTTTATCACACCTGATCTGTCGCATCAAAGCTCCCAAAACGCCTTTGCCGACAGTAATCCAATCCAAACTGTACGCAGGAATATTATGATGGATTTGTGAAGGTGACTTAGGAGAGTGGTAGCTAAAATAACAATTCTGCCTTATACCATCCTGGTTTGTATTCTCAGGAAAGGGAGCAGAGAGGATTTAAGCTATATTAAGATTTCAGCACATCTGCAGCAAGTGGAGAAGCGCTTCCACCAGAAATGTGAGTGTCAATCTTGCGGAGGGAAAACACAGAGGAAATAAAGCCTCCTTGATAAAATGGATAGGAAATATAAACTTTTTACAAGTGTCATGAGCAGCCTCTTGGGCAAAAATGGAGTGCCAGCCCCACATTCGCTCCCCATCCAGCAGCTGTTTACCATGGGGTACATGTGCATTTGTGGAAGTTTTCTGGTTCAGGTTTGCACTGTGGGTCTGGCTGCAATACCTTGTGCCACCCGGCTGGCAAATAGCATCCTTGTTCTCCCAAATATCTTTCCAAAATACCCTATCCAGTGGCAAACCCATCCTACCCCTCTGCACTGCAGGACTCTGGTGAGGCTCCAAGGTTGGAGAGGATGTTGGCTTTGGGGACAGCCAGGGACAGAAAGGAGGCAGCCAGAAAAAAAAAAAATATGATCGCAGCCAAGCAATATGCCTGTTTTCGCCACTTCCCCCGTCTTTTGCTTTAATATTAAAGTAATAACAGCATATTATGCAGAAGTGAGAGATGCTCTCTGGACTGGGCTTTTGCCACGTGTGGATTGAAGGGTGATGGGCACACCAGAAACATCGCAGTGTGTCTGGGAGCCAGCAGCAGGCATCAGAGTCCGACCTCTGCATCCCAGCCTTGCAGGGAGAGCCTCAAAAGGAAGACAAGCAGCCTGCCTCCCTCCGCCTTGTTATTCGTAACCAAAATTTGCATTCATATTAGCCTTCTGTAAAACCCTTCTAAGGACATGCTGAAGTCAGGCTTTACAAATTTCTGCAGGATCCCTTGGGAGCAGCAAAAGCCTCCGAAGAAGCAATATTTGGATGGGAAACTTATGTCCTCCAAGCTGGCAAGTTGTAACGCCGACACAGCTCGTTCCTCTAGCTGCAAAGCTCTGCCTGCAAAAGGTACAGAGCCCCTCCTGCCTTCCCCTCCTCCCCCCTCGTTATTTAACAACTGGCCGTGATTTACGTGGCTCATTAATGCGGTGGTAACACCGACACACACGTTCCAAATAAACCAGAAGGTTTATACTTGACCTGGGCCCTCTGCTTGCTGCAGCTGCCCCAGAGGATTGGAAGAACAGTGATTTGAAGTGATTGCATTGGGTAAGGCCGTTACACAATGCAAATACAAGCGGACGCCAGCATTTAATTTTTAAAAACCACTGCTATTGGAGAGCCTTCGAGCCAGGGGCAACACCAGCCCAGCTCCCTTTGCAGACTTGGCTCTGCCTCACCCCTGCGAAGAGAGAAGCGAAGCAGGACAAGTTTCATACCAGAAGGGTTTTTTCATATGGACTGGATGGGTTTGCTCCAAACTGTGCCCTTCTCCTTCACCCCCTTGGGGTGTTGCCATCCGGTTGGGGGGCAGCAGCAATGTGGGGTGTCCCTGCTCTGCTCACCCCCCTGGCAGCACAGACAAGCACGCTCCAAGCCAGCTTTCCAGCAGCGAGCACATCAGGCTCAGGGGCAAACGGTAACGATGATTATTTGTCGCCTTCGGGTGGGGTTTTTATTGCTCTATTTTGGGTATTGCAGAGTGAGGGGAATAAAAGGAGAGGGTTTGAGCTGACGATTACACAATAAATGGCAGCATCCCTGCTAATGTGCTGAGTGCCTACAAAGAGCTGCTAGTCAAACACCCATAAAGGTTTGCTCTGGTGATGTACATAACCTCCTGCCTTCTGCAAATGGCTTAACTCCATCGGCTCCTAGCTCGTTCCCAGGCAGGTGCTGAAATCCCAGGAGCTGGAGCACGGAGGCACAAGCCCAGGAGGGCTCCCTGGGGACAGGGTGAGTCCCTGAGGTTCCCTGCTGCAACCGAGACCACCAGGGTCAGAGGTGGCAGGAGGTGAAATAAGCCTGTGAAAACAACACCAGCAGGAGGCAAGCTTGCTGAACACACCAGGGAACAAGGCAGTGAGACTGCTCCTGGATTCTCAAGTGACAAAATTTCCCCAGGGTACCCCTTCGGATGTCTGTGTGAAAACCTTTCCCTCTGCAAAGAGGCTTCCAAAAGCAACAGGATGGGGACAGACCCTCCCGGGACCACAAACAGGTCTGATTGCAGGGATGCAGATTTCACCTTTGCCATCCCAGACAAGAGCTGGACCCCAGCAGGAGTTAACCCCCCAGAAGCCAGCACCCCTTTCTGCACATCCGACAGCCGCCCCCGCTAACGAATCCTTCCTACACCTGCCAAGGCCTTTTGTGCTCCACGCAGCTCTGCCCATCCGAACCCCTTACGTACAACAGGAATTATTGCAGTTACTCTTTCTGGCTCCCCGGGCTCCAGGAACCATCTCCGGCCGGGTTGGCAGGCGGCAGCGCTTCCTGGGGAAGCAGGAGCAGCAGCCGCGATGTGCCAGCCTCTGTGCCAGCAACGCCCCCGGGATCTCTGGCACCATCCAAGGTGGAAAGGAAGAGAGATTTTAAGGATATTTCATTGGGATTGCAAAAAAAAAATAATAATAATAACGGGTTAGGTAGAAAAAAGACCCAAGTAAAAGCCCCCGGGCTTGCTCCTTTGCTCCCTGTATGAAGGGACTGGTTGGAGCCTGGGACGGGGAAACGCTTCTCTGACCCGATGTCTGTGCAAGGAGCTGACACAGAGAGATGTCCCGGCTTCCTCTTGCAACTCTCCAAGCTGTCAGCAGTCCTGGGAGGACACAAACAGGAGGAGAAAAGCAGATCCTGGGGGGTCCCCATGGGGAGCAAGCCTGGGGAGCGCAGGGATTGTCTGCAGCAGGTTTTGGCTCGGGCTGGAAGGAAGCACTGAAGGCTTTTTGATGGTTCAGAGCAAAGTGAGGACACGGAAGCTCTTCTCAAAATGCCCCTGAGGACCTATTAATCGCAATATTGGATCTTTTGTCTTTTCTAGCAGGTTCCCAGCAATACGCATGCAGCCAGCTTGGCTGTGGGTTTGTTTATTTTCCAGCTAATGGAGCAGCAGGATCAATTCCAGCTAACAAATCTGGGAATATCAGAACAAATGATGTGCAATTCCCTTGGACAACTTGTGTCACACACCTCGTAGATGGTTATTAGCAGCAGTAGGATTAATGCAGCGATATGGCAGAGGGCTAGGAACGCCTCAGAAGTGGACACAAATCATAGAAAGCCCATCATTGGCAAAGCAAGAGAAGCGTGTTTGCCCTGTTGGTTATTACCAGCCACTGACTAGATGGGAAAATTGTGCTTGGAAACAAGGCAGCGCACACAAAAACCCAGCCGCAAACACTCCCTGCAGTAACTCTTCCCACAGGACTCCAAGTGGCATCTGAATGGTGCTCATCTGGCATCGCGCTGCAAATGAGTTCAAAATGTGACCGTCCAACCCGAGCATCCAGCACTTGTTACCAAGCCCATTAAGCTCTAAGTGGCACTTTAGCTTTGCTCCTTGCTCATCCACGCTGGGCTTGGGTTATTTAACACATGGGCTCCGTTGCACATGGTCCAGCTGGAGCACAAAGCGCCAGAAACCCCAGCATCCTTCCCGCTGCCTCTGCCAGTTTTCCCTCACCTCCTCCACGATGGGCTTGCCAGGAGCATCGTGGATGTCAACTCTCTGGTGACTCTGTTGGTCACGTTTTTTGGCCCCACTTACACATGAGCCAACGTGCAGTGCTGGTTCGGGGCTGCCCAGCACACCCCATGCTTGGCTCTGGACCCTGTGGGTTTGTAGCGTGGGGTTGTAGGGCAGGACCCCTGGGTGCAGGAACCCAGGCAGCCCACCGCAGCCTCCTGCTGGGTCCCTGCATCCCCCCCAAGCCTGTCCCTGGGGCAGCACAGCCCCCTCTGCCTGCAGCTTGCTGTGGGCTGCTTCTCCCGGGGGAGGGAAGGCACAAAATCAGGAAAAGGAGAGGGAGGGAGCAGGCTGAGAACAAGAAAAAATGGCTATAAAATTCGTGGAGTTTGTGTTTTCCAATGCCGTGACTGGGATTTCAGCAGCTTTCTGTGGTTCCCCGTGAGCAGGTCACTGCCTGCCATGCGCAAACTCTTCCCTTTTATCTTCTAGCCTTCTTCCTTATTTTTAAATATGCAAATACATCAGAGGAGCATTTCAAGCTCCTGACTACATGCAGATCTGAAGGGCCTTTGAGCTCCTGAAGGCCTGGCTCCAAAAAACGCAGGGATGCTGTGCGTGCCCCCCCGCCAAGCCCTGAGTCCCTGCAGCTCCTGCCCCCTACTTGGCTCCATCTCGGGCAGGGCTTTGCAGGAGGAAGGCACTGGGCTGCGCGTGCAGAGGGAATGCAAGGCTTTAACTTGAAAACACAGAGCGTGAGTCATAATTCTCGAGAAACGGAACAACAACAAAAAAAAAAAAAAAAGAAAAAAAAAAAAGAAAAAAAAAAAAGATGTGCCAGCTGGGAGGCATGGTGGTTTTGAAAATCCCTGATTGGCTCTGATTGAAGTATTTAGCTGCAGCGGGTCTGCTAGAAAAACCTGAATGAAGGCAAAGAGGTCCTCATTCAGCTGAACACACCCGGCTCTGTGTAACTGGGGATTTAGTGCTATAGAGGGACAAATCCAAGAAAGAAAAGGCCAGACAAACTCAGAAATTGCAAGCAATTCCTCTGGGAGCAGCCGGTTTTGCATTTTCTCTCTGCATCCAACGCCGTGACCAACATCTGTTGATTTACCCCAGTGCTAATTATCCTCTCTTGGGACAGCTTGGGCTGGCACCAGGCATCCCTGCACCAGCCTGGCTGGGCTTTGTGTGCCCCATCTCTTCCCCGAAGGCAGGCACCTCGTCGGGCTTCAAATAGAGTCATTCTTCATTGCACTCTGCTCGTTTACCACTGGGAACTTGAAAAATGCTAAGTGCCCAGAAGGAGCTTTCAGTTCTGACCTGATCCCCAGGCTGACCCATGGTGTACGGTTTAATAAGGCTGGTTTATGTGTGCCTTACCCTAAATCTAAAGGTCAGGGTTCCGGGGCCATAAATATTCAGTCTGCACAGATTGGGTCTTTTAAACCTCCTTTTAAATATTTATGACAGTGCTTCCATGGCTGCAGGAGAATGTTGTAATAGTATTAAGAGGAAAAAAAATAATCCTGTATCTAAAAGCTCAGCATGAGCCATTTTCATATATTATGCATCACTAAGTGCTGTTTATGGCCACACTTGCTGGAGTCTGTGTGTAACAAGATAGAGTTCACACATGCAGGGCCGTGCAACAGCCCAGGCAGCACCTCCGCTGCAGCAGGTGCAGCAAACGGGTGCTATTTCAACATGCTAAATGTGATATTTTTCTGCAAAGTGCCAGAACTGAAAAACACTACCCACATCAGCTCCATTAAAAATATTGCATTTTCACGGTGCAGTTCATTTCTATCACAGCTGTGCCCTGCTGCCTCTTAAAAGATCTCAGCAAACACGAGTGCTAATTCTGAGGAAAAGATCTGCAAATAGGAGTGGATGTGTTGGATGAAATTAGCAGACCAGTCAGAGCTGTTGCCATACAGCACCCGTCTTGGTGTCTGGGGCTGCCCTGATGCAATGTGATCGCCACCAGAATGGGAATCTGGTCTCTGCTTCTCAAACTCAGGGCTCGTGGGTCCAGCAGGGAGGTCAGCAAAGCGGAAATCACTTGGAGACTTAATCTGCTTCTAATGAAGATTGAGATGGGCTTCTGTCTCTGCGCAGAGCTGCACAGTTCAGCCTGACTGACACCTCCTTCTGGATGCTATTGGAGTGCGGCCTTATTACCGTTAGCTCTCTCATTTTCAGAAGTCCTCACGGTTCAGGGGAAAGCGCTGTGTCAGCTCCATTTCCCAGGACTCGTGAACCTGTACCGTGAACTTAATCTCCCACATGAAGTCATTTTGTGCAGAGTTAGGGGGAGCTCACCAGGTTTTCCCGTCCTGCTTTGAGATTGGGCTGCGAGCTCAAAAGAAGCAGGAGAGTGATGGGCAAGTGGATGGATGATGGGCATGCACGAGCACGCATACAGAGCAGGATCTCATAAGCTTCATTTCCTTAGGAAATCAGGTTTAAAATTAAGGCTAATCAGAGTTGAAAAACACTGCAGTTACCCTAAACCAAATGATACTATAATGTACTCAGTATATTACATTCTCAATAGCAAAGCAGCATCTGCTACATAAAATGAAATGTGTGTGTCACCATATGTAGGCAGCATAATGTGGACTCAAATTAAATAAAAACATTTCAGGGTATATGGTCCAATATGCAATCTGGGCCCTGGGAAATGCTGAGATTTACTCTAAAGTTCTTAGCAGTTGGCTAAAACGCTGAACCCAAAACAGTGCAAACTTGTTTTTTTAGCAACATAAGCTGTTGTCTGCACTTCCCTCCCAGCGAGCCAATATCACTTCTGGAAATACAGGAGTGCATTGTTTTTCTTTTATTATTATTTTTTTTTTCCCTGTTTGATTCATCTGGGTTTCTTTCATCAGGCTTCTTGCTGCTTTGCAGGAGCTGTGAATTACCTGAGCAAGCGGAGCCCTGAGCAGCAGCACCACAGCCAGCATCCGACCGGGGGCTGCACCCGGGGACACCACGGAGCTGCAGGAGGGCACGCACCTGACAGCCCCGTGAAGTCCTCATCCTGTTATCTACGTGTCACCAATAAATGGAAAGAGGCAAACTGCAAAATGACTTCACTCCCACCTTTTCGAGGAGCCTCTCAGAGAGCAAGTGGCTCCTCCAGAAAGCACGCACAATTTAGTGCTATTTCAGAAGTGAGCTGGCTGCTAAGCTGCACGAGGCTATCTTCCCAGTATGAATGGAGCTCGCCGAGCCTCTGACGCCAGCTATTATCCTCCTCGACCCTGCCTGTTGATACAAAACCAGGGCAGAAAGTGCTGATTCTCTCCAGGTGCCAGAAACCCTGAGAACCCCAGAGGTTTGGCCCAGCTGGGGTATCAGACAAGTCTGTTGTCACCAAGCATTGGTCCTCGTGTGGATTTGAGGCTGCAGGGAAGCTCACGAGCCCTTTAAAGTCTGCTGATGTGGATTTTGTTTTCTTTCCACGAGAATGTGCCGGGTACAAAAGAAGAAAAACACAAAGCCCTTTATGGTGCCGGGAAGGAAGGTGATGCCCGGCAGTTGTGGCCAGCTGGCTCAGAAAACTGCGCCCTTCAGAGCCTGCTTTGCCTGCCGTGGGGTTTTATCTTTCTTGCTCAAGTCCTTGAATTATTTCGATAATGAAGAGGCCGGGAGAGGCATTGCTCTACTCTTTAAAAGCGGTGAAACAGAATTTCCAACTGTGAGCTTTGGACCAAATTGTCTGAAGAGGAAAAAATACAACTGTAAAAGCAAATAAAGGAAAAGGCAGTGCTTCTAATGGAACTGGCTGTGCAACCACCTGGAAATTTTGGCTACACCTGTAAAAGCTCCAGGAAGCCTCCAGGCCACAAAGGCAAAATATCTGCATGAGGTTTGCACCAGGAAAAGGGAACTCAGGACCAATTACAGGACTGTAACCAGCCTGGTCCTGCCTGGGGCACAGCAGCCAGCAGCAGGCTTTGCCTCAGGACCATCCAAGACCTGGTGCAGCGAGGGGACAGGAGGCGGCCCCTCGCCAAGATGGGAGGCGTAGGGCTGAGGATGATCGTACTCATTAATTTAATTAGGAAGCTCCCCAGGGTAAGCATTGGAGGCAGATCCCACACAGACACACGAGACCCTCCTTGCTGCTATGTTGGCAGCTGAAAGAGCCTGATACAACCAAGCACCGAGCTTTTTTCCACATCTCTTCCTACTCTTTGCCTCCTGCACCTCCCCGGTTCTTCGGCTGCTGGATTGTTTCTTGTCTCTGATGTAAAAGGCTGGTTCTTACCATTCCTGATGCACACTGCTGCTTTCTGACCTGTTCTCGCCTGGTCTCCCTGAAGCATTAGTGGATGGATTGAAGTCTGGCAGTGTCTGCTCCTCTACCCACTTCTGAGCAGAAAGGTGAAGAGCTGCAGAGAATGAGAGCTGTTTCCTGAAAATAAAATCAAATTAAATTAAAATAAAAAGCAAGCCATATTTTCAGATACATATGTGTAACTTGCGTTTCTTTCCTATCTCCTCTGTCTTCTGGGTGCAATTTGAATCCCTGGCGCTGAGACAAGAGGTGAGACCGCAGGGGGTGTAACCTTGCCTGACCTCAGATCAGCAGCCCAAGAGATCAGTTCCTCAGAGAAGGAGGTAAATCTGTGCTATTTGCCTGAAACCAGCTGAAATTGGCCCTAGGTTGCTTACAGCACTTTGGGGTATGGGCAGATACTAAGGCAGCTCTTCCAGTGTCGGTGTGGACGCAATTTGCAGCCACGCTGTGAGCAGGCTGTGGCTGTGGGACACGCAGGAAGGCTTTTGCTGAAGCTTCGCATCTCCAGCTGCAGTGGGGAGAGGCAGGAGCCTTGCCCTTGATTGTGGTCCTTCTGACTGAGCCTGCGTGGGACCTGGGGGTGTTATCATGGCTGTGAGCTCACCCGCTGCCTTTGCTAGGCTGCCTTCATGACCAGCACGCTCTGTGCATCAGCACTGGGTTCTCCTTGGCTGGTGAAGGTGAGGAGGGGATGTCCAGGGAGGGGCTGGGCTCTGGCAGGAGGTCCCAGGCTGGAAACCAGCCCGTGGGAGAAGAGACCCAGCCCAGCCCAGCTGGATCTGCATGGAGGTGTGCGCCTGGCCCCAGAGCCATCCTCATCCAAGAGCTGGGGACAGGCACGGCTGCTGCTCACCGGGGTCCCTCAGCTCTCCGCATCTGCGGTCCAAATGCAAAACCTCCCGGCAAGAATCAGGAGGCACTGAGGGGCCACTTTTTGAACATGTGGTCAGCCACGGAGCACAGCAAAGCTCACACCTCAGGGCGTTTTGGAAGACCCAGATGAATTCCCCTCCCGTGCACTGACCGAACGCACAGCACCAGTTTGGTGCCTCTGTTGTCACAGCACAAGGGCGGCTGCAAGCAAGATGTTTGTGGCCATCAATAGCACGTGGGCACGTGTTGGATCATGTTTCAAGATGGGGAAAAAAAAAAGAATAAGCAGCCTGTAAATACTTGTAACCCTGGGGCAACGGAACATATATCCTGGCAATGTATGTGGGTTTTACTGTACCATGACAATTTGCTTTGCTATTCATGAAAAAATATGTTGGTGCTGTTACCTTAGCAACTGCCGCATCACGTTATGGTGATGCTCTGCCCGAGGTACATGGAGCCCTGCCTTAAAGGAGCACATCTATCTTTCCTGGTGCCTTTCCCCATAGAAAGGGAGCCTGGCTGAGCCAGCACCCTCGCCAGGGAAGCCACAGAAGTCGGTGATGAAGCAGGAGGAAATGAGTTAATTTAGGTTTATTGCTTGGACCACAGCACTGTCTGGTCATGGCCCGGAGCCACTTTGGACTACATGCTGTATAAACTTGCAGCAAAAGGGGGTTATTTTCCCCAAATGGTTCAATTTTGTAAAAAGCAAGAACAGGGCAGCAGGTGACCACAGGCAGGCTGGATGCATGGTGTGGAACAGCTTCATCCAGCATCTCCACCTGTACTGTCCTTATTAACATCTCCTACCAGAGTGGGCCAGTTTTCTAAGAAACATCATTTTTTGCCTTCCATTTTATTGACTCCAGTAAAAAAACAACAGAGAAATTCCCCCCCAGTATCCGTAGCTGGGATCCCAAGGCAATTCCTAAGGGAAAATGAGGAGAAATCCATCACGCAGGCAGTCACGGTGGCATCCCGGCTGCCAGAGGAAAACATCCCGTGTTCATCATTGAGTTTGTCTGCGTGAAATGGGCTATTCAGGAGGATCACACGTGTATGATTTCCTCTGAGGATAGATTGCCTGCTCCTCGAGTATCAGATGCTACGGAGCCCTCTCTGCCTGCTGACTGAGTGCTCCCCGAGGGGTCCTTGCAGCAAGTCCGCCCGTCACAGGCGCTGAAGCCCCATGACAGTGATGCTCGTGCCAGGCATCTCTCCCCTATCTCCTGGCAGCTTTCTGACAAAGGGATCGATATTTTGGGTCTCTTTTGAAAGTCAGCTTTCTCACCAACAGACTGTGTAGACCACCAACAAATGCTGGCCGAGCCGGGAGCCTTGGGAAGGGACAAGACAAATCCGGACTCCCCAAGGGTGCAAGCGGTGAGCAGGGGAGGAGACAGGAATGTTTTACAAATGTAGGTACCTAAATGTGTCCAAGCAGCAGTCCCCTTGGGTTTTGTGTCGAGCGGAGCTGTTGTTGAGTGTAGTTTGATAGCACGGCTCAGTGGGGGTATTTATCACCAGGTAGCACAGCCTCTCCTGACTTTTTTTTCAGGGAGAAAAGGCAGCTGGCCATCCCCGGTGTCTGTCCAAGTCCTGCCATCTCCCTTAGAGCCACTTCTACTACATCTGTCCCATGAATGTGGTGGCCAGCTTCCTCCTGGGGGGGATTTTGGCTGTGCAAATTATTTGTGGCTGCTCCCAAAGCTCTTTGCTTTCCATCCCTCCTTGGTGTCACACACGGAGGCAGCTAAATGCAAGGGGTGAAGGGCTGCTGGGGTGATCACAGCCAGCATGGGGCTGCTGAGAGTCTCCAGTGCTTTATCCAAGCCATCCCAAGTGGAAGATGTCTCCTGAGTTCACTTTATTTTGTTCTCTTGCTATATCAGTGCTGCCAGCGATCTCAACCCCTTGGTTTTGTGAATCCTCTTAAGCCCCCCAGGCTGGAGGCCCTGGGGCAGCCCCCTCAGTGCAGGGCATCCCTTGGCATCCACACAGAGAAATGTGCAGGTGCAGGGCAGGCACCCACGGCCTGGAAATTATTCGTTTCCCTGTGGCTTTCTGCAGGAGAGGCCCATGCAGGGAGCAGCAAGCAGCTGGCTTGTCCTTACGGAGCATTTCGACAGCCACACCTGCACTGAACGTTCCCCCTGGCACTCCTGAGACACCAAAATTTCAAGGGAAAAGGCACAAAAAAAAAAAAAAAAAAAAAAAAAAAAAAAAGATGGGGAGGTGCCTTCAGTGAACACATACAAGGGAAGTGACAAATGAGTGAGAAATTAGGTCTTTTGAAAAAGTTGTCTGAAATGTGCCTTTCTGTGGGTAACAAAGCATCGCAGAAGCTATTTTCGCCCCACCTGGAATAGCCTTCATCCCAGCGGGGAGGAAGAGCCGGATCCTAGCGAGCGAGAGGCACTTGGCTGCACGAGAGGTTTTCAAGAGAGCCGTAACAGCGGGCGAGAGGAGATGGCAGAACCAGGAAAGCTCACAGCAAGGGACACTGACGCTCTTTCAGGAGAAAATAGAAAGTTCTGTGCTTTAGATCCAGATCCCAGCAAAGGGCAGAGAGAAGTAGGCCATGCGAATGAAGAGCTCTCTGCAGCGAAAGCAGTGAGCGTGGCTCTGCGAAGGGACCAAAGCAGCCCAAACCCAGCTGCCAGCGAGCCAGGAGCTCAGCAGGACACCAGGGGAGTTTCAGCATCCTCAGGTCAAGACTGGAAGAGGGAAATGTGTGTTTGTCCCCTCCACATGTTGCTACCAGCTCAGCCCCCCTGCGGTGCCCGGGACCACCGCCACCCCCTGCCTGCACCACACCGGAGGGGAGCAGGCTCCAGGGAGCAGAGCGCTGGCCAAAGTCGTGACTTATTGATCCAGAAGCATCGCAATCTGCTCTCCTGCATTGCATGGCAGAGTTTCATTGACTGCACTGTAATTCTGGAGGGGCCAGGATGCCTCTTTGGGAAGGGCTCTTGGCTCCGAGTTAACTGTGCCAAGCAGCGGAGGCACCGTGCCTCCAGCCGGGTGGTTTCACACTCTGATTACCCTCCCCTGAGGGAAAAACAGGCCCTAATTCTACAGAATTTTTCCGACTTCCACTCCACGCTGTGGACTCCAGCTTCACCTTTTTTTGTCGGATAAAAGAGCCTTCATGTACAGAAGCCTCCCCCCAGGGCCGCCTCCTCGCAACACTCCCTGTAGCTGGTGGGAGAGCTGGAGCTGCTTTAGTCTGGCGCCACGGGCAGGTTCTCCAGACCCCGAAACGTTCATGGCTCTGAACCTTTTCCAGCTTTCTGGAGGTATTTTTCAAAGTCTGGTTAAGGCACCACGGGAATCAAAGGATCTGGGTTGTGTTCCCAGGCTCCTGTGCTGTGTCACACCGGGCCCGTTTTTCCTTTCATTTCTCCTGGTTTCTGTGATTTACGTCCTGGGAGGGGAGCTCCAAGGGACAGGGCTGGAGGGTGGCTCTGCAGGGCCTCACCCCTGGGAGCCCGGAGCCCAAGTTCTAAAGCAAGGTTCTTGACACTGATTATGAAAGAGTGTAAAAGAGGAATAAATTAAAACAAATTACACAGCTGATGCTTTTGTCATTTACCCAGGTGCACCATATGACTATTAATTACCATGAAGGTTGACGAAGCTGGGTGTGTATAAAAGCAAAGGAAGGGGGAAAAGGAAAGAGATTCTGCTTTGGGGGTGTGCTGTGACTTTCTTGGGAAATATGCTATTATTTCATGGCATTTTTGGTACCACTTGTTAATAATTGCCAGCCTTCCCCTGCCTTGAGCTGGAGCCAACCCAGGCAGGGCATCCCCCTGTAGTCCCAGTGGGGGCAGATGATGCCTGAGGTAAGGTGCCAGGGGAGGATGCGGTCAGATCCCATTGGGCAACTGATGTTTTTGGCCTCTGTGCCCTGCTCCTGCTAAAGTCAAGGGGAGTTTAATGCTCTTTAAAGGTCCTCTGTTTTTATGGGCTATAAAGCATTGACCTTAAAGGGAGGTGCTGGGGGAAGTATATTAAAGAGAGATCTATGTTGGATAGCCAGACACGCCAGCTTTCCTGCAGCTGCTCTCTGGAGGGCCTTTTCCTGAGCTCTTTCTAAAGGAATCTGTTGATTTTTCTTGATGCATGGTGCTGGTGAAACCCACAGCAGCCATGCCCACAGCCCAGCTTTCCCCTGGCCTTTTACTGATGGCAACACAGTGAAGCTTTTCTCTGTATTTTTTTCTTGGCTGTTTGTCCCTGCTGGACCTCAGCCCAGGGTCAGAGTGCTGCAAATTCCTGAACTTCTGCCCCTTATGATCCCAGGATGTGGGGGATGCCCCATGTCAGCCCATCACCCCCTCCTGCAGTGACCGGTGCCACGGGACTGCAGAAGAAACCCCTTGCAATGAGCAACCAAGGAAGGAAAAATCCTCTTGTGGGGCCTCTTTTAATTGTGGGCCAGTGGCAAATGATTTCTATTAATGCACTTGATGATCGTTAAGAGAAGTTCTGCGTTGCATTTCTCACCTCTGGGACAGGGAGGGGATGCTCTGCACCTGCAGTGCCAGGTACTAAGAGGCTCAGGAGTATTTATGAGGTCCTGGGGAAATTGTAGGTTGGAAAGCATTCAGAGGGCACCTGGGGAGAAATGAGGGGTGCAGAGCCCCTAGGGATGCTGGGGATGGGAGCAACCCCTAGGGGAGGGGAAGGGCACGGGTGGGCACAGAGCAAGAGGGCGGCCACCCCACTGCTGCTGTGAGCTTGGGTCTGAGCCTCCCAGCAGATATTCGTAGCCCTCCAGGAGGGTTTGATTTGGGCACACATCTTCGTCTGGGGGTCTGGTACTTCAGGTGCCCCGGGGTGCTGGCGGGGAGGGGGTTAACGCCCCCACCCCATCCCCGAGCCTCCCGCTCCCCGGCTGCCCGTTCCCCCTCTCCCTTTGCCGTGTTTAGTTAAATTTCCCCCGCCTTAGTTGATGTCACATCCTGTTCCACAGCCATCCCCTGCCAGTAGCCAGCCCTACCAATTCCTTTCCCCCTTTTTTTTTTTTTTAATCCCTGTCCTCTCCCCATCACCCCCCTCCCCCTTTTCACGGCAAACTTTTGGCAATAGCAGGGATAATCGTTTCGTGCTCCGCTGAATTTCTCCTCGCAAATGTCTTTCGAGCAGGGGAGCCATTAAAAAAAAAAAAAAAAAAATTGCCAGAGAGCAGAGGAGAGAACCTGGGATCCCAATAAATATGCAAAGTGAAGGCTCTGCTAAGCAGATTTCTTGCATTGCTTCCTGGGGGTGCTGAGAGCCGCCTGGAAAAATCACCGATTTTATTTTATTTTTTTAAATTGCATCTTGTCTTTTTTTTTAAAAAAAAAAAAATATATTATTTTTAATTAAAACCATCCTAACAATAAAGGGAGCGAGGAGGCAGCGAGGCGCTCGGTGATCGGCACGGGGAGGCTCGCCGGGAGGAGCGGAGGCGATCTGTATGCAAGGTGCCTAGAGCGGGGTGCGAGACATGCAACCGGCAAGCAAGCTCCTGACCCTCTTCTTTCTCATCCTGATGGGCACAGAACTCACCCAAGTAGGTCTCGCTCTTTCTTATTCTCTCCCCCCCCCCCCGCCCCCTCCACCTTTTTCTCCCCAACGCCATTTTCTGCTAAACCTCGAGAGCCCGAAAAAATAAAATTGAATCCCCGTGGGGTAGGAAATTGCACCCCCTGCACCCCCTTCGCTGCAGCCCGTGCCGTGGGGGTACCTGCAGCGGGGCTGGGGGGGGGCTCAGGGTGGGGGGTGCGGGCTGAGGGGGGCTGGGGAGGGGAGGAGAGGGGCTGCTCAGGGTGGGGAAGGGGACAGGGGGCTCTCCTGCAGTCCCCCCGGGGGACATGGGGCCGGTCGGTGCCCTCCCTGCAGCCCCACTCGTGTTCGTGGGTCGGGGGGGTTCCGTGGCCCCTCGCTGCCTGTGGTTCGGTGAAGTTTGGGGCTGCGTGTCCCGTGTCCCTGCATGTCCCCTCGTGTCCCCACGGGGATGCGCTGGGAGTGCCCCGTGGTGATCCCTGCCCGTGCAGCTGCTGCCGTGGGGGCAGCTCTGCTGGCTTGTAGGGGACATTTCAGCATCCCTTAACGCTTCCATCTGTGACAGGCTTGTGGGAGAGAGAAGCACCTTTATTTATTGCCCTCCCCACTGTTTTCCCGCTGGATTTTAATGCTTGCCTTTACTTTCCTGGCCCCTGCACTAAGTAGTGGGGCTGGGGGGAGGAGGGAGCAGGAGGGGAGGCACACGGCCACGTCCCTGGCAAGTGGAAATAAAAAAAAATCCATTTGACTTCTTTAGCATCGCTGGAGAGAGGGAGGCAGCGAGGTTGTGTTTTGTGGTTTGGGTTGTTTTGGTTTTTTTTCCTACAGACAGTGGGAAATGAAGTAAAGTAATTGCAAGAGGATGCTCTAGATTGTGGGGTTAATTGTGGTGCTGCCTAGAAGCAAAAAAAAAAAAAAAAAGGAAAGCAAAAGACACTATAAATAGGAGGGGAATGGAGGCTTCTTAGTGTAGGAGCAATTAGCAGCTGGGCTCTCATCCTGGATGCTTTATGTAGATTATTTCTTCCTTTCTGCTGCTGACAATGCTCTCTCCTGTCGCTGCCCTGGTGCTGAAGTTTCTGTAGCTGAAGCCTTTGGGCTTTGCACCCTCGGAGTATTTCTGCTGCCCCCAGGATGAAACGGCTCGAGTAAGAGCTGCCTTAATTGCATGGAGCCCTCCGGAGAAGGGATGGGGGGGGAAATAATTCACCGGAGAGAGGGTGAGGGGAGGTATCCAGGCTCTGGATGAAGGAAGGAGAGCTGGAAGTGAGTGCCCGAGAGCAGCCCATTGTGTGTGAGAGGAGGCACACGGCAGTGCGCATGCGTCGCGCCGGACAAAGCAGCCGCTGATCCCACGGCATCGCTTGGGAACTGGCAAAAAGGGGGCTCAGCACCCGGCCCGGGGCCTGGCAGCGGTGTGGGGAAGCAAATGGTGCCGTGGGGCCACCCCTTGTTCTGCTGCCCCCCCAGCACCGCCGCCTGCCCCAGGGAGCGTGGCCGTGGTGTGGGGACCCTGCTGGTGCACCCCTTGGGGTGCTGCCATCCCTCTTTTGGCTTTATCAGTCCCAGTTGCTGTGCTTTGTGCAAGGGTGCTGAGTTACCACCTCTCGTGCTGAGGATGCCTCTGTGCCTGGCGACTTCCTCCTCCTCCTCCCGCTTCCCTTTCCATGAGCGCAGTGTGCCAACTTCTCACCCAACTTTAAAGCGGGGTGGGAGCGGGGAGTGAACCCCCCCCAGCTCAGCTCCACACCCGCTGCTGGCTACCTCCCAGCCCTGCCCTGCCACCGGCTTGAAGCCCCTGCTGGAGCTGTGGCTTTGCCCAGCTGGATTTGGCTGGGGCAGTTCCCTGGCTCGCAGGGGTGGACGGGGCTCAGCACCTGCAGGTAGCCACCCTGCCTGCTGCCTCGCCTGGCACTGCAGAGCCCTCGCCAAGTTCCAGCATCTCATTTCAGCCGCGCAGCTGCCAGATGCAATCCCCAAATACGCCTTTCAGCCCAGGCACCGCCCAGCTCCGTGTCTTCCACGTTTAGTTCGGGGCCGGGTTCACATCTCCATCACGTGCGTGGAGTCTCTGCCTGCCCCTACAGAGATCCCGTGCCGAGGGAGGACAGGCTGAGGCTCGGGGGGAGAGGCTGCTGATTCAGGCAGCGTTCCCTGATGGTGCAGAAGCCACTGCTTTCCTCTCCTCTCCCTCCTTGCAGTGGCACTGACAGGCCAGCATGCAAGAAGGGAAGAAATGGGGAGGGGGACGGCTGTTAAAGGGTCTGTGGGGGGCAAGCACGTGGCTGTCCTTCCAGCCAGCACCATGCTGCATGCCTGGAAAGCTCTTCTCGTGGAGGGCAGGGTGTTGTCTTCAACGTGTTGGCACTGCAGCATCCTCTGATGGTCCACCCAGGTGGGAGGAAGGATGCCTGTGCCCGGCTGAGAGCGCACGGGCGATGCACACCCTGCAGGCTGTGTCCCCAGCTTTGGGACCTGCCTGAGGTGGGTGGTAGGTTTTCCTTTGGGAAACAAGGGGGGGCTGCCCCTACAGGCTCCCCACCATCCCAACTCATTGCAGGAGCCCCCACGTGCCCCTGGCATACAGCTCTGAGGGTGGGGGAAGCACAAGTGAGACCCGCAGGATGCTCTGGGATTCCTTCTTGCTGCCCAAGGCTGGGGCTTCATGGGGAAAGCAGGGGGCTTTCCGTCCTGGTCCCCTTCTCCAGGAGAGCCCAGGACAGCTCGCCGGGTGGCCATGAGTGAGCAGAGCCAACTTACACTACAGAAGGATTTGCCTCCCCCCCCCATTGCTTGCAGTGTGCAGGACAGAGCTGCCAGAAGGACGGTGGTGTGGGTAGCTGTAGTAAAGGCAGGGGTCCAGGCTGCTGTCTGTCTGTCTGTCCATCCCATCATTTTGTCCCTCCTTGTGCTGGCTGGCTCTGCTAGGATGCCTCCAGGGGAAGCTCGTTGCGCTCCTCAAAGTTTCGGGGGGCAGCTGGTGCCCTGATGCTCCCCCGATAATCCCTGAAACCCCACGGGAAGAAATGTGTCCCTGGAGCGGGGAGGGATTAAACGTGTAGGGCTTCAGTGAGCCGAGACGATAAAGAATTTTGCCAGTGATTTTCCTAGAAGCTCGCCGAGTCTCATGAGGGTTATTTTTGGGGGTAGGGAGAATGCTGGCAGCCCCACGGGGCTGGGAAAGTGCCGGCATGTCCCCAGCCTGGCCGTGGGACCCAAGGGGACCTTCCCGTGCCTGTTTTGGTGGCCGGACTCTTCCCCCCGCTGGCAGGGAGACACACGTGGAAGTGGCAGGATTAAGCTGCAAATGTGCAGCCTGTAACAGGAGGCAGCTGCCTCATCTCATAAACCAATTTGTGTCTCATTTCGCTAACTTCGGCTTTAACCAATAAAAAAAAAAAAAAAGAAAGAAAGGTAATTTTCAGCCCCGGGTTGTATTTATTGCTCAAGTTATCAGTCCTTGTAATCAGTATTAGCATCACTGCGGAAAGTAATACAAAACTAATTACGATCCGAGTGAATTAGATGGATGCAGACTGGAGGCTGCACCGGCTGTGGAAGCAGCTAACTCCCGGGTTAGGAGTGATACGTGTCGGCTCTGCTTTGCCCTAGGGAAGCCACAAACAAACGGGAGCAGGGCACGGACAGGGACACCTTGGAGCATGTGCTGCCCACGGGTTTCTCCACCAGGCTCTTTGGGAGACCTGGGTTGGAAGAGGGTACCCGAGGGGTTGATCTGGTCAAGCTGTTTCCCCTGAAACTTGCACTTGGGGAAACTGAGGCACAGAGCCAAAGCTGTGCCTTAGCACCAGCAAATTGTGACCACAAGGGAAGAGCACCTCAAAATCCTGTTTCTCCCTTTTTTACGGGCCATAGGCGCTGCTTGCTGCCGCCATCCCAGAGCTGAGCCCTGGTCCCTGCCTCCTGATGGCTCTGTCTGGGGTTTTGGCCCTGTGCAGCTTCCTCCCCCTTCAGGACCCAGGTCCTGGCTTCCAGCCCTCTTCCCCATCCAAAATCAACCAAAACACAAAAAATCTCCTGGGCGGATGGGCAACAGGACGAGTTCTGCCCAGAACAATGCCATGTTTCCGAGCAAGCAGCGCGCAGAGCAAGTTCTCAATGCACAGGCACTTTCTGACTGGAGGCGTGTGGCTGACCCGGGGAGGTATGCCAAAAAAAATCATCCTTCCTAACCAAAACACCGGAGTAACAGGAGCCCGCTGAGGCGCCCGTGAAACCTGTGCTGCCTTTAATGGGCTCTGCTCTCGCCCAGAGGCTCTGACGTGTCTCGGCGCTGTTAGAGCGCGGGTTTAATGTCAAGAGCAGCTTTAGCTGAACGCAGATTAAGCGAAGCGAAGACCTGCAAAGGGGATCATTCGGTTCCAGCGTAACACAAAGAGCGTCTTCTTCCTGCAGAAGAGCGTTTCTACTCGCCGTGGGACAACCAAAGAAAGAGTGCTGTGATTTGTGTGCAGGTGTCGCAGCTCCTGCAGGGGATTTCTGGAGCACCTTGGGTTGCCTGACCCCAAACGTGGCCGCTCTGGGGGCAAGGTGCAGCAGGGGGTCCTGGCTGCTACCTGCAGTGTTGGGGACACTGCTTCCAGAGCACTTTGGGGTCTTTAAGTGCCAGTCTCTTTCTTTGCTTTCCCTGTCTGTCCGTCCACACCCTGCCCGTGATGGGAGGAGAACGGTGTGCTGGTGCAGCGCTGAGATGGCAGCATCCAGCTCCAGGGCTGAGGCAAGCTGCTATGAGTGACAAAAACAGCCCAAAGTGAGAAAAACAGCCAAAAGGGCGAGGAAATGTTGACCTGGAGCTCTTTGGTGCCCATATACTGGTGCACAGCGATGCCTCATGTGATACTGGGGTGGGCTCGGAGCCCTGACTGCTCCTTAACCTCAGCCCAAAGCCCCTGCTCCTCCCTTCAGCCTCCCTGCATCACCCTCAGCATCCCTGGGGCTTTCTGTTGCCAGTGCTGGGGAGCTTGGCACCTCACCCCGGTCCATGGGCTGCTCTCCCCATCCGACGGGTGGGTCCCCTCCACCCTGCTGCTCTCCCCCCTCCACGCAGTCCCCGCGGCTTTGCAGGAGCTGCAGCACCCGGAGGTGGGGCAGGAATAGGAACAACAGGAAAAGAGGGATGCAAGGAGTCAGCAGAGTCCACCACAGGCAGGTCCACGGCCTGTGCAGCATCTACAGAAAAGAGTTCTGAAGAAATGAGCCTTAATCCAAGTGCCTAAGCAGGATCCATGAAGCTGCACAGGTCCAGAAAGCTGCAGGCCCTGGGAAGGTGCTGGGCCCTGCCCCGGCTGCTGTGGGCCACCAGCACAGCGGGACCCGTCCCTGCTGTGGATGCCGGGTGCCAGTGGAGCTGAGCCAGCTTGGAGCAACAGCAGGACCTGAGGCTGCTAAAATTCAGCGTATGTATTTGAAGGGAGCCCCCTCCGCTCCCCCTGCCATCTGCGGAGCGCTCTGCCTGGGGTCTGCGGGCACCAGCTCCGCTGGAGCTTGGTGGTGGCGGAGACTTCGGCACCTCTTCTCTGAACCAGCCAGGAGAGGGAGACAATGACCGCCGTGTGCACATGCACACAAACACACACACACACGCACTCACACACGCGTGGGGGTTCTGCGGACACGGACCCTCGTGGGTCTCCTTGCAGCACCCGGTCCCATTTTGCATTGCCCCAGGAAAACGAACCCAGCGGTGGAATTTTCCGCCCAGCAGCTATATCAGAAGACTCTCTTATTTGCTTTTCCCTCTCTGTCCTCCTCTTTCTCTGCTCAGAAAATATGCATGCGAATCGCATCTTTTGTTCCCCAACTCTTCATCCTCTCCTGCTCAGCCCTCCTCTCCTCGCGGCACCTGCGAGGTGCACACCGGCACGCGGGTATCGCAGGGAGGGTGGATGGAGCACACAGATCTGGACAGGGACAGCTCAGGGACATCAGGAGGCTTTTTTTTTTTCAAGGCAGTGCCCTGGGTGACACAAAGCAAAGCAGTCAGGAGAAAGGTGAACTCGACCAGCTTGGCAAACTGGTACTGAGGAGGTGTCGGCAGATGTGACGATGGAAATCTGCTCTTTAAGGGCCAGATCCTGAAAGACCCATCAGTGAATGCTGGTCTCCTACAACAGGTTCGTGCCCTTTTTTGTTGTCTTTGCTTTATTTGGTTTCATTCTCTTGGTAGGCTTTTAAAACTGTGAAAGCCATTGGGGTAGGAAAGAGCTGTCTGTATTTGCAGGTCATTTGCTTTGGGCACGGAGGTGACCCAAGCCATTTTCCTGCTGCCCACGACCCAGCGCAGCCTGGGGTGACCAGCAGCATCTCCGTGCCCAGCAGCCAGCACCGCCTCTCACCTCTGAAAAACCTTTCATCCCTAAGAAAGGGAAAGGGAGGCACTTCTGGGGACCTCTTGTGTGCCACGTCCTGCTTTGGCCCCGCTGCCGTGGGCTCAGCTTGCATGGCCTTGCCATGGAATGGCTCTGGGGAAGGGCCCTGGCTCTCTGCCGGCACAGCCGGGTCCTAAGGGCTCAGCACCATCCTGCTCAGCCACCTGTGCATTCAGGCACCAACCTTTTTGAAAAGGTATGGGAGAAACGTGGGTCTTGTGCTCTCCCTCCCTTAACACCCCGAATGTTAGCAGCAAAGTCTCCCAGGGCCCTGCTTCTCTTGGCTATTTCACGAATACTGGAGGCAAAAGAAGCAAATTCAGAGAGATTTCTCCCACGTTTCTGCACACGCAGCCTCTCCCTGAGCTGGCACAGAGGGCTCCATGCCAGGCAGCTGGTGGCTGGGGAAAGGCACGGGGGTCCTGGTGCTGAGCCCCTCCTTGTGTGGCAGGGACCATGGCTGCTGCTCCTCTGAGCCCTGCTGTCCCCACCTGACAAAGCTTTAATGCCCTGAATTTGAGGGCACATGAATGAAATCAGGTGTGTGGTGGCAGGAAACGAATGTTTCTTCGGTTCTTTTCGAATCCCCAGCAAGGCACAGGAGTGCTTTTTCCCTCACTGAATACAGCTTGAAATAATAACGGGTCTGTAGGTCTAAGTCCTTTGCACGTGTTTGGAGGAGGCAAATATGAGGGACAAACGTTGCCTACAAACTCAGCTTCAGAATGCACATTGGGATGATTTCAGCGTAGCACTCCAGTGTTTTACATGCTATGAGATCAGATGCGCCGCCAGGGCCTCGGTGCAGTGCTGAGCACAGCACAGGCACCTGCTTAGAGCAGGGCTGAACTGAGGCAGAACAGGAGCTGCAATTTTTTTCTAAAATATTGAAGTCATGCAGGGCTTTTGCCTGAAGAACCTGTTCATGCACAGGTTGAAACACCTCCTTGGTGTTGACCACCTCCGCAGGCACAACTGTGTGCACAGGCTGACAGCAGTTTTGCCATGGAAAGGGTTGCCCCAAAACTCGAGGAAGACCTGGGTCTGGGTGAAGCTGATCTCATGGAATTGCAGTAGTTTAGCCAGTGCAGGAGCCCTGAGCAGGACAGTTTCAGCCCCAGAGTCAGGAGTGGTTTTCTCACTGATTTCAGTGCAGCAGATGGACCTGCCGGCTGGCTGGCTTACTGGGGTTAGCGCTGGTCTGTCCTGAACAGCGGGGAAAAAGGCAGGGTGACGTGTTTGAGGGGGCTGGGAAGCGAGGAAAGGGAACAGCACCCCAGATGCTGCAGCCCGTGACATGCACCAGGCAGTGCCACCCAGCTAACAGCATCCGATCCTGCTGCTGGAGGGGCAGGATCCGACCTGGCGTCCGCGCTCACGCTCTAACTCATCTCTTTCTCTCCACCTGGTGGACTTGCTGAATGTATGCTCAGTGCTTCACCGAAACTCCCTCGTGCTCGCTGCAGAGACAGCTCCACTCTGCTGTCATGCATCCCTGGTCTCTCTGCCCAGAGCAGCAGTGCTGGGGGCACTGGGATGATCCCGAGCTAAGGGCCAGGTCCCTTTCGGGACACAGCAGCTCTGCAGTGAGTGCATTTCAGGGCATGGTTCCCTGCTTCCCCATTTGGGATTTGCTCTGCACACTGGCCTGGGTGCTGTATGGCAAGGGAGTTCTGGGGGGTCACAGTCTTGGGGTGCCCTCTGTGCCCTCACAGATGTATCCCTGGCAGCCCCCAGAGAGGGGACTGACACCCACCGCCCCCAGGAGCTGTGCCATGGGGGGAACGGTGCCAGAGGAGGCAGATTTGGACCTCGTCTGATCAGACCCCAAGGGGGTCCCAGCCAAGCTGGGGGTGCTGGGGCTATGGGGCAGTGCAGGGGGTCCTGGAGCAGGGCCGTGGTGGCTGCTGCATCGTGCCAAGGCTGGTGCTGTGCCGGTGGAGCAAGGGGCAGCACTTCTGTCCTCTGGAGAGGGCTGGGGGATCAACTTCACAATGTGCTTTGCCTTGCATTCACTTAGGGAAGGATGCGCGGGGGACCCCAGGTCTGTTCTGGCTGGGGACTTTTGGCTCTGAAGCCACCAGGACAATTCTGTGAATCCCTTTGGGAAACCTGGGTCACAAACGAGTGCTGTCCTGGTGCAGAGGAGCTGCATGGGGCAAAGCCACCACCCTGTTCACAGCCTAACAGCCCATGGTTTGCCTCCCAGCCACACCGGGCACAGAAACCAGGTTCCTTCAAGCTCCAGGACATCTGGGGGATGATTTGGGAGCACCCAGTGCTGTCCCACCTCCCCTAGCCATACAACCCTGCCTGTTGGGAGTGGGGCAAGAGCAGCATTAGGAGTGCCAGCCGGAGGGCAGGCTGATCTCCCGGCACATTTCGGTTTAGCTCCAGCGTGGGGTGTCACGGTGCTGGCAGAGGGCTGAGGCTGCAGCATGGCAAGGGGGCACGCAGGAACGTGGGGGATGCTCCGATGCACCACAACCGGGGTGGGCAACAGGCCTGGAGACCCCCAGGTGCCTCCCCTGTGCCCCACACCTCGTGGTTTGTCGTGGAGCCCCCTGCACCTGAGTATTCACGGGGGGAGCGGGGGCACGGCTCCGGTGTGTTGCTCCTGACTCCCCCCGGTGGCCGGCAGCTCCCTTTTGTCCCCCGGAGAAGCAGCCTCTCGGGCAGGGGGGGTCCTCCATAGGGTCCCCAGGGGTGGCTGTGCGCCCTCCAGCCCCCCGGCCCCCCACCCTGGCCCCGCCGCACCCCCCCCCGGCAGCCGGCAGGGGGCACCGCAGCGCCGCGCCGCAGCGGGGAGCCGCCCCCCGGCCCCGGCCCCCGCCCGCGACCCCCCCCCCGGGCTCTTTTCCTCCCGCCTTCCCCCCCCCAGGTCTTTTCCTCTCTCCCCAGCTCTTTTTCCCCACCACCACATTGTACCGGCTCCCCGACTCTTTCCCCTTCTCCCCCAGTTTCCCCCTTCTCCCCAAATCTTTCCCCCTCTCCCCAGCTCCTTTTCCCCGCTCCCCAAATCCATCCCCTTCTCCCCAATTCTTCCCCCCCTCCCCAAACCTTTTCCTCCCCCCTTCCCCTGCCCCCCTCCCCAAAAGCAAATCTCTCGCCCTCCCCCAAATCCCCGCTCCCCCCTCCCCTCCCCAAACCCCTTCTCCCCTCCCCAAACCCCTTCTCCCCTCCCCAAATCCCTTCTCCCCTCCTTCTCCCTCTCTATCCCTCTGCCTCCCACCCGCCCTCCGCAGCCTCTCCGGCTGGCTGGGCGCCCCCCCCCCCCCCCCCTCCACCCACCCTGCCCCTCCCTCCCGGTCCCGTCCCTCCTCCTGCAGCCGCTCCGCTCCGGCTGGGGCGCGCCCGGTGGCGGCGGGCGCAGGGAGGCAGCCCCGCTCCGGGACCGGCTCCGGCACCGGCACCGGTTCCAACACCGGTTCCAGCACCTTCAGCATCCTCGGTAGCCTCGGGCAGGGCCGTGGCGAGGTTCTGGACGATGGGCAGGCGGCGAGAGGCGGTGGCGGTGGTCGGGCGGCTGGCGCAGCCCGTCCCCAGCGGTATGGAGCCCGGCGCCGGTGCAGAATGAAGGGTGCGCGGCGCCCCCCCCCGCAGACATGTCTGTGCCTTTACTCAAGATTGGAGTGGTCCTCAGCACCATGGCCATGATCACCAACTGGATGTCGCAGACGCTGCCCTCCCTCGTGGGGCTCAACACCACCAAACTCACGGCGGCCTCGGGCGGCACCTTGGATCGCAGCACGGGAGTAAGTGCGGGGGGCTGGGGGGATCGAGGGAGGGGGGTGGGGGTCGGGGGTCTGCCCGGAGCATCCCTGCTTCCAGGGGCGGCTGCGCCCCGGCTCCCGCCCCGCTGCCCCCGGCCGCCCGGTCCCTCCCCACCCGGGTGCCCCCCGGGTTGCCAAAATCCCTCCCTGCCTAAATCCCGCCCCGGGACCCCCCCCTCGGGCCGTTTGGGTTTGTCCTTGTCGCCCCCCCGAACCCCCCCGCCGGCAGACCCAGCGGGAACCCCCGCCCCCCGCGAAGAGCAGCCCCCCGGGGGGGGGGAGGCAGCGCTGCTGCCCATCGGGTGATGGGGGCATCACCCAGGGGGGTGCTTTACCAATGCCCCCCTGTGCTGTACAGGCATGGTCAGGTCGTTTTGGGGTCGTAGGGGCTGGCAGGAGATGGAGGAGTGGGGTGGCAGTGCGGGGAGAGCCCCCAGTTCTGCGCTGGGGTTCATCCATCCCCAGCCCTGGGTGAGCTGGGGGGGTGAGCTGGGGGGGCTTTGCCGTGCCTCCAGCCAGAGGATGGCAAAGTTTCCCTCGGCGCCGCTCTGCTGTCGCCTGGCGAAGCAGCTTGGGACAGCAGGTGCGAGTCCCGCAAGGTCTCGTTTGCTTCCCTGCCTTTAATCAGTAGTCGTTAACGGGATGGAAAATGCAGCGGAGGAGTTGCGGTGTATTTCGTGCCTTATCTCCCGTCCCTGTTGTGCTGGGGGGCTGCTGTGGTGGCTGGTCTTGCCACTTTGGAAATGGCTGAGGGAAACAATCCCTCCGTCTTGTCTTCCTGTAGCAGGAAAAAATGGGAATCTTTCGCCTCCAGGCTGCATGCTTGTGCCTTAGAAAAGAGCTAACGTATTTCAGCTCTGCTGTGCCAGGATGAGTATTTCATGTAGTGGCTCTGCTGGTTGTGAATGAAGCTAGGGTTTTTTTTTTCCATGTTACTGGGGATGCTGAGACCTTTTCTTTTGTTGTTGTTGTTGCTTTTTCTAGAGAATCAAATTGTTTGTCTCCCTGCTAGCCGTCTCTCAGTGCATGTCTGTCCACATGGGTATTTGCAAGGTTATTTGCAATGTATTAAAATTGTAGAAAGAACATTTCCCTTTCGGTTGGCAAAACAGTGGTACCTTCAAAGTGAGCGGAGGCTGAATTGTGATTAAATAATGTATTTTGCAAAGTGCTGCGAGATCAAAGGGAAATTAAGATCAGAGAGCTTTGGAGAGCATAAGGGGCACGGGGGGGCTGGGGCATGTGCTGTGTTTGGGGCTGGGCTCCCTTTCTGCGCTGCGTCCTGGAAGCTCTGACGGAGGCACCGATCCTGCATCCCTTCGCTGCGGGCATGCTTTGTGGGGCACGGCACCAGGGTTTCCCTTCCCGGGACCCGCAGAACCTTTGGAGAGAAGTGGCTGTCCTGGTGAACCTGGCAGAGGACGGGGGAAATGTAACTCCTGTTATCTGCTTCCTCAGAAGAGCTGATTTTCCTGTCGCCGGCTCCAGGAGGGCTCTGCAGATGCTCATTGATCACTGCTCAGCTCTCAGCCAGGACACCGTATGCCCCCTGTTAGCTCGGGCACATCCTTCTCCCGGTGTCAAGGAGAAGATGAGAGCTCTGTAATGACAGCCGGGCAGCGGATTTCCCACCGGCTCAGCACCCCGGTGCGCTCGGTGCCTTACAGCACGCTACCCCCCCTCTCTGCGGCACGCCTTTCCTCCTGTCCCTGCTTCCTCCTTGCATTGCCCTGACTGCTTCAGCTCTTGCTCTCCCTTTCAGACCCTTCCTTTATTTGTCCCCAATCCATATTTTTGCATTACAAGTGAATTCTGCAGGCTGGGCCCTCGGAGGTCTCCCTCCGCTTGCTGCGCAGCCCCAGCATCTTTCACTCCGTGCTGCTTCCTCCCTCCTCTTCCTCATTCATCTCCCGCCACCCCTCCCTCCCTGACTTAACCCTTCTTTCCCTGTGTTAATTAGGTGTTGCCTACCAACCCAGAGGAAAGCTGGCAGGTC
The DNA here is from genome assembly GCA_011075105.1 of Heteronetta atricapilla. Taxonomy (NCBI): domain Eukaryota; kingdom Metazoa; phylum Chordata; class Aves; order Anseriformes; family Anatidae; genus Heteronetta; species Heteronetta atricapilla. The sequence continues at coordinate 8,097,139 of CM021747.1, forward strand.
TACAGCTCTGCCCAGGATAGCGAGGGACGTTGTATATGCACAGTGGTGGCACCTCAACAGACGATGTGCTCGCGTGATGCCAGGACAAAGCAGCTGAGACAACTATTAGAAAAGGTAACGGCTGACCCGCTCTGGGCAAGGTGGTTTGGTTTGACGTGGCACAGGGGGGAAAAACACGAGAGAGTTGGGCTGGGACTTCGTTTCCAGAAAAGACAGCCCCCTCTGGGCCAGCCCTCCCGTGTCGCTGTCCCCAGGCGTGGGGAATAATCAGCCAGGAGGACAAATGTCTAAATATTTCTGAGGCATGGAGGAAAAGGGATCATGGCCTGAGGTCAGGTTAAAACTGCTGAGATCAAAGCAATGATATTAAATCACATCGTTTTTTGTTTTTTTTTTTTTTTAAAAAAAAGGTGTAACTTGCTTTTTTTTTCATTACGTTAGCATAAGCAGTTTGAAGGGATGAGCCTCAACAAGATGAGAGGAGATAGAATTAAAAAACCAAAGCCCGGGCACTCTTAGCCGAGCTGATATTAAAAAAAAAAAAAAAAGGTCGACTAGAACAGTACGAGCTGTCAACATCAAATATTACAGAAATGACAGTTAGTGGTTTTCTTTCTAATGTTGACATCCACTTGATTAGTTTTTAATAGTCTGCTGTCCAAAGAGATCAAAGAATCTCATTAGGGAAACACTCCCGATAACAAGAAATTTTCCAGATAATAGATTTCATTGAAGAAATGGCGTTTCATGCGAAATGGTCCTCTTCTCTTTAAAATATAAGTGGACTCGTGTGCTGGATATGTAATTATCCTTTGTGCCCTAATGCTACCTTGGCGTGTGTTGTGCATGACAAAATAACTTCCACCCTGATGCTCTCGGGAAGTTGATGTATTAGGAACTCATAACAGCATTAAACCTACACTTAACTGATTCTCCTCCGTGATAAGGACAATAAACTCAGACAGAAAACACTTAGCCCTTAAACAGCTCTTTGTATGTCATAGGCTTCTAAAAATAATCGCACCCAAGCCTTTATTCCTCTGAGCAACACCGGCAATCGGTCCGGCAGCACATTTGTCTGAGAGGCAGCAGGCATTGTGCTAGCAGCTGCTGCGGCAGGCAGAGCCCGCTCATGTTCCCAGAACTGCTCACACGCAGCAAACAAGTAGGGTTTGACCCAATGCCCTCTGCTAATGGGCAGGCGAGGGTGTAGCAGCCCGGGGATGCCAGCAGGTGCACTGCGGAGGGTAGAAATGCTCGGGGATTTTTTATCCCTTGGGCAGCTCTCCGGCTGCGAGGGGATAAAGTGAGGGGGGAGCGGTACGTGAAGGCGTGTGTTGTGGGTATGTGCTACCTGCCTGCGGAGCTCCCTGCATCTCACTCCTACGCTAACCTATATCAAAACCCCAAAATAAAGAGTAGGCTCTTGGTGCCAGACATCTGATCTTGATCAAGGCTGAAATGATGATCCCGATAGGGAAATGCAACTGCAGCGGAGAGCTCCCAGCTCCCCAGGAAGGATTTCAGACCTGGATGCTTCTTCCCCCGATCTGACATTTTAACTCGGGTTTTGTGATGGGAAAACTCTCACCTCCAGATTTCTCTCTGCCAGCAGATGAAGAAACACAATGCGTCAGAGAGGTAATTCCGTTTGGATTTTCAAAGCAGGAAACCTGGCGCTCACCTACAGAAATAATAAGGCATTGCTTTTGTGGGCCAGAAGAAAGCTGCTTTTTTTTTTTGTGTGTGTGTGTGTACACAAGGCAGTTACAGCATCCCCAGTGACAATCTCCGCACAGGGGCATCGGGGGCTGAAGGCAGTTCGAGGTCCCCAGCTGCCGAGACCCCAGGGCACGGGCTGTGCTGCTTGCAGGTGATTCCTGGGCACCCTGTCAGCCTGAGGAGCAGCAGGTGCCAGTGAGATAAGGTGAGCGAGGTCTGCTCGCCACCGCACAAACTGTTCAGGCCGCCTCCTGACACCGAGGTGTCTGAGCTCATCCTTGGCTGCCGTGCGCGGAGCCCTTCCTGCCTTCCGTGCGTCAGGTGCTGAGGCCAGATCCTGGGCTGCGTCCAAACCCAGCCGTCACCGAAATCCTGTTCGCCAACAGATTATGTTTTATCTTCAAATGGATTTTTTTTTTTTTTTTGGCGCTGTTATCTGGGAGGACTTCCTCCTCTGACAGTTAAACCACTTTTCGTTTCCTGCCAAGGCTTATTCTTTGCCAGCGCTGATTTCCAGCTTAAACAGTTCTTCTTGTTCCTTTGATACTTGCTCTGAGGTGTTTTTAGAGAGGACAGCGATCTTCTCAGCCTTCCACAATCCTTATAAAAAGGACTTCTCTAGTACTGATCCCTTGGCTGAGTCCCTCTCTCTCTGCCAATTTTTCCAGTAAACCACAACAATCTCCCTCAAGATGTCCCAAGCTATTCATCAGTTTGTCCAGCTACCCCAAGCTAAGCATTCATCCTGCCTCAGACCCGCAGAATGGGCTCTGAACTGCCCTTCCTGAGCTGATTGGGACGGGTCTATGTTTCAAGACGACAAAGAAGTCATCCTGAATTCTTGTCGAAGATGACAAGAACAGCACTGGCAGTTTTGTCTGTATTCTGTTTTGAATGCTAAAGTGGGCTCTTTTCCCCAAGACAATCACAGGTATATCTCTCTCATCAGCTTGATGGAAAATGAGGTTTCACGTCGAGAGTGCATGCTCAGCCAGTGGGGCCAAAAAGCATTTTAGCTGCTGTTCGAGGGTAGCAGCTAATGGATGAAGCTGAGGGAATCTGAGACAATATCCTCAGGTCTCAGTTCATTAGGGCACTTATGTGCACGCTTAAGTTTAAGCTATGAGCAGTCTCATTGAAATCTAATCATGTGCCAAAGTACTTTGCTGGATCAAGGGCTTAATATGCTAATGAAGGAAAACAAGTAGATCTCCAGATGATGAAGCACGCATTACTGTCAGAGATTAGGAATGACGGAGATTGAGTTTTTACCAGTCTGGCCAGAATCCTGCCTGGCTGAAAACAATACAGGCAACAAATAGTGAGAGCCTGAACTTGTAAAACACGTCCCCAAAATAGCGCGGCGGCTAATTTTAGCCGTCTTGAGTTTAGAGCCCTGCGAGGAGGCTAATTTCCTCTGCAGTCAGGGGAGAGGCAGGCTCCTCCAGAGGTGATTCAGAGCAGGAGCCTGCGCGAGCTGCTCTGATTCACTTCCCAGCGCAGTCTGTTCTCCGTCTGCGTGGTCTGGGAGCCCCCCCGCTCAGCACCTGGGTGCTGGTGAACTCCATGTTATGATCTCTGCTCGTCTGATTGCTTGGCCTTCAGCCGGGGCTGGCCATTAGTGGGGTAAATGAGATCAATTTTGCGTGATCCCAACAAGTCGTTCCTATTCCAGCCTGTTGAAACAGTTCTGCTACGTAGATATGGCTTGACTGAAAGCAGGATAGACTGGATTAATGGGATAAGGATATCTAACAGGAGGGATTGCAGGCCAGTCATGCTTGTCTGAGGCCTTTCCTCTGCCTCCAAGGGGCACTCTCCAGTCCTACGGAGGGTCTCAGGCTGACAAATATCTTCACCTCTGCTGAGGATGATTATTAGAGCCCCACAGCGGTTGCGCTGGTCGTACAAAATGTTTCCTCGCCTCTGGCCTTTGAAGTACCAGTTGCCCATACATTTTTAATGGTTCCCTGTAATAGTTTTCTTGTCGCCGTGCATGAGCAATGGGCGTTTTGATCACTTCGGAGATGCGGGCACACAAGTTGGCATTTGACCTGCGCTGCTTCCAGCAGGCAGGCTGTGAGAGCTCGATGCTGGCGGGTGTCTGCCCTCTGAGGTAAGTCGCAGCAGCACCCTGTGGTCTGCTGGAGGAAACGCTGCCCTTACGCCCTTCTTTCTGCGTTTTGCCCCATCAGGGACAGAGTTGGAGGGCTCTGGGAAGCGTCTCGCAGAGATGGTTTTGGCTCATGTTTGGGTTTTGCTCAGACGCCCACAGAGGAGGAGTATTGAACCAGGAGGCCTTTGATGCTGAGCACCGTGCTTGGATGCCTGATTCATTTTAAACATGGGCATTATCCCCGCTAATGAGGGCAGGGCTGGGGCATTTCTGTGGATACCGAGGCAGTGGTGGAGGGGGCTGAGCCCCAGAACGTACCAACCGTGGTACAAACAATCATTCCCAAAGCAAAGACCTGTAACTGCACTCATTGCTTAATGCTAAATACGTGCTTAGGTGCTTGCCTAAGTCAGAGCTTCGTTTGCCCTCTCATAGCCTGAAAAATGAGAAGCAAACCTCTTAATAAGCCAGAGGACAGCCAGCCTTCCAAATCGGGTCATTCAAGCTATCATTTCCTCCCGTTCCTTACACCTCTAGCACAGGCAGCTTTTTCTCACGAGGAGCCCGGCCAAACCTTGCATCATTCCTTCGGCAGGGCCAGATGGGCACTCAGGGGGGACGCAGGAAAGCGCCCGGCACAGCACCCACCCGCGGGGCAGGGATGCACCCGTTATTCCCCAGCTCCCCTGCAGCTGGATTCATTTGTGGCAGACGCTGCATAAGTCGTAGGGCTGTTTGGGTAACCGAGTTTTACTAGCTGGGAGGAAAATTTGCACTTAGGCAATCAGCGTCACTTACGCACGCGAAGAAATGATAACGTGCACCTCAGCAGAGGCGTTTCTCGGGGTCAGATGTGCTCCTGTTAAACTAACAGGCTCTCCTTGTGCAGCGGTCGGGTGCTGTTCCAGACCAAAAGAGGCCGTTACCACTAACGCACCTCGTGCTTGTCTACCACCCTCATTTGCACGCGGGATCGCTGAGTTATTCTCTGCAGCGCGGCAGAATAAACGTTTATGAAACCACTTTGCTCCGGTTTGGAGCGTGGGGTCATAATACGAGGAGATGCTGTTGATTAGCCAGTAAATAATGCATCTGCTGATTGCCCTTTAGCTTTGTTGACTCGGGGAAAATGTCAGCATCTGCATTCGGCCGCGAGCAGCGCTGCCCTGCTGCTGGATATGTGCCCTGTGCGTGACAAGTCCCTTCTCGTCTGACAGGTGCAAAACATGTCCCAGTCGATAGAGGTGTTGGACAGGCGGACTCAGAGAGACCTACAGTACGTGGAGAAGATGGAAAACCAGATGAGGGGACTGGAATCCAAATTCAAGCAAGTGGAAGAAAGCCACAAGCAGCACCTGGCAAGGCAGTTTAAGGTAGGTGTGCTTTCCAATCCGCTAACCGAGCCGTGGCTGGAGGTGCCGCGGGGCGCGCGCTGTGTCCCCAGCCCTGCTGCACTGTGCTCGTGGCCACCCAGCCACCCTCCTGTCCAAAGCAGGGCCAGATCCAGGTTGCAGCATTGCTTCCTCTGCCACAGAGTGTTTTTCTGCAGGGTAAAATCCCCACGTTCCCATACCCACAGGCTGGCGGTGCCCCAACAAGGCTGGGCTCCGTGCTGGGAGAGCCTGGGCAGGATGAGGCCAGGCAGAGCTGGGGCTTCCTCCCATCCCCACCCTGCCCAGCTCTGGTTCCCCTTGGGAAGAGCCAAGAGCAGAGGCTTTGTCTTCATTTCTCTACACACCAGGCTCTTACCCCTTTGCTGCCCTCCTTGTCAGGGTTGCATCAGTGGGGCAATCAGTCAAACAAACTACTTCCCCCCAAAAAAAATCAATGTTTGGCTATTCAGCTGTCATCGGGCTGGCTAACTGAGCACCTTCAGGGGCACAAAAGTCCAGTTTTGAATAAGGATGTTGGCAGCAGAGCCAGGGCCTTCTGGTCAGTGCTGTGCCTTTTGTCCTGGTGTCACGCAAATTAGGAGGAAAAAATGGCCTTTTAAATGAGGCTGCCAATGCAGCAACTCTCAAGAACATGACCAAAATGAAATCGCCCAAAAGAGGCTGCCAATATTGTTTGTAATGTTACGCTTCAGTAATATTTTGGATTAAGAATTAAGCACAAATTGAGAAGATGTCTAGTGAAATTTGGGAACACGTCCCGTTGATTCCCATCCTGCTGCCCAGCTGACTGGTGTTTTAAACCAGATATTTCTTAACTGATAAATGCTGAAATAGCAAGATTATGTGATAAGAAGCTGGGAAGAAGGCTCTTAAAACTTTCCACCCCTTCTGCCTCCCCCGCTCCCCATCCCCAGGACCCTTTTAGCTCTGCAGCCTGAAAGCCATGCCCATCTCTCTGAGTGGAGCATTAGTTCATTTTTTTATGCTCTTCCCCATTCGGATGAGTTTAATCCTCCCCATCACCTACCAGGGAACTTGCACCAGGTAGCACGAGCCACTAAGAAAATAAACAAATTCCCCACATGCAAGCCACAGGAGGGAAAGCCTTTCGACTTAAATAGGAGGCAAAGAAACGAGGCTGGGGGCCAGTTTCTGATGCTGTCCACCCCAGAGCTGCTTCACCAGGCAGGCAGAGGTCACAGCCTGAGCCTGCCCCTGCGCTGCTCTGGCTGGTGCAAGCAGTGCCAGGTATACCCTGTACACTGACATGCTTCATTAACGGGTAGGTGCATGCATATTTATGTCTACTCATTAGCTGCTGGAGCAAAGCATCCTTAACAAAATGCTGCATACTGTGCCTTTAAACAAGGCCTTCGTTTAATTAAAAACAAAACAAAAACAAAAACAAGCCTTCGTTGCTGCAAAATAAATTTGATAATGACTTGGATTTTTATGTTCCTCATAGCAGGCCTGAAAACAGTGAGGAATTTTTGTATAATTTGCTGCCAAAGCATCGTTTTAAATAACAGCCACAGCATTTTGTTTCTGCTAATGCCAGCGTTAAAATATGAGTGGTTTGGAGATCTTGTGTTGTTTTTTGTTTTGTTTTGTTTTGTTTTTTTTCTCTTTAGTTCCGTATTTGTCTATGAATGGCTATCTATATAAGGCAGGTTAGTGAGCTAGATCCTCAACAGTATTTCATTTTCTTGCTTACAGGGCTAACTTAAAAGCAAGTTTTTTCAATGCTGCAGTGACTGAAGAAGCAGTTCACTCCCATGTAACCATGAAAAGAGGGCCACAGAGCATTTTGCACCATGCATTTATTTTTTTGATTATTTTCCAAATTAGCACCATATCTCACTAAGGAGCCTTGAACCACACAACCGAGATCTTCCTTTGCATGCAATTGTAGATGCATTTCATGAATAGTTTGAAACCCTTGTCAATGCATATATACTATTTTATTTTATTTTTTGGAAAGAAAAAAAAAAAAAAGAACTCTTTGTGTATGTGATCTGAAGCATGTAACCCTAAGATGTTGCATTCTAAAAATGACAAATAAAGGCCTTTCCCAAATATTTTGGTGTTCTGCAGCCTGTTTAATATGTTCTTTCCAATACATCATTTGGATCAAAATAATAATTTAAATAATTTTAATGATAATAATTTTGGGATATGAACATTGCACTCACGTAGGAAGCAACCAGGTCAAGGCAGAGTGTTGCAGATTTTTGCACGCATAGCACTGAACCAAGCTTATTTTAACCTTGCAGGCAATAAAAGCGAAAATGGAGGAACTTAGGCCTTTGATACCAGTGTTGGAAGAGTACAAAGCCGATGCAAAATTGGTATTGCAGTTTAAAGAGGAGGTCCAGAATCTGACGTCAGTTCTAAACGAACTCCAGGAAGAGATTGGCGCCTATGACTACGAAGAGCTTCAGAACAGAGTGTCAAATCTTGAAGAAAGGCTTCGTGCATGCATGCAAAAATTAGGTAGGCTCAGAACAACATGGTGGCACTGGCTAAACACCATCGATGTTAAAACACACGTCACGTCTGCAGACAGAGATGCTAGACCGGACATCTCCCGGTGCCTCGCCTGGCTGCGAGAGGAGCTTGCCCGGCCAGGCTCGATCCTGCAACTGCCTGCGCTATAAGGAGCATCCGTCCTGGGAGTAGTCCCGCTGAGGATTACTTGCACGACTGATGCTGCTCATGGTGCAAGTGCTTCAGGATCAGGCCCGTAAGTAGGCATGTGACTCTTTGCAGCGTTTGCATAAGCGGGCAGTGAAATGTGGTGACACGCGGCCTCGTAAACAGCGCTTATGCACAGCAAACACATGCACCCGTTCTGCTTACGCATCAGTGTCCAACCCGTTTGCTAACTGGACCCGGCACATTAGCAAATGTCTCTGCACCCTGCTTAAGCAGCGAGCGTGCAGGCGGGGACCCAGTTTTCCTTTTTCCTTTTGCATCTTGCCAACCATTGTCGAGAAGAGCATGATGATGTAGCTGGTGCGCGCTCGCGTTTGGTGCGGACTGTGCAGGATGGGACCCCTCCCCGCCTCCTCCCTCCCCCAAAAAGAGCCAGGAGCCCCTTGGGTCATAGCAGTGCTAGCACCAGGGAGATGCCCCTGAGCCCTTTGGATGGTTTTGTCTGCCCAAGCCCCCCCTGAAGCCCGAAGGGTCCCGGCTGTAGCCAAAATCCACGTCCTTCCCCCAGGCAGGGGGGAAGGAGGGTGCTGCCTCCCGCCGCTGCAGGGCTCCCTGCCGCTCGTTGGCTTGATTTAATTTCTCCTTACATTATTGACTTTCTCGTTAAGCAATTTAGGTAATCTAAACACATTAACTGCTCTGCAGTCTATTTTGGTAGCACATATGAAATTACACTCTCAGGTAACTTCAAGGAAGAGCTGATCTCTTCTCAGAACTGTGTACCCTTGGCAAGGTAACGTTTCCTTTCTCTCGTGCCTCCGCTGTTGGAATTGCTTTTGCTTGTTTCTAGACACCTCCACGCCCCTGCAAGCAGCCTGCTCCCTTTACTTCCCCTTAGCAGCTACCTCTCCACCGAAATTTTGGAGGGCCGGGCTGGGTTTGGTTGGGGGAGATGGTGCCCTAGGGTCCACTTGCTGCATCTGTAGCCTCCAGCCCATCTCCTGAGGAGTAGGAGAAGCTGCTGCTGATGGGTTGGGGGAATGGCAGCAGGACCAGGGATTTGAGTCTGGGCTGAGGAGCTGCCTTCCTAGGGATAGGTCTTTAAACAGGTCCCTCCCAGACCTCCCAGCCCCTCTCCAGTGGGCCTTGATGGAGCTGCCCAGCCCAGGCTGGCTCCCCCAGAGACAGTTATGACGATTCTCCTGCAGAACCTGGGCAGACTTTAAGAAATAACTCCCAAACCATTCAGGGCTTCAAAATAACTGAGTTTGCTCTTGCCCCATTAGTCCCTTCTGCTCTGGGCCGTGCCATTGTGGCTCATTGTGTCCCCTGATGCTCAAATCTTCCAGCTGGGACAGCCGGCCAGGTCAGCAGCCCAGCTAAGACTGAGGCAGCTGGGCTGCTGAGATCTTGCAGGCAACCATTTCTAGAAATTTTGGGGATTTGTGTGTGTGTGTGTGTGTATTTCTTTGAGGTTTTATTTAGGCATTCTGGCTTTGCCTTTTCTATTTCCCCCTGCCTGTCTGTTCCCTCTGTGTCTGTGCCATCCGGGGCAGCTTTTGTGCCATGGGGGCTTTGCAGCCCCCCCGGCAGCTCGTGGAGACCTGCTGAGTCTTGCAAGGGTGCACCTGGGAGCGTTTGCTGCTCGCCCGGGAGGGTGATTTATTTGGTCACTTAGCAGCAAACAGCACAGACTGAATTTCCAATGTTGTTTATCACTCCGGAGTGTAAACCAGTGAAAATGGTAGTTAATTGAGTTAAATTCAGATAACAACCTTACAGACACTTTGCTGGCACACGATGAGACCCTGCTTGCTGAGGATTGTTGTTCGCTTCAAATTATCTGCTCAGAGGGATGCGCTGGAGTCTCAAGCAGCCCGTTCTGGCTTAAATTTGTTCCTGCATGGGCCAGCAGCACTGCTCACCTGATGCGTGTTGGCCTCTTAGAGCTCAGGATACAGCTCAGAGCACCAAAAACAGGACTGGGGAGCACAGGACAGGTAGGCAGAGGGGATGTGCTGTGCTCCTGTCCAGTTCGCCTCTTCCCATCGTCCAGGTAGCACTGATGCTCAACAGTGCAGCAGCATTTCCTTTCGGCAAGGTCCTTTTTTTTTGTATTTTGGGTTTCTTAAGCATTATTGATGGATCAATAGTGAAAACACTTCCTGACCCTGGCATGTGTGTGAAGGGAAAAAGAAATCAATAATGGCACGTTCAATCTGTTATTCTGTTTACATTCTTAAAGATCACTGTTTATATTGGGATCTTAACGTTTCCATTAATGCTCCTGAGAGGAGCCTTCAGATGGGAAAGGCTGACATTCCTTGAGTCAAGGGGGAATTTAATTCGTTTGCGCTCCACAGGCTTGCGTTTGCTGGTGGCACGAGCCTTCCCCAGCTCCTGCCAAAAATCCCAGCCCACAATCCTGGTGCAGAGATGGGGAAAGAGCAAGCATGGCCTCCCTTTTTGGAGAAGCAGGGTCCTGCCAGCCTGTCCCACGTGTGTTTGGGATGGGGGGCTCCTGGCTGGGCAGGAACAGCCCGAGCGCAGCGCGAGGCAGCGCTCGTGGCGGTTTGGTGGTTGCGTTGGTGGGGAAATTGCTCCTGAGCTGCTAAACGTCACCGGGGGGCTGGAGCTTGGGAAAAAGATGGAGCGGGGGTGTGAGCATCCTGGGAGGATGGCGGTGCTCGTTGTGACTGGCTGGAAGTTGTCTGCCGCTGCTGGAAAATTCCTGGTGTGGGTAGAGGAAGGGGATGTGCATGGCGGTGGCATCTCCTTGCTGCTCTCTGGGGCTGCAGGAAGGAGTCCTGGAGGGCCGTCCTGGGAGAGGCTGGTCTGTGCTGATGCTCACGGACGGGGATACGCAGACCCCCGTGGGCCCCAAATAGTGCTGGGGAAAGTGGAGTGAAAACAGACCCTCTGTGAGTGTTCCCAGACCCGTCGGGCACAGGCTTCCCCCTCGTCAGGCACTCAGGCACAGGCACCAAACGCGCTTCCCTCCTGCTCCCTGAGCAACCGGAGATGCTTGTAGCATTTCGGCATCAATAAGGTCCCAGAAGGAAAATAAGCAGTGAGCGCAGCCATTGCTTTTCTTGTGTTTAATGAAATATTGGAGACAGTCTGAGAGCCGTACGAGAACACTGCAGGGTGTGGTGGGGGCAGCAGGGCTGTAGGCAGGACCCTCGCCCCGAGCTCAGGACCACAGGGCTGGTAACTCCATGAGAGCTGCATGGACCTGGCTCACCAGGGGCCAGGAAGCACTTGGCTCCAGGATCCTTTTCAAACTTTCTCTCTTGTATAAGTGCCTCTCGTAGATTTACTCCGAGACAGAAAACGCCTCACCCTGCATAAGAGCAACCCTCTTGCACTGCTGAAGAGCTGTTGTGAATGTGCCCCAGCTAAACGTGTATGAGATGTAGCCTCACTACGTTCAAACAACATTAGTTTACCCTTATCAGCTGCTGCTGCTTTTTTCCTTTTTTTTCCCTCTTTTTTTTTCTTTTTTTTTTTTTTTTTTTTTTTTGATCAATGAGCTTTTATACAACCTTTCTCTCCAGGGAAATGGAAGGAAAGCGATAAAGTGACAGCAATGTAGGGCGGTGATAATGGAAGGCAGCACTGAGCAGATCTGTGATTAGAGGGAGGCTGGTCCTCTGCAATGGGAATTTACCAGACATTAAGCATTTATTATTTTAACCCATTGCATCCCTTTGTCAATACCTTGCTCTCCTCCTGAGCTGAGAGGATTTGAGTGCCTCAGCCAGGCAGAAGGACAAATTCCCCTCATCTCAGAGCTGCCATACCTGGATGTGTCCCGTGGCCATAACTGGGAGCCCAGGGGGCTGATGAGACCAGGCTGAGAAGAAGGGCAGCCAGTGGGTAGTGCAGAGCTCCTGGGGCACGTACTTGGTGGCTGAGCAGAAGGATCCTGTCCCGAGCTGGCCCAGCTCCCCGTGCCTTTCAGCGGCACCCCGTGGGCTCCCACCTGCTGGCCCAGCCTCGGACATCCCAACCCAGCACCCGGAACATCCTCTCCAGCCCAGCACCATGACCTTCCCCTTCCTCAGCACCCCAGGGGCATCCAAATTCCAGCCAGAAACACCCGATGGTGAACTTTGGGTGCTGATGTCCCCTTGCACCGCTGACCTCGGCAGGAGATGCTGCCACCAGTCCGGCTCTGTGGGAATGTGTCCAGATTTTAAATGCCTGCTCCTGTAGCAACAGAGCCTTCAGCACCAGCTGCAGCCCCTCCTGCTGCATCCAGCTTGGTCTCTCTGCCTGTCATCGTGTTGTGCACATATGCTGAAATGCTGGCGTTTCGGGAGGCCAGAATGGCAGCTTGGCTGAAACATGGGGGTATCGATGTAAAGAGGACATCAGAGTAGGGCTGCCTGCAATGTTGAGGCCGTAGTGTTGCAGGCATCTACTCATGGGTGTCCCAAAAGGGACACTGGGTTCAGTGCCAGGGGGCAGATGGGTGGAAGGAAAATGAGCTGCCAGGGGCTGCCAGCATAGCAAGGCTCATGGGGGAGAGGTGTTGCTGCCTCACCTGGTATTTATGGCTTAAAAACGCAGCCAGGCGCTTAGCTGGACTTGAATATGTGCTGACCTTAAGCTCAGGGGCATGAAACCAACAGGGTGAAGTACCTCAGTGTGCTTCAAAACCCAGCCCTTCGTTCTGAGCCCCAGGGTGCTGTGTGGGTGCATGTCCCCGTTGGGGTGATGCTGAGGCTGGGCCCTGCTGCACCCTGCGTCCCCTCCTGGGGCCAGCAGGGTGGCCACGGGGGGCTGGTGGTCTCGGGTGTCTCCAGAGCGAGCAGACATGGCAGACAGCAGAGAAGGTGGCTGCTAGGAGCTGGTAAATGCTCTTTGCAATGAAGAGATTTATATTGCCTATAATTTCCCTTTTTTTTTTCTCCCCTGCATAACCTGTAACAAATGCACGTTTCCAGCAGGGATGGAATAGACACGTCTGTCTCTTTATCTTGGCTGCACCCACTCTATTACGGCAGAAACGAGCAGAGCTATTCAGCTAATTTCTCCACCTGGCTGCTCGACCCTGGCTAACTCTTCTCATTTCCCATTCGAGCAACGCGGCTGCTTCAGGAAAGCTTGTTTTCTTGGGGCAGTGTGATAAGGACACTTGTTATTAAGAGGCATGAAACAAACAAAAGCACCCAGCAGTTGTTCTCAGCCTAATTACCTCTAATTAAATAAAAAACAGCTTCCCATCAGCGGGGCACAGCGCCTTGTGCTGGGGCCTGGCAGGCAGAGACCCGCCGTGAGAAGGCGCGGGCCCAGGCCGCGGGTGGTGTTGGAGATGGTGTGCTCACCAGCCTTGCACTCTTTTTCCAGCTTGTGGCAAGCTGACGGGAATCAGTGACCCCATCACAATTAAAACCTCGGGCTCCCGATTCGGATCGTGGATGACGGACCCGCTGGCTCCAGAGGGAGAGAACAAGGTAAGAGCGTGACGGCGACGTCCCCATGGTCCCCCCCCTCCACCAAATCCATGGAAAGCTCCTTAAATCCCAGCACCAAAGCCGTGATAGTGCCCCGTGGTGCCAAATCCTTCTCGTGGGGCTCTGCTGAATTCAGCTGAGTATGGGGAAGGGCAGGAGGATGAGGGGGGAGCAGCCCCACGTTGTGGTCCCTTCCCAGGGCAGGTGAACCTCACTGCAGCCACCATGTGCTTCGTTTCGGACATGTCATCAGATCTGGGGATAGAAAATCAAATATTGGGTTTCTTGTCTGGATTTGGCAGCTCAGAGGGAGCTGGGGCAGAGCAGAGGGGCCCATGGTGCTGGTCCCTGCTGCTTTCCTGCTGCCTGTGTCCCCAGTGCTGTCATCAAACTCCATTTGTCCTCTGTCCTCCACCTGCAATGTTGTGAGGATTTAACTGACTGCAGCCTGAGAGAGATTCCTTTTGCTTTGTTTTGGTCTTTTTTTTTTCCCTTTTTTTTTTCCCCCTTTTTTTTTTTTTTTTCATTCAGACCATTCAATTTTGATCCCAGAGAGGTAGGAGGCCAATAACTGGCTGAAAATCAATCCAGGCTTCCCATGACTGATGGAATGGAAAATATCTCAAGTGTTTGCTGAGGATTTGCAGGCAGCAAAACAAAACAGAAACTACAGACCTTGGCTGCATGGCAATTCCCTCCTGCGTGAAGCAGCCTTCATCAAAAGATAAAGGCGCTGGCAAGGGCTGTGTCGGGGCAGCTATTTTGGGAGCTTGCCCTGCGATCGGCTTTCTGTAGCTAAGAGCACATGAGGGATGCTCTGCAGAACCCACTGCTGGGGGTGGCTCCGTGTGCCTGGAGGTGTGCAGCGAAGAAGCAGCAGTGACTTGGGATGTCGGGCAGCCAACTTGGCTCCCCACTGTAATACCTCTGTATTTTACAATTATTAAATAAAGCGTCACCCCGTGAAATCCCAATTCGGAAGCAGAATGGGAAGGTTTTACCCACATCACACACTGCTTTCCTCGTCAGAAGGGACGGACTTGTCCCCTTCAGGCTGTGTCTGCTGCATCCCTTGGCACTAACACAGTTAGGTGTGATTTATACATCTGTAAAGGGAGAGTTGGGTTGCAGCTGAAGTACATTAATTACGTGCTAAAGATCTTCCCATGTCTTCAGAGAGTCTTATCTCAAAATGGATTATTTTTTTTTTTTTCCCATGTCTTTTTCTGCAGTGTGTTTTTGTTGTGAGAGTACACAAGCAGTTTTCTCTGGACTGTAGCTCAAGCTTCACAAGTGTATGTGTATATAATATATGAATCTACTGCAAATTTTATTACAAACACAATCACCCGAGCAAAATTCATTGGCTACCTGGCGGAGTGGGAAACCGGTGATGGGGAGACACTGGCACTTTGTCATATCCATCTTCCCTCGCCAGGCCCCGGGAGGTGTTTGGTGGTTTTCTTGGTCATTTGTTCGTGTCACGGAATCATTGAACACAACCAGGCACAACTGCAAGTCTCGCAGGAGCGGCGAGACAGCAGGTGGATGCTGAGCGCCGGGATTGATGTGTATTGGCAGGACAGTGCGGAGAAGGCTGCTCAGAGCCAGCCGGCACGACGAGGCGCTGCTACCGATCAATCTCTGCTTCCCCAAAGCACAAAATGTCGTCAGATCCTGCCACCCTGCAGCACCAGCCTGATAACAGGGGCCGCTCTTGTGGCCTTCTCTTTGTCTCACCCCAAAACTGAGCACAATGCATTGGCACGTGGAATTATTTAATGCCAAATAATGAAACGGGAGCAGCTGAGATAACAATCAGTTTTCAGGATTTTTTTTTTTTTTTTTAATTTCTCAAGCTATTTATTTGAATGCAGACTGTTCATTAACCAAAGAATGTTCTCCAGCACCATGTCCAGCAGCAGAAGCTCTCCCAGGCTGCAGGCACTTCTCTGCCGTGGGCTTGGGGACATGCGTGGTTTTCTCCTGGTACTCTGGCAGCCATCCGCAAGCCCACAGCAGAGGTGTGAAGACCAGAGCAGTTTGCTACGTGATTTTTCTCCACCTTTGCAGTGTTCCTGGGGCAGTACTGGGGGAAGTCTGCAGTTTCCCACAAAGTTTTTGCAGACCTCACTTGGCCTTTCAAATACAGCAGCCCAAACGTGTATGCACGCACAGGCGTGTGTAAATGTTTGTCTGCTGCTCTAATGGACCCTGGAGACAACCATACTGCAGCCCTGGTACAATCAGATTTTGCAAGGTGTTTGCAAAGGGAACGTGCACTACAACATTACCCAAATCTGCATCCTTTAAAGGCATTCCCCACTGCTATTTCATTTACCTCTTTACCTTCCTAAACAGTTTTTATAGAAAGCAGCTGTCTCATCTTTAGGCAGCAAAGGCATACAGAATGTCTCTCACTTGGTGGATATTTCTTCTTTCTTCTTTGCCTCTGAATGGTTTAAAATGATGAAAGCTTTTGATTTTCTTTTTTTTCTTTTCTTTAAGAAGTCTAGACACTGTCCCCGGTGAACCGGTGTTTAAGTCATGGTCTAAAATCTCTCCCCCATCTCCTGATAGCAAGATTTTGATGTCTTTGTCTTTTGTATTTCAGCAGCCTCGGTGTAAGCTTTTGATGCAGAAGTGTATGATTTTAAAACCAATATGGACTTTGCCTGCATTTCCCTGACAATGAGCGATTACGTTCATTGCTTCTGCGTGCCAAATTAGCGGAGCTCTGCACAGCAGCTGCTATAATTTACTGAGTGCGATTGTGATGGGGCTTAGAGGCAGCATCAGTGTAATGTGTTGGGTTTAGCCAGAGAAAGATGCTGATTGCCCTCTGGAAGGACAGTGCCAGCCCCCAGGGAGATGCTGGCTTACCTCTGGGAAAGCTTCGCTCTTCACTTGATTTCTTGGCTGATTTGGGGTGGCAGCCTGAGGTTTATTTCTGGGCGCAGGTGTCAGGCTTTGGGCACGTGGTTTTCCAGCGGGTGGCTCGATGGAGGCTGCCTCCTCGCAGATTTAGCACCCAGCTTATTTCCAGGGAGACATGCAAAGGCAAAGCACCTCTCCCTGGTAGAGGGCTCAGCAGATCTCTGCTCTTTCCTAACCCCTCCTGTTTCTGTTGCTCGCCCAGGTCTGGTACATGGACAGCTACCACAACAACCGCTTCGTCCGCGAATACAAATCCATGGCAGATTTCATGAATACCGACAACTTTACCTCTCACCGTCTCCCTCACCCATGGTCAGGCACCGGTCAAGTGGTCTACAACGGCTCTATCTATTTCAATAAATACCAAAGCCACATAATTATCAGGTTTGACTTGAAAACAGAGACCATTCTCAAGACTCGCAGCCTGGATTATGCCGGCTACAACAACATGTACCACTACGCCTGGGGCGGCCACTCGGACATTGACCTCATGGTGGACGAGAACGGGCTGTGGGCCGTCTACGCCACCAACCAGAACGCGGGCAACATCGTCATCAGCAAGCTGGACCCCAACACCCTGCAGAGCCTCCAGACCTGGAACACCAGCTACCCGAAACGCAGCGCCGGGGAGGCCTTCATCATCTGCGGCACGCTCTACGTCACCAACGGCTACTCGGGAGGCACCAAGGTGCACTACGCCTACCAGACCAACGCCTCCACCTACGAGTACATCGACATCCCGTTCCAAAACAAGTACTCGCACATTTCCA
The DNA here is from genome assembly GCA_011075105.1 of Heteronetta atricapilla. Lineage (NCBI taxonomy): Eukaryota > Metazoa > Chordata > Aves > Anseriformes > Anatidae > Heteronetta > Heteronetta atricapilla. The sequence continues at coordinate 8,114,195 of CM021747.1, forward strand.
TGTTGGACTACAACCCCAAGGATCGGGCCCTCTATGCCTGGAACAACGGGCACCAAATACTTTACAATGTCACCCTCTTCCACGTCATCAGGTCTGATGAGTTGTAGTCCACCCTTGTTTAGAAACTGATTTAGCAAAAAAAAAAATATATGAAAAGGAAAAAAGGGAGAAATTAATTAAAAGAAATACTAATATCAAGGAAACACACTTCAAATAAGTAAATAAATAAACAGCTGCCAAAATTAAGACCAACGTCATGGAGGATTATTCAGCATAAACCTGACAGATCAGCATTACCTCTACATTTCTAGAAGTCTGGCCCTGTGTTATAGACTCACGACTAACCATGTACTTGCAGCTGGAACTGCACCTGGAGAACCACTTAAGTTTGGGGTTTTGTTTTGTTTCTGTTCTGATAGCAAATCTATAGTACATACTAAAGCAGTAAGGCAATGACTGTTGGAAGTTTATCCTTGGGAGACTCGCTCTCTTCTGTGTGTGGGTTGCATGGACATTTTCCGACATCGTGGTCAGCTGTGATGGATGTGTGATTTGTATTCCTAAGCAGAAAAGCTGACCCGTGAGGAGCTCTCGCTGTCTGAACAGGACCTATCACAGGTTAGTTTTATTCGCCTTCCATTGCAGCTACTGTCTCTCAACTGTGTTCTTGTCACTTAGATTAACTGTGCTGAGACCTGAAGTAGCTCATGGATCTGTGTCTTAGTAACTATTAAACACGATGGTTTAAGTATGTATTATGAACAAGTTGTTGTACCCATATTGTTTGAACTTATGTATTCAGCAAATATATTGTATAATGTATGTCTGTTATTTACCAGAGGTGGCAAAACTTTGTATGTCCAGTTTATGCAATGAATGTTGTAAATGCAATGATGTAGTTTGGATTAATAAATGATGGTTTTGTTTCTAAAAAGAAAAAAAGATCAGTGTTCACCCTTATACACAGATAATCAATTTCATGTTGATAATTACAAGAATATTCTCTTACTGTTATAATATCTACATAGCATTATGGTGGTTGGAAATCGCTTCTGTGGAAATTCTGTGGCATCAGATTCCCATGGAAAGCTCTGTTTATGGAAGCGTGAAGGTAATTAATTTTTTTTAAGAGGAAAACTTTGTACTATCCACAGCTATCTAAGGAACAATAAAAATATTAGGAGACTTCCCTGCTTTGGTCATTGCGTGTTCTGTGTACGAGTGGCCAGGTGTATGGGGGGAAGGATACAGGAACTATTGTGGGGTTTGGGGTGATGGCTGAGCAACCATCCTGACTTCGCTTATGTCTGGAATCGAGTATTACAGGATGCCCATCTGTGGCTGGGGAGCCAAAGCTGGAGGCTTTGGCTTTCTGCTCTGCAGGACTCTCCTCATGTTGCCTGGTGCAATTGGCTTGTTTCCCTTCTCAGGCTCTTAGAGCGTTTCTCATCATGGTCTTGCTAGTCTTAAACCAGTAAAAGTCTTCCATCTCATGCAGCTAACACCACCATGCTTATTATAACACGCAAGAGTTGCTGCTGGGGCCTGAGCACTCATTCGTCTTGTTTTTGCCAAGGCGGAGACCTCGCAGCATTGCACAAAGCTGCAGTACAGCAGCACGCACCTCGAGATGATCCAAGGCACTTTTCCAGGTGAACATCCCTAAAGCTTTTAATGTTTGGAGCTGAGGATGCCAGATGCTAACACACTCATCTCAACCACCTTTAATAAATCCCACACGTCTCTGCTATCCCCTCACATCTTTCTGCCCTGTGCCCTCCCCATGGCACGGCTCCTTTTACCAGGAACCCAGCACCAAGCTGGGTCACTGCTGCCACTGCCCTGGGTCCCTCCAGGTGCCTGCAGGCAGAACAACGCTTAGCATGCTCCCACACTGCATGGGGAAAGGAAAAGCCTCATCCTGCCTTTGCCAAGGAGCCCCTGTGCTACAGCTCACGTGCAGCTGGTGTGCCTGGGAGCCCTGCAAAGGTGCCATTAGACCACTGCCTCTTTTTCTGAGCAGCCTATTTTCAGCTAAGTGATATGTGAACAGCTGCACTCACTGCTAAGGTCCAGCCTTCAAACTCAGCAGACTTAGGGCCTTTGGAAGGAGAGAGGCTCGCCGATGTCAGGAAATGGAATATAAGCAATAGGTGATTGCTGCTAATTGCACGTATGGATTTCAACCTCTCGGCCTTCGCAGAAGGTCCCTGCTGGGCTCTTCAGCAGGAGGAGAGGGAAGAAAAAAAAAAAAAAAAGACATTAAGTGGTTCCCAGAGCTGGGTTAAACCACGAGCAATGAATGATCCTCCATGTGGAGATGTCAGAGCCATGTTACATAGGTTTGAGATACTGCCCTGTGTCAGCACTGCTCTTCTTACTGAGATGTTGGCTGTATCCAGAATGGGAACATCTCTGAGGACTCATTTCTCTACTACAAATTATATTTCTAGTGCACTGGACCACCACGTTTGCGAAGATCTTCAGTACGTAGCAGTGGTTTTCCCTCCAAGAAGGTAGAAAAGGGAGATAGGCCCACAGTGTACTTGGCAGCAATATTGATTTTCAGTGTACAAGAGAAATCTGTTAAGCCAAAATCCTTTAAGACACCTACACTCATTTCTACTTAGCAAATGCATTTCTTCAGTGCAAATTAATTTAAAGGGAGCACAGCGTGATTATGATTTTTGGAGCTGGATGCAGCAGCTGCCGGACTCGGTGGGGCAGATGCTGATACCTACAAGAAGGACTGAGCTTTTGCAGCAAGCTGACCGTGCTCACAGTTCAGCTTCTGTGTGCGTTGGGGTGTTCCTCTTGCAGAGTCTATTTGAAGTGTTGAATCACAGCCACCGTCAGCTGTAGGACACAAAGGGCTGCTTTTTGGTGTAGCCTATTGTCCCAGACCGTGCTTCCTGCCCTCTTGCAAGCCACGGAGCTGAGCGCGTCACGCTGAGCACCAGATGGGTCTTCTCGAGGACTTCTGTCGGTGCTCACAGAGGTTGTCTGAGCCAATCTGTGCGGTTCCAGGGAGCTGCACGTGGCTGTTTCAGGTACACTGACGTACATAGCAGGGCACCACCCAAACCTGCTAGCACCAAAGCACTGGCGTGCCTCTTTGTGCCCCAAATTACCCAAAGTCAGTTTTGTCATTAAGCAAGAGTTGAGGACAAAAGAACAAATTTGCTTGAAAACATTGATCTGCAAAAAATAAATTGAATTACAGAAAGGCAAAATAATGCTGTTTGCTTTAGGCCATAGCTACATTTAGACTCTAATTTTCCTAGTGCAATTCATTTAATACAAGACTCAACAGCACAAAATGTCCTTGAACACAACAAAGGCAGAGCAGCTCTTCTGTAACATGTACCCAAAGTTAATGAGATGAGAAAAGTGCTTTAAGGGGTGTACCTTTGTCCTATTTGCCTCTAGTGCAATATTCTATAAATGGATGCCATATGGTCATATAGTTAATGGTATGTATTACTTCTCAAGTGGATGAGCCATTCAAAGACAAGTACGTCCCAGAGGATTGCTTTCTATAGCCTATGACTTAATTATTTGGTGCACGAGGCTTGCTGGTCCAAATTTAGTCATGGGAGTCAGCGAGTTACTTCAGAACAACATCTGACCGTACATTTGTATGTCTGTTTATGTGTTGTTAATATTTTACAAGGGATTAATTTAAAAGCAGATTACAAGGTATTTGTGGGTATTTCAGTTGGACGGCGAGGAGCCTTGTGCTCAGAGGGCTCCGTAGCGCCCAGGGTCTGCACTACGAGTCCTGGCAAGGCATCTGAGCAAACAACAGCAGCTTTAATTTTGCCTGTCATGTTTCCGCTATCCTTTGTCCTTTGAGTGGGGTGAACACTGCTCTCCGGCTGGGGATGAATGGAGTGTATCTGCTCATGGACTCACGAGGCTGGCTTCCATTCCTGCAGTTCCCCCAGCCTGTCTGTCTCTCACCCTGAGACAAGCCCTGCTCCCTGCAGCCACAGTGCTTGTCCTGGAGGACACTGGCACAGTTTTGGGGCATGGCGTGGCTTCTGCGCAGCTACAGCCTCCTGGAAACTGGCTTGGTGCTGGCCAGTGTGGGCACCAGCAACGGGCTCAGCACCTCCTGGGGAGATTCACCCCATGAGTCCTGCAGTGCTCCCGGCCACATCTGGTACAGGCATAGCTGGCTTTATGTGCACAGAGGAGCTCCTGTTCTGACACACAGGATCCCTACATCCTTTCCCACCAGCAGCAAAGCCCATCGGGAGCAGCCGTGGGCTATGAAATACAGCTCGGTGCTGCGATAGTGCACGGCCAGGCCGCCCCACTCCATTATGTGCCGCTCACTCCACACCTGGCCTCCAACCCAGGCAGGAGCACTGGCAGCTGCTTAGCATCGTCGCAACACCGAGAGCTCAAAATTTTCCTTTCTTTCTTTGCTGTTACTTCTCTGACCTTCATTAGTTCTGCAAGCACCGAATGCAGAGCCCATATGGAGACAGTTATCATAAAAAAAATGAGTCCTGGCCCCTTAATTAGCTCCTCATTATCTGGGAGTTCCATATTGAAGCATTAAGATGTTGCAAGCAATTTGGTGAGTTTCCAATTAAAACTTTTTGGAATTGTTGAGCCTTTTAATACTTTGTGTTTACAAATTACCTTGGACCTAGACAAATACTCACATTTCCTTCATGGGGGATATATAGCTGAGGAGCTGATAGCTATTAATATTAAATCCTTGGGTTTAATAAAGTCATAAGCTACTCCAATGACACTTTTTATACCTAACACAGTAGAGATAACTCTCTTTGAATGAGTGCAGAAGAGCAAGAATCATTAAGAGGGCAATTATGGGCTGATGTCCTAATAAGTCCACTTTTACAGCACCGTAACTATAAAAACAAATGTGCGCATCCCTCCTTATATCAATTTACCCTGGATAAGTTCCTGCCAGATGAGGGGAGGTGCTGAGCCCCTCTGTTTGTGCAGGGGCTGGCAGGAGTTAGCGAGGCTCAGCTCCTCCGGCAGCACGTTGCAGGATCGGGCCCATCATGAATAAATAAAAGCCAGATGGGCATGGATTATATTCGCTGTATTGCGCAAGCTGTTCACCGGAGGAGTGCAGCTCCGAGACGTGAGCGCAGAGGAAAAATGGGTCTCTCCTACAAGGCTCCGAGCTGCACAGACTTTGCCTGGGTTCCTCGGGTGCGTCTGCTGCCGGTGGCCCAAAAAAGAGGGAGGTGGGCGGCGCAGGGCCGAGCTGTTCCCAGCGTCTGCGGAGCTGGTGCAGAGCAGGAGGAGGCAGCGCCGGAGCCACGGTGGCTCCCCTGTCCTGGGGTGAAGGCGGAGGGATTAAGTGATTTGCTTAAAACCTCTTAAAAATGGGTCCCAAGCCATTTAGAAGAGACGGCTGTCTCCACATCTCACTCGGAGAGCGTACAGGAGGAAGATAGTCTGTCTGCAGCAGGCTTTAACCAAAACCTCAACTGCGCCGAGCTTTAACTGACCACAAACAACTCCTTCCTCCTGCAAAGCAGTCCCCCAGGCCCGGCAGGCTGAACAAGTTCAGGGCCATTAAGAATCTTGTCTAACCATCCCTAGAAGGCTCTCATCACTGAGGGGAGATAGCGAGGGAAGCTGCTTTGGCAGGGGCAGAGCTGCAAGGAGAGCTCAGCACCGTGCACGATGAGCATCGCTTCTCCGTGCGCCGGGCTTTTGTTCTCAGCCTGCGCCGAGGACTTCTGATAATGTGGTGCTTATGTTCTTTGGGATGTTGTAAAGCCATGAGCTGATCTGTATTGAACATGTCATTTGTATTCCCACGCTGTTTTTGAAGCAAAGCTGTCAAATAAAACCAAAAAAAGAACGAGAGGAGGAATGCAAAGGAGGGCTTACATAAGGCGCTCGCTGCGCAGCCATCCACGGCCACTCCGGGCAGCGGCAGCTTCGTGACTTTGCTGTGCCCCAGGGGGAGGAATAAGGCAGCCTGAACAGCAGCTGCACCCCAGCACCCCATCCCGGAGCACTGGCCAGCACCCAGGCAGGGGCTCAGGACCCTTTCTCCATTTATCCACAGGCTGCTTCCACCCTGCTGGCCCCCAGTGTCCTCGGAGCTTTGGGGTGGCTTCGCAGTGAACCAGCTCCCTCTCGACAGGGCAGGGCTGAGCTCTGCTTCTCGCCTTCTTTCTGGCTTTTTGATCTGGCTTTTAAAGACCTCATCAATTCCAGGATTATTTTTTTTTTATGCCTTTCTATGCATACTTTCCCATTTCTGAGGATCATACTTTCTGCAGATCCAGCTACAAAGAAAAAAAAAAAGTGTCCACAGGCCAAGCAGCACCTGCAGCAGCAGCGAGGGTCCTCCCTCAGACACACATCGAGTCCCAGCAAGGCAGGCAAGGGACCTTGGGGAAAGGAAACATAAATCTGCCATCTGTGGCAATTTAGCATTTACCAGTCATATTGCACTAGGGCACTGTCACTTTGAATGAGTGTTACAGCGTTCCCTTTCTGCGGCCCGAGCAGTCTCCTTTTCCCATCAAATTGGCCATGGCATGCCATAATAAAATAGACATACTGTGGCTGCAAAGGGTCACTCGGAGGGGCTGACATTAGCTCAGGGAGGTCCCCTTGTGCAGGAGGCATTCAATTAAAGTTTTATTGCAATTCTGCAGCGTGAAGCCGCAAGGGTGAGTCTCAAGAGCTGTGCTGGGATTTTAAATTAGCAGCCGAGCACTAATTGCCACTGATGCTGGCCATGAGCACAGGGCAGTCAGCCGTGCTCAGCTGCGGGAGCAAGGTTCAGGGAAGCAAGACGGTGGCACCAGGCTCCTGGTGGTGCTTCTCATGACCAGCAGGATGAGCAGGCAGAAGCACGGGGTGACCTGGGTGCAGGGATGGGTGCAGGCAGGGACGGGGCTTTCTGCAGCGCCCTGGTGAGGGAACATGCACGGATCTGGTGGCCCCAGGAGCCAGGGTTTAGTCTGTGCTTTGGGAGCGAAGTGGGAAGTGAAATTTGGGTGAGTCCCGTAATCCAGGAGGGGTTTGCAGGAAGGAAAGGTGTGAGGTTAGGCTCAGCCTCTTTGAGCACAAATATTTGTGCTCTCAAACAAGATTTCCTCTTGCAAACACTGCTCAAGAGCTGGCAGCCTTCAGCTGCTGACCAACAGGCTGCATTGAAGAGCTCGGGCAAGAGCTGAGAAATGTCTCAGAACTTCCACATTTCTCCTTTCTTGTCATTTCCCCCGACAGAGCAGGCAGAATCAGCACAAATCCACAATGCCTTTCCTGAACCCACACGCAGGTTTTTTGTTGCAGCGAAGAGAAATCCAAGCTCAAGTTCAAAACCCCACTCGTGTCTGCAAGGGAAAGTAGCCCTGGGAAAGGCAAGGTGCTGAGCAGGTCCCACATTCCTGCAGAGCATCCTGAAGTGCCCAACGGCTTCAGACACAAGGGCTGCTCAAGTACAGGTGCCTGTAGCACATCCTTCACTGCTGGGAAGACAGAGGGGAGGGAAAGCTGCTGCAAACGAGCAGGGCCCTGTGCCCAGATTTTAGCCATAACACTTTCTTTCAAAAACTCAATAAACCGGTGTTTTGCACAGGAAAAACTGTCAGACTTTTAATTACCCAACATCGTTACTGCATTATGGTAATGAGCAAGTAGAGGCTGCAACGTGCCTGCCAGATGCTCACACCCCATGCAACGCTCCTCCTCGCCACCCCAGCAAGCAGCAGGCGAGCGCTGCCCATGCCCGGCTGGGAGCCAGGGCGAGCATCCCCAGCACGAGCAAATCGGGGATAAAGAACTGTAAAACGTTCCAGCCTCGGGCATAAAAATAGCCTCTGAAGTTAAAGCAGATGGGATAAAAGCTGCGTAAGGGCAGTCAGCCCTCGTGCACCAGGGTGCATGATGGTTGTCAGCTCAGGGTCAGGCAGAGATTTGTCCTAGGGGTGATGCTACCTAATGGGCTGTGTTAGGAGCTGCGCTGCCTTCTGCTGAAAGCACACAGCGGTCGCTGCTTCTGGAAACAGGCTACCAGACCTGATAGTTCTCAGTGTTGTTCTAAGATGTTTTGCATTTTAAACATTAGATGCGGTGTTAATATTATAATTCCCATCTGTTAAACCAGTACTGGGAGGAGGCTGCTACGCCAAACACTCACACCCTGCCCTGATCCTCTTGGGATCCCTCGGGTGCTGCTGAAGCTGCAGCTGTGCCATGGGAGTGCCTCCAGTGCTGCTGTATGGCCAGCCAGGAACAGGAGCTGCACAGGGGAGAAAAAGTATAAAACTGGGGAACTTGGATCACTCTACCCCATAGCAACAAGCCTGTTCAACAGGAGGAGCGTGTTCGCAGCAGATCCCTAAAAAAGGAGCTGTTAAAATAAACATTGGCATATCTCACACCTCCCTCTTCCCTGAAGGATGCTCTCTGGAAGCACATGTGGACAAAGTAGGGAAGGGAAGAGAAGGAAAATCGTGATGGAAGGGAAGATTAGAGGTACTCTAATTAAGTGCTGAAATTAATCCTCTGTTGTCTTTCACTATGTAATATGTTTAATCATTACAGCTTCTATGTTGTTCACTGATGAATCCAGCAGTCTCTTTTAGAGCATCTGGTCATATTATTCCCTTGCTTAACGATAGCATAAAAAAATTAAAATTAAAAAAAAAAAAAAAAAAAAAAAGAATACAACCAAGTGTTTTGTGTGAAGCGTTTGCCCTAGATATGGAAAGCCATCCTGCAGGCAGGTGATGCAGAGGCCCTGCAGCCAGGGCCTGCAGCGCTGCTCGCCCCATGCCTGCAGCCCTTGTGGCACCCGGAGCATCCCCAGCCCAAGAAGGAACTCCACCATTGGGACCAAAAAACCCTGCCTGTACATCAGTGTGCTGTTAGCATGCTTATAAAGGTGAGAGTTCATCGCTGGAGGATATAAAAGGCCTCTCTGAGAGCACTCTGCTAGCTCCCAGGTAGATGGCTGGGTTCGGGGTTTTCCCCCTTTCCATGTGTGGCCTCCCTGTGCAGAGGGAGAAAAAAAAATCAATTTTCTCTTCTTGATTCAGATTCCTGGAGGTTTTGTGAGTCCATGCTGTGCTCTCAGAACCTCCAGAGGTGGAGGTGTCTGTGCTGGGGCAGGCGATGTCCCTTTGTCCCAGGGCTGTGCAGGGGGCTGAACCAGCCCACTGCCCCTGCAAGAGCCATGGGCAGCAATAACCCAGCGCCTCCAGCAGATTTGAGCTTCAGCTTCCCAGAAAGCCAGGACAATGCTAGTTTGGAGTCAGAATCACACTTGCATTAGCTTCCCTTGCTCCTTCCCCTCTTTTTTTTTTTTTTTCCCCTTCATCAGAGCAGCCCAAAACACCAACATGTCACCGTCACTGCAGAGTAACTGAAAATGTGACATGATTAGAGATCAGGACAATAATGAGACAGTTTATCTTCCTTACACATACAGCACTGGATGAGCTACTGGGAAATAAAAAAAAAAATAAAAAAAAAATAATAAAAAAAAAACTTCAATAAATCATATTGCCTCTGCCGTGGAAGTAATAACAGCAGCAGCCCCGGTGTGGTGCGAGGGATGCTCTGACCCCAGCTCCCGCAGCCGGTCCGTGCTCCGTCCCCCTGCCTGCAGGCAGCTGGATGCAGATGCAGGGGATGCACAGAGCCCTTTCCCTTGCCAAATCCCAATTTCTCCCTGAAAATGTGAATGTGAGGACTCTTTGCACAAGCCCAACCACATTTGGTGGAGAGCTGCCTGCAGCGAGCTCGGCTGCACGAGGAGCAAACCGCACCCCCCTGCAGCACCGTGCAGCGCAGGACCCACAGCCGGGCAGGCACGCTGGTGCTTTGTCTCCTCCGTCCCTGGGAGGCCACCACAGCCCAGCAGACGTGGGTGGCACGGCCCTTGCAGCCCCATAAGGGACCTGCCTCCGCAGGCCGATGCTGCAGGTGGGACACCCCGTCCTCTCTTGCATAATCACCGGGCGGAAGACAAGCGGCTCCTAACGACTTCCCACTCACATGTCCAACCCTCTGCGAATGGCTTCTTGCCCTGGTTGAACAGAATATTGTGAGGCTGCCATAAATAGGTAGCAATCAAATAATGCTGCAGCCCACTCCCATCTGCTAGCTACAAATCCTGCCCAAATGGAAGCGAAAGAGAGCTGGGAGGAATGGCTGCAGCCTGCGCCGTACCCTAGGCGCTGGCACCTGCTTTGTGCTTCGTGCCCCCGGCATGCTGTCGGAGCAGGAACCTGTGGCCAGCCCCTCTCCGGAGCCAGGAGGAGTTGCTGGTAGCTGATAAATGTGCTGGAGTTCAGGCATCTGGCCGACAGAGTCACGCGCTTGCTTTATAATGTGATATTGGCAGGGCTATAGGAAAGCACTGAAGAAAAACAAAAACAGACAGTGGGGAAAAAAATGTGTAAAACTTAATTCAGGCTTGCATCACTTTGAACATGACCATGTGGGCACAGCTTATAAAAAAAAAAAAAAAACAGCAAGAGAACAGTCCTTCTGCTGGAAGAAGATCAGTTCAGAACACAGCACGGAGAAGCCAGGGCCCCTTTCAAGCACCAGCACACGCTCTGGGTGCTCTGCTTTGCCCTGGAACAACCTCAGGGACCTGCCTGGAGGAGATGGGTGCCCACACATGGCCCTGAAGTGATGGGGGCTGCTCAGCACCTCTGTGGTGTGAGCAGGGTGTCCGTAGCCCTGCCCCTGTGGGTGCACAGCTGGGGGTGATGGATGGGGAGGGGGTGCTGGATAAATCGCTCTGGTGCTGCAAAAAGGACGTGGTGCTGATGCCAGAAGGGATTTGGAAGTGGGGGCCATGTGTTCAAGTAGCGCTGGGCAGGAGCAGGAATATAATCAGCAGAAGCAGAAGGAAAAAAAATAGATTAATCACAAGGAGGCTTTTCATCTGCTTTCTCTGGCTCTTCTGCCTGACAAGTTTTAGCACCGTAAGCTCCAGCTGATCTGCAGCAAATCCCTGGGATGCGAGGGGCAGGAGAGGGAGGACAGGCTCCGCTCACACCCCCCCACACCCCAGCGAGCCCACCGCCCCTGGGCCTTGGACTTCTTCAGCTCAAGATGCAACCGAGAGCGTGACGGTGCCTTTGCTCATATCTGCTGGCAGCAGCACTGCTGCGACTGGGGCAGACGATGCGGTGCTGGACAGATTTGGGACAGGGTCCTGCGTGGGGTGAGAGCAGCCTCCCCTCTGAGCAGCCTCACCCCCAAAACCTCCCCTCCGAGCCTCCGTCCAAGCCGGGGCTGCTCTGAGTGGAGACCTTGCAGGGCGCGGGAGTGCTGATTCATCTTGCCGCCGCCTGAGACAGAAGAACATCTAATTAAGTCCGCGGCACATAAATAAATGTACGAGGTATAACCTCAGGAGCAAAGAACAGCCCTGGAAACGCTCAGAACTGCACAATGTGCTTTTCTGCCTCCCCGGCAGGGCCTGAGCTCGCCTCTGGGACTACCCCTTTGTTTAGAAAATATCAAAGAGTGGAATATTTTTTCTGTTGCTGTATTAGTCTTTACATTAAAATTCGGCAATTTTCTCTTTCCCTGCAGTTTGGCTGTGCCTTGGATGTACCTTTTGACAGTGTTTCAGCTCTGACCTGGAGCCAGGCCCAGCTTCCAGCAGATCGGGGGGTGCGTGGGGTCTGCAGCCCTCTCCCAAGGAGCAAAAACCCACAGCAAGCCCACCACGAGCAGCAAACAAGTAATTGCCAGTGCTGCTCTAATTGCCAGCACCCCCAGCATTAATGGCAAAGCCGATGCGCTTGCTGCTGCAGGCCAGCACCAGGCTCCGCGTTTTAATTAAGCTTCATTAAGTGGACTTCGCATTTGGCTTAGAATCGGTCCGGTCCCAGCTCAGCCCTGCAAGGGGGAGTGAGCTCACAGGAGCCCAGGCTTGGGGCTGGGAATTATTTGGCTGCTTTGTCAAGGTCTGTGATGCCCCAGCTTTGTGCCGAGGCTGCCAAGTCCCTGCCCTGTCCCCAGGCACCTTTCTGGGCCTTGCAAAACCGCTGGCAGCCACTTGACACTGTTTTCCCTGACCGAGCAGACGTCTGAGGCCGGGCAGAGCCTCCCGCATCGCCTCTTCCCGGTGGGAGGCTCTCCTTCCCACACCTCCATCCATCACTTCTTCATGGCCCCCTTCCTCTTCCAGCTCTCACTGCTGACATCCAAAAGGAGACCTCTGTTGTGCTTGCATAAAAGCTGCGGTGCTCCGGAGCAGCCAACAGGTTTATTTTTATGGCCTAACAAGGTTTGTAAATGACCACCTTGGCAAGGAGCTGGGGGCACTTGTGAGAAATTAAATCCCTCAGTAGGGCTTTTATGGGGCCACCTCTGCCCTGAGCCTACATTAAAGTGATGGGAAGAGTCCTGGCCTGCCAGGACCGGGGTTGTCTTGTCCTGAGGTCCCACAGGAGCTTCATGGCCCCATAGGAGCAGGACCAGGGGGCTCCCAGGAGCCTGGCACTGCCCCATGTTCCTCCTCCTGATGGTCTCAGCAAGCGGGCCTGTAACACCCCGTGATAATTCAGGACAGACTCACCTGCCAAAACCCATCTTGGCATATTTTTGAGCCAACAAAACACTAATCACCACCAGTGGTACGGCTGATTAAAGAAAATCGTGAAGTTCTTGCATTGAACATGAGTAATAATAACGTATCCCTCCGACTCTTCCAAACAGGGGTCTGGGAGATTACCTCTAATCCTGCAATATATGCACATATCCCACTGCTTTCCACTGCCTGGCAATTTTCAGCCATGCTGTAGCTCCAGCCCACATCGCAGCCCATGCTGGCTGCACAGGAGCTTTCAGTGTCCCAGTCTCAGAGGCATCTGCCTAATTGCACCGGCAATAATTTTTTTTTTTCAACGTGCTATCCTGCATTGCCTATGTCTGATAAGGTCAAAACCACCTTGAGGACAGCTGCTCGGCTCTCTGTTTTGGCTTCCCCTCCCCTGGATCCAGGGAGGACACAGCTGCTGTGACCTTTTACGTAAAGCCAGCTAACTGTGATCAGGAAATCCACGTGTATTTCCCAGAGTGGTTTGAAGGAAGGAGCAGGGACGTGTTTTATCTGTAGCACTCTCTTCCAAAGAGTCGCTCGCAGGGTAGCAGGGCTGTTCACTTTTTTTTTCATGAAAAATGAAGGTAAGAAAAATGAAGGTAAGTGAAGCACAGCGTGTCCATCTCCAGGAAGAACTTCTCTGAGATTTCCCCTGGAATTTTGCAGACAGAAATTGAAGGAAAGAAAGAGCAACCAACCTGGTCTGTGGTGTTCAGCTAGGAAGGTTTTTCTTCTACGACTGACGGTGTTGAAGAGATGAAAAACGAAGGCAGATTTTCCAAGGGCTCCTTGCAACCTCGGAGCCAGTCGCAGCGACGTGGTGGAGATTCCCATGGCCTCATCCGTGCTATGGCCATGAGGCCAGGAGCTCCAAAATGCTACTGGGCCCCCCCTGTGGGATCCCACCCAGCACCGAGCCTGGTGCAAACCATGGCCACCTCCACAATATGATGGGCTCGGTCACAGGTCTGGGAGGGAGGACCCAGCTTTGGGAACCAGTGGCTGCAAAAAGCTACACTGACCCACTTTCCTCTGGATGATGGATGCAGGGACTGGTAAGAGCTCCATAGCAACTGGATGCGCACAGTTTAATTATTAAATCCCCATGGTGCTCCCCTGCAAAGATAAATGGAGCCAGGATATTTTCACCACTTGCAGCCATAAGAAAACCTCTATAATTAGAAGGTCCCGCTCCACTTTGCTGCATGCCAGGCGGCAGCAAAGCTTGAGGACGATGCTTTGGGGAAATGGCTCTGGGCCACGCGTGTCCTTCCAGGAAGGTTTTATAGCCAGAGGGGTCCAGTGGCCATACAGTGGCCCTTTGGGTTGTCCCTTTCTCCCATACCAAGCACGTGGTAGATTCCCTTGATCAGTGGTGGCATTTTACACCCTGGTGACCCTGGTGCAATAATAATACCAGGTATAATGGAGTACCCAGTAACCCCATCCCAGATGTCAACCCCAGATGGGGAGGCAGGTCCGGAGGTGGTGTTGGATTGCTGTGCATCAGCCTCAAAAGATTTGAGAAAGAGCAGGCGGCACCTGAAGACCTGTATTATTGAGGTTATTTTTTATTGTTCTGGCTCTTCCCTATTCATCTTTTGTTTCAGCTCCTTCAGCTCAGGTCAGCTCTTATTATATTCCAGCTGTCCTTCCCATCCCCTGGCACTAAGTATTCAGACGCAGACGGCAAGAACTTTTAGATGGCATGATAAATAAAATAGATGCTATTATTAAAGCACTGTCCTGTTTTCTGCTGCCATGGTATCTCTTGTCTTGTCTGGCTTATTGCTGATGTCTTCTGTCAGCCCAGCTTGCCTTTCTCGGGTGTTTGATTTATAGTCCAGGGAGACAGAGCAAAAACATGGGAAAATTGCAAATGAGGGTGCCGGGAGGAGCACGGGCAAGGAGACAAAAAGCAACTGATGAGGATGTGCAGATGGGTGCTTCTGCTGCTTCCCTGCGGCCAGGGACAGTGTTCAGGAAGGTGGTGGAGGTGGGGAAGGCACAATGTGCATGGAAAACCAAGTGGTTTTTCTCCGGGGGGTCTGGCTTACAGCCTCTGAGCCAAGAGAATAAACCCTGGAGCAGGGCAATCCCTGCTCCTGCATGGGGAGAGAGGAGCTCCAGCATGGGGTGGCATCTGTTCCTAAAGGTGCAGGCAACAGCCACCAGCCCCTAGATCCAGCAAAAGCACGGCACCCAGCAGCCAGACCCTCAGCTGGCGCAAATGAGCCCTGTCCCTTCTGCTTCAAGGAGCTTGTCCTCTTTCCTGGCCGTGTCTGCAGCCCAACATGGGGACGTGTGGGCAGGATACGCAGCCCCGCAGCTGAGAAACCACAGGGTGCTGCCTGCGCCGTGAAGCTGTCCTTGCTGGTAGAGGCTGCAGCTCTGCAGGATGCTATTTTCATTACCGTGTCTGAGGCTCGTGATAATTGAAAGCTGTTCCACCCGGGGCCCGCAGCCTCTCCCCAAACTGCAGGCACCTCTCACTCATCGCTCCTCCTCCCAGCCTGAAACCTGGGAGGGACGTGCAAGCGCCAAGCGAATCGCCCCTGATTTTTGGTGCCTTTCACTGCAAACCCCACGTGAGCGGGGCTGGGATGGGGTCTTACGTCCCTGGAGCATGGGACCCTGCCTGCCACCACAGCAGAGCAAGCTGTGGCATGGGAGCAGCCGTGTGCAGGGGAAGGGAGAGCCTGCCCAATGGGCTCCTGTAATCCTCCCCAAAATTCAGGGAGAAGATGAGAGATGCGGATTTGGGTTAGTTTGAAATGAAAATTAAACCACCGAGTTGTTTCATCCCCTCACGCTGAGCAGCACAGGAATTCCAGAGGAGGCTTTGAGGCAGATGCTGTGCCTTTAATCTGGTGTTTTGGCCAGTTACAGACGCGCGCTCGTCCCGCTTGGATTACACTTCTGCATCAAGGATTACAGTTCAAATCCAGCCGTGCCTTTAATGCCTAGAACTGGGCAAAGAAGCTGACATTAATATATTTCAGGAGCGCAAAAACACAGAGGGAGGGTTAGTCATTACACAGTGTGATGTGGGATTATAACGCGAGCTGGAGAAATCAGACGTCCTGGTGCATTTCCAGCTGTGTAATGTTCTTGGGCCATGTCACCCACTCATTGATAGGGTTTGGGATTATAGATAATTATTTCAGGGAAAATGAGAGGAGCGGAGCTGTGGAGGGATGCTACTGCAGTGCACTGAGCTTGCCCAGGGGCTCAGCACAGCTCCTTGCCACACAACGAACCTCAGCTGGTGGCTTCGTGATCTACCTGGTGGTGAGCCACCAGCACAGGGATCCCTGCGGATAAACCAGCAAACACCAGCACCCACGGGTCTTCAAGAGGAACTGGGTTTGGGTTCTGGGGGCTGTGTTTTAATCAATTTAATGTCTAGCTGAAGAGACAAAGGTGCTGTCTATAAAGACACATGCATAAATGTGTATACAAATCACAGCTAAAGATTAGATTATTCAGGATGCCCTAGAGCATCCCTATGAACATAAATTGCCACGGTTGCATAAACAACATTTCCTCTTGGCAGTGCTCAAGATGTGGGTAGATGGTAGCAGGAGATTAAATTATGGGGGCTTCATGAATTACCATTCATCAGCAGACGCTATGCAGAATCTCAAGCTGTAAAGGACAAAATAAACAAAAGGAAACAATTCTTTTCTATGTCCAGACATCTCAGGGAAGTCTGTGTAAGTAATTAATCAAGTAATTCCCCATCTTCTGCATCAAACCTTCTGCTTGATGCTGCACAAATCTGACAAAGCACAAAATTGCTCCCCTTGGCTAAAGAGGTGTAAGTTTATAAAATCGGTGTTGTCTTGAGCAGTAAATGCCAGTTGGGAAGTGTAAACACGCAGCCAAGGAACCACCACGGTGAGCAGGGCAGGACCCCCGGTGCCAAAGCCTGATTGCCATGGGTGCAAGGGGCATTTTGGTGGCTGTGGGCTTTCCAGATGGGTTTCTGTGAGGGGTTAAATCTCTGCTGGCAAGGCATCCCCTCCACCCTCACCCCATGAGGAGAGGGTGCTAATTGAATAGGCTGAGAGGGTACCAGATCATCAAAAGAAACAGGTGAGAATGAAATTGGTGAGAAAGGAGGCTAATTAGCTCCCACTTGCCACAAGCATTGAAATACCCCCCAGATGCAGAGCCTAGCTCCTAGGGGTGGGAGTTTGCCTCTGGCCAGGGAGCTGGAGCTGTGCCTGGGCCCAGGCTGTGGGAGGTGGTTGCTGTTTGATGACCTCCAGCCCAAGGAGGAGCCCTCGGTGAGTACCTGGCATCTCTGGTGTCTGTGTGACCTTGGCTGTGTTGTTTTGCTTTTCTCACCCGGTTTCTAAAATTGGGCAGAGATTTGGGAGCCCTTCTCTGGAGGATACAGCTCACTGATGTTGGTTTTACTGGTGCCTGCCTCCTGAGTCTGGGGGTGCTGCGGCAGGGAATTAACTGGGCCTCTCTGGAGCCACCTCTGATGTCCATCCTCCAGCCTTTGACTGCTGGTGGTGATGTGACCTGAAGGGATAGGTGAGGGCTGCCTCTGCAGCAGCAATGTGGACTGGATCCTCTCCTGTCTGCGTGTGTATTCATTGTCAGTGTGGTCAAAGCAGGGACCCCTGGGTGCTGAGCACATTGTGTGTCCATCCCCATGGTGCCAGGCTTCCAGCCCATCAGCAGCAGCCCGTGCTAAATACACAGGCTGCACCAGACTAGGCATGGCATGAAACCCCCCCCTATTTCCATTTAATAACACTGTGAGTGCTTTTACTCTTGCTCAAGCCGTAGTGTTCTCTACGACTTGAAAGTGGCTCGGAGTTAACTTGCACAGGCTCCCTGGGACTCCTTGTTTCTCTGGATGGGCCCTGGGATGTCACAGGAACTGGCTCTGTGTTTGTTCACTCCTAGTAACGCTCTGCCAGGCTCCAGCAGTCCTTGTGCTGGTCCAGGCACCCTGCTGGTAGAGATCAACTGCACTCACCTGAGTGTCTGAGAGCCCAGTCCTTTTATTTCTTCTGTACTTGCAAGTAAAAAGAGCTGAAAATGGCTGTGCCATCGGAGAGTGGAGGGAGTTCAGTTGAGGACTCCGTCTTCAGTCATCTTGGCTGAAAATCACTCTGGGTAAACTTTCTATTTCAGTAGACTTAGGAAAGCAGAAACCAAACTGCTTGGGGATTTTAGATGGTGGCAGAGGTCAATAAAATATTGATGAGGCCTGCCATCTGTAGCTCTCAGATGGATGGGGAACAGGAATGCCGATGGGGCAGCTTACCTACATGCCAAAGGCAACAAAGCTTGCTGTCTTGTTTAGATGGACATCCATCCTGCAGCACTGCAGCTGTTCCCAGGAAAAGAGTGGCTGGGTTGACACAAAAACAAGGCAAACCACAGAGTTCACATTTTTTTTTCCTCTTGTAATTTTCTGCTCAATAACAGGCAGGTGAGAGGCAGCCCTGGGAGCACCCCATGGCAGCTGAGTGCTGGTCTTGCCATGGCTTAATATAAATGGGGTTGTAACACACAATTAAAGCAAGGAACTGGAGGGAATTGTTTCCCCATAGATCTGATGTTGATTTGGGACCAGAAAAGAAATTATAATGCAACTTAGACTCTCTAGGATGTTGTAACACTGCATGCCAGGACTGCTCAGAGCTGCTGTGTGCTGGGGACACCTTCCTGCTCCCTGAGACCTGTCCCAGGGCAGTGACCACTGCCCTTCATGGCACAGGGCACCGCAAACAGTAGCAGGTCCCACCTAGTGGAATAATTATGCCCAAGCAATCTGAGAAGCTGTGTACAAATTGAATCATTAATTGCAATCTCAGCCTTGGCAGTCTGGCAGTGACATGTTCTTGCCAAGACAAAACTTAGAGCAGAGCCTAGTGCTAGGAAAAATGTGAGGCACTTTGTCTTCACAGACGAGGCAGAGAGTCCCTGGGAGAATTGGGTTCCTTGCTCCTGCTTGGCTTTGTCTATAAGCAGAGTTGAAAGAGCAGCCCTATTTGCAATGTAAAGACAGATCCTTCTCAGTTTGTGTGCTTGCTTGATGTGGCCTATGGCTAAGAGTTCCTGCTACAGCCAAAGGAGACGTTCAGATCTGCCTCCAGAAGGCAACTATAAATAGCCTGCTTTGATGTATAAAGATGTTAAATGGATAACAGTGGAAGGAAAACAACAAACATACTGTTGAAAGGGTTTACAGCTTAGTGTTCCCAAGTGCACAGCTGAGCAGCAGCAGCAATGAGGCTGGTTGAAGCTGTGTGCTGTTGGAGAGGGTACTCGGAGGGGACCCTGCGGAGGTGGAGAGCAAACCCCCTCTGGCCCTTACCCAGCTTCAGGATGGGGCTGGTTGGGGACAGAGGGAATCAGCAGGGTATGGGATTTAGATGGAGAAATGTGTCTTACTGTTCATGTGAAGATTTCAATGCATAAGCAAGACTGTAGCAAAATATTAAGTGTGTGGTCCTGCTTTTTTTTTTTTCTTTTTAAGGTGACCTCTTTCTAGATAGAAAGCCGAATGTTTCTGAAATCCTTGCTTCTGTCAAGTGCTTGCAGACCTTGCTGTGGTGGTGGAATCAAATCCAGGAGCCACATGGGCTTAGGTGACCCCAGTTAACCCAGGGGAGGCAGGAGCAGCCCTCCAGCCCATGCGGCCCCACTGGTGATTCTGGTGAGCACTTTGGCCGCATCTCTTCCAGCTCAGGAGCAATGAAATGTTCTTGTATGGCAATCTTCTGCAGCAAGGAGCTCAGTAGGAGGTTTTGTTGGTTTTTTTTTGTTTTTTTTTTTTTTGTTTTTTTTCTCCTCTAAGTTCTAATCCAAAATTACATGTCAGATTTCATTCTTTTTTTGGTTTTGTCACCAGATTCCTAGCTTAGCAATTAAGAGAGCACTGCCTTCTGCTTTTCTGAAATTCATGCACATCTTTCTCCAGACTAAATCTGATCTGGGTCTACAAAGAAGTCTAGCCAAAAGCAGTCAGCTCGGTGGATACTTTCTTGTCTGAGAAAATCAGTTCAAATACCACGATAAGTGCAGGCAACCTTTCTCTGCTTCCCCTGCAAGCAGGTGTCTTTAATGCATCAAACCTTGAATATGGAATGAGCTTTTCTGTTCTTCTCCCCGAATCTTGTGTTCCTGTCAAGCCTGCAGCCTGTGAAGACATGCATCTTCTCTGCATGCTTTAAAAAACATGTCTGGTGGGCTGTGGAGCCCAGGTGTTGTTGTTTTACCTCTGAAATGATGCATTTTCTTTCCCATAGAGGTGGCCACATGTTTCCAAATAGCTTTCAGATTTCCTTTAACCTTTTCAAACTTTCCACTAGCGGGGCCTGCTCTGTTATTTCCAGAGTGGGTTGGCATTTTAGCAGGAAAATAGCCTTTCTACAAAAATCATGATTTTTGGCAGCAAAATAATAATTGATTGATTGAATGAAAGAATGAATCTTGCCCCTGTGGGAAGGGGAATGGACATTCCCTGGTGCCTGTGGGACAGCTGCTGCCTGACTTCCTTTCTGCCTTCAGAAGAACCTAGTGGGCAACTTGTAACCAAAAACCAACTCTTTCAAAAGAATATATAGTCTTTATTTTTTTTTTTCCTGGAATGACTTTTTTCCGTAAAATATTCCACCTTTCTTATTTTGCTCCAATTCAGAGCAAACAAATACAAATAAATCAACTGCTATTATTTCCCCCCCTCTGTATTCTCCCTAGAGCTGTGCTGCTATTATGTGCAGATAAATAAATTAGCTTAAACAATGGTAAATTGTCCTGAGCTGCCTTTTATTATCAGAAAGTTGCGTTGGCAACTAGGTAATTTGCTGATGTTATTTTACGTGATTTTAGTTTCTGCATCTATTCATGAGATTATTCCAAATGTTATACTGGTGCATTTAAATTAAGCATGAAAGCCTTTTAGGGCTTTTTGCAATGATTGCTTATTTATTTTATTATCAATAATAAATTTAAGCCAAAGCTTAGGAGTCCCTGTTTTCAAGGACAGTAAAATGCAGAGGAGAAGCTGGTGGCACGTAAAGAGTAGCTCTTTAGGAACAGAACTGAGCCCGTGGAAAGGCTAAAAGCAAGCAATTGAGATTTATGGTTCTTTCCTTTTTTTTTTTCTGGTCTTAAGCAAACTGTTATCACCTCTGGAATTCATGTCCACGCTTAATGAAATGGGAAGGGTGATCTTTCTTGATACTGTGATCTTGTTGCTGTGCTATGCGGGGAAGTACTTAAACACCTTTGGTAGCACCAGTGGGAAATTGTACATTGTGGTTATTCTTAGCGACAGAATTCTGTCTCTCTGTAGAGAGCAACTTTTACAGCTACCACTTTTTTCTTTTTTTTTTCTTTTACAGTTTTTAAATAATTAAATTTATGTTGCAGTTCTGTTTTTATGTAATTAATTGGCTTCATTTTCCATCCAGACTTCCCAGGGAGAGGGGAGGAATAGAAACAAACCAGCCCTTGCACTTCATAACTCTAAAACAGAGCTAAATACATCATTTTCCTAAAATGAGCATCCTTGCAGGGTATCTGTCCTGGGAGTCAAGTGGTGGTGCTGAGGTGAGGAAAGTGAGCATGGGGATGCTGGGGAGGGCCTCCTGCCCTCCTGTTGCAGCCTAGAAATGTTTTGCTTGCCCTCTGGTTATCCCTTATCCAGTGACTCTGTTGGGTGGCTGGGGTCTGGCTTGTGTGGAGGTCAAGCAACCAACTTGCTTAATGAATGATTCCTGGGCTCATACTTCACTTCCCCGGACAGCCCAACTGTCCAGCTCACTGGGCAGCACCCATCAGTGTGCTGTGTGACTGAGAAATTGATTAATTGATCAGGGAGGCTACAGCCTTTCTTCCTCTGCCTTAATTAGGCTTGCACTACTGCTCCCCTCCAGCGCCATGAATCTTGAAGCTGCTTCACAGCAACGGTAGTTCAAAGGCAAGGATTCCATTAAGATGGAATTAAAGCAACGAGAGGAAAGTCAGTGCCCAAAATTAACTTGGAGATGGGTGATGCTGATGTGCGTCAAGGATTTCACACCCTCATGAGCTGCGTGCAGCTGGGTGGGTGGCTTCCCAGGCACCCAAAAAAGCGATCTTCGAGTTCCCAGGCTGGAAGTCTGTCCTTCTGATGGTCGTTTCATTTGAGTAGGACAGTGCCAACCAATCTTACTTGCCCTAGAAGAAGTTGACTCTTCAGGTCTCTCCTTCCCACACGCTAGCTGGGTTTCCATGCGTTAGCAGCTTCAGCAGGATGTGTAATGAAACACCTAATATATTATGACAAGTAACATTTTTTTGCAGTGCAGTAGTTAATGTTCTTTTCTTTTGCATGTGTGCTTGATAAAATCCTCTGCTGGTTTGTTTTTCAATTACTAGACAGTTTTAGTGACAAGGAAGTTTTTTCTAACATTTTCTAGTAGAATCCTTATTATAATAATTATTTAAAATTAGAGGGTGAGTGGCAATGCTCTTGACAGTGAGGGATTGTTAGTGCTGATTAAGGCCAATGACAGCACCGGCAGGTATTAATAGACTGCTTCTTGCACACTTCTCTTCCAGCCTCTTTGTCCTGGCTTGCATAATTTGCCCTTTCCATTGTGCTGCTCTCCAGGAAACCAAATAAGAACTTTGTACTTCCAGCTGAGGGATTATTACAGAGCAGAAGTTACTGATCTTGCAGAACAGGCCAGTATAATGTCTCTTGCAAGCTACTTGGGCAATCCTGGTCCTCCGGTAGTCCCACCAGAGACATCCCTCCAGCTGCAGAAGCTGATGCTCTGAAGGATCCCATGGAGCAGTTCATTGTGTTGGCCACAGCAGCAGGAACTTGCCCTGTGCTCACAACATTTCTTGTTCAACATTTATTTGGCCTGGAGGTGGTTTTTTTGCCAGACTTTCCTGGGATCCTGCAGACCCAATGCATGCTCATGCCATGCAGCCTCTGCCTCCTGCTGCTGCCAGATTTCAAAACGTAGCCGCTGAATTTGTAGGTCTGAATAAACATTTGTGAGCACAACTTGCCGGTTTGTTTTCCTCTTGAGTCTAAGTCCTGGGTTTGCATTCTCTAACTTGAACTAGTGGCTCATCTCAAATACTGCTGTGTGCCGTGGGTTGATCTGATCTAGTGACACCTCTTCCTTGTGCAACCAGTGCTATTTTATCAGGGCAGGAAAGCAGACTCCTCTATTTCATGGAAGTAAAGCCCATAGCCCGGTCAGAGAGGACAGCAGAGTTCAACGGGTAAGGGGGGGAAATACATAATGTGGTCACTGCTCTAAGAGCCTCCTAAATAAAGACCTGGGGACTGAATTGTCTCTGTGCAAGGTAGGAGAGGCTCATCTGAAATCGCCTGGTGCACTGAAAAATGAGGTATGTGCAGACAGAGGGCTCGGGTGAGAGGTCGAAGTGCTGAATTGAGTGCAGGTGCTGCTGGAGCTGTGGATGAGGACAGTGAGGAGTAATTCCACTGCTCAGTAGATTTCCATCCCTT
Source organism: Heteronetta atricapilla (assembly GCA_011075105.1). Classification (NCBI taxonomy): domain Eukaryota; kingdom Metazoa; phylum Chordata; class Aves; order Anseriformes; family Anatidae; genus Heteronetta; species Heteronetta atricapilla. The sequence goes on from CM021747.1 coordinate 8,137,297, forward strand.
GGTGATGAGAGGGCTGAGAGGTGTGGGATGGCAGGGATGGGGATGAAGAGGCGGTGGGCATGTGTGAGCCTTGTGGAGAGAACACAGTGGGCAGGGTGGGGAGTGGGAACGCTCTTGGGAAATGAAGCAGCTCTTGTTTGTGAAAATGAAAGGGATGAGCCTGAAGAGCTCAGAAAATGAGACCATTTTTTAAAGCTTGGCACTGAGAAAAATCTGCAAGAAATCTTCATGCACTGCTGGGCACAAACTTTTTGCTGGTATAACAAGCCATTAAGGGCAGGGTGAACTTGTGCTTTTAGTATTGACTTCTGCCGAGCAGGCTTGCATTTCCCTGCAATCGGGCAAGAGCTACAGCCTCATGCCAGCTCTGAGAATCCAGCCTGCATCAGGACTGCAGGCTAGGATGCACTCCCACCTCTCTGACCACTTCTGGGTCTCAGCGCTGAAAAAATGTGGTGCAAAACCAAACTAACAAGAAGCTGATGCCCAAGATGCAGTGATAAAGATGAATGTTGGGATCTCTAGCAACAGGGTTTGCTTCTTGGGTTTTGTTGTGGAGAAACTGTGTGTATATTTAAATACATGCTGTCATGTAAAAGATGAGGGATGGGTTAGGATTCATAGCTATTAAAGCCTGTAAAAGTGACTGAAGAGGAGTCTTTGAGTAGTACAAACAAGCTGTATCATTTGAACTGTCTGGCTATTTGTAACTGCTCTCAGCCAAACATCTTCCTTGTATTTGGGCGGGGGGTTGTTGTAAGCACAGATGCTGGCTGGTGAAAATAGACTCAAAACTGTGGTTAATGAGCAGTAGAAGATTTTACTTGTTTTTCATATTTTACTTCCCTGCCCAAAACTCCCCGGGGAGCTGGAGGGTGGCAATGTGCCCTTCCCAGCCCCTTGAGCACTGCTTTCAAAGCAGCTCACTACAGCTTCAGCCTCCTGGAGCTGAGGTTTGGCCTGGGATGTGTCTTTTCCATGTCACAGGCAGTATGGGCATGCAGGTGCAGAAATTGTGCTCCTATTCCTGCAGACGTATATTAAAAAAGAAAGCTGTTCTGTGTGTTGTTTGCGACTTATTTACAAGCACAACTGTGCTCTCTGCCTGGGTAACTTGGGACTTTGGCTGGGGCTTGGTTGTTTGCTCATTAAAATCCTGGTTTTCTGGTGTTTGGTAGCTTTAGTGTGCCTAGGCAGGGGAGCGCGATGTGCTGCTGCTGGAGATAACAAAATAAAGGTGCAGCATTTAGCTGTGAGGAAGAAGTACTAAGCCTAGATTAAATGCTGTTTGTATGTGAAAGCCTCCCTTCAGCAAGAGCCCATTATGTATCTGTGGAATGAGTGATGGCATTATGAAAATTCAAACTGGTTAATCATATGGAGCTGCTGAGAGGAGAGGAGCTGATCCCCCAGAAAGGCAAATTAAATCTCACAGTCCACAAAGGCCCTGTAAGGAGGAGTTTGCTTCTCTGCCTCCCTTGTGCAGGAGGTGGGAAGCGATGCAGGGAGATACAGGAGGGCAGGGGCATCCTGGTGCCTGCTCTGGTGGCTTCCAGACCGGGGAAGCAGCCCCTCTGCTTCCAAAATACTTCTGTGGCTGCCATGGGAAGTGTGAAGGAGAGCTTATGTGATGCTCCTGGAAGGAGGTGACATTTCCCAAAGGTAGGGTGCCTGCTTCCTGGTGTCACCTTGGTTTATGCTCCTTGAAGACAAGCTTTCCATGCAATGCACCTGGGCTTGGCTGGCTGTGGGTCTGTCCTCCTGCTCTGCCCTCGGGGCTCTCCTCTATCTCCTTGGCTTTTTTAGTAGCTAAATAAAAAGCAGAGCTGTCACCAGAGATCTTCCTTGAGGGCCTCCTGAAATCCAAATTAGTGGTGTCATCTGTGACAGTCTAGAGCCTTACCCCCAACCTCTGTTTAAAAAAAAAAGGTTAAAAATAGCCTAAAAATAAACATTACCTGCAGAAGTTGGACTGCATGGGTCCATCCTCCACCTCTCTCCTGCTGTTGATACTTCTGTTAATCCCCAAATCCCTCCTTTCTGACTAGCAGTTCTGCATTTAAAATTTCTTATGGAGGCTTTGGGGTATTTTGGCTGCCTTAAAACAAATAATTGGCAGAGATTGTTTGCCATGGCTGAAGCTCTGATGCTCAAATTAAGGCATAAATTGATCCCTGTGGGTATCTGTGGGCTGAGCAGCCTTTGGGGATGAAACCTCCCTTCTTGGCCAAGTGCTGCACCCCTGGGGACAGAGCAGAGATGATAACAGTGCTTTTCATCCTAAAACTCCCTGAGCTGGCCAGAATTCTGCAGTTTCTTTGCTTTGGCTGGAGTGTTTGCTCCAGGAGTCAGGTGTCTTCACAAGCTAGGATTAAAAATAAATAAGCAAACTTCCTCCTCTCAGTTCCATGCACCAGAGTATATAATGGAAAAGGAATTTTACACACATGTCCTTCCATGGTCAATATCCACCACTCCGCGCCTTCCTGCTGACCTGCAAACATGCCTGCAAGACACCCTCCAGGGCAGCAAGAGCCCGGAGGCAGCAGAAAGCTCAAACAGAAATGCCTCTCCCCTCTTCTCAGCACTTTCCGTATGAAAGGAAGAACAGCTTTCCCTTCCCCCAGCCTGGGATGTTAATAAAAAACCTGGATCCTGGCCAAAAGCCTGCCTCCATATCTTGCTGGAGTAGCTCACTTTGAGCTCATCCTTCTGTGCAGCGATGGCCCAGCACCACCTCCGGATGACTGCAGCCCTCGGGGCGGCTCTGCTGGGCAGGAGGAGCCTTCGTGCTGGGGTAGGGGAGATGCTGGGCAGAAGGCACAGGGGTGAGCCAGGTTGCTGCCAGGGGACCAGCGAGGACACAGCTCCTTCCCTGCTCAGCCCTGAGCCCGTGGCTTGCACTGCTCTGCGGTTTCATTCGTGCTGTTCCTGCAGCACCATCTTCTCTCCTTGTGGAGCAAAACATATTGTGCAGCTCGAGCCGTCAGTGCTAATGTTTCCCATCTGTGAGAGCAGAAGTAGCAGAAGTCAGCTCCCTCGCCCTTCGAGACTCACCAGCTCTTTGCCACTAGGACTGGCAGAGAGATTACGAGCCATTAGCAGGAGGGTTTTTGTCTTGTAAGGGGAAAACCATGAAGGAGAGGTACAGCTCTTGCATATTTTTAGCAGCTGAAATGAAGCTTCAAATGGATGCTCTCTGCAGCTCTGTGCTGAGCCCTTCGTTTGGGTGCTGTCAGTTAATGGCCCGCAGAGCTGTGGCCAGGGATGCTGTGGAGCTGTTCCTTGTCCTGCTCCCGATGTCCCCGTCCCCAGGGATCTGTGTGCAGCTCCTGCAGCACAGGGGCTTTTCTACCTGCAGGGGCAAGAAAGGATGAACTTCCAACAACTGACTGAATGTGTCTTAGCAACCTAACATGGGTGGGTTGCAGGGGGTTGCCAGAGGTGAGATGGAGCCCAGCTGAATCAGACCACCAGTTTCATTCTGGGGTGAATCTCTCCTCAAGCACATCTATTCCATTCTCTTATTTTTATTCTTGCACATGCAGGGGCTTAGAAGAGGGAATATTTGTGTTTAGTCCTCACCCTTGCAAAAGACACCCTGGAATGAGTTTAGAGATGCTTTCAGAAAGGCCCATCTATCCCATGTGATGCTAGCAGGCAGTTTCCCTACAGACATTCAGCACTGGGACTCCTAAATCAGCTCTGCAGAAGCTTAACATCTACCCTTTGTTCATTTCATTGCAAGACAGATTGCATCCTTTCCCAGTACGGGGAACTTTGCAATTCAAAGCTGGCTGTCCTGGCTCTGCACAGCCTGACTTATGAGGTGTGCCATGGCCTTACCTCAGATCTTCCTCCCTCACTCACTTTCACATTACCAGCTGGAGGTATTGTGACCGAAACGCTCAGAAGCCCATCCGTCACGATCATTACGAAGAAAGTTTGGGTTTGAACATCCCCAGCTATGTGTTGGGTCAGGAAGAGCCACATGTTTCAAGGAGTTTTTCCTGTGTTTTTGGAGGAAGTGATGAAGTGGTTGTTACTGCCTGGAGGCAGAGGGTATAAATCAGGGCTGTGGAGTTGGCTGTTCCTTATAATAGGAAACAAAATCGTAGGAGGATGAGACTTAGGAGGTTGCAGAGGAGCTTGATGAGAAACATGCTCCAAGAGGAGAGCTTGGGAGAGCACCACTCTCCTTCAAGTTCCTCCTGCCAGTGGTGCACGTTTTCTTCTGGTAAACGAAAGAGAGATCTTATGAAAGACTGAAGTTAGCAGCCCTCATCTAAGGTCAGAAAGCTTTAAAAACTTTCATTGAAAATGTGCTGGCCCTGGGGTGCCTCTCATCCCTCTTGGATGTTGAGATCAGAGTGAAATCCTGCATGAATCTCCTGCATTCTTCACAGATCCTGGCAAGAATCACGAGGCAAAACCAGCATGGCTTTTCTGACCTCCTCCTGGCTGCATGAGACACAGCAATTTCAGATAATTCTTGAAGGGTTGTTGCTAAGTCTTGTTTTAGATTCCTGACTTAGCTGTCCATAGTTGGAAGGCAGAGCAAGAGAAATGGGCAGGACCCAGTGAGAAGCTGAGAGCTTCTAAGGCAGACATCAGGTATAGGAATGGGCAGAAAAAGAAATGAACAGAACTGAGGGGTCCAGAGATCACCCCGACAGAGGAAAGCAACACAAACAGGGCTTGTTGCTTCTGTAGGAGAAAAGGCTGAAGGGAAAGACAGTTCACCACATTTGTTCAGATTTTCCATGGAGAGGAAGACGCTTCTATTTTCTTTTTTTTTTTAACAAGTTCACTGTGCTCACAAAGTGATAGGCTTAAAATAGCAGCAGAAGAAATTGTGGAGGAGAGATCAGACAAACATCTGTCAGGAGTGGTTTTGGTGGAGCTGATCTTGCCTGGAGGAAGGGAAATGGACTCAATGATTTTTCAAGGTCCTTCCTCCCGTGTCTCCCGTGACTCAGAATAGCCCTCTGGAGGCATTTACTTCTTTCAGTTCTGTTCCGCCTTAAGATGATTAAGGTCTCCACTGAGATTTTTGAGTTAGATGCCTACAGTTAGGTGCTATGAAGGGTTCCCAAAAGACTTTACAACTTCATTTTCCGTTCATGAAAGTCTATATGCTTTCAGGAATAGGGTGGAGTCCTGCCTTTCAGCGAGAATAGGAGGTGTTTTGCTTTGTTTTCTTTTGTGGGGGAGGGAAGTGCATACATTGCATGTCTCTGAGGCATTAGCTTTGTGATGAGTGGGCATAGACGATCATGCAGAATGAAGACGAGGCCAGTTCAAAACTCCAGACAGGCCTAAGTGCAACTGCACTGAAACTTCAAGTAAAGTAGCACTTTTGTTTCCCCCTACTGTTTCATAAGCAAAATGCCCTGAAAGGTTAATGAAAGTGCTAGGCAAATGCAGCCAGAATGAGCATTGTGAGGCCAGATGACAAAAACAGGAGCTGACACTTCCCAACAAGCTCAACGGTGAGAATTTGTTTAAATGTAATTAGCTGGTATAAAAAAGACCAAAAATCCCTCTGGAGCCGAGGCCCTGTGACTATTTGCTGTGCCTTTAGATTGAACCAATACATCTTGCTGCATTCAGCTACAAGGGAGGAAAAAATCTCTTTAATTTCCTTGGAGAGACGGATGAAGGAGCAGGAGATGGAGGCTCCTGCAGGAGATGTGAAGGGTCACACATCATGGATCAACCACTGCCTCTCTCGGTGACCTTGAGCAAGGCCTTGAGCTCTCCACATTGGGGTTACCAGGGCATCAGGTGTGCAACATCAGTATTCCCAGAGGAGATCTGTGATGTTTCAGTATCGTTTACCAAAGAGCACTTGGTCCCAGGTACAAAGTGCTCCAGAGAGGCACCTAGTGCCCTTGTCACCAAGCTCCCTGAGGACCTACAGCTCTGATGGTGAGCACAGGGGCTTCACTATGTTTGCAACTACTCCTCTAGGTGAATTTCAGCTGGACTTCTCAAGCCAGGTCTTTCTCTTTTCACAGCTTCTCCCCACTTTGCTCTGTCCCCCAGGTGAAGGGATGCACCTTGATGGCTCTTTCTCATGTTGCAAATCTCTTGCTTTGATCCCTGCACAAGGAAAAGCCCAGATGGGCTGGAGAAGGCACCCAGATTGCTGGGTTTCCCTGCTGCTGCCCAGGGGATGGTGGCTGATGGAGTCAAGGAAACAAACTGCCTTGCTGGAGCAGGTGAAAATCTTCAGGAGCAGATGGCACAATCAGTCTTCTCATTACTTTTATTGCCTTCAGGATGGGAGAAAAGTGAGTGCTTCAGGGGCTGGAGCAATCACAGGCTGACAAACAGGTGTTGGACTCTCTTAGGCACCTGGGTTGATGCCACAGCCTGGGGAGAAGGGATGCAGGGTGGCACAACACGAAGGGATGGGACGAGATGTCATGTAGCTGGTGTCCCCTTGGCCATGAAGCAGGGTTCTTCTGGCACACCACAAGGACAGCTGTAAGCTGAGGAGGGTGGGGTGAGTTAGGAGTTACACCCACCAAAGAGTTCAAGGAAAGACTCTCTGGTTATGTCTGTCATGAATTTAGAGGGGGTTTAGGAAAGCACTGTGCGTCCCCTACAGCATCCCTTAACCAAAAGCACAGCGCTTTTCGGTGATGCTGTTAATGTGTGTTTTGTTAAATGTTGAAATACAACCGCCTCCCTCTTTCCCTTGTACTCTTCTCCCTCTCCCCCTGAGCAGTGGCTTGAAAATTGCATGTTATGGTCAGAAATTAAAACAATTTCTTTCAGGAGCCTTTCATCATTAACTGCTCATCACTTTGGAGTGCCTCCTAAGGTCAAGAGCGTTTTGTCAGCGTCATTCATCAGCCGAGCATTTGGTGCATTATCTGGGGCTGTCTCTCAGGGAAGCCAAGGTCGAGCAGTAATACACAAGTGAGGTGACCTGCTCATTACTTTTGGAAACACTGTTTGTCAATGAATGCCCCTTAGTGAGCATTTAATTTAGATTTAATAAGGCTTCTAATGTTTGTTTAAAAGGACACTATACCTTCAAGGTATTCGTCATAATTGGAAAGTGGATGTTTTCCTGCGCTGTTTATTAATAAATCCCTTAGAAGATGGAAATTGCAATTAGCTCCTTCAATATCTCCTCTGGTACCCAGGAGGATGGCTCTAGCAATTGCAAGTCCCCAGTCCCAGCTTGCACCCAGAACTGGGAAATCCTGGACTCGATCAGGGTGGGTGCGTATTGGAGATGTGCTTCCATTTACCCTGCCTTAGCCCAAGCCCTCCATGTGGAGGTGCCAGGAGGGGAGGCACTGGCTCGCGTCTATTTTGGATCTGTCTCCACATGCACCTTTTCCTAGACTGCCTCCTCCCCTTCAGATGGCAGGCGTAGTATCAGGAGATACTTCGTAGATGCCACAAAAAAAAAAAAAAACCTAAGTGATCTTTGCACAAGCTGTGCCGTAGAGTATCAAAGACTCATCATCTTTTTATTTCTCTTCGGATATGTAAAAACTCTCAGACTCGAGCAAATGGAAGAAAAATGCTTTTATGTACTTCCTCAGCCAGCACCCCTGACAGATTTGTACACCAAAGAAACAGAGTGGTGTCAAGGCTGCAGTTAAGAACAGGACATGATTGTCAATTGAGAGCGCACGCTGGAGTACACAGGAATATAAATTTGAGAATGGTGCTGCCTGCCCGAGCCAGCAGCCCCACCTGCCTCTGGTTTCTCTGCCACCCCACCAGGTCCTGATCCTCGGCTAGGGGACACAGGGGAGAGCTCCCTGAAGGGGATTTCTGCTTTCCATCAGCCTGCCGTCATCCCGTACGAGGTTCTGCCCTGCGTCCCGAGGCAGGGAGAGGGACTGGCGTCTGCTGCTCTTGGCTAGCAGAGCAAGGAAAGCTCCTGGAGCCCAACTTCCCCGTAAGGATTCACTTTGTTTTCATCTTCCGGGCACCGTTGCTAAGTGAGGAACCCCACTGTGTGTTATCAGTATATATAAAAAAAAAATAAGCTAGCTGATATTTAATTCTAAGATTACGTCGCAAAATAGCGGGAATTCATTTGGAAGACCATTAAGAAGAGTCTAAAAATGAAATGGGCTAATTTCAGGCTGAGCCTTTGTGTTCTGTTGTTTGGGAAGCCCTGACAGAGAGATAGATGCTGGTGGGAAGCTATTAGGAATGGCAATTCATTTTTAATCCCATTACCCTGACACACATCAGTTTTTAAATCAAGGGATATACCCTTTCAGATGATAATGCCGTTATTAGCTGCTGTCTGTTGCTTGGAGTTGGGGGGGATAGGGGAGAACAGGTAGAATTAATTCTAAATATATGCTACAATGTTAGATTGATTTCTTTATTAGCACCTTTTATAGTCAGTTCTCTTCATCGAAGAGCTCTGTCATATCTCCTGCTGACATAAAAAGATAGCCATGATGTTTTAAAATGAAGCCAATAAATGTAGAAATTTGTGAATGTGGGATATTTAATGGCAAATCGTTATATATGGTCCACCAATTTGGGGAAGCAGAGACTGAATTAAGCCTCCAGAGATCTGACATCTTATTTGCAAGATAAAAAGCACAAGCAGAGGCCTGGGTTGGGGACTGATGAATAATTCTGAGGTTTTACGCTACCCTTCCTGGGTTTATAATAGTTCCTTCAATCACTGTCCGCATTGTTTTAAATTGATGAATAACTACCGAATTTCACAGGCTCTTTCCAGTGCAGGCACTGTCGTTGGCTTTAACCTTTCTCCTCCACTTGTTTCAGCAAAGCACAACAAAAAATGTCTCGCAGAAAATCTTGTATCCACCCAACATCCCAAGGGTGGAAAAAGCACACTCGATTTATTAGCAGCACCTGTGTGTTTTACTGCTCACCTAAGATTATCGTTAATGTTCTTTCATCACCTCTAGAGCTTTAAAACCGCTGCCATACTGTCGCATGTGTGATGAACTGGGAGCAAGCACGATTTTAAGCTTTGTCCTCAGAAAATTCCAGCATTGCCACATTCTGGTGTTGTGTCATAACTCAGCTGATTGTCTGAAACATGGATCTGAATTTCAGAAGTTTGGGAACGTTTCATTTGCTATGTTCCCACTAAAGCATTTTGTTGCTCTGACCCTGAAAGGTTCTGGAGCAGTTGATTAAATTGCTCCTCTGTCACCTGCCTCTGAATTGGTGCAGGATTGGTTTTGTGTTGAAAACCAACATTTCCCTCCACCCACAGGCTCCTTCATGCAAGGAGCTGGAGAGTGAGGCTGGGATGCTGGGGGCTCAAAGCTACCCCGCAGGTGGGCTGTGGGGATTGACTGGTCCCCCCCTGTCCTCTCCATCAGCAACTTTTTGTCACTTATGCCCATCCCTGATCCCTCTGGGGTGAACAACCCCCCTCTGCTTGGGTGGCAGATATCCCACGGGGGCTCCCTTCCCTTGGGGGTGCAGTTTAGGACTGCTTCTGAGAGGCAGAGAGAGTACAGAGTGGAAAGGTGCGTGCCAGTGTCGTCTGTGGTCCATCATGCAAGGAGATGGCATGTGCCAAGGAAATTTTGGAGGTGTGGGAGCTGGAAAGGGAGAGCTCACCACCGGCCAGACCATCTCTGCTGTGGTTTGCAACCAGTGCCCTCACCACGTAAATTAGTGTCCTTACGGAGCTGCGATGTGTGTCCCAGTTTTAATTCTGAAAACTACCAGCAGCAGAGCGGGGAAGGGCATTCATCATCTTGAGCAATGGATTTCCTATGACTAATATACTTGCTGCTGCATCCTTCAAGGGCAGTGTCTTGACTCTACCTCCTCTCTCCCTCCCCTGGAGGCGTGGAGGAGCGCGGCTCTCCAGAGCTAATGGCAGCAAAATGCTTCACGTGGAGGGGAAATTGCAATCGTGTGCCTTCCCAGCAGACATGAGTGCAGCAGTTGCAATAAAGCTCCGTGTGCTGCTTGTGTTCCTCTGATCATCCGAGCGAACTGCAGACCACACGGGGACGGAGAAATAGGTTAACGGCTTCCATGCGTTGTAGCGTTATGGTCTGGAGGTGGATGGGGACCCGGAGAACGGGCTTTCTGTCAGCTCTAAATCACAAGCTAGCAGGGAGGATTGCTTCAGCAGGAGCGAAATTGAGCTCTGCGTGGTTATTGCGGTAAAAACATCCCCCCCATTAAAGCCAGATGCCTCCTCATACAAACCAGTGGGGAGAAAACGAGATGTAACATCCCCTCGGAGCAGCAGAAGAGCGGTGAGAGGCAGCAGCTCGAGCCCCAGATGGGGCAGCCACCTGCAGCCCGGCACCTCCACGCTGTGCTCGTGCCCTTAGAGGCACGCAGACGTTAGGGCTGTGCTTGAGCAGCACGGGGAAAGGATTTTGCCCAGCCCCGGGTGGGCAATGGGGACACAGAACTGGGGGCAGCAGCACTGGGGTCTAGCTCTGCTTCTGCTTAGCTTGGCCAAATGGTCTCATTTATCTACCTCTCGTTTCCACCCCGTGTAAAACCTGAGGACGCTGGTACTCCACGAGACACGGGGAAAATGGATTATTATTTGCAAAGGGCTGCAGGTGCTTTGGGTGAAAGAGAATGTTGTAATTGCAAAGCAATGCTATTAAGTGGCAAATTGGATGAACCCTTTCACTAAATGAACTGTGTTTCAAAACGCTGCATTTGCAAGGGCTGTTTCTTTGTAAAATGAATCCACTTTTTCATGTTTCTTGCTTTAATCCTAGTTCTTAAAGAAGATTTACAGTCTCATCAAGTCCTGAGAGTCAATGTTAAATTATTGTAATTTATTCCACATTATGTTTCGTTATTTTTTGCCACATATGGTATGTTACATTAATTTAGCTAATGTATGCTAATTCTGTGCTAAATTTATGTCACGGGTCTCAGATAGTATGGAGATTGATGCCTTAGAAATTAATGTAATAACAATAATAATTAATAGTAATAATATGAAAACTTTGGTTTTGCTGTGCTGGAACACCTGAATACTCAAGCAGAGTTTATTGCAGCTTTGTCGCGTGCTACCCCAGCTACCCGGAGCGAAAAGAAAGAGATCTTGTCTCTTCTTTATGGGGTCGTATATCAGCCCCATAAAACACAATCCCAATTCTTGATAGCCCCATTGCAGCAGAAATTGTTAGTCTCTGTGGCATAGGACCTCTGAGCACCATAATCTTTTATGCCTGTAAACTCCACAACAGCTGGACGTTAAATCTCTGGATTAATTCAACAAGTTTCCCCCGCCCGGTGACGGGAGGCTTCTTTCCCTGGAGCACGGCGTGTAACAGCAGGGCAGGGATCTGCCTCGCTCGCTGCACTGCCGGTGCCTTGCTTCTCAGCCTGCCATTAGATTCAGCTTTTGCCATTTTTTTTTTTGCTGTAAACTTCACCCTCTGCAACGTGGGGAACCCCCCCAGCACCCTTCTCCCCACGCTTCATTCAGAAGATGGGCTGGGATTTTAGATGAGAGCAACGTCACCGGTAATTCATGGGGAGAGCTCTTCAAGGCTCTGCTCTTCCCTTAACAGCTGGTAAAACACTGAACGTGCCCCAGGCTTTTCCTTCACCCCTGAAATGTCTGATCCCCTAAACCAGGAGCTGTGAAAACTTTTCCCAAATATTACGAAGGATGCAACAGCTTCTGAGGTAGAACAGAACAGAGGGAGATGACGTGCCCAGGCTGCACCCAGAGCAAGACACAGTCCAAACTGCATTTTCTGGTCAAAATCCCCTTTGTGCAAATTTTCCTATGAAATCTGTCCTGCATTTATGGAGTTATTAGCGTGCACATTAATTACAACAGGCTTTGATTAAAGGCATGGACCATAAAAGCAGATTAATGTTCCCCTGACTATAAGCTACGCGGGACTGTGTGCTCACTAATTCAAAACCCATTGTCTGAGGAAAAATCAATCTGGCACCTTCCTGTGGGCAGAGCCCGGCCCCACCCCGTAATCTCCTGTCTCTTCACTGCGCTGAATGCATATGAGCTCAGAAAAATTCCCTCTGTTGCTCTAAGCCTTGTTGTTGTTATTACTTCAGTGTATTTAATCTCTGGGAAAACAAATACGAAATCAGTGTCAAGCCATTTGTCCTGGCTGAGATGCTGTTATTACCAAGAGCGGAGTAGGAACTCGGGATCACGAAGTGGAAATGCCTTAGGAGCAGGGAAAATGCCAGCAACACCCCCTGCTGCAGCGGGGGGGCCTCGGAACACCCCCAGCCTCCGAGCAGAGGGGCGCCCACCCAGGGGGGTGAGAAGCGGTGGAGATTTAGGGCTGCTGCAAGTCACCCTGGAATGAGCCGAGCTGTGCCCTGAGCTGCTGACCCTTGCACCCTACACAGCTGGCAGTGGCTGGGGAGGGATGAGCTTCCTGACATCATGCTGGTGGGCTTTTGGGGATGCCCAAACTGGAGTCCCCATGGCCGAGGCTGGCTCCCCCGTGCCCTCCCAGTGTCTGTGCCAAGCCCATGGCGCAGCGACGTCGCCCTTCGGTCTCGGGTCGGGGACCTGCCGGGGCCTCCAACGCACGTCCCTTTGTTTTTCTGCAGAAGGGAAACAGCTTTTGTTCCAAGTGTGATATTTGCAAACGATTGGAAATCTGTTTCCTCAACCCCCAGGCTGATGTGAATAATAGATTTTGAAAATTTGGTGCAGACAACACAGCCGTGCGGGATGATGAAGCAAGCAATATAGCTTGGCCCGAGGCCCGTTTCTCAGTAGCCCTGCAGAAACTTGCCTGGTGACACTGACAGAGATTTTATAAATGAAGCTATTTGGTATTGGCAGGAAGTCAGGCTCCGTCACGGAGGAGAATTAGACTCCCTTTAGACACAGTCCTCTCTGTTGTACAACGTTCCCTGACAAAATATTACTTGAAATATGTGCATAGATGTGCCGTATCCTTGCAGAATTGTGTCTCACCTTCTGATCTGCCTCGGTTTGGGGTTAAGCACACCGTGAGCATCCAGAGGTGCCTCCTGGTTTCTCTCTGATGCAGGCACTGTGTCCATGGTGGGGTGCAGGGATGCTGTTATGGGATGTTGGGGTCTGGCCACAGCCTCCATTTTTCAGGCTATTCCTGAGAAAGAAACACCCCAGAAGAAATTTGTCTCTGCTTTACAGCAGAAAGGACCAGAAGAAAGGGCCCTTTAACAAATGAGTCCACGAGCAGCTAGATTTCCTGAGCCTTGGCCAGTGCCCCAGAATGTGCGTGACCAACTTGGAGAGACGAAGCCCTCTCTGGGCTCGCTGTTCGATGCAGATTTAGGCAATGACAACGCAGCCTCACGTAAAACCCTCCTGCTCCCCCGGGCGCTGCTCTGGGAGGCTGCCAGGCAGAGGAGGGAGCTCGAAGGAGCCCTTGCTTTTGGAGGAACCAGCTCCCACCTTCGCTTCGCTGTGCTTGCTGGCAAGCCCTCTGATGGAAATGGATTTCAGCTCCTCCTGCCAGATGGTGATGTGAACCAAGGGCTGCAGACAGAGATCGCCTCCAGGCTGAATTTAAAATGCCTCGGTACATTTTATTTTTGTCCAAGATGCCTTTTAGGAGCAGCAGCAGCGAGCCGTCCTGCAAGCTGTCCCTAGGATGTGCAAGGGGCTCCTCCAGCAGCGTCTTTGGCTGCAGCAGGTATCAGCCACGGCTGGTACGCACCCGGGTGGCTTAAATGCACTCCGGGAGCAAAAGTCCCCTTTGTGAGAAGACATCCTGCAGAAGACATCAGCAGGAACCAGAGCATCCTTGACCTCCTTGGAAATATCCAGCCTCTCGCAGCTTGTGCAGTCCAATGCCAGCCCCATGGGAGGGCTGGGAGTGAGCTAATACCCACAGCGTTTATCCTGCTAAATCGTGTCTCCAAATTGTGCCTTCTTGGAGAGCCCTGCGTGTAATGACCAGTCTGATACCTCGGGAGGGGTGCATTTGTCCTCGGCAGCACTCGAGGTAAAGAGATGTTTATGCAAAGCAGCGAGCTGGTGTTTACTCACAATTTTCTCTGTTCCCCACTCTACCTCAGGTGATGTTTGCTCTTGAGCAAAAGTTCCGTCTGATCTCCCATCCTGCCATGAAGTCATGCTCCTGCATTTATGACATCAGTCGTTGCTATGGCTGCAGTGTCAAAAATTCCTCTTTTATTGCTGTTTAAAGGGAATTATTCAGTACTTTCCAGATCAAAAGCACTGGGATCTTGGGATGTGCCTCTGAGCTGCAAAGAAACTCGAACAAAGCCAAAAATAGCAATATTTGGATAAACTGGATGACATCCAGATTGTCCTGTTCTCGTTTTGATGTCAACATTATTCACTGCCTTTTTTAAGCTGCAGGGAGCTAATTCTGTGCCTGGGATGCGTCTTCCCAGGAGCTCTCCGTGCCGCGAGGCACAGCCTTGGCACGCAGCTGCCTCAGCACAGGTTGGATTCAGCCTCCTGCCCTTGCCAGCAGAGATGTAGGGGCAACTGCACAGGCACAGGCACGGGTTTTGGAGCAAGTCCTGCCTCTGCCCCATCTATTGGCATCAGCCAATGTCAGCCACGGGCTCAAAAGCTGGGAGAGAAAAGGAAAGGTGCATGAAGAGGCCGTGCCCGTGTGTGCTGGTGTGATGTGTGCCTCCATTTTTTATTTTTGGGGCAAAAAATACCAAAGTGCAGTTGTAAAGGAGTTCATTTGTCTCATACTTGCTCTCAAAGGACTCTCTGCTCTTCCCCATTTCTCTCTCACCATCCGTTAAACCACAGCACAGGACCAGTCCCTCGGCTCCTCCAGCCTTGCTCTTGGCACCCTGCTGGCTGTCGGTCAGAGGCCTCCCAGTGGAGGCCAGGTACCAAAAACCAGATAAATGAATGGGAGGGGGACAACTGGCCCCGTGCCCCCAAAAGTGGGGCAGGTGCAGCCGTGTTTGTGACTTCCCTGGAGGTCTCCTCCAAGAAGTAGAGAGGCCAGCACACTGATTAGGAGAATAAATGTTCTGCTGGTGATGTGACACCCAGCACCATCGATGCTCATCAGGCAGAGCGCATCCCCATGCTCCTGCTTCCTCCAACCCCACTACTCATCCTCATCCACCCCTCCAGGAAAAGGCATCGGATGTTTCCAGTCGATGTGGTTAAGGAAGACAAATGGCAATGGGATGGGGACCTCAGAGCTCCCCTGAGCTCCCACCCCATTGATGCCATCTGACTCTCACATCAATACCGGCGAGTTCTCAAAAGGAGCTGGGGTGTTTCAGAAATACAATACCGTGCATCAGCGTGGCACCGTTGTGATCTATATATATATATATTTTTGGTAATAATCAAAAGGTTTTCATAAGTGAAGAGTAATTTCCTACAAGAATAACCCTTTTCCGATCGGAAAATACAAAGTGTGGGAGATGGGGTGGTTTTGTGTGTGTTGTTTTTAAAGGCAAAATGTCGGGATTACAACTCATCATCAGAAACAGGGAGCTGCTTGGAGGCTGTGAGAAAATTGCCGTCTCTTATCGAATATCTTATTTACTTGCAAAGTAAGAAGAGAGTAAATATAAAGCTCTGCAAAATATCTGCATCTCTGGCAATTTTCTTGTGTGCAATCACATACGCCGCCTACGGTCTCTGCAATAAATTGTAATCCCGGTCGTTTGCTTCCTCTCCTTATGTACATACATTATATTTTTGCTCAGCAATTTTGACTTCCACCCACTTTTGTTGATGGGTGGAAGGAGGGGGGAATGGGGACTAAAAAATGTTGCCGTATTTTCAGCATGATAAATTACAATTGATATTTTACTTCTAGCCGGAATGCCCAATGACAAATAACCGTGTTTGTTGCTATCCCCCCAAGCTGGCCAATGGGCATCCGAGTGCTTTATTTCAAATTTCACTGCGAACAAGGTCTGTGACATTTTCAAGGCAAAGCCCAGACACGGGGGCGAGTGGAGCCGGGAGGAAGGCGCAGTCCTGCAGGACTGCTGCAGGAAGCGAACAATGGGCTGCTATTGAGCATTGACTTGGGTTGCTGCGCCGCTGTTGTTTTTTTTTCCCTATTCAATCAACCATGTCTTATAGATTATTAAAGTGACTTTCTGTCAGGGGAGCCTAAAGAGGATTCATCATTATCGGCTGAATTTGGGGCTGTTCTTTCCCATGTGAGTACAAGCAGTGGAAGCGGAACTGCTGGGGCTGGGGTGCTGGGGCTGGGGTGCCCCGTCCTGGAGCACACCAGCCTCTGGGCCTCCCCTGGGAGGACTTTTATGCATAACTGAGGACCAAACTCCTCTTTTTGCACCTGTGTATAACCAGCAGGAGGTCAGTTCATGAGATATTTTTTGCAAGCTCTTGTTTGTGCTTCTGAACCACTCTGTTTTATTGGAGTCCCAGCTTTCCTGCTCAAAACCTCTGTCTTCCTCCTGTTCGAAGCTCTCAGCTTTCTGCTGGCCCCGTTTAGGGACCAGCCACTTTGCTTCCTTCCCACAACAAGGTAGCACATCTCTGCTTCGTGTCTCAGCCTGGCTCCGTGCCTCAGCTTGAAGGCACGTGTTGGAGGCAGGACCATGCCTGGGCATCTCTGGCTTGGAATTTCAGTTAATTCAGCCTTGGCATCACTGCTTTCAAAGCATTAATTCCAGTTGAGATCAGTTTTCCCGCATCTGTGTTTTTTTGGCTGGGTCCTCAGCCTTCACAGCTCAGTCTGTTCCATCAGACCATCATCTTCCAAATCAAACATGTCAGCAGTCTCACATGATGTGCACCTCATTATTGCAGCAGGTCTAATTTGCAGATCCACAGTAGCTAGATTAAAGTTTCTTTAAAAAAATAATAAGTAGAAACTTCAAGGGATCAGAAAAAAGTTTAAATTGAAATACTATATATAACGTGTGCTAATCCTCCCTCACTGCCAGATTTTAATTACCCTAAGATATTAAGAAAAAGCTATGTTTTGTGCTTGCAGTCTTTAAATATGATTTTAGACTTCCTTAAAGGGGCAGCCCCAAGGGAGCTGTTTAGATTAATATTCTGAAATGGAAACCCGTTTCCTTTCTCATTCTTCTGCTCATCTATTATGTGCGTAATTGTTCTTAGTAAGATTCCCATTGACTTCAGCCGCCGTTAATTCAGACCCTAAAAGATAGAGGGCAGCCCCAAAATCCATCCAAACAACTAAAGCACCGCCAGCGCTGGCCGTGGGCCAAGCTGGAGCCCTCTCCGTCAGAAACATTTGGATGGATGCGTCGGATCCGTGCTATTAACTGCGGAGTGGAAGGAGTAGAGAAATGGTCCTGTTCCCGGAGCAGAGCACTCCCATAATTTTTGCAGTGAGCTCCGAACCTGTCGTCTCCAGACTGGCGAGTGCTGGGCCAAGCCAGCCCCTGTTGCTTCCTCCTGGAGGCTGTGGTGGGACGCGGGCTGGCAAGCATCACTTCTCGCCCCTGGTACCGCCGAGCAGTGTGTGAGGCACATCTGAGGCTGCAGAATGGGGATTTAATTTCCAGGACCAACAGCCTGGAACCAGAATTTTACAGTTTCAAGCCCCGAGGGGTTCGTCTTATTTACCATAAAGATTTTATGACCCAAGTCAAAAATCACTCAGCTTTATACTTTCCCCAGTCATGTTACACTCCTTCAGCTCAGCCTCAGGCTTAGCCGGTCTTCCGAGCATCAGGAGCTGTCAAATCCATCCGTGGGCAGGAGAGGATGTGAGCACATGGGACACTAAAGCAGCTACGGTGTTTCTAGGTCACCAGAGATGGAGGTTAAGCAGCTTACAAACCCGGTAGGCTTATTCTGTGAAACTCTGGCTTTCCCCAGAAAGAGGAGCTGTGTCATGCGGCGCTGCTGGCCGTGACATCGAGATGTCTCACTCGGAGGATGCCAAGGCAGGTCCGTCATGGTGGAGGTAGGGAGACTGCCCATCGTGCCAGCACTTTCCCACCGCTGTTTCATGATGCTGTGACCTAGGAGTGCTCGTGCCACCAAGCTGGGGACCTGCAGTCTCCCTAAATAGATGGAGAGAGTCCACAAACCAGGCAGATGCCCAGCCCGTGTGTTCTGCATCTCCGTACCCCGACCTTGGCTGCTCCCCTGGGTCCTTCTGATCGTGGTTTGGTGCTGGCTGATCTCAATGGCTGCTGGGTCTGGAGCAGCTCATTGCTCCCCGGAGCCATCTCACTGCCGTGTTTGCTTCCTTGTGCAGCTCCGAGAAGCCACAGGAGGGACGTTTGCGAAGCTCCCCAAGGAGCCATCGCCTCCTGTGCTGCGAGGCGAGGACAGGGCTTTGTGCTGTGATTTGCCGCATCCGGATTCAGGCAAAATCCCTGCAAGTGGCTGGGGATGTGACCTATCTGAATAATTTGTTGTTGTTGTTGTTGTTGTTTTGGGGGGGGAGAGAAAAAAGTGGCCTTTTCCCCAGCTGAGACTCTCCTGCACGCATGAGCAATTCTGAAATAAAGGCACTGCATCCCATTCTGCAAGGGCTGTTCGCTTTACACCCTCATTGCTTAATTAAGCTGTCTTGATCCAGATAATAATTGCAAACTTTCTATCTGAGAAAGGTTTGCCGAGTTAAGCAAGAATTGCTTAAACATTCCTGCTTTTGAGAGAGCTACCTGCCCTTCATTTCCTTCTGCTTGTTGCAAGCGGTCCCTCCAAGCCGGCCATCCCTTTCGAACAGGTTTTGCTTCACCCAGGCCTCGGTCGATGTGTCACCCCCAACGCAGCACCCATGGGTGCCCAGGGACTGCAGCAAGCAGTGGGACAGAAAGGGCAGGCAGCACCCAGCCAGCTCCGCCCGTGCCTGCAGGGAGAGCAAGGCACTTCACCAGCAATAAAAATAGATTTAAGAGCTCGTCAGCAAAATTGTATTAAAATACCCACAGAAAACGCACAATACATATTCATCTGCTGCTCGTCAGGAGCGTGCTGGGTCATGCTTCAAGCACAGATCAAAAAAAAAAGAGAAAAAAAAGAAGAAAAAAAAGGTTGCGCAGGAGCTGCTTGTCACGCTGAACAAAAACAGCGATCCCTGAGTCGAGCTGAGCAGGGATGGGGTCGGCAGTGCCTCGGACCCCCCCCCCGGCAGGCTGCAAGGCTGCGGGCACCACCTGGCTCCTGGATTCAATTCAGCACAAATGACACCTTGTGCGGCCAGGGATGTGGCGCCCCGTGGAAGTCCCAGACCTTCACCTCCTTGGGTTCCTCTGTCCTTGCAAATCTCAGTCACCCCTGTATGGGACCGGTGTGGGACACGGCAGTGCCCTCCACGGTTGTCTCGAGGGTGTTTCATCGCTGCTGTCACCCCTTACATTTGTTTCCACGGCAGGATGGAGGGTGCAATTTTTTCCTGCCACTTAGCGATTCAGATCAGGAAGCAGCTCGCCGAGGTTGATGTTGTCATGGTCTGACGTTTCGGGAGCCGTCTGAATAAATTTCCCTTTATTAGACATAAAGCTCCCAATACTGCACCTTCTTCCTCATTACTTGCGGCCAAGCACCTACAAAACCCATCCCAGGCCCTGATTTGCTATTCAAAGTCCTGCTGGTGTGCACGAGAGCTGGGAGGGAACCCAGAGCCTCCTCCAGCGACCTCTTGGTGTCCGCTGCTGTCCCCATCTCCTGCTGAGCCCCACAAACCACCCCTGCGTGGTGACCTCCTGGTGCCTGCCAAGGAGCCTGTGCTCCACGGGTGAGTGTGTTGGCTGAAAGAACGCATTTCCCTGCTTAGTGAACTAAGGACATGTTTGTAATTGTCTCCTCGTTCCGCATGTTGAAGTCCGCCCACTTCCCCTGGGTTCAGGCACTGCTGGTCCAAAGAGAACATTTGTTCAGGGGGATTTTGGAGGAGAAATCCCTGTGACATCTTTTTTTTTCACATATGCGTGGCGGCAGAAGTGGGTAGATGAGTGTCTCTGAGTTGAAACAGCCCGGTCTGTAAGTCGCATCCAGGGCTGTCTGATGCACAGCTCCATCCACAGCTAAACCCTTCCCCTCGCTCCTGCTCCTCAAAGGGAGCTGGCGGCAGAGCCCAGGGCTGGGTTCGTGCCCTCGGCCACGGAGCCGTGGAAGTCAAAGCCTGAGCACTCACCGGGCGTCTCGCATTTTTTCCCACTGATCCTCCAAAATCTAAAGACCCTCTGAAGTTTCTAATGCCGTGAGATGGCAGGCCGGGGCCGTGTGTGTGAGTGGTGAGGTGGGGCAGGTTTCAGAAGGTGGAAATTAAGGGAAAATAAGTGCAGGGTGGGCACAGCAGTGGGGGACCCACAGTCCCGCTCAGCTCTCACGGCTCATCCCTGCCCTTTGGTGCTGGGGAAGGTGATTTCTGCGAGAACAGAAATGCCCAGCTGCTTAATTTGCTTAGCTTGGTTGTTTTTTGTTTGTTTGTTTGTTTGTTTTGCATCATTTCAGCCCTAGATCAAGGGGAGAGCCAAGCACAAAAAACCACCAGTTTGTTTAAATAGTGAGGTTCAAGCTGGTGGACGGATGCTGAGGTGGGAGACGAGGGCAGACAACGGGAACAGACTGGGCAGCCATCGCCTTCCTCTTGTTTGCAGGCAAAGGGGAGAGTTGGCTGAAATGCATGCAGGAGCATGAGGGAGCCTGAAGAGCAAATATTGGCTTCTGCCCCTGCATGAAAAGCAAGCTCAAAAGGGTGGGGGGAAGCAAAACAAACCCCGTCCCTCCTTCTCTTTTCAGCTAGCCAAACATCTCACAAGGTGAAAGGCGTTTTGTACCAAGAGGTGGACGTGCAATGGATTTCAAAAGCCCAAACCATCCCTTCCAGCACTGGGCAGAAGTTGTGCTGAATGCGCAGATCAAAAACAAGCGTTGGTGCTGCTCAGGAGAGGACTCGGCAAAATGGCACAAAACTCTAAAATGCTCGGATGGGGATGAAAAGTTGAGGGACCCCCACAGGCCATCCTGTGACCCAGCACCCCTCTGGGACTTCAGTTTTCTCAGTTGGCTGATAGAAAGTGGGCAGTGTGGGGTTTTTGCTCTGGTTCCATTGCTGGAGGGTCCTTGAGGTGCTGGAGGGGGGGGGACAGGGACAGAGAGGAGTGGGCTGAGGCTGTGGTGTCCGGCTGCAGCACTCCAACACTTCTCCATCCATCCTGGTGCTCACATCGCTCCCCTCTTTTAGCACCTCCCATCTCCCCCTACCACAAACCCAGCTGTGCAGTCGATGGCACAAGCGCAAACCTTGCCCTGGAGCCGCACAGGGGAGCTCCCGATGTCACTGCCACCAGTGCGAGGCCAACGGGGTCACACACAACCTTTTACTACCTGCCTGCAGTCCATTGACTGGGTTTTATACTCGGCAGCACATTGCCATAAAAATAATCTCAGGCAGCCAACGCCAGGCGGCTGATTTACGGATGACGATGCGTGCGAGGAGGATGTCTCGGAGCATCCCAGCGCAGGTAAGCAGCCCAGCACAGCTCCTGCCTGTCCTCCTTCCCGCAGGTAAGGCTCAAAACTGCATTCTGCCACGGGAACAAGCCTGGTGCTGATGGAAAAACTTCTGACACTGGGAGAAAAAGTCTCCGGCACACCAGGCTCAACCCCCCTGGAGTCCCATTGCCCTTCATTTCCAATAACCCCTGGCTCCCCAGGGCTGAGGGCAGTTCCAGAAGACCCCCTTTTCTGGCAGCTCCTTCCCAGTTCCAGGGGGCTGGGGGTGGCCTGTGGTGGTGACAGGGAGCATGGCTGTGCACCGCTGATGGTGGCATCCTTCCAGCAGGCATCTCGGGGCTCAGTGGGACCAGCACCTCGGGAAATCAGCCCAGCACACCTCGCTGCTACCCCTAATGGGTGCCAAATTCTCTCCCTGGCAGCCCATGGGGCAGCAGTTCCAGTCTTCTCACCTGTTTCCCAGTGACTTTGCTTGGCTAACATCGAAGGGGCAGCATCTCTTTGCTGGTCGGGTGAGAACTGAGCCCTAAGATCCAGCCATCAGGAGCAAAATGCAAATAGGTGCTTGCAGGGCAGCAGGGAGGTGATCTGATGCCTTTGATTGTTCCTGCCTGGGTCTCGTAAATCATCGCTGCCTCAGTCCTTGCCCTGCTTTCTAATTCCTGCCATTACTACTACATTTATCCGCTCACGTAGTTGGTTTGAATTCAAAATGTTGGTTTAATGTGGCACTGATGAGAAGGCAGGCATTTATAAAAAGTACAGCAGCAACCTGTTTTGTGGAGAATACAGATTTTTGCTTCAAAACAGTAATAACACCAAAAGAAATAGTGTCTCTGGCTGAAACTTCAAAGGCAATTGGGACAATTCTGCAGAAGATTTTATGCTCTCTATAATCATTCACTTATTTTTATTCTTTTGATTTCGCTGTCACTCGGATGCTAAGTGCTAGTAGGCTGCTTATGACAAAGGCCATGCCTTGGGGGAACGCGGTCTTCACCTATTTTGTGTGCGGAGATTATGTTTCTGACATGAGAAATCGCATTTAAAGAGCTGACGAGTGTGTGTGCCTGCAGTTCTGCTTCTGGACAAGGACAGGGTGTGAGAGATACTTGGAGTGTATGAGGCAGACTGAGGGAAACCTGTCCCTGCTGCCTCGGGGACTGCGTGCCCACCTCTGCGCCGAGACGAAGAGTTTGAGCACACCGAGGCACCGACCGTCCTTTTGCAACAGATGCTGCTTGAAGCCTGGTTAAAAAGGGAAAAATAGAAGAGGGAGCCAGCTGGGACCAGCCCCCTTTTGATAGCACTGCAGAGCAGGAAGGAGTTCATCCCCCGCAGCAGCCCCTCGGTGCCGGAGACATCAGGCCTAAAGTGCAGTTAATTTCCCATCGATCGCTGTCAGCGCGTTCCCCCTTGTTGTCTCCCAGATTAAGGAAGGGCTTTTGATCAGAAATGTCAAGCATGCCTGCCACGCAGAAGGCCCGGAGTTAATCTCCTGGGGTATTGATCCTGAGTCCGGGCAGCGTAGCCCAGCATCACCTACGGCGGGGAGCAGACATTTGGTGTCCAGCACGAAGCTGAGGCGGTGCAGAAGGGTGCAAAGGGGTTGTGAGTGGGGTTTCCGAACTGAAACAAAACCATTTGTCTTCCAGAGGCTTCAGAAGGTACAAACTCAGAGCCAATACTGACGTTTCCCCATGCTGTGTCACCCTGTGAACCCAGAAGCACACTCCACCAAATCCCAGCCAAATAAATCCCACCAAATAAATCCCAGCCAAATAAATCCCACCAAATAAATCCCACCAAATAAATCTGGTGGGCAGCATGCAGCCCCTCGCAGCAGTACCAAACCATCAGCACCCTGCCTTGCTCTGCAGCACCCCGGGGTGCCCGCACACACCTTGAGCGGCTGGCACCGAGCTTGGCTGCAAACATGAGTACCCTTGCACAGAATGATTAATTACTATTTGCCTGCTATTATTATTTGTTTTCTATCAGCATCCTCGCTCCGCTTCTCTTCTCGATCCTATGCCTGATGCCAAGCCGGGGATATTTTAGGAAATGCAGATTATATAATATTTACATCTGTGCCACTTGTTTATTCCTCTCTGTCAGTTAATTTTATTACTGCTTCTCTCTCGTGAAAGCAATGATTTGCAGAGCCAAAAGCAGGCTACTTATTTTCAAGGATGCACTAATTTTAATAATTAAAAAGCTGCTGCCTTCCATCTGCCCAGACGAGGGAGGATGGGGCATTGCATAGGGCATGGGGCATAGGCTGTGCTCCTTGCTGCTCTCAGCAGGGGAAAAATAAATCTGATCAGTGACAGATCCCCATGGGTATAAATGTACACTCATGCCACCTTGCTGGGAAAATCTTCATGGAGTCTCTGCTCCCCCAAAACACGATGTGCTTTCACACAATCTGTCTAATCTGGAGCCTGGGTATTTCTCTTTCTACCATTTTTCTTCTCCAGGAAGAGGAAAAAGACACCAGGAAGGGGAGAATTAATCCTATGGGAATTTTTATTGGGCTTGGGGGAGAAGCTGGAAAGCTTGCACTGCAATAAAATCACATTTTCCATGGGTTAGAATGGCCTTTTCCTCAACCAAAGTGAGCAGTTTGAACTAATGCGTTCTGCTCATTGGCACCGAGCTCACTGGAAGGGCTGGGGCTGGAAACGTTCCTCTGTCCATCAGGGGGCTGCCCAGGGACCCTAAAACACAGCCCCAGCACCTCAGCCATCCCACCCCAGAGCCAGGCAGGGCCAGGGGCACCAACACACAGCCTCCCATGTCACCAACACGGGGCTTGGCTGCGGCTGCTGCAGCAGGGAGGTCTGCAGGGCTAGAAGCCACTTTGATAACCTCGTGTCCTCGATCCCCAGAGCTGGTACCCAGGTAGTCATAGCAAAGTCAATTTTGCACCTCTGGCGCAATTCTGAGGGGGTAAACACGTGGCTAAACCCCCCCGGGGGAACCTCCCAGGCTGGGGGAGCCCCCGTCCTCCACCTGTTTTATAGCACGGGGCTGGCAGCATCCCCGAGCATCCCTCTCGCCCGGCGATGGCAATGCAAACGCAAATCAATCGGTTTGTCTTCTTTCAAGCCTGCCTCTCGGGTCCCCGGCTGGGCGCTCGGTTGCCTATTAAACCCGTCTCTCACAGCATTTCTGATCTTTCCTGTTTTAAAAGCTCCAGGCATTAACCTCCAGGACTTGAGATGTACGCAGCTGCTCATTACCACTACAGAGCCCCCTCCGCCCTGCCGCCGCTCAGGCGCAGCGTTTGATAGCGGTCCTGTAGGATTCCCACTCTGATAACCAAAGAGGTATTGCAGCACATGCCGACGTATAAGACAAATAATAGCAAAAGGTTAACAGCGTTTAGTAATATGAAATCCCCCGGCATTATTGCCACGTCTAAGCAAGGAGACTGACTGGTGTAACCCAAAGAAAATACAGAGGGTACCAACCAAAACACGGCAAGGACAGCAGGGCACGTGGTGGGAGGCATTCCTCTGCAGAGCAGGTCTTCTGCAGCGGAGCAGATGTCTTGGCTAGCAGGAGGGAGAAGAGGGGATTTGTTTATTGAGGGGGGAAAAACAATCTTTTAATTTGGCTCATGGATCAAAAACGGAAACTTCACCCCCAAAGACCCCATTTTCTGGTGCTGGAAGCAGGTTTCGGCTGAGCCTGTCTGTGGCCCCTGTGGCTAGCACAGAGGCCAGGTCCCTGGCCAGTGTTGGCCTTGTCACCAAGAGCCACGAGCTCCAGCCAAACAGAGGGGATGAAAAACCTGAGCATGCTGCATTGCTCCCACAAGATTTGGGCAATTCCTCTCCCTTCCCCTCCTGCCTAGCAAGTGCTGCTTTGAAAATCAGGAGACGTTGCTGCTGCTGTGTACATCAGGGGCTGCTCTGAGACAGCAAGCCCGTAATTACATGCAATGTTAAGTGCAGAAACATTTCCAAAGCTCCGCTGAGACCAGGAGCAAAGGGAGGGGGAGGTTGTTCTAATTGAAAAAAACATCCCCACATCCAGGCGAGCCGTCAGGCTCTGCAGAAAGGCAAAAAAAACTGGGACAAAAAGTGCCCTTCTCCAAGTAAGGCTGGACTACTTGCAGGCTTTGGGGCTGCCCACCTGATGGCCAAAAAGCTGAAAAAAAAAAAAAAAAGAGAAAAATTAGAGAAAAGGAGAAGCCCCTGAATGTGGCAGGGCCTGTGCCTGGTCTCACACACCCCTTCTGCTTGCCCATGAACCGTGCTCAGCAGCCACACGATGGCTTTATTCCCCCGACCAGCACAAACACACACCAGTGACATTTTTCCTTCCCTCACATTTCCTTGGGGAAAACAAATTAAAAAAAAAAGAAGAAAATCACTAGGCCAAATATTTTTGGAGCACTAATAAAAGCAGTTGTCAGCGCTCGGAGGAAATCGGTGCAGGGAGGCGTTCGCGGCTCTTCCCCTCCCTTCGATGGGGACTTCAGCTCAGGGTTCATCAGGGACGAGCGCCAGCAGAGCCCTTTGTGGGGGTGAGCCCTGTAGGGTCAGCGGCATCCCCAGCCCCAACCATTTCGGATAGCTTCAAAATGGTTTCAAATCTTTTACATCAGGGGAAATTTTTTCTTCTTTTCTTCCTATGAAAAATCATAGGATGAAAAAGCAGTTTGTGTTTGCCACGAATGTGCAGACTGTAGTGATGTTCCCAAACCTGTATTCATGGAAAAAACAATGCCAAAGATCTTTTTATTCAGCCTCCATGCAAGCTCACTCTCTCTGCTTGGCAAGAAGGAGTTTTCCCATTATAGAGGAGGAAAGAATATACCTGTGCTGTTATATCACAGCAGCAGTCTTACGCACAGACATAGCTCAAGTTATTTCCCCCTTGACAGTCTCTTTGAAGGAGGTGTTCGTTTGACATAAATAAGTTACATGTGGGGAGTAATGAGCTATGTTAATTGTGCTCATCCTGGCAAATTGATATTGCTCCTGCAAACAGACAAGAAAAAAACCTTAAATATGTTTGCATATCATCTGTATGGAGATCATATCCAATAGCAACAGGGTCATGCTGTGGTTCAGCTCTCAAATCTTGCTGCTAAACCGAGGGAACAGCTTTGCCTGCCGGGCAGCTTGAGCTCGGCACGGCGATGGGGACACCCATGGGGACAGCACCACTCCACTGCCCCGGCCCCTTTACACCACCAAAACCCAACCGAAGCTGGTGGAGAGCCTGCGGGCTGAATTTAGGCTTTGTGAGGGCATCTCTGGGTGAAGGGATAAATTCATTACCCTCTTCTGCTCCTGCCCTGCTCCCAGCACCCAGCCCCGGCTCCTGTGTGTCCAGCGCAGGGCCTGGATGGTGCCGTACGGCCCCAACCCCATTCAAACCCTGTAGCGCAGTCGCTGCCAGCAGAGATGCTCCAGTTCTGGCACTGAGCAGTTCTGAGACCAATTAACGGGGCCTGAACTTTAGGAGGCTGTTTAATTGAAGAGAGCTGAAGGACACGCGCTTGACTCGGGCGCTGCTGAGCCTGGAGGCGGCTGAGCGCTGAGTGACGGATAATGAATTTTAAATCGCTTTGCTAACCCAGTAGCCTCGCACCCACAGGGGTTTTTGTGATCGGGAGTTTTTCGTGTTGTTGTGTGCTCTGTGAACTGGTCTAAGTCTGCATTTACTGTGTTTACTTCTAATAGCAATGCATAAAACAGGCACAGCGGTGAATTATATAGGTGTGCCCAGTATGGGTGCACACGCATGCATCATGTGGGGGTTCCTTTACGCATGCACACCCACGTGCATGACTGTGTAGTGCCAGGAAGGCAGAGGTGAGCGTGGCCTCAGCTCCCTTCATAGATGTGTACAGCACAGGTCTCACCAACAGCCTCACCAAATGCAATGGCACTGAGGGTTTCGGGGCCCTAAAAGGGAAAATGCATTTATCTCAGCGAGAGGAGCAGGAGCTGCAAGCTGGGAATGATGCTCCTAGAGGAGCCAGGAGCAGTGATGCCACCCAAAAGTGAACAACTCCATCGAAACGGCCCGTGAATTTGTGGCAGGGGCAGAGCACGGTGGCAGCCCCCAGCACAGCAGGACAGGAACATGGACAGGGACGGGGACAGGGATGGGGACAGGGTTTTGCCCCCCAGCACCAGGGTTTCTCCCTGCAGCCTTGGTGCCCTTTCAGCCCTGCCTCGTTACCACCCGTCCTCCCTCTCCTCAGAGCACCAGATCACATCTTTATGAGGCCAGGAAAGTTTGCAGCAGAGTGCTTCTAGATCTTATTGATCGAGGGGGAGAAAATAGAGATCATTAAGTATTTAAATGGAGACAAATGAGTCTCTGTTGCTGTGACATCCAATAACCTTTTAGCCAGCAGCCTTAATTCCTAATAAGTAAAAAAAAAGAAGAAGAAGAAAAAAAAATCATTCGTTCAATCAGTCATTAATGAAGCCATAAATCATTAGCAGAATAATTCTTTCCAAATTGAATTACTCCTTTCAATTATTTTGCTTCACTTCCTCCTTTTCTTTCATTCCTTCATTCCCCAAGGAGCCGTGCGGAGTCAATGCTCTGGAATTAAACTTAACCAGGCTGCTGCTGCCGAGTAACTTTTTGACTTCTCTCTTTTCCTTTCTGCTCTCTTGCCTGTCCTTTTTCTCTGCAGACTGTGGTAGGAAAAAAATAAATAAATTAAAACTGTGATGCCAAATCCCACAGCTTCCCATGAGGATTGCTCCGTAAGGTGTGTTGTTGTTGGTTTTTTTGTTGTTGTTTGTTTGTTTTTTTGGTGTTTTTTTTTTTTTTTAACCCTTTTTATGGAATGAGTCCTTCTGGAATACAGAAAGCAGGAGACTGTCTTTGGTTTTATCTTAACGAACATTGCTAACCCAGCGAGTGCTAGCAAGCAGCCTTTCAAGCCTTATCACTCAGCAAAGCAGTGCTGAGATGTGATAGAGAGCCGCGCCGAAACAAGATTTAATCTGTCCAACATTTCTGCACCAGTGCACCATCCCTAATGTAATCTTTGCTTGTTTTCAGCCCAGCACAAACAAGGAACATCCGAGTGGTGGGTGCAGAATCAAAACCTCCTCCAGGTCCCAGCGGGCTGCGTGCCTCGAGTCCCAGGGAGCAAAAGCAGCAAGGCTGTTTGAGCAAGATAAAGAGGGACAATTCCTGGAGTAATTTTAGGAAAGGATTTTCTTCTTCTGTGCATTGTAGCCATGTGTTGGATCCCTGCATGTGCAGCAAATTGTGCAATAAATCCAGGGGCACCAAAAGCCCAGCTGGGCTCGGGGATCCAGCCAAGTGCCCACACATAAGCGTGATGCTCATGTCCCTGGATCAGCTCTTACATTTGATATGTGTTGCAGCGTCCCAGAATGGCCATGCCCTGGGCCATATCCTCACTTCTTGGCAATGTGAAAGCCTTCTCCATTTCATGTTTCCCCCAAAACACACGTGACCTCTGTCCCTTCTCCCCAAATCCACACGCCTCTGAGTCCTGCAAAGTAGAGCCTGCCACATTTTCTTTTGCACAAACTTCCTTTGCCATTCTTTTTTCCCCTGACATTCACAAACGGGCTGAAAACAGTATATTTGTTTCTCTCCTTGTCCTCTGGGCTGACAACAGCCGTCTCTCCCAGGCTATACTCGGAAAAAGTTAGTTCTTAATTAAGCTCTTCCATCCTGTTTGATATTCATTAGTCTTTTCATTACTTCCTAACTCAGTTGAGTTTCTTACCTTCTTTTTATGCAACCCAGCCTATTCTCCATCCACTAAATCCTCTGAATCCCTGAATTGCATTTTTGTTATCCTTACTGTTATTGCTTACATCCTGTCTCGGCCATTGTGGCATTTAGGTTTTTTCCCCTGAGGCTTAGATTTGTGTGCGTGTATGTGTGTGTGTGGATATATAATGCATAATTTGCTGAGCAGCATGCAAATTGCAATCTCTGGGAGAATGGCAACCTGCATATTGCCAAAATGAGCATCAGTGAAATATGGGAAATTAATTTAGCCCCATGAAGGAGATAATTACTATTTTGCAGATTGAAAAAGTGGGGCATAAAGAGATTAAGGCCCAAGGCCCCAATCTAGCCAAAAACCAATCATATGCTTAATTTAAAGGAGATGAGATAGTTCCCTTAAAGCCAGTCATTGCTTAATATCAGGCGCATGTGGAGATGTTTTGCTGAAAGCAACAGCGTGGCTGGGATGAGGGGATGGAGGGAGGCTGCTCCGTTAGGAAGGACTGACTGCTGTCAACAGCAAGAAGAAGGAAGTCAGTGGGACTTGTGACCCCCAAAAAGCCACTTCAAGGTATCTCAGAGCAAGCAGCTGATGCGGCAAGTGACCATTTGTTGGATGGTGCCACATATGGTCTGCATGAGGTCTTCCCTGACCCCTTTGGCAGAACAGCAGAAGAAATACCAGCCTGCTCCTGGCCTTGGTTTTGGTTTAGTCCAAGCTCCCAGCCCACACCAGCACCAAGCCCAAGGCACTTCTCACCCGTGCCATGAGGCTGCTGCAGTGCTGTGCGCCCCTAGCAGCCACCTCTCCTTCCAGCATTTCACTTCCTTTTAAGATTACACACCTGATGGCCATTCCTTATTAAAGTTCCCCTAGGAACAGCTCATATCCCATAGTTTTGATCTAAGAGATTCCAAATTTGAGATATTTTTGCTGCAGCAGCGGTGGGACACAGCACAGGGCTGTGCCAGGACAGGGCTGAACACCTGACAGCTGCCCGCCACCACGGCAGCTGGCCTGCCAGTGTCAGATGGGTGTTTTGTCCAGAAATTAATTGCAATTACCTACTAATGTGTGTTAAATGCATTGAGGTTCACAGTTAAGCGGCTTTATGAAATTATATTGGAATTAACATACTTTGGACAGCTTCCTCGTCAGGTCGGTCCGGGCACGTTGCTACTGCTGGATGCCTCGGTGCTGAGGTTGTGCTGCAGCAAGGGCTGCGCTCCCTGAACAACCTCTCCAAAACTTCACCCCCCCCCCCCCTTCCTCAGCATTGGAGCTGGCTGGATATTTTACTGCTGAATTTTTGAATTTTGAGAAAAGCTCAGAGCATGGCGAGGCCATCTCCTGCTGAGCCAGAGCTGCATGTGCTGCGTGTGGTCCTGGGGAAGCTGCAGGTGTGGGCTGCACCCACAGCACCCACAGCATCCACAGCCCTGTACACAGCTCCTTCAGCACCGCTCTGCGATGGCCAAGGCTGCTGTGGTCCGTCCTGCCCATCATATATATTTCAGACTAATGTGCAAATACACTTTTCCATAAAATACCCGAGCGGAAGAGTTATGCCAGTCTTCTGGGAAAGTAATACCCATCTTAATAAAGTGTGTAAATACATATTTATTTGCTAGACTGGAACCAAAGAGGCTGTTCTGGTCTGCTGGAGAAGAAATACACATTTTAAGACTGCCTAGGTACATAATTACCTTAGAGAGAGAGTGAAATAAATCATCAGTGTCTTCCTGCCCTGGAGGATGGAACCATCCAGAGCTCTTCCTCTGCTCCCTTTGCTGGCTGTGAACTCCCCCAGTCACTGAGTGAACCCACCCAGCAGTAACTGGTGATCTGGGGAAAAACCAGTAACAACCAGTATGCCCAGTCAATGGGCAGACACTTCTACCAGGCTTTGGAAACGCCTCTGAAAACTTGTGGGTCCTACCCCGTGGGATATATTTATCGCTACTGGTGGAACAAGACGTCTGCTTTGAGGAGACAAAGTTAAGTGAAGGGGAATTGATCTGGGAAAGACACCCGGGCACCTGCCTTCGGATGGCGCCTGGTGCTCGGGAGGCTCTGGTTCCAGCCCTGACCCAGAATTTGGGAACATTTTGTCCACCACCACCCTTCACCCTTCATCCTTTGTGCTTAGCTCCCATTTTCCTGCAGCAGAGGACACAGCTTTTCCTCCCCGGTGCAAAGCACAGCCATGCTGGGGGGCAGCGGTCATTCTGTTTTATATTAAACCTCTGCTCATTGTCCATTAAGAGTTAATGAATAGATGTCTTAATAAATGGCCAGTCGATGGCGATGGATTATGCAGCCCTCCAGTCAATAGCTTGCTGACAACGTCCTTATGACCATCTGCAGCAAAAATTCCTCGTGTCTGCAATATGCTTATAACAGCTATTAATTATTTACCGCTCTTTTAGAGAACATTTGCAAGCGGGCCCCAGAATAAAAGGCTGCTGGCTCCTTTTTACCTCCTTCCTTCTCCTTCTGCCCTGCACGTCCAGGGAGGGGACGCGTTCCCATGTCCCCCAGGGCAGATGCTGAGCTCAGGACCAGCAGGGACCGGAGCCTAGCACGAGGACCTGGCTCTGCTCGCTCTTCCCCGCAGCTCTCAGCCTGTTCCTGAGCCCGTGGAGCTCGGCTCAGCAGCTGTCCCCATACAACCAGAGCTGCATGCACAGACCCAAGCAATGCAGCAGGGGGGACAGGCACTAGGAATAATGCACTTGGGGATAAGCGTAGCAGCAGCCCTGCCAGAAGAGGCCAGAGGCCCACAGGCTGGCGTGCCCACATCGCTTTTTTCGGAAGAGCCAGGACGCAGCTCGGCTGCGGCAGGGAGGCGCGAGACGCCGCTCCGTTCGAGATGCAGCCTCCGAAAGGAAAATGAATTATGCATCGTGGCCCAGCCTGGAGATCATTGATGATAAATAATGCTAAGTGGAAGCTGGCTGCACGCTTCAGCTACAGGCTGCCCCTCTGCTGCCCTTTGCTTTTTTCTCTTGCTCTCCCTCTCTCTCTTTTTAAGAGAACTCTGGATTATGGAGTACATTTTGGCACAGAAAAAGAAAAAAAAAAAAAAAAGTAGCTTTCTGTAATTGTTTTGTTTAGGCTGGAAGACTTGCCTCCTTTTGCAAGGTTCCTGTGAGCTATCCGTCGGTTACACTGTGGACTTGCATCCTTCAAACACAGCTCAGAGCTGTGGATCGAAGCACACCCCAGAGAATTCAAATACAAATGCCATCTGGAGCAGGGAGTTCCCTGGGACATCCACAATGCTCACACAAATGGATTTCATTTGATTTTGATGGCAGTAAACGTGCTGCCATTTTGCTCCTGTCTGCCTCTTTCCCCAAACCTCGGCCCTTGGCTATGGGGAGGATGTTCAGCCCTGACCCACACGGGGCTGAGCACCCCAGCATGTTCTGTACGTGGGATGCTCAGCACAGGGGATGCTCAGTGCACGGGACCCTCTGCATATGGGATGCTCCCCACACAGGTTGCTCGGTGCCACCCCAGTCCTGGTGTCCCCAAAGCCAGGGGCTGTTTCACTGGGGGCTGTGACAATCTTGTCCCTAGAGCTCCTAATGCCAGGTCTTTCCCCCAGAGCAAAAAGCATCTACTTTGGAATCCATGACAGATACCTGGAAAGGGGGATAAACATCATCACTCTATTTAATTGCTCCTAACAGCCCCTCAGAAACAAAAGGACAGACAGTGCTACTGTGGCCAGCCCGTGGCGATGTCCCAGAAGCTGTGCACAAACCAAGCCAGGCGACTAGAACTGTGTTTTCTTAACAGCCCATTGCCCTTTCTGAAGGCAGATACAGGGCTTTTCTGGATGGGGATTTATTCTGTGTTTGTCATTTTGACAAGGGATGATTGGCAATCAGAATGATGGGACAATTTGCCGTGAACTCACCACACCTCTGCCAGGCAAACACATCAAGGAAAAAAAAAAAAAATAAATAAATAAAATAAAATAAAAAAGCACAAAGGAAAGAAGAGATCAGAGCTTAAAGTAGATGCCATTTATCTGTGAGGAAGCCCATGGTCTACAGCCAGGGGGTCAGGCACTGCTGCTTTCCAAACAAGTGGACTCTGGGAGCAGAGCTTTAAACAGGGGGCTGCGTCTTCTCTGATGCAGCTGTGGGCTGTTTCCTTTCCTGTCTATGCT
Organism: Heteronetta atricapilla; assembly: GCA_011075105.1. Taxonomy (NCBI): domain Eukaryota; kingdom Metazoa; phylum Chordata; class Aves; order Anseriformes; family Anatidae; genus Heteronetta; species Heteronetta atricapilla. Next base: position 8,170,627 of record CM021747.1, read on the forward strand.
GGCACGAGCAATTATCTGCCCAGCACTTGTCATGGTGTGGTATCTGGGGACATAGTGGCCATGCCAATAATGGGTAAACCGCCTCTGCCAGCATCTTATGGAGGGCACGTTTGGATCCCTGCTGCCCGCTGGGCTGTGCCTGCACCCCATGGTCTCCCCTTCCCTGCACCTGACGGGGCTCAGGTCCCAGTAACTAACTGGTGGGGTGTTTTTTCAGCAGGTTGGCTCCATGGTGCTCGTCTCCCTTTTATTCATCATCCCAGCAAACCAGAGGAATGCTGTGGGCTCCTTTCCATAAACCTAAATCTACCCATCCACAGGGTGGGAGGGTTTTGTGCCTGGGAAGCCGGGGCAAAGGAAGCATTAAAGGCTGGATTTTTCCACCCGTGCTGAAAACCTGTCGTCCCCGTGACGTCAGTGGGAATTTTTGAGCCTGCACCAGCTCTGGGTGTTTAATCATGACCTCTCCAAAGAAACACAGCAAATTAATGGTAGAGTTAAGAACAGAGCCCAGGAGCCCTGATCCCTACCTCCACAGCTTAATCACAAGAAGAAGGTTGCTCCTGATGGAAAGCAAACAGACAGGGGCTGGAGCAGAGCTTTGCACTGAATTGCAAATGTTCTGACTCCTGCCCAGATTTGAGTTGTTAATCCCAGTTCCTCCCGGTTTCTGCCCTTAAATAATTTCAATTTCTCGGCCTGCAGAGGGATCGTGCAGTCCACAGCTCTACAAGAGCATCTGTGCCCAGGCTGGAGGCTTTTACCCCGTGGGGTGCATCCAGAGGGGTGAGGGCTGGGCTGGGAGAGGGGCTCAGGCTCCCCCTCCACACACGGGTGGGGGATCAAGGGACAGGCTGTCTGGGAACAGCAGCTGGGCCCACGCATTGTGTCACAATCACTTTGCTGCAATTACCACTTTTCCTCTTTTAAGAAAGCTCCCAACAGCCTGCGGTGGCCAGGAGGTTTCCCTCTGCCTGGGGCAGCTCGGAGCCCGACCCTGCGAGGATGCTGCCGTACCCCTTCTGCAATGAGATGTGAAACTTAGCACACTTCTCCCGCAGGAACCTGCCACCACCAGTCAGGTCCGAGGTTCAGGAGGCCAAGATTTCACGACACAACAAAATCTCCCTTTAGGAGCTGCATGGCTGAAGCAGATTGACTCGAATCAGCACGTTGCTTTGCTGTGCAGTTCTGCGTATGTATGGAGATACATGTATGTATTGTAGTATGGAGAGCGGGGAATTGACTCTGTTTCAACTCCTTAATTAAACTGAGTTAAAATTCATCAGAGTAAACTTCCCTGCTATGCCTAAACCTAACCCGAAACTGTTAAATAAAAATAATTATTATTTTAAAAAAATATACAATGGCTGTTACTGCCAGTCAAATTCTACAGGATTGTTTTCTGGACGAGAGGCTGAGCAGCTCACTCTGCACTAGATAAATTTCAGCTTGATTCCAACCTTTTTTCTTTTTTTTTCCTAAGTGGATATACTTTTGTTAAACAAGCAGAGCTGAAATCCTGCCTTCTCCATCCATCCCCTTAAGGAGCCTGATTGATGCGGCTGCAGCAACACAGTCTGGAGAGCGAGACGGAGCGTGATGGGGACAGGGGCAGGTGCCTGCGTTTAGAGCCCCTGCTTGCAGAGCAGAAAATGAGGTGTGCGCATCCTTGTGGAGCCAGAACGGGTCAGTTTGGGTGGCAAACAGCATTAATATGTCTCCTACAACATGACCATGGCATGGACAAGAGGACTAATCCATGGATGGAAAATGGGAAGCATTCATGCTAAGTCCTGAGGATTTTATTTGCTTTTTTTCTTCAGTAAAGGGGGGGGTCTCTCTTCTGTCCCAAGCTGTGTGCTGAGTGCTGGGGGTGGTTTGGGGTGGGCTGGGCAGGGGTGACCAAGGCAGCTGCCCCGTTTGGCAAGCACGGGACTGCAGGACGATGTGCTCCCATCCCAGCTGCCGGGAAGTGCCCTGGAAGCCGCGCAGCTGAAAGGTAAGACGAGGCATCAGGGTAGGTTTTGCTGCTCATACTGCGACGTGTGCCATTTCCAGGGGGTGAAAGGGCAGGTTCCTCACGCAAAAAGAAGCACGTGGGATTTAAAATATGCCAGCCGCCGCTGCCGTGCATCTCTTAGTATGATCTTAGACCAGCAGCCTCTGCTGGGGAGATTTCCAGGAGGATTAAACTAAAAAACCCTTTTCCAGCATCTGCTGCTGGAAGAGCGAGGGTTGCTATGGAAACCGCATCTGGCCTATTCACGGGAGTTTTATAAGGGAAGAAACAAATAAAAAATAAAGCAAAAACAACACACGCATCGCACAAAAGAGAGGTGACTTTGTCTGCTTTCATCAAAGAGCGAATGAGGGCAATCAGGCCTAATGAAGGCTGGCTGGCTGCTGGGTGGGCACGCTCGGCCCCCCGACTGCCTGGGACAAGGGCACATGGATGTTGGTGTCAGCAAAGCCAGGAGGGAGAGAGATGATCCTAATCCCAATCCCAATCCCAATGCTGATGGATGCCTGTGGATGCCTGCACAGCAGGGAGAGAAACAGAGGGGAAAAAGGCAAAAAGCAACCAAGCGCATTCTGCACCTCGTAAAGGGGCCAGCAGTCAGAGCAGCTCGCTGGGCAGTGCTGGGGTTAATTCATTAATCCCCCCCAGGAACCGGAGCTGGGGGGCCCTCCCTGCAGCCCCCTGCAGCGTGGGGTCTCAGGGGGGCAACGGTGGGGCTGGAGGAGACCAGGGTAAGCTGTGTTTTCCTGTCTGCAAACCCCAGGACCCCACAGGGGGAAGCTGTCCTTCAGTCCCAGCAGGGAGGGACGGACTCTGCCCTGCTCCACTGATGGCACCCAGTGGAGGGTGTCTGCTGTGGCTCCAAGTGCCTCCCCTGAACTGTGTGCAGCTGAACCTCAGCTCAGGACCATGCACACAGGCTCCTGAGTTCCTGTTCCCACACATGTGTTCACCATAAATAAATTGAAGTTATAGGATAAATGCAGAAATGCCAGGTAACATCTGACATGCGTGGCACAAGCCCCTGACGGGGCACTGGCTGCCAATTAGTTAATTGTGGTAAAGCACCAGGAAGGTTCAGAGCCTTGCAGGAATAGCTGGTGCCTGCTGGAACCAACACACTCCTGAGCCTTTGCAGCTTCAGCACCCCAAGCCCTGGCCACCCTCTCTTGCTGCCTCCTGCTATGCAGAGGAGCGGCGGCACACAGCAGGTCGGGGACTTACCCAAGGACACGAAGCAAATCGAGGTCAGACGACTGATCCCAGCCCAAAATGTGCTGGCTTTTCCTGTCACCAGCTTCATGCTCCAGGGGGTTTCTCCCCCTTCACACCCATGTTTTAAGGTTAAACCCAAAAGCTGTGCAGTGCCCGCAGCGGGCAGGCGGCAGCTCGTGTCTGAGTTCCTGCATGCAGGGTCATTTTGGAGATATATTAACAGCACCAAAGCCCCGTTCAAGCCCAGCATCCATTACCGTTGTTTTCAGGAGCACACACAATTTACCATCTGGCCTGCTATTCTTTATGCTCTGAGCTTGATGGAAAGCAACATAGCTCCACTCATTTCTGGGAGGCTGCTGCTGCTCTCACCAGGACCCGGGCTCAGCGCAGCTCCCTGCGACCCGCGCGGTGCTGCTGGCCCTGCAGCCCCATGCACGGCTCACGGTGCAAAATCAGCTCCTTAAGGGACGCTCCCAGAGCCTAAAATGAACAGGATAACTCTGGAAAAAACATCTCACAGGTGCCCAGGGGGATCCCAGCTCCCTGCAACCCCAGCCCAAACGGGTGCCAGCCGTGCTGCCAGGCACGGAGCCCCCTCTCTGACAGCCAGACGTGGCCCTGCCGCTGCAAATTCATGAGAGCTGCGACTGAGCTGCAAAAGAAGAGCCACCCTGGGAACCCGAAACAAATGTATTCCAGCAGCTGGTGATTAGGAAGAGGTTTGGATTAGATGTTAGGCATTACGTGCATCTACAGCAGCTTGTGGCTGTGAATCCTCAAGCATCCTCCCCAGTAATCTTTTCTTCTTTATATTGTTCTTTCAAGATTGATCAGCATTTTCTTTTCCCAGCACTTGAAATAAGAGGATAAAAACTTCAAGGCACTCTGGTAAACCCATTTATTTACCTGTTACCCTCTCTTTCTTCTGGGAAAAGCTCCCTTCTGCCAGCTCCGGTCTCCTGGAACCGGGGCAGCAGCAGGGCTGGAGCCAGCCACAGACCAGAAGCAGAGAGTGATCAGTGGGGTCCTCAGGGGAAAGGGGCTGGAGGGGGCTGGAGGGACGTGAGGGTGCCCGGTGCTTTCCCACTGAGCCCATCCTCGCTGTTGGGAGCAGCAGGGGTGGCTGTGACACCTCCAAGCCAGGGTTCATTATGAGTGAGTGCCATCTCCCCACCGCCCTCCTTCATGCTGCCCATAAGGGATTTCTTGTTTCCTTTCATTAGGCTACTCAGGGTAATTATTCCCATTACGAGCTAAGAAACAACTTGTGAAGGAGATGGTGCCTCACAGCCCGAGCAGGGCTGGCAGGAGGCAGGCGGGGAGATGGGGACCCAGGAGGCAGCAGGAGGATGGTGGGGAGCAGGTGGGGTCCCGCCAGCCTCCCCCAGCCCTTTTGGGGCACAGCCCCAACCCCAGGGGTGGGAAACGCAGAGCTCGACACAGAGCAGCTGAAATTAACTCCAAAAAAACAGCTCTGGGCTGGCACCCAGAATGATGCCCAGCCTCTGGGGAGTCCAAACCAGACCAGGGCCGTACCCTGCCCTCCTCTTCCCCTCCTTTGTTATGCCTTGATCAGCAGCAGCCGCACTGAAATCCCTGAGGAGTTTCCCACAGAGCCCCTCTGTGGACGAGGTGAGGGAGGTGAGCGGCTTCGCGCCGTGCTGCCCCGGTGTTTGCCCAGCGCTGATTTACGCCCTCCTGCAGAGGAGGCACAGCGGCAGTATTTCTCCCCATTCCTGAACCGTGGCCCATTTTGGAGCTAATAAATCCCCCCAGCGGCCTGCCAGGCTCCTCCTGTTCCACCCCAAAGAGGGGGAAAGTGAAGGGGAAGAATAAAAAAAAAAAAAAAAGGAAAAGAAAAGAAAAGAAAGAAAAAAAAAAGAAAAAAAAAAGAAAAGAAAGAAAGAAAGAAAGAAAGAAAGAAGCTGGTATCGCCATGGCAACCTGCTCCTTCCCGGAGCTGCGAAGCCTTTAGGTTCCCACTCCCCATTTATCAGCTGCACTCGATTAGGCAGCGATGACAGTCGGCACCACTAAGTGTTGGGGTGTTGGATGCTCTGGAGGGAGGTCGCATTTCAAAGCACGCTGCAGGTTTCGCACATCCCGCTGCTCTCCTGGGGGTGCCCGGGTGCGTTTTGGGAATGCAGCCAGCCCAGGGCGGCGTTGGATGTTGCCTCTCCGAGCACACGTGTGCCAAGTGGGCTCTGGAGGTCCCTATCTCAAGATTGGCTGCAGACACAGCCCTCCCCAGAGGATTCTGGCTTAAATTGGCCACCACACGTTTGCTGCCTTGCTGGCGAGGCTGGCTGCCTCCTCTGCCCCCCGTACTCGCTGCTAACCCACCGCTTGCTCATGGGACGAGGATCCGTGGCCCAAGGCATGCCGTACCCTGTGGAGAAAAGCCATCAGGGGTGAAGGGAGGAGGCTGTCCTGACTGAGCAGCAGGGAGCTGGAGCACCCTGGGGTGTGAAGGGAGCAAGGCTGGGATCGGTGAGCCCAGCATCACATCCCTCCTGCGGCCAACCCCCTGGACCACCACCCCACTGCCTCCTCCTGCCTCAGTGCAGGAGCTGATCGTGCTCTCAAAGCACGGCAGATGGGCCTGCGCTGAAAGAAAATTGCCTCTGCTCCCCAGCTCGAGCAGCCACGTTTTATTTACTTATTTCCTACCCCAGCTATGCAAATGCACTTCCCCTCTCCGCAAGCAGAGAGGCAGGCGGGCGCTGTCACGCCGGTCACCAGATGGGCACTGACGCCGAGCCCTGGCACGCTGGCGTGGCCACAGACAGCTGCCCGGAGCTCCCAGCCTCGCCGTGCTCGCCTGGTTAATAAAACCAGGTCCCAGCACTCATTTTAGGGGAACGAGATGCCAGCCTTGCCCTGCTCCTGAGGGCAGCCCCCCGGTGAGCACGGCAGGGGCCGGTGCTTGATGAGCTCTCCAGGGCAGGGAGCGCAGATGCTGCTCTTGGTGCCCCTCCAAGGTGGGCAGTGGGGTTTAGGTCTGGCCGCCGTTCAAGGGATTATCATTATTTAATTGGTGGTTTAAATGAGTGCAGAGCCTCGCTGCCTCCTGGCACCAGAGCGCGTTTTCGAACAAAGGTGCTGGAAAAAAGCAAAGTGCTGAGCTGAAAGGGGCCGAGCCCGCTGCCCGCCGTCCTGCAAGGCAGCGCCGTGGCAGGGCGCTGGGCATGGGCACGGCATCGCACAGCATGACCCGTCAACCTGGGGTGCTGGAGGAAAATTTGTGGTCTCCAGCTGAGGGCTAATTCAGCCAGTTTGTGCTGCGATCTGAAGGAGGAGGCAGCTTCCCCGCATGCTCCACCCGGAGCATTTCTGGAGCGCTCCTTTACTTCATTAGCTGTTTGACCAGACAACCCCCCCTGCCCGGGTAAAAACAGCCAAATATTTCTCTCCTTCCCAGCCTTTGCCAGGGTTTCATTTTACTGCAGCACTGCGGGGCGTCATTAACTCTCAGTGCACCTTCTCATTAGATATTTGAGTTATCTTTTACCAGGAGGGAAACTGAGGCACAGGCAGTCCCTTCCCTGCTGTGAGCCTCCCCCTGCAGTGAGGGCAAGGCAGAGCAGCTCGTCCCCGCGGCCGCTGCACGCCACCACCTCCCCGGGGCACTTGCTCTATCAGATTAAAGAAGCGCTGCCGCAAATATGCCAGTCACCAGATAACACGACACAATGGAAGAAATAAAACACTCCAGCTAGCAGCCCAAGCGAAAGCCTCGATTAGCAAATATATCAATCACCGGTGGCACCGTCAGCGCGTGCACCGAGAGCGTTACCGGAACGAGCGGCAGATGCAGCACGGCTGAAGCTGTGCTGGGAACGGAGCCCCCGCGAGGTGCTGAGCCTTGGGTGGATGGCCCCGGAGCGGGGCTGGATTCACGGCATGCCCACGAGGATGCCAATGAGCCCGGGGGTCCTGGATATAGCCCCCAGACCAGCCCCAACCCCGCACTGCCCAGCTTTGTGCCAGGCCCCTGCCCAGGAGGGGTTTTGCTTTGCAAAGCCCCCAGAAGAGCCTCGTGGAGGGGTCCCGTCTGCTTGGACCTGGCCCCGGTGTGTGGTGAGGGGCTAGCAGCCCTCCCCACGGTGCCAGTATCCCCCCTGGGCACTGGATAAAAAAGGATTGGCCAAAGGCACTGGGACATGCACATTTATTTATGAATATTGTGAGATTACAGGCGGCTTACAGGCTCCCGGCTGTGATCAAGCCCCACAGCAGCCACAGAGGGATAAAGGCAGCGGCGTGTGCAACAGGAGCAGCACAGCTTAAAAATGCCCCCCTAAAAATAAACCTCTGCTCTCCTTTCCTCAGCCCTGAGATGAGTTTCTTAAAAAGAAAAGAAGTCATAATAAAAAGGCATCGTTTGTTTGCTTGTTTTAAAAGAATTTGTTGGGTTTTACTCAAAGCCCCAACTGCAAACAACAACCCATTTTGGCAATCGATTTCACCAGTGAGAAGAATCAGAAAGTCTGCTTCTCCTTGTCAAAAGAAAAAAAAAAGAAAAAGAAAAGAGAAAAAAAAAAAAAAAAAAAAAAAAGAACAAAAAAAAAAAAAAAAAAAAAAAAAAAAAAAAAAAAAACCAGCTTTTTTTTCTGTTCTAATCCCTTCCCCAGCTCCAGAAGCAGACGTGAGGCCGGAGGACCGGGAGATGCCCAGGGGAGGAGCACGGGGCAGCCGCTCCACCTGCACCCCGCAAGCGCTCCCCAAGCTCCCCAGGCTGCAGGCAGCTCCCAGCCCGGCTGCTCTCACTTTGCAGCTTAAATTTGACCCAAGTTCAGAGAGCCAATTGTAAATTTGCCCTCGATTGTTGGTCTCGTTAAACCTCCTCCAAGGAGGTGCAGCAATCAATAGAGAGGAATTACTCGAAGGAGGGTAACGAGAAGCAATGCATCCCCGGGAAAGGAGAGGAGACGGGATGTGAGGGAGTAGACAGGATAAAGTCCAGATGAGTAATTCATCCAAGGGTTCGTTTTCCTGAGCTGGAGGCCAGGGTTTGCTTTTGCAGCCTCCCTCAGGGCCTGATCCTACTCGCACATGCATGCAGCTCTGCACCACCCCAGTTCATGCGCAGGCGCCGCGCTGCTGTGATCCCATTAACAGGCGGGCACAGCCTCTAAATTCCAGTTAATAAATACCTAATGAGAAGATGACAGCCACTTCTGGGCTCTCAGCGGTCCCTTCGGTTATTCACCAGCTCGGAAATGTACAGCTCGGCCTCAATAATTGATAGTGCACTAACGCAGAGCTGGGGGGCAGGAGCCCCGTTAATTACCGCTGGGCAGCACCAAGTGCCACCGAGGTGCTGCTGGCACGGCTGGGACACGTCTGCTGTGGTGGTCCAGGGGCTCAGCAGGGGGCTACACCAAAATGAGGGTGTTTGGGGAAATGTGACCCAACTGGAAGTGGGTCTGCGGGGCTCTGCTGCGTTTTCCTGGCCCGGAGCAGGGCAGCGATCTTCTGCACCAAATCGTTGCCAGCAGCAGGATGTTAGTGTTGTGCTGGGCTGGAAAGGCAGTGCTGAGGCTGGGGGAAAGGGGCATTTGCACAGCGGTTCCTCCAGAAAAGAGGAAAATAGGAAAAAGAACGAAGGGAGCTGGAGAGCCACCAGGAGACGGAGCCCCCCTGCCTGCCCCTCTGAGCTCCTGACAGCCTCAGCCCACGGCTTCATCCACGCACCAGAAATGAGAGGAGAGATGTCCGTCTTCAGGAAGAAGAGAGATGGCCCCTGAGTCTGTGAAGAGTTATAGAGAAAGCAATCTAAAAGTCATTGTAAATCCAATCACATTAAACCCTACACTTCAGAAATGTTCAGGCGCCTTCCCAAAGCCTCCCCCTGCTGCGGCAATGAATCTCGGGGTAATTTGCACAGCACCTGCCAATGAGACAATTTTCACCTTTCAGCGAGGTTTGGGGATGTTGCAGTCAATGGGATTGTCTGGAGCAAAAGGGGGAGGGAGGGTGAGGCGGAGGAGAGATGCGAGATGAGCCCAGGGCGAGCCAGAGCTGCCTCGGGTGACCGATGGGCTCAGCTGGGCTGTGACGGATGCGTCCTGTCTGCCCCAGGAAAGCTGTCCTCCCTCTGCCACCGGGAAGGGCTGCTCCTGTAGCTCAGTGAGCTGAAAGTGGTTTTAGCAAGAAAAAAAAAAAGGTGTTGCAGAAGCGGGGAGCTGGGGAGGAGATGTCTCACCATGCCCCTGTGCAGGCTGCGGGGTCGGGTGCTGCTCCTCCGGCCCTCCTGCACCCCCAGCGCTGTGTGCGTGCGCTCCCAGCCCTCCTCCTCCCCAGGGGGATCTGCCCAAAGAGCCAGCAGGCTGCTTGGCAAAACAACCTCTGTCTGTAGGCAGAGAAGCGCAGAGAAACAGAAGTTAAGTGGCAGCGAAGGGTTCCCTCTGCATGCCCAAGGCTGTGCCACCCAGCCCCGTTTGCAGCGCGCGCCCATCCCTGCTGGCGAGGTGTCCTGGAAGCGAAGGATTTTTCAGTGAGCAAGCTGTGCCCATGCACACGTGCACCTCCCAGAGATGCAGGAGTTATTAACGCATCTGCATAATAATGGCATTTCATTCGGAGCCCAGGAATGCCGCAGCCATATGGCGCTGCCTTTGCCATCCACGCTCAGAGCGCAGCCGGCGTCAGCGCTGAAAGCTTCCAGCTAAAAACAGGGTGGAGGTGATAATGGATTTTCAAAGAGACAATTACTCGCTGGCTCTGTCGTGACACGCTGGTCAACGGCAGGTGTTTCCGCTGCATTCTGACCTGGTTTTGATCCCGAAAATGAGCGTGGGTTCGGTCTGCCCACCTGGCTGGTCCATCCTGAGCGTGTAAAGCTGGGCTGGGAACCGCCTGCCTCTGCTTTTACCTGCAGGATGGGAGCCATCCGCTAATCCTGGGGACCACAGTGGCACTGCAGGGGCCGATCCAACTGGATCATCTCATCGGCATGACGGCCAGACCCATAATTTGACTTTTCATCCAGCAGGGCCCGTTCCACATCCGTACTGAGGAAGTCTGTCCTGGCTTCTGAGGATCAGCCTTTAGCCAAGGGCTCTGGCTGGCTTCAGACCTTTGCATCGGGGCAGGGGAAGGGCCTGATCCTTTCCCTGGGAGGCAGACGGACAGCAGGGAGGGGAGCACCAAGGAGCTGTGCTTTCTGATTTCCTTCTCTCCATTGTGTCTCTCTCCTAACCCAGTATGTTCGCTCTCTGTCTTGGGAAAGCAGGGCCAGCAGCCGCTCCTCTCCCATTAACCCTGCTTGCTTGCTGCCCCTGTGTGAGCACCCAAAAACCTGGCACAGGGCACCCCGAGCTCCAAGCAGGCGTCCCAGCGGGTGCTCCCCCCCTACCTGCCCCACGTGCCCGACGAAGCCCGTTCCCAAAATCCACGCCTCCGAGAGCTGGATCACGCCTGTGGCTGCTCCGGGGTGCCGCAGACCCCGCAGGCTGCCGTTCTGCTTGCTGCTGTGTATTCGCTCAACATTAGCACAGGTTTTACACGGTTTTACGTGCTGGGAAGGCAGAGGTTCATGCATGCAGTTCAAGCGCTCTGTGCCCTTGAGCTGTCGTTTGGGAGCGTTTGTGCAGCTGCAGAACCGTACCCTGTTGCCCCGTGCTTCATGGAAGTCTTCGAGCTCTGTTTTCCTGAGACTGCAGTGGCAGCAGAAAAGACCCCAAAATGAAAGACTGGAGGTGATTTCCCACCACGGATATTCCCCAGCAATGCAATGCCCCCCACAAGGAACAGGGGGCTTTGCTTTGGTACCGTGGCCTTGGGCTTTGCCTCCTGCTGCTGCCCCAGCCTGGGAGCCTGGAGGAAAGGATCTTGCAAAAAGAGTGAATTTAGAAAGGAAGGAAATTTTCCAAAAAAAGCAAACTCTAGCCCATCCCTAAGCATGCAGGAGTGTGCAGAAGCATGTAGGGTCGTGCAGGAGCAAGCAGGAGCAATCATCCCTCTGCTTGCTGCCACAGGCTCAGGCTCATTCCCCAGCTCTCTGCCTCTGCTCAGGTCGAGCATCTTTTGACGTGTGGAGGGGGGACAGGAGGTATTTTAATACCCTCCCTCTTGCCTTTGATGGCTGTGGGACTCTTTCCAGGCCTCACCTGCAAAACCATTAATGAACTCAAAAAAGAAGCACGGCTTTTGGGGTAAGATGCAGGTATTTCTGGTGTCTCCTCCATCTGCTGCCCACTCTTTGCCTCTTTCCCGAGGGCTGTCGGGCTGGACCTTGCGGAATAAAGACCTCTTGTCAAAAGGGAACAAAATGGTGCTCCACAACAGGGGTGACCCTGCATGGGCTGGGGTATTGCCAGGCTCTCCCCGACCGCTGTCCAGGCGCTTCCCCAATTCCCCCGGAGCCTCCGGTGGTGTGGGCGAGCAGATGCCTCCTGGCTCGGCATCCTGCTAAATTGCCAGCAGCTTTTTCCAGCACCAGCAAGCTGGCTGCCGAGCAGAGGCCCCGTTCCCAGATCACGCCGTTCTGTGGGGCTTTAAAAACGCCTTCGCGGTGCCATAAACGGCCTGCACCAGCCACAGAAACAAATGCTTCAGGTTGCAGGACCCCGCAGCTTTATGCTAAGCGAGATGCGGAGAGCAAAGTGCCTCCCTGTGGGCCTGCCACCAAAAAGCCCTCTGACTTTCTGATGCAAAGGCACAGCTTTAGCAGGGGCATTTGGTCAAAAACAGGGGCCCCCAGCTCCTCTCTCCCCCCTCCATGGGCCCCAAGGCACCCCCTGAGCCCCCCTCCCCCTTGTGGCCCCTCCATCCCCCCCATCCCCACCTCCACCTCTGCTCCCCAAAACTGGCACCGGTTTGGTTTCCAGTCCTGAAAAGCACTTGTCTTGTACGGGCTGGTGAATAATTTACAGTTTGCTCATGAGGAAAGGCAATTGGGAGCGTGGAAGGGAGGAAGAATAAATATAAAAAATAGAAAAAGGTGAAAAAAAATAATAATAATAATGCCCAAACCTACCTCGTAAACTGTTCCTTTGATCTAATCCAGAATAAATTATACATAATGGTGCTGGTTGGTTTTGCTTGCCGACAGCATGAATAAAATAAAAAATAGAAAGCAGGAAAGCAAGCCAAAGCATTTGGGCTAGTAACAATGCGCTCAGTATACATGCTTCAGCTGCTATCAGTTTGCAGCAGCCAGCTCAGATTTTCATGTGAAAGAAATCCATTTTTAAACCAGGGATGTGCTGTGCAGGCTGCTGGGAATGCTCTGCCACGGCTGAAGCGTCCCAGGAGAAACTTTTTTAATTCTCATGCAGGACCAAGAGATTCTGCAGTGCCTTTGCTGAGGGATCCGGACCTCGTCTTTAAACATAACAGTTTGTGGCAGGCCTCAGGGCAGGTGCATTTACCAACAGTTTGAAATAAGGTTGATTCAGAAAAAAAAAAAAAAAAAAAAAAAAAAAAAAAAGCTTTCAACTTATAAAGCAGATCATGGGGAAACTTTGGAGAATTCCGCATTATTTTCCCTAAGCCTTCACCCTCCCTCCTCTTCCTCCTCTCTCCCCCTCCCGCCCTCCTTCCCCCTCCTGCAGGAGGGAATATTGAGTGAGGCGGCTTAACAAAGCCGGTCTCTCACCAAGAGCTTAGCTCATTGCTCCAGGATGCAGATTCATCAAGAGCACAGTCCATAAAGAATTCCCATGTAGCTCCGGAGCTGGTTCAGTTTCAAAGGCTAATGGAAAATCACTACTGCTAAGAAGTCAGACTGCACGCCTGCACTGACTTTCTCAGGTGAGAAGGGTATTGACCAAACAGCCAATGCTCCAAAAATAAAAATATTCCCCTAGGCTGGCTTCAGCATGCAATTAAAAATCCCAGCAAAAAAATACCAGCGCCTCTCAAACATGCAATTACCGAGCAAGGGAATCAGACAGGTGCTGATGGGGGAACAGCCGGGGTCAGCTGCTAACCAAAAATGCCTCCTTGAATCGAGTCTTTTGTCGTGAAATGAGAGCGAGCTAGCGAGATTACCGGTGGCAAATGGCAGTCAATTAGCTGGGGAGGAATAAAAGGTCCCCGAAGGTCCGCACTTGATCAGCATCCTGGCGAAGGAGGGCTGCCGCAGCGCTCTGCCCAGCGGTGCTGGCTCAGGGAAGGCTTTGGGGAAAAAAAAAACAATCCACCCTGCTCTGAAAGAGCACAGCGGTTTCCATCCCGGGTGGCTGCTCTGGGAGCAGGACAGCTCCCAGCAGAGCCGGCTGCTGCCCGAGTGGGACATGCCAGCGCCTCGGTCCCTGTACCACGAGCTCACCATGACCCCCAAGGCTCAGCACCTTCCCGAAAGTTCACGCAGGGAAGCTCACGATAAAACCATGTGGATTTACTGTTTGCTGCCTGACATTAATGCTCACTCACACTTGCACGCAGTGAAGAGGATGCAGACAGCTTTTTTTTTTTTACCCATGGCCCTCTGTTTTAACCGTGGCCCTCTTATTTAGCCAGTTGAGAAGTCTGATTGCTTGGGATTTTATCTGCTGAAGTTCTTTTACAACACACCTCGAGGGAATCCACCTCCCTCCTCCCACTGCCAGCTCAAGCCATGGTGCTGCAGCTCCAGCACCGAATCGATGAGAGAAGAAAAAGCACAAGAGGCGCTGCCTTCGTCCCGAGCCCCAGAGCATCCCTCGGGCAGCGGGGCTCCCACGCACCAGAGACAGGCATAGCGTGCCTTGACTCCCTCAGGGTGCTCTGCAGGAGGTGAAGAAGCATTTGTAATGATGCTTAATTCTTCTTTACGGCTTATAGAGGAGTGGCACCAAAGGGGTCTGAGTTATTCTCATCGTCTGGTGGTCAACCAGCTTGCGAGGCGGTGGACAAGCCGATGATCTGTGGAAGAGGAGCGATGTAGGGATGAGATCTGGCAGCCCCTGAACACGGGGGAATCTGGGAAAACCCACTCAGCATTGCACAGAAAAGACAGGGTCAAAAAACGGGGTCAAACAGTGCCTGAAGCCTTTCAGGGCAAAGCTCCGGCACCGCTCAGCTCCGTGCCTGTTATAAATCTAGGTAGAAGCAGAGGAATGTTCACCGAGGTCACTTAAGGGCGCTCTTATTAGAGACATCTATTAACAAAGAGGCGAATAATGTATGTCATTCTGCCCAACAGACTAATTACGAACATCACAGGACGGCTGAGGCTCATCCACTCCCTGCTGGTGCCTCGCTTTGCCCCAGGCACCAGCTTCATGCAGGAGGTGATGCATTTTCCTGGGGAAGATGCAGATGTTCCTGCAGCACCCAGGGGCCCATCTGTGCCCGTTTTAGCTCCACTGTGCTCCCCAGCTCCGGCACAGAACATTATTAGTCACCCAGACATTGCTTTCCAAGGCACTGAGGAATAAGAGCTCCTCGCTGCTGCGTGTTTGACTCAGTGCAGCCAAGCCCTCCAAGTTTCTACCTACTCAGTTCTCAGTATTTGGGTGGACTCTGCAGTTTTCCTTTCCTCAAAGCTCTAACTTCACTCTCTGACACTGTAAAGGCCTTGATTTGGATTAATTAGAGTTCTCTGCAAAATTTCTCAGCCCACTGAGTTCACATAACCCCCCGAACACTGTTGTTACCTCCCACAGCCCCAGGCTGACCACAGCCAGCTCTGCCCTGCTCAGTGGGCTCCTCACACCCCCCATGCCCGTGTGTTGGACCTGAGCTGTGCTCTGAGCTGTGTCCTCAGCTCTCTGCTCCCAGAGGAAAGGCAGGATCAGCAGCTCCGGCAGTTTTTCCCACAAGAAGGCCCCCAGCGTGAAGCTGAGCTGGTTACAGGGATCCGTCTAATGCACATCCACCCCTCTGTCCTCAGGGTGGAGAGCAAGTGGTGTAAATGATTCCCAGGCTGAATTTTTGCCTTGCCTGGATCTTCATTTGCACCAGGTGCCTGGCAGAGGGGCTGTGTGCCGTTCCCCTTTACACAGAACCGGCCATCCAAGCCGTGCCCTGGGTTTCTGAGGACAAGCATTGTGTAACGGATGCCCAAGCACGCCCCAGATCAGCTCCCCAGCTGGTGTAAATCAAGAGAGATCCATTGAGGTCAATCCTGGCCAATTGTACCCACTTAATCTCCTTTCCGGAGGCCCCACGTAATTGCTGTGCAGAGCTTGCAGGAGATGCTCTCCATGCGCCAGCCTCCCTGCGCCACCGCCCATCCCCGGCACTGGGAAGATGCCCCCAGAGCCTCTTCCCAAAGCACCAGAGCAGAAGCAGCCTCAGCACCTGCTCCTTTCCGAGCACCCATGCCATGCAGCCCCTCTGCCAGAGCCCAGCAGCAGCAGGGAATGGGGCTGGGCTGGGGCAAAACCAACCCAGCTGCCTCTGAGAGCAGCACCTTGTCTCACGGAGTCACGGCCAAATCCTGGTGAGCGCCCCTCAGGTCCCCTTTCTCCCCCAAGATTTTTTTCCTTTTTCATATCAGGGCAGAAGAAAAGTCCTGACGGCTGCAAGCTGCCACACAGGGCTGTGGTGTTTGTTACTTTGTTGTTGTTTTTTTAAAAAATAATAATAATAAAAAAAAAGGATTTATTTTCTGTTTTATTTGTCTGAAATGCCTGGAGGCTGGGGTAGAAAGAGTGAACATCTGGGAAGGCGGATGCTTGATAACTCATATTCCAGAATGGCCCCGCTCCCATCCCCAGCATGGTTC
Organism: Heteronetta atricapilla; assembly: GCA_011075105.1. Classification (NCBI taxonomy): domain Eukaryota; kingdom Metazoa; phylum Chordata; class Aves; order Anseriformes; family Anatidae; genus Heteronetta; species Heteronetta atricapilla. Next base: position 8,186,529 of record CM021747.1, read on the forward strand.
TCATATTTAATTAAAAACTCTGAAATATTTACACCTATTAACAGCAGTGATTTCTCTCCTTTCCTGGCCCCCTCTCCCACACTGAGAGTGAGGGAGATGGGAGCAAGACGCGAGTATTCGTGCATGATCCTGTACAAAGAGGGGAGTTGTTAATGGCCTGGGAGCTTACAGCCAGGTGATTTTTTTCCTGCTGGCCATTTCCATCATCTCAACTGTGGTGGCAGTTCCCGAGTTTAATGCAGAGCAAAGGGAGGCTTCGTGCAGGGTTGGAAATTGCTGGCATTTTGCAGAGGAGCTTTGCACCGGCCTCAGTGCTGGGAGAAACCAGCGTGGGGGGAAAAGGGCTGTATCCTACAGCGGGTGATCTGCATGGCCCAGGGCAGCCAGGTCAGGTCTGGGCTTCGAGGCAGCCTAGGAGCCAAGTGCAGAGTGTCCTGGTGCGGGCCCTGGCTCGCAGGATCATCCCTGAGCCATTTCTTAATGCATTGCTCCATGCTTAGGAAACGGGCATAAAGCAGAACCCAGTTCCTTGTGCTTCCACTGTTCGTTCTCATCGGTTTGGTAAAAATTGTTGTATTTCATCAACAGCTGCGTTTTCTTATGGCTTGGACCCGGGCACCAGCGAGGCAAGAATTAACAGCTGGGGACCCCGTGCGGGGTCCTCCCCCCAGCATCTCCCCCCGGCACAGCTGGCGAGTCGCTGGGTCCAGCTGATCCCTGCTGCATGTAACCCAGTTAATGAACCCCCCCGGCTAGTTTAACAGAGCAAAGGATGGCAGAAAAGGTTTGGAGTTTGAAAGCCCCAGCTAATGGTCTGCAAGTTTTACGAGTGCCTAATGGGGTGTGGAGCACTGCGAAGCTCGGGGCTTGCTCCTGTGGTGTAATTACATTTCTCTGCCTGCCTCTGCCTCCGCCCCGTGCTCTTGGCATGGCAAACCCCCAGTCCCACAAACATCCCTGCGGTACCCTAGGGCTTCTCCCTATCCCTTTCCTCCCTCCTCTAAATACATCCCAGAAATCCTCCTACTGTAACCGGTAACACCCTGATTTCGGATATTTCAGGACGGCTGGGTCACAGTTCTGTAGGTTATGTTGCATATTCTGGTTTTCCTGTAAAAGCAGCGTTACCTTTTTTTATCAAGAGCTCAGATTCGCTGCCTGCACCTCTCTGCCGAAGCAGGAGCTGGTCCCAGGCACAGGCAGGTCCTGTGGGTACCAGGAGCATCGGCCCAGGAGCGAGCAGAGGCAGGGGGAACCAGGCTGACCCCAGCCGCTTTGATGGAGACGTCTTTCAAGGAATCCTAAACAGACCTATTAGATGTTTTATTCGGTTTTTATAAGTATTCCTCACTGTAAAAGAGTAAATGAGGAGCCTGGGGCACTGCCAATGGGGCTCTTTTTGTTCCTATTGGCAGTACATCAGCTTTCAAATGATTTTTGCCATGAGGAAAAACAACATGCAAATCCAGGCCTCTCTCCCTTTTATCTCCCCCCTTGGCTCCCCTCCCTGCGCCACTCGCCCGGTCCCTTCTGCTGGTTCCCCCTCTTTTAAATGCAGATCTGCCCGGGTGCTCCTCGTTCAGTCCCTCTCCTGTTGCTGGGAGGTGGCAACTGGCTTTTTTTTTTTTCCTTTTCACTCCGGTTTGGGTGCAAACGGCAAGGAGCAATGGGAGAGATGCCAGATACCTGGAGCAAACTGGGTGTGGGAGGGGGACAGCGGATCCTGGAGGGGAACAAGGGATATTGTGGGTGCAAAGCATCAGCTGGCCCCATCCCAAATGAGACCCGAATAGATGCGGCTGGGAAGAGGCTGAGCAGGCTGAGCCTGAGCTCTGCTGCAGGGGAAGCTTTGCCCTGCCCCAGGACATCTTCCCCAAAGCAGGCAGCAGGAAGCATCGCTGCCCTCCAACAGGACGGAGTGGAGACCAGGTGGAAAGAGGATTCAGCCCTTTGAAGGCAAAGGCTTTCTGCTGATGGAAATCCACTCCCAGCGTAAAGTCCCGCTCTTCAAAGTGCCAGATGTTTCTCCATCAGAGCATGAGGCTGAAAAATCCTTTACTGATTTTTTTCTCATTTTTGAAGAGCCATTTAAAAAAAAAAAAAATGCCGCAAACCCCCATAGAAGTTGTAAATAAATTATAAAAGCTACAGAATTGAAAGCCGAGGAGGAAAATCCATCAGTTCTGCTGGGCAGGGATGCTCTCCTTGAGGCTCACAATGACCACCGAGGGCTCAGAGGCTCAGGGATGAGCCCTGATGGAGCCCAGACTCAGCCCTCTGTGTCTCTGCTGGCAGGGCTTTGGGTAAAATCAGCTCTTCCCTTCTGGTCCTTCCCAGAGAGCCAAACACAAACGTTTCTCAAAGCTCAGTGGTGACAAAGCACAGCTGGTTCAGTGCTCAAAACCCATGCCGGGCTGTGCCTGGGGGTATTTGGGTGCCCTGTGAGCTCTGCAGGGTGCTGATGAAGGGTTATCTGCACACAGGGTATCCACGTACATCGTGCTGGGCTCTGCCTCTCCTTTGGCCAGTCAAACACCCAAGAAAAAAAAAACAAGAAGCCAACACCAAACCTTTGCAATTTCCCCAAGAATAACAAGAAAAGGGGATGGTAGGGCCCCTGAGCCCCGAAAAAGAAATCCCCAAGCTCAGCTTTGTCTTCTCCCGCTGCGACATACCCGGAGATTTGCTTCACAGCAATAGGAGAGTGGAAAAGCAGCTGCATGATGAGGAAATGAGTGCGATGCCCGTGGGACGGGGACTGCAACAGGCAGGGGGCTGGCAGCAGTCTGAAATCTAAATCTAAATATAAAATATAAATAAAAAGAGAAAGGCTGGCCATCCGAGGAGCAGCCTCGGGAATGCAAGGAGCTGCAGGGGCTGGGGGTCACGTCCCAGAGGACACAGATCGATGCGGTGCCGTTAAATCCCGCGCGGTGTTTCACCTCCCGGCACTCCGACCCGCCCGCCTTCTGGCCGTGCTCCTGCCTTGAAAATCCGCCTCGGGAGATGTGAATGGCATGAAATATCGCCAGGCGTTTGCATAAATAAAACTCCCCGAAACAAATGACTTTCGCGGCGCCAAGGACCGCATTAGAACAGCCCAGGGGGGCACGGGGGTGACTCCGGGAGCGTTTTAGCATCACATAAAGACATCGGTGCAGCCCTCTGGCTTTCCCAGGAGCAAAGCCACATGAGCTGCACTGGCTGAGCTGTTGGAGACTGTGACCATCACCTTCCCAGCAGCAAGCCGCCCAAAAACCCGCTGGCTGAGCCACGCGAGCCTTGCCACGATGCTTGCAGCAGGGCCACCTGCACACGTGGATGGATGCGTGCCACGGTCCTACATGCCCAGAAAGGTTTTTGTGACCCTCTCCAAGCCCCATCCCATGGAGAATTTGGCCGAACAGCCCAGGTCGAGCCCAGGGAAGCTCGGGCAGGTCCCAGCCTCTCTCTTCATTTGCAGTTCGGCGCGGTGGCAGCAGCCTGGGCAGGCCAGCACAGGCTGGCGGCTCCTGGAGGTAACCCAGCCCCCCAAACACACCTCCTGCTTCCATCAATACCAGCCTCAGCAGAGCTGATTGCTTCTTCTGTTTCTTCCCAACACGCTGCAGCGCATGTACGCACGCATAAAAACACTGACTGGTATAAATTACCTTCCAGGCAAAGCCTGAGGACTTATAAATTGCTTTTTTAAGCACATTCAAAGCACATTCCAGGGGGGAAATGCTGTAAATTGGAAGGGGAAAAAAAAAAAAAAAAAAAACATGCATGCAGGCTTTTAATAAAAGCAGTGTCATGGAGGAATCTCGCGGCCCTTTCAAGAAGTTAATTAACCAAGTCCCAGGGCACCCCTTCGAGGCAGAGAAGAGTTAATGCCCCGAACTCTTTTCCAGGTGGACCTGTTCGTGGAAATGCCCCCTCCTGCTGGGGGGGGGAAGCGATGTGGGGTGCCTGTTTGGTGAGCGGGGGTCCGGCAGCCCCCAGCAGGCAGGATTTTGAGCTACAGAGAGGATCCCAGGGGCACACAGGCTGCAAAAAGGCAGGACCACGAGCGGGGTGCTGGCTGATGAAGGCTCCTCCACTGGGAGGAAATGGAGACACGGAGGAAATGTTTGGGAAGAAAAGCAAAAAGTCCCGACGGCGAAATGAAAAGGGTTTTTCTAATATGAAAATATGAATTTAAAGCAAAAGCTCAGTTTTTTTCATTTCAAGGTGAGTTGCTCAGCTTCGAGATCTGGAGCTGGGATCGGTTCACCCATACCACAAGCTGGGTGATGGTGCGTTTTCTGTAATTACCGAAAATTGCAGCTGAACGTCGGAAAATGAGTTCGTTCTCCAGGTGAAGCACCCCAAGCCCTCGCTGGGGACCCCGGGCTGTGCTCGGTGCCTGCCCTGACCCCCTGGCCGCGGGCTGTCCCCAGCAAGCCCGGCTGTTTGCCTGCTCCTCTCAGCAAAGTCTGCCTCGGAATGGGGATCGATGTGTGAAATGGAATATATTGATGTGGATCCCGAATATACAGCCAGGAGCGATTCGTGATGGGAAGCCAGCGATGACTTCAGCCGCGGCTTTTTCCCCAGCCTCAGTCTTGGCGCATTTTGACTTTTCCTCCCAAGGACCCGTCAGCCCCGGCCGTGAATGCAAACCAGGTCTGCGTGCAGCCAGCCACCCCGGTCCTGCAGCCTCGCAAAGATGCCCCACGTTCTAATTCCAAAATAACACCGCACTTCTTTAATGATCAATAGCAATTACTAAGTCATTTATACCCAATAAAGGATGCAGCAGGAGGTCTGTGTGATGCATTACTGTATAAATTCACACCATGAAACAGATTAACAAAGCATTATGATAAGCAAGCTTATTATTTGCATGAACACGAGGCTTAAGAGCTAATTGAAGCAATCCAGCAAAATGTCAATGACTTCTTTTGTATATGAAATATTCATTAAAGGCACACACTTATTTGTTAGCGATTGTTTATTTATACCTTTTCATTTGCATTCTGCTATACAGCGGGCTGCCGCTCCACGAGGGCGCAGCCAGCGCGGCTTCGTTTGGAAACACCGGGTCCTTAACATCACCTCCGGCCTCTCAAGACCACTTTTTTTTCTTTTCCCTAAGCGAATGTTGCATCGGATCCATCGCTCCAGTGGGGCTGGGCGGCAGCAGCCATGCAGGAGCCCCTCTCACAGCCCCACAGCATCCTCCTCGCCCTCCTCATCCTCGCTTCCCGTGGAGCAGGCCACGCGCTGCCCTGGCTGTCCCTGAGGATTTGGTTGGAGACCCTCCATGTACCAGGGCACTGAGGACCCCCTGCTTTTGCACAGAAGTGCCAGCCTTGCCATTTTCTTTTTCCTTTCTGCACATCGACCCGGTTCCTTCGTGCACCCATTAAGCTAACGAGCATCATTTGCCCCACCAGACAGCAGGGGAGAGGAGTGACACCACCGACATCCATCTGCTCCCTGCAGCCCCTGCACAAGCCTGGCTTTGCTGATGCTGGTGCAGGATCAGGCCCTCCATGTGTCCCTTCCTTCCCTGGGCTGAGGCTGGCGGCACAAATAGGGCGGGGGACCATGCCCTCAGCACCCAGCTCAGCCTAAAAAGGGTGCTGGGTTCCCTGCCCTGTCCCCACACCCCCTGCACACTGCCAGGTAACTCGTTATTGCCCCCTGTGCTCCCCCCACTTGCTTCCTTCTCCATTTTAAGTCACAAATGAAGTTTTTTCCGAGCCTGTCTGTTTGCAAGGACAGCTCCCCGACTACAAATCAATGCACCACCGTATCTTATTTGCTCTGCAGCCAGCTGAGCAAAACAATGTAGCACCAACAGAGACATGAATCTCCTTCATTTATCTTCGCGCTAGAAAAATTCCAAGGCTGAAGCTTTTTTTTGGCTGTTCGGCGGCGCTGTCAGGAGCGTGATGTGTTACAAATGGCTGGATTGGGGCTCCGTATTTGTTTTCTCAGTGATTTCCTTGCCCTAAATTGCAGTTTTACAAACACACGTCCCTGGTTACCGGAGAGACAAATGTTTGACCAGCAGCTTAGGATGCGAGGAGCCATCCTGCATCCCCCCTTGGAGGGGGACTGTAGGGGGGATGAAGTTATAATCACCCCTAATAGCTCCGAGGAGAAGCACCCTGTGCCAGCAGAAGACCCCGAGGCTGAGCACTGCCCTCAGGACCCTCAGCCCTGGAGGAGCAAGACCCAGAACAGAGCCGTGGCTGAGCTGCAGCTTTCCCTCTGCCCTGACGGCATCCATCACACAGCACCCCAAAAACTCCCCTTGGAATCCCCCTTCCCGGCATCACCGTGTGGGATCGCATCCCCGGGCTTTTCACAAGGCACTTTGGAGCTCGGCTGACTCCATCCCTTGCGGGGAGGTTTGCCCAGACCCCATCCCACAGCCACAGCAAGCCGCAGCTCTTCCCTGTCCCATCCCAAACTCTCTGCCCGTTGCCCAGGCTCCGAGCCCCATGGCCTCACAGCCGCATCCAGTCCTCATTTCCTTGAGCATCAGCAGCAGACCACAGACAGACACAGGCAACAACCTGCAGGTCCCGCAGCCCCCGTGTGTCCATCCCCGCATTAACGGCAGCTCTTACTTTTACTGCCACATTATTAGCAGAGATACTGAGGGGCAGAGACTTCATTTACTTCTGAAAGCCCCGAGCCTGCTCCAAGCTCTCCCCAGAAGCCAGCGGCCCCAGGTAGGGTGGAAAACCCCCGGTCCTGCAGCAGGAACCAAGCCCCGAGGTGCCACCAGCCGTGGGTGTGCACGAGGATGCCCAGGGGTGGATGCAGGCTGGGGCGTCCTGCTCAGGTCTTGGCCAAACGATGGTGCAGGAGGCAGCAGGGATGTAGGAGAAGTGCCTGAATGCTGCTCGAGCCACACAACAGTGAGCAAATGGCTTTCAGCGCCACGAGCGGCTCCGGGAAACTGCTGACACCAGTGCGCGGGCTGCTCGCTTTAATGGCTTTTAAATCACAGGGGTTCAGCTGGAAAAAAAAATAAAATAAAAATTGCTAACCTTTCTCACGCTTGCACAGGCTCTTATTTGCATATAATTGCTTCCTATCACAACATGCACCCTCCAGCACCACCTTAATTGCAGCAATCAGACCTAATTGCGCACGGGGTGTGCCAGCAGAGCGGACCTGGGCACCGGGAGGAGCTGTGGCCGTGTCCCAGGGCAGCACGGAGCCCCACGAGGCCGTCACGGCACCGGGACAGCTCTGGAGAGGTGCACAAAAGGGGGCGGGTGGAAACAGGGCAGCTGGATTTGAGGTGGGCATCCACGGCACAGGACCCAGGGCTTGCTCCTCAGGCAGCCCCGGGGGCCCGGTGCTCCCAGCGGGTAGGAGAGGGGGGGGACACGCCGTGCCTGCCCTAGTTTCGTGTGATGGTGCAAAGGACGATGTGCTTGCAATGCATTTTTTAAGAGCCAAAGCCTGTCCTGAGGATTTAACTCCAGAGACGTCTGCTGAGGAAGATGCCAGAAATTTTGGAAAACATCGTTTCCAGGGAGGGCCGGGAACCAGCTGAAGCTGCTCCTCTGTGGATCTCAGAAGCTGTTAATTAGACACGAATGAACACCCTGGGAAATATTTGATTCCTAATGTGGACACAGCTCTGTGTCACCGGGATTGCCGTCCCTCCTCCAGCTCAGTACCACCCTCTGGTCCCCGTGTCTGCTTCTGCCCTCCCTGCCTCCACATCGCTGGCATTCGGAGGGCTCAGAAGCTTTTTAGGGCTTTCAGCCTCCCTCTTTTCTTTACTCTGGAGGCTTCAGGGAAAATTGGGCAGGGGGAGCCTTCAATGAAGGATGTGACTGCACCGGGTCCGAGCCAGGTCCCTGTGCCTCCTGTGTTGGGCTGTGAAAGGACCACAGCCCGCAAGGGAAGGTGCTGGGGAGGGATCAGCAAAATGCTGATGCACATCAGCACGCCAAGCAGCCTGCTCCACTCTGCAATTAAATATTCGCTTCTGCCACAACCGCCTGCCTCTCCGACGTGCCGGGAAGCAATCAAACACTTAATAGGAATGGGTTTTAAGGTTCACCTGGCAGACGATTGAATTTTAGAGCATCCCTTGAACCGAGCATTGCATGCGCATTGCTCTCCGCGTGTTGTTTATGGCCGTGTCTCTGCCAGCACTCGCCCGGCTCTGGGCAGCACCACGGACCCAGGGCCTCGGAGTTTTCCCAGACTGGCCACCAGCTACACAGAGGCCGTGAAATTTTAACCACGTACCGCTCCTTGCCAAGGCACGCTCCTTTTACGCAGCAAAGGAGGACGATGGATGGGGAGCTGATGAGAGACAAATGAGGGAACAGATTTAGGCTGACACATTATAGGAGGCTGAGATGAGCTAATTATTTCCCAAACAAAAGCTCTTAGGTGAACAAGTGCCCTGTATTTTGTTTTATTGCATTTCATTTTGCCTCTTTCCCAATCCCCACGCACGCATGCACTCTCCCATCGAAGACGTCACTGCGGGCAAGTACATGTGTTAGCTCCAATGATTTATTCAGAAGCCGCCTCGGCTTTGACGGGCTGAGGATCTCAATATTTCATATGGAAATCTCCAGCTAGCTGCCCCTGTTTCTGGTTTAAGCCGCGTGGTCGGTGCACCCACCCCTGGGACACGGAGGTGCAACGGGAGCATTGCAGCTCCGCAGCAGCTCTGCTGCCCCGCTGGTGGAAATTTTCCTGAGTTTTCTGGATGCTTTTGAATCTCGCCCTCCCTGCGGTGTCCCCACCAGCCCAGCCTGTCACCGGTGTGACAGAGCGTGTGACGAAGCCAGGATGGCATGGTGTCCCCTGCCGGTGCCACCGTCCCCGTTCTGTGCCCACTCCTCATCCACGAGCCGCTTCTCCGGCTGACAGCCGCAGCGCTGGGAGGCACCTGGGCTCTGCCTGGCACTGACCAGCCCCACGCTTTGGTTCTGCTTTTCTTTGGGGTAAATTCTCTCTCTTATGTCACTTTGGAGGCCATGTGAATTACTGCAGTTTGGGGTTGGCAGGGGACACACACTGGCTCCCCCTGCCCAGCTGGGGACGCACCTGGGGTACTGCCCTGCCCAGCGCATGCAGGATGCAAAGTGGTAAGGTGAACAAGACCAAGAACACGCACAGTTTAATTCCTCGTAGGGAGAGGGTAAAAATGCTGATTAATGTTATTCTCCATGGCTGGTTTTAACCAGGCATCACAGAACCCCTTGGAAACGGTGCTGCATAACTCGTGGGTGCCCTGCGGAGACACCGAGGTCCTGCCTTGGGGTCACCCGCCCACAGCAGTGGCAGTGATGGGTTTATCCAAAAAAATATCCTCAAAAAACCAAACAAATAAAAAGTCTCTTTGTGAAAGCCCACCCCTCCTCCTTGGGAGTTCAGCTTTTGGGCTCCCGGCAGCTTTTTGAAGTTTTTGAGGCCAGATTTGGGTTGAAATGTACCCCAACAAGCCAGACAAGGAGGGTCACCACAGGGCTGTGCTCCCTGGGACACACCAGGGATGGGGGAAAGAGGCTGTGCAGGGGGGTGAGGACATCCCAGACACCCCCCAGAAGATGAGGGACACCGAGCGTGGTCCCCAGCAGCTCCCAGCAGCCGGGCTCTGCTCCGTATTTGCATCCCGCTGCATCCCCCGGCATCCATATGGAACAGGGCTGCTGCCGAGGGAGACAAGAGCAGCCAGAAAGTTATGGTTCAATTGGAGAGAATAAAGGAAACAACCGAAATAAATCAATTTCGAGAGGGGGGGGGAAAATTCATATCTTTTACTGCTCTCCCAACAAAAACATAAAACACAAACAAATCAAAGGTCTGGAAGTGCTTCCAGCCCAGGACATGACCTGACTCGACAACAGGCCTTAATGGGGAGGGAGCTCCCACGGGGATTAAACCGCCGGTAATAAATTATTTAGAAATATTAGGTGGAGAATAGGCCCGACGACAGATTGATTCACGGCGACGTTCATAAAGAACGAATGTAAAAATGCAAAAGAGGGAAAGAGAAGCAAAGTGGCGACCAGCCCGCGAGCCTCGAGCCGAGGAAAGTGCAAGGAAAGCCTCACCTGGAGCCCGGCACCTCGGGGGGCTTCGGCCCCCTTCTGCCAGCTACAATGGGGGGAGAAAAGGAGCCTCCCACAGACATTAAAGGCGGCTTGATGAATTTAATTTAGGATTTTTTGTTGTTGTTGTTAATGTTATTAATCACCATAGGCATCCGTCAGGAGCCTTATGCATATTTAAATGGGGCCAGGAGGCAGTGATTTCTCATGCGCAATTTCCTAATGTTAATAGTGTTTCCATTAGCCATATTCAGGAAATCTGCCTTTTTTTTGTCCCCTTCTGGCCCACACTTTTTACTTTTAATTATGACCCAGTGTCAGCTATTGAATAGGTTGACGCATTTGAAGCGTCTGCGGAGATTTCTTTTTAATAATGCAATTTCTTGGCTGTAATAGCCCTATAACTTGAGTAATTAATGAACCACGCAGACAGCGCGCTCTCAGATGCTGCCCATTCATTCGCAGCAAAACTTGCCAGGGAAAAAAAAGATGCTCCAAAGCAGGAGAGCTGCAGGAAAAAAGACCCAGTGTTGCTGGCTGTCACCATGCCCCCAGCCCTGGCAGAGCAGAGCCTGACCAGAGCTGGGACCAGCTGGACACTGCACCAGTTGCTCGGAGCATCCCAACCAAGGGACGCGTGTCCCTGCTGCCTTGGGCATGTGTCCCACCTCTGACACCCCCATGGTGATGTATCACCAGCCCCTGGCACGCTGCGTGGCCCCTTTCCTCCATGGAGCTGCCCACGACAATTAAGCTTGGCAGGTGAGGGGTCCCTCCTGGTTTTACATCTGGGCGTTATTCCCCGGGAGCTGCAGGGGAATGCTTGATTCACAGACGTGTCCCAGTGGTCCGGTTGCAGTGCTGTGTGTCACCGCCATCCTCCTGCCCCTGCCGAGGACTGGGGGCTTTGGGGTTTCTTCTGGCTCTGCGCTCTCCCTCGGCAGCCTCGGTCCCTGCGAGCGCAGCCGTTTGTTGCGCTCGGAGCTGCTTGTTCCCGAGCAGGTTTTACATCGCCCCAACAGAAGCTCTTACCGAGGAAGTCGTGTAAGGAACAGAGACAGGGAAAATCTATTGCTGAACATATTGATCTCTGCTTTTTTGTTGTTGTTGTTGTTGTTTTTTGAGTTAAAACAGCCCGAGACAGTGGCAGCTGCTCCCAGAGCCTGCAGCGCCAGAGGCTGCCGGAGCGTGGGGAGAGGGGGGCAGAAAGAGCAGCCTGGGTGGGGGGGGGGGGGGGGCCAGGACCCCAAAACTCAGCACCACAAACCCCCAGGGGGGTCCTGCCCATGTGGGGAGCCATCCCTCCGAGCAGGGGGGCTGTGCCCCCAGCCTTGTCCCCATCTCAGCATCTCAGGCAGAAGTATCTCAGCCCAGGAGCTCCAGGGATAAGCTGGGGCCACGTTCGCAGCCCCCCACCACCCAGAAATGAAGGGGCAGGCAAACTGCGGCAGCGGAAAAAGCAGGCGGCTCATTAGGAAATGACTCCCCCGTGGAAATATTTGTCATTTATTGGTGCTGATGTGTCAGTGCATTGCTCTGATGGGATACAGGGAATTTCACCCATCACTTTTCTACCTAGGAAACATCTGCTAAAGCAAGAAAGGTCCCCAAGGGGGAGGGCTGGGGACCCGCAGGGGTACCAGCACGCCAGGCAGGGGGTCAGGCCACCAGCCCCGTGCTCCCCGCAGCTCCACACCAATTTTCTGCTTCCCCATTTTTTCCCCGACCGCTCGGCCGTGTGAGACAGCTCATTAGAGCAGCCACGGATCGGAGCAGAGATGATCAAGTTGTATGGGAAAAATAAACCATTTTAAAAGTGGCTGGTTTGGGTTTGCAGCTGTCTGCGGCGTTAATAACATCATCACAGCCCGTCTCCACGCCGCCCTGCCCGACGTGCTGCGGCCCCGTCTGGGGCTGAGCCGCTGCAGGAGCAGCTTTTGGGGAATAACTCGGAGATCTGATGGATGGGGAGAAAGATTCAGGAGAGGAGGAGAGGATGTAAAACCTCTCCTCCTCTCCAGGGCTTGTACTTCGGGTCTGCCTGTGGGCTCAGGGGGCAGAGCCACCAGCAAGCGAGGGGGGACGCGTGCCCATGGGATGGTGTCCTGGTGGCACCGGTGGCTCTGCACGGGCTGGCAGCGCTGCCACAGGTCTTGGTCAGCTGCCTGGGCAGAGCCAGGCTGCTGGTGCCACGTCTGGGCTGCCACAGGAGGCTGGGATGTCCTGGGTGAATGTTTAAAATGTGGGGGAGGAAATCAGACAGCAGGGATGGAGAGGCCGTGTCTGGGCAGCACAGGTCTGCGTACCCCACGGCTCGTCTTCGGAAAGAGGCCCAATTGCCTGAAATGCTGGGAAGACATAAGGCACTCTGTTCTTCTTACCTACCGAATTTCAGGGGGAAATGTTTTACCTTCAGGTGAAAAATAACCAAAAGGAAGATGTGCCCAGGCACAAGGGCTGCCGTCCCTCCGAGGACGGTCCCGCACCGTGCGGGCTCCGCTCGTCGCTGCTATTAAACAGAGCGAGAAGGGGAATGAAGAGAGCCCTGAGAAGCACAAAAGGTGATTAAGGTAAAACTCGTTAATATTTCAAGCCAGGGCTGTGCCTATTACAGCAAAAGGCCTGGCTGAAGCCAGGGAAGTGACGGGAAAGAGCTTGTCTCATTGCATAACGGCACATTACGGGATCAAAGCAATAAAACTTAAGAAACCTGCTGAAAGCCCTTGCAGGGCGAGGGGGGATGGCGGAGCTGGAAAAGCCTGGGAGAGCAGAAAATAAAAAAAGCTGCCAGTTCTTGTTAGATGGGAATAAGCAGGGAGAAAAACTCCCCGCCATCCCCTGAGCACCTTGCTGAGGCTCCCACAAGCCGGCTGTGGGGAGCGATGCTGCTGCTCCGCTCCCAAGCCTGCAGTGCTTTTGGGGGGTGTTTGGTGGTTTTGGGGGGCCCAGGGTGGGCAGAGCTGGGAAAAAATGGCCAAGGGATCCCCTCAAACCCCCTAGGCAAAGACCCTTTGGGGCAGCCCCCTCCTCTCCAGGGTTTGGAGGAACTCGGTTAATTATTGGGGTTGGAGGGGCTCAATTAATTACCAGGGTTGGAGAGGTTCAATTAATTCTCAGGGTTGGAGACACTCAACTAATTATCTCTCCTGGTCATTGCTATTCCGGCAGCGGTGGAGAGAGGGCTGCTCAGCTCTCCAAAGCGGCTCAGTCTCTGGTTTAATCTCCGCGAGGTGGGGATGGGAGGGGAAATGTGGCTTTTTCTGGGCTCTGACATTTTCCAGCCACCTCCCCATCAGTGACATTGGGGAGGGGAGATGCCAGAGGGTGCTGGGAGCCCCCGGCCCCTGGAACAAGCAGGGGGCCAGGGCTGAGCCTCCTGGACCGGAGCATTCCTGCAGGCTGCCCAGAAACACCATCTCAGGCTCCTCTGCGATGCTCTTGTTGCAGGCTGTCTTCCAAATATTGGATTAGCAGATATGAGAGCAGGGACTTGCCGAGGTGTGGAGTGGATTACAGGCACTCCAGTGCTCTGGTACCCAGTAATTAATGTCCTCGATTTGCCAAGAATACATCAGGCAAACGTGTGCCTCTTAAGCAAACAAGCTAAATAAATATTAATTCCCCCATCTCAGGCATCTCCGTGCACGGGGCCCGCTGCAGACGGGCCGGGGGTGGGGGATGCCCACGTCCACCCCACACCACCAGAAGCTGTGTGCAGAGCTGCGAAATTCCCAACGAGCCACGATTCATCGGGGCCAGAGATCTCCACAATCCTTCCCGGCAGCTCCTCCGGGCAGAAGGATTCCCAAATCGAATCGCAGCACTTCCCATAGCACCTGCTGCTCCGAACACGCCAGGCACGCAGGTTAGGCAAGGAAAACACAACCACAGCGAATAAATAAGAGGCTGGCTCCTTTTTTTGTGTGTGTGTTTCACAAGCGGATGGTGCCTTGCAGCTGGGGGAGGCGGCACAGAGGCAGCAGGAGGGAGATGGGTGGCAGCCCGGCCGCGCTGTGTGCAGGGGGCGTTTTCAGAGGGAGCTTTTAGGAATGGAGAGGAGTTTAAAACACGTTGAAAACAGGGTGTAAGCACGCTTCAAGGACCAAAAAAAAATGGAAGGAGTTAAGCCATCGCCTTTCCCCTCCCTGGCCCGGCAGCCTCAAGGGACGGAGCCGGCCTCGCCGCCCCCCTGGCTGGGTGAGGATGAGGAGCTCATTTTGCTGCCGCGCAGGAGATGGCACCCAGAACGCTCCGCTCGCATCCCTCCAGCCCCAGTGAAAACCAATTTCCCTTGCACCAGCAAAAGCAGGATTTATGAACAGCAATTGGAGCTCGGCGATGAATCTCGACGAGCCATAATTTCCCTGCAAATGGCATGTCCACATTGTTACTACCTCAGCCGCTCCTCGCTCCGAACCATTTAGGACAATTTTGACTTGATGGAGTCTATTAAGCACGGTGTTTGGGGATGTGCAACAATCGCTGTAGTTAAGCCTTCTCCGGGCTGCTCATTTACCAGGAAATGGCCCCAAACCGGGCTGCTCGCCCGTCCATCACGGGGAAACTGCCTCGTTTGCGGCCAGGTGCTGTCACCAGCCTGGCCCCGGGTCCTGATCCCAAATCCTAATGTGCGGGGAGCTCATTGAGGCACAAGCAGCTGGGGCTTGAGGAGCGTGAACAAGCCCGCAGTGGCAGCACAAGCACAAGACAAGCAGAGAGACCCGAGAAAAGCCCCCGGGAGATTTCCACCATTTACTTGCAGTAGGGGCTCAGGGCAGAGCTGTGCCAGGGATGGTGCTGGATGGACAGGGGTGGCCGTCCCCAGGATCCCTACAGGGACATGGCCCCACCGTGCCAGCCCCTGCTCAGCAAACTGAGCATTTTTGGGAGAGCATTAGGGCTGCTCCAGCAAGGCCATAGATCTTTTTTTAATTTGAAGAATGCACAGTTTCCAGGAACTGCGCCGAAGTTAGAAACAATATGATGCTGCTGGTGAATAAGTCATGAGGGCTGGAGCCTGAATCTACATATTTATGCGCGCGCTCCCTCGTCCGGGGGGAAGATTTATGGAACCTACACAAGCGAGAACACTCCCGTTCAAGCTGCAGCCACCAAAGCCCCCCTTTCACCTCCCATCCAGGCTCTACCCTACAAAAAATGACCTGTTCTGGGGCTCCCAGGCCACGTCTGGCCCCAACCAGCCCAGGCACTGTTAGGGGGGCTCGGCGTGGTGGCAGCGTGGTGGCCGCAGATGGCATCCCAGAGCAGCACCCATCTGTTTTCATAGACTTTCTCTACCAAGCGTTATTATTTTTCTTCTTCTCCTTTTTTAATTATTGAAAGTTTCTGCTTCAAGAAGCTCTTCTGTTCTCCAGGAAAAAAAATAAAAGAAAAGAAAATTTAAAATTAAAAGGGCCTTTTGCTAATTTCTGCCTCTTAATGCGTGGCAGTTGTGCAGTTTTCCTTGGGAAAACAGGACTGCAGAGCCCTCTGCCACCTCCCGCGTATTTTTAGCAGCACCAGAAAGTCCCGTGCCTGCGGGGTTTGCCTGCCTCGCTCCTCTCTATGGAAAGAAGCAAACCTAATTAAATCGCAAAATTGCAAGTGGCACTTTTCCTCTAGTTCTCCTTTTTCTCTCTTTTTTTTTTTTTTCACGGTGCTTGGCGGTGCCATTAATTACCACCTTCAATTACTTGTCACTTCAAGGCCCAAGATCCGGTTCTGAAAAACCTTTTGCGAGGGGAAAAAATGGGGAAAGCATCGAAGGACGGCGGGGAGCGCGTGTAGGGTGCAGCCCCAGCACCTCCATCCCTGCACCCAGCAGCATCCCCGGTCCCGTTGGGGGCTGTCACCACCCGTGGGGCTCGGGGCAGAGCTCGGCTCGATGCTGGTGGCACCTGGAGCAGGCACAATTGTCCCCCGGGAGCAGGAGGGAGCCCAAAGCCAGCAGCACTCCTGCACCTCTCCAAGGATCTCTCCGTGGAGGTTTCCCCGGGCTCCAGCCCCACAAAGGCTCCAGGCAGGAGAGGTTTCATCCCAATCACAAAGACAACGAGGACTTGGTTGGAGATCAGACAGATTCCCAGTGGATTTCAAAGGCAGCTGGGGTGGTGCTAAGAGCCGGGGCTGTCTCTCCCAGCACGCGTCCTCCTCTCCTCATCCCTCTGAAGCGCCTCCGCTTTCATGTGTCCTTCAGGGCCTCCTCCCTGCCCCAGCGGGGCTGGCCAGAAAAAGCCAAAATTAGAATTAAAACCTCTCTGAGATGCTCTGGAGCCAAGCCCGCCCACGGGCTGGCTGCCCTGAGCACGGGGAGGATGGGGACAGCAGTGCGGTGGCAGAATCGGTGCGCTGGGTGCCCTGTGCTGGTGACGCTGGCACCTGCTCGGTGTCTGCACATGTAACTTCTGTTAGATACGGGGGAATAAAAAAAAAAGCAGGGACGAACAGCTTGTGCTAGGAGGGGGACGGAGGGCGAGATGCATTTCCCAGTAATGAGCCTTTTGCATCAAGCGAGGAAGTGGAACAATGGAGGATTAGTGTGGGCACAAAAAAATTACGAGTCAGAAGTAATTAGAAAAGCCCAGATCGCTGCTTAGCCCCAGAGGAACCCCTGACAGCCGTGAGGGTGCTCATTAAAGGGATATAATTAGGAACCTGATGCTGCTGATGAGGCACACCAGCTCCCCGGCACCGCAGTCTCGCGCAGGCGGCTCCGTGGCCCCCGTCCCCTCTCGCAGGACCCTGCAGCAGAGAAGGGCACTGAGCCCACCAGGCACAGGGAATGGGCAGAAGCAAATCCTCCAGGTCCAGCCTCAGGGGCTTGTTTCAGCTCCTGCCCTGCCCTGTAGGGGCTCCTCGGGGCTGGGGACCTGAGGTGGGATGAGTGGGGTCAGAAGGAGCCTCTCAGACCTGGCCACGGTCCCCATCCTACCGTGCCTCTCGGGCAGCCAAGTCCGCGGGAGGCTACGGCCCTTCTGCCCTCACTGCTTTATTACCTTTGATAATAATTAGCATAACGAGGAGCTGTAAGTGCTCAATGACATGCCTACACCCACATGTTTATAAGTAGAAAGGAGCCGGGGGGGGGAGGGCTGGCTTCGTGCCCTGGCCCCACAGATGCTCAGCTCCTCGCCCTGGGCAGGCAGGACCCCATCCTGCGTGGGGCAGGAGGCAGCCTCGGCGATGCCAA
This sequence comes from Heteronetta atricapilla, assembly GCA_011075105.1. Lineage (NCBI taxonomy): Eukaryota > Metazoa > Chordata > Aves > Anseriformes > Anatidae > Heteronetta > Heteronetta atricapilla. The sequence continues at coordinate 8,203,791 of CM021747.1, forward strand.
AGGGGCTCGGTGCGGGTCACAAATCCCCAAAATGCTGAAATGTGAAACAAGTCCCGTCCACGGGGATGTCTCAGGTCTTGCTGAGAGGCTCGGGGAAGGCTGCCCAGCTGTGCGCGGGTGTCCGTGCAGCTTCGAGATGCTTTTTGATGAGGCTGTGTGAAAGGACCATTAACCCCGAGGGCAGCCCGGGCTCTGGCAGGAGCAGGCGACACGTGAGAAATAATTGAGCGGGCGCCCACTCCCACCCCAGCTGGACGTGACCCTTGGGCTGCCGAAACCCGGCGATGCAAAGATGCAATGGATTGTTTGAACACATGATGAAAACCCTCGAGTGAGCTTGAACTCAACAGGGTGTTGTGAGGCTTAATTAATTTATGTCCAAAAGCACTTTGAGGGCACCAGATGAAAGAGGTTATTACTGCAGCGCAAAGAGATCCTTTATTCTGCAAGATGGAAGCAGGAACAGCCCTGGCCACGCTCCCTCTTTAAAGAGCACGGGCTATTAGCACAAAGCCCGATGATGAATAGAAGCTTTTTTTTTTTTTTTTTTTTTTTTATCTTATGGAAATGATCCTGCAGCTTCTAGGGATGACACATCATCATGGCACAAGAGGGCATGGGAGGGGAGAAGCTCCTGGTGAAAAATAGAGAGCTAATTATTTCTTCATAGAGCCTTGCATGGAGTGTTGGAGCTTGGACCCAAATCCTTGCATCCCCCCCGTGGCTGAGCCAGGGCACCCCAAGGCCCCGCTGCCACCAGCTCCTGGGACAGGGATCCCCCAGGGGAATCGGAGATGCCTCCACGCAGCACCCCGAGGCTCACACGGCTGCCCTGCATGAGCCCATAACACAGTGTGGGTGGCTCGGGGGGGTTGGAAGCATTGATCCTGCCCCCCACCATGGGTTAGGACGGGGCGGTTGGGGTGCAGGGGGTGGCACACAGCATGGGGACGGTGGGCACAGCAGGTGGGAGCTGCCTGGGTTTTCGGTTCCGCTGCTGTCACAGCAGAGACGCGCTTAATTGCTGCTCCACGGAGGAGATAATTTGTAGGTATGAATGTCGTCCTCGTGGGCGTTCATTTTCCCCGGCTGTTTATACGAACTGAGCGAGCTTCCTCGCCTGGGAGCCAAAGGTTGACGCCTCCCGGCTGTCGAGACGAAGGCGCCGAGGCGCACGGCGGGTGGGAACACCTCGGCACCGCGTCCCTCTGCTCCGCGGGGAGCCTCCTGCTCCTGCTGTCACCCTGCCCCCGGGCAGGGCTTCCAGTGCCCCAGCCACGTCTGTCTGTGGGCAGGATGGCAGCAGGGAGCGGGTCCCAGCCAGGACCCCCACCCCTGGTCCCCAGCATCCTCCTGCCCCACACAGCACCTGCCTGGGTTGGGGAGGTCTCACGGATGCAGCTGACGGGGAAAAATAGCCCCTCCTCAAGATTCAGCCAAAGCAAATGAAAGAGCTAACGAGGAGCAAAAATGGAAGAGGATCATTTGGTGCTTCTGCTCCAGTGCCCCGGGTGGGCGACTTGTGAAGGGGAATTGACCCTGAAATAAAAGCAGTGGAAGAAGGATGAAGGTAAATCCCGCATAAACCTGACCTGGACCATGCTCTTTCTGGTGAGGGGATTTATTTTATTTTATTTTGTTTTGCTTTCTGCCCCAAAAGCAGCAGGACAACGTGGCCCCATGGGACCTTCAGCTGTGCCTGGGACGGGGCACCCCTGAGTGCGAGCGCAGATGGAAGCCCCGGGAGACACCGGGAGGACCCCCAGCTGTATTCCTTTGAGGAACAGCACTGCCGTGAACGGCCAGGTTTTAGGAAGGGTGAGCATCCTGATGGCACGGGACATCAGCGTGAACCCAAGGGTTTGGCCCCTCTGAGGCTCAGCGGGGGGCTCAGTGGGACGCTGGCCACAGGCAGCCGAAGGCTTCTTCGCGCCCTGCCGCAAAGCACAGCATCAGATGTATCTCTGCACCAATTCATGCAGCAAGGCAACGTGCTCTCCCCATCTCCTCCAGACACCATTTGGCAGATCTGTGCTGCGAATGTCGCAGCAGCCTTTCAGAATAGCTTCTCCCACCATCCCGGCGAGCGCACCGAAACCGGGGGACCATCTGCTGGGAGCCTGGCCACCGTGTGCGGAGCTGCAGCCCCTCTTGCTGAAAAAAAAGAAACAAAAAAAAGTAAAAAAAGCACTTGCTCAGGCCCACTCAGCCTGCCATGGGGTGCAGCAGATATTTCCATTACCAGTCCTTGTGTTTTTCCCTCGGGAGCAAGCGGATCCTTTTCAGGGAGCCCCCTCCAGTCTCTGCCACAACAGCCCCGTGCCAGCAGGTGGGGAGGTGTTTGGAAATCCATGGCTTCACGCAGATTATTCCAGGTGCCTGTGGCACTCAGCCCTAAAGTCAGTAGGGTTGTCTCCGTCTGCAAGACTCCTTCCCTGAAACAAGTCAGCAGCAGCACAGGACGGAGGAGGAGGAGGAGGAGGAGGAAGGTTTGAGCTGCTGCTGGCTGGGTTTTGGCCCAGCCCTGAGAGGCAGATGGGGCAGGCAGCAGTGGGGCACCCCCAGCCACACTGCTGATAGAGGAGTGCACGATTTCAGCACTTTGGGTAATGAGAAAAAGTGTTTTCCGAGGGAAAATAAGTGAAATGCTTTTTTTATTGGAAGCGCTTGCTTTCTGTAAGGCACTTGCAACATTTTTCGCAATTAAAATACATCTATAGCATCATCCAATGCTGCTCCGTACTTTCTCTCTGCAGAAGTATGATATGGATCAATGAAAATGTCCTCGGAGCTTATGATAACAGCCTTGCTCAGCATCTTCTCTCTTGAAAGAAGCCCGAGGGACAGAAAGATTCACATTTGTGCAAGAAGAAGGATTTTCCAAAAGGGCTGTTCCCCACCCTGGGAAAAAATAAAAAATAAAAATAAAATGCCTTTAGGGGAGCCTCCAGGGGCCCAGCAAGAGCTGCCCGTGGCTGGACGTGGAAATCCCTATTTTACGAGGCAGACTGGGAGGGAACAGCGGGGGGAACAACCTCGCTCCGGAGCTTCCCATCAAGACCAATTTGCATAATTAACACCAAAATTAGTCTTTGCTCTGTCATAACCATTAAGACGGCTCAAAAAGAGCCTGGTAAGGGCAGGGCTCTGTGCGGTGCCAGCCGGGCCCGCAGGTCTGGGGCTGCAGGACGGATCCGGGTCCCCAGCGCAGAGCCACTGAGGACGCAGCCAGCCCCAAGCCTGGCCGGAGCCTCACCAGCGCTGAGCACAGCGATAATAGCATTTAGACTTGATTCTGCTTGGAAAATACACTTTAATCAGCCCTTCTTGGCTTAGCGTTGAAATCCGAGCAGTGCCGGAGCGCAAAGCCACCGCTCCTCCAGCACCAAGTCCTGCTGGGTTTTCAGCTGGGCTCTGTTTTAAACGGGCCTCCCACCCGCAGCAATTGTGCTCGGAGACGAGTAATTACGAAAAGGGACTTTGGTGTCAAAGCACAGGAAAAACAAAAAAAAAGAAAAAGCTAAAATAAAGCAGCACCCAAACCTGTGAAGGCTCAGCCTCACTTGCACTCCAGCACGCTTGGCAACACGAGGGTTTTTTTTTTTCCCCCCTCTCAACAAAATGTCAGAATTGTACTTAATGAGAAGTTCTCCTTTTACAAACGAAGCAGTAATCTGTCAGAAGGGAAAATGTGCTGTAAACTTAGTCAGAGCTCATCCCTTGACTCCTTGCCAGCATGCATTAAAGTTCATTAGCGAGCTGGGCTGGGCTGGGCTGGGCGCTGCGGCACGGGGCTGGACTGCCATCTACAGCGATCCGGGAGAATTAAGAAATCCTGCAGCATCTCTTGGAGCTTCCCTGGCTCTGCTCGTCCTTCCCTCTTCTCCACCTCTCCCTCTCGTTGGGTTTTGGGGTGTTTTCCAAACAAACAACGTGAGGGATGGGCTTTGAAAGGGAATGATGCCAGGGGTGAAGGGCAGATCCCCAGCGGCACCACCGCTCGATGACCTCTCCAGCAAACGCCTCCTGACTTTTAATAAGAGTTTATTTTACCACCGGCACGAAACCAAACGCAGCAGGCACTTCGTTGGCAGTGGGAAAGGAGCTGGTGCCCAGCCCCAGGGCAGGGATGTCCCCACACGTGGCTTCCCCTGTGCCGGGATTCGGCCCCGTGGGCGGCACGGCGAACACCCCGGAGCGCACCCAGCCACGCTATAGCAGCTACCAGAAAGATCCGCGTGAGAACATATGGTGTGCTTTAAAATGCACCCATAACATTTATTTAAAATACAGGCTCTAAAGCTTGCCAGCAAAGCTTCATCGGAGAAAACCTCTCTTTAGGCTGGAACCTCTCCTGTTGTTTCACCCAAACCACTGAGCTTTTATTTGATTTGAGCCTAAACAATGGGGGATGTTGCAGCGAGGGATGCTCCTAGGCTTCCCCTGCTCCTGCAGGGTCCCAAACCCAAGCTGCTGGGCCAAGCTCCTCACCCAGCCGAGCTCCCTCTGCCCCGCTCAGCCCCTAAGCCATAAAATCCCTGTGCATAATTGGTGTTTAATGACCGCTGCACCATCTAGAGGAGACGTGGCCACTGGGCCCGGAGCAGAGGCCAAATCCAGCCGAGCTGGATGGGGTACGGGAAAAGGATGAGCAAAGCAGCCCGGTTACGAGAGAGGTGTGAATCCTTCAGGCAGGCTCCGTGTCAGAGACTTCGGGGCCTCGCTGATGAGCCCAGATGGCCTGTCTTTTGCAGAGAATGGGAAGGGGAGGAACAGGAGGCAGAGACGATGGCACTGCCTGCTTCAAGAGTGTGACTGATCTCTTCTGGCTGCAAGGGAGAGGAAAAAAATAAATTAAAACTCTCCAGCCTGCAGCCAGGCTGACCGCACGCCCCCGAGCACGGAATCAACAGTGCTGAAAGCAATTTCATTGCTCAGCTGGACCTGTATTACTTCTCCCGCTCCGAACAGATGTGCCGGTGACACTCCGATGGATTGCGGCGGCGGAGAGGTGAGCGAGTGCCTGGCAGCACCGCTCCTGCTGCTGCTCCTCTCCCCTGCTGCGGGGTCCTGGGGCCACGCCGCCGCTCAGGGCAGGAGCAGGAGGCAGATTTCTGCAGACACAGCTCCTCCACCAAGATTTGGGCAGTAAAACACCAGGGCCACGGCTGCAGGGACGCAGGGAAGGGCTTCTCCCTCCTTCGCAGCACGAGGGGATGCAGCAGCTCCGTTCCCACTGTTTGCTTTATTTATTTTTTTTGCCTACCACTCATGCCTCTGCAGATTGTGCAAGTCACAAGGCAACGCTGATCACATCCCAAACGCAACCACGGACGCGTCTCAGCTCTCAATCTGCCTCGCTTGCTGACACCCGCTTCTCTCCTCTTCCCACGAGCTCCTCGCAGCCGGCTCCTTCCCGTGGGCCGCGCGTGGCTGCGAGCTGCTCCCGGCCCCCACGCGCCTGCCCCACAGCCCCGGGCGCTGCCCCCGCTCCTTCCCACCCGTGCTCGTGGCTTTCCCGGGCCTTGGCCAAGCTGGGGACAGGCAGGGAAGCCTGGCCGAGGGTCACAGCCAGCCCTCGCCCTGCAGGATGCAGCCAAGTGCTTCAGGTGATGGGACTGGGTGCGCCTCCGTGAGCTCCCCGGGGCAGTGCCGGGTATGGGTGCAGCATCGCTGCCTCTGCAGGAGCCAAATTTTGGGTAAAGTGCTCTAACCCCATGCCATTGTCTCAGCCCAGGGGTGTGGGGTGGGCCAGAGAGGGTTCAGGTTGTTTTCCAAAGGGCTCTCAGCCCACAGCCAGAGGATTTGACTCCAGGACATTTTAAAAGGGATTGGTAACGCTGTCAGCATTAACCCCATCCAGGGGCAAGCATCTCCCTTTATAGCATGGTTTTAACATTGTCCAAAAGGATGGGATTTGATGTCCTCCGGTGTTCCCTTTGGGCTCTGTTGCCCCAAAGCCCCTCGCAGTGCTCAGTTAATATTTCTCCATCCCCAACAGCTCTGGGGACCGGCAGGGGAATCTGCCCCTGGAGCACCAGGAGGTGACTTTGGCCCACGCTGGGAGCAGGATGAGGACCAGGGCAGGGAAATTCTTTGGCAATATTTGCCAAATGCTGCTCCTACCAGCCTGAAATGGCTCCTGGGAGGTGCCCGCACCCTGCAGAGCAGCCGGGAGGTTTTTGTTCCGTCTGGCTGCTTGGCCAAGGGTGGCCTGCGCCGTGCTGGTTTGTTGGAGGAGAGCCCAGGTCAAAGAGCTGCCTGGTTTTGCTGTCCCAGCAGGGATTTTTATATTATTTTTTTTAACCGAAAACCCAAAACAGTGGTGATTTTTGGTTTGATCCAAACCTTATTTAACGCAGCATTTTGGCCGCTCAGCCGAGCAGCAGTTGTTCACAAATCCCTAGCCAAAGCCTGCTCTCACAAAATGCATCCTGCATTTGCGAAGCCGTGGGCGAGCGAGCCCCGCTGGGCACCACAAACCCCAGCCTGTCCCCTCCCCGGCCACCCCAGTGTGACCAAGGTGGTGGCAGCATCCTGTGGGAGCAGCGTGGACTCATCCTGCTCCACGGGGACCTCGGGGGGAAGGCGATCCCTTTGTGCCGTGCTCCGGTCGGAGGCTTTGAACTCCTGCCAGCAACCCCGTTGTGAATTCGCTGCGAGAGGCTTCAGTTGTTTGCAGCCAAGAGAGTCCGCGAGTGCTAAAAATAGAGAGCGCTCCTTGAAGGTGATCTGAAAAGCTTTCCTAACCGGGAAGATGCCTTTTGAAAAAGCTGGCTTGGAGCTAGTGAGCTGGGAGGGTGCTGCAGCCGGCTCTGCCAGGCACCTGGAGCTCCCGTACGGATGTTGGTGGAGTCGCAATCACGGGTGGAGCTGAACAAAGCTCCTGTTTCTTTTAGCGCCAGTTTCAGGCGCTGTGCTTCAGGACACAAGCTCCTCCAACCTCCCACACACCCTGCAGGCCGGCTGCCTCCTGACAGCCCTGTCTCTGGGGCTCAGTGCCTCGATAATTGCGGCTGCGAGCTTTGGGAGGCGCCAGAAGGGAGCCCTCAAAAGCCCCTGCCCCGTGGTGGAGGAATTCACCCCATGGCTCAGGAGGAGGCACTTTGCTCCCGGATCAGCTCAGGAGGGAGGCACGGCACGGCACAGCCTCTCCGATGTGACATCGGGTCCGTGCCGTGATCCCAAGGGATGCCTGCGGTGCCTGGGCGTTATCCAGGAGCAGCCCAGGCAGCCTCCAGCCCTCCCAGCACGGCCCCGAGGGGGCTGCAGGGATGCTCCTGGGGGGTCAGAAAGGTCTTCTGCAAACGTGAACGCAGGGACAAGTCCGTGGTCGTGCTGGGACTTCTTAGCAGAAGCCAGCAGAGCTGTAATGACGGGAGCTGGAGAGCACACAGGGCATTTTCTTTTCCTCCCCCAGTCCCCTCAAAGCTCACAGCAACTGCAGCACAAAGGCAAAGAGGTTTCCTTTTGAAATATATCGCGGCCGCAGCACTTCAGTTTCATTATGGCTTTTCTTCGCGTGGTGGGGAAAGCAGCAATCCCGCTGTACCTCTTTGATCTTGCCCTTTAAAAAAGCCCGTTCTGAAGCTCCCAGGCCCCTTTTCATCACCTTGCACCACAGCTTGTGGCACCCGATGCCTTCATGGCCCAGCCCGTGGCCCAAATCAAAGTGTTGCTGTGGGAAACTGCAAACGGTTCATTAAAAAAAAAAAAAAAAAGAAAGGAAGGACTTTGTCTCGGATTGAACCCTCATGTGTTCTTCAGTGCTCCCGACCCCTGAGATGCGGGATATGTGCAAGCTCAACTCCAACTGCTCACTCCCAAGAGGATGCTGGATGAGGTGGGAAAGGACCCGTTGTGGCTCTGCACTGCATCTGAAACCCCCTCAAGCAAAGCTGGGGGGGGGGGAGCAGGAGGGTGCTGCTGCTGCAAGCACCAAGAGCTGACCCGAGGACTGGGATTACACAGGATTAAAATACAACCCCCTGCAAACCGCTGTCGGTGCTGGGGGGAGAGCTGCGGGTGCCCAGCCTGCGGCCCCAGAGGTGGCTGTGGCCAGCAGAAAGCCCCGGAAAGCCCCTGAAAGATTCTAGTTCCCGCATGTAAGGGAGGTGCCCTCATTTCACAATTGTACAGCTCTCCACCATGTGATGTTGAGTTTACTTGCAAGGGTTTCAATCACTCTTCTTGGCGCCACATTGTACTTCTGGGGTTGGGTCCTCACGCCAGACACCCAGGGGTTACTACTGAAGGGGGTCATCTTCAAAGCCAGGCCGTCGTGCACCCTGGAGACCTTCAGCCGCTTTTTAATGGTCAGTAACGAAGGGGAAGTTTGCCGGATTTGACTCAAAACCACTGAACATTTTCTGTCACCGTGCCTCTGTGCTACACCGTCTACCGGATGTGTTTCACAGAGCCAGTGTGTCTCGATAAAGAATAAAATAAAATACAAACCTGACATGCCACGTTGATTTACTACAACGGAGGCTGCTGAGGGAAGACAGAGAGGAGCCTCCCATGGCCACGGGAGCCGTGCTGGCTCCTCCGAGAGCTGGACCCCAGCCCTCCACCAGCCCCTTGAGCCACTTCCCCAGCAGCACCAGCCCTGCTGCTACGGCTCGCACTGCTCGGGGGGTAAATGGAAATGTTCAATATCCAGCTCTGATGGCTGGCAGCTTTCGCAGGCATCTCTATTCCTTTTTTTTTTTTTTTTCTAAATTAGATCTTTCTATTATAACTTCGAGGCCTCATGAGTCTCCTTGGCATTTATTAAATAACAACTAAGCTCTTCAACTTGCCATGTTACTACATGGCGCAGTCGTGCTCCACCCGATGCGCCGCCTGCGGTCAGACTGAAGGGGCTGGACCGAGGGGGGGGACGACGGAGCGGGGCCACCACCGCTGCCCTGGGGACGTGCCGGGTGCTCACAGCACGAGCAAATTCATGCAAGGGGGAAGCAAGTGCTCGAGCCCCACCTGAGCCCTGCTTTGAACCAGAGAGAAGCAGCCCACTCCATTTATTTAAAGCCAATGCTTGCACTGTTTTTTTGTGGGTTTTTTTTGTTTTTTTTTTGTTTTTTTTTGCCAAGTTTTGGACCTCCTGAAGGTCGGTGGAGCCTCATGATCTGTGGACCCCAAATACTGGCTGAGCTCAAGGTTCAGACCCCATATCCTTTCCCATACACTGCTTCCACCGAAAATGTAAAGGTCCCAGAGGGATTTTACTTTAATGGATGGGTTTCGCCCCGAAACTCAGAGGCACGCTTGGTGAATTCACAACTGCCACCAGCAGAGGAAAAGGCTTGCAGAACCTGAGGCTATCGATTTCCCCCACGTCCCAGACGTGGCTGTGCCCTTGGCTGGCGTCGGATGTGACTCACATCCCAGCGAAACAGCAGCGCAGCAGTGCCCGGTGTTCAAACACGGCTCCACGTGAGGACTGTAATTGGCCTTGAAGCCACAGGTTTCCTGACAACAGGAACATCTGCGAGGTGAGTCCTTTTATTCTTACTATTTTGTTTTTAATCTTGTCCTTTTTCTCTCTGGAGGGGAAAAAAAAAAAAGGCATCACCTGAACTCTGTTTTCAGCCTCGATAACCCCCAGCAGCTTTCGCCTCTAATGTGGCCGGAGCCACCTATAATGAGAGCCTGTTCCTACCCCCTGCAATAAGCTGCAAATGGGATGAGCAGAGCCCGAGGTCAGGGAAGATGTTTCATTTTGAAAACATGAACGCTTCCCTGCCATCCCAGCCGTCCTAACAAGGGGTCCAATTAGCGCTTGTGACTTTGTCATCCATCCACCAGGGACGCGTGGATGGGGACCACTGCTCTCATTTCCACAAAGATCATGGATCAGGACGACAAATCATCCCTAATGGGACCTCGGGGAGAGGCTCCGTTTTTATTTCAAGTGAAAGGACGCACATGGAGGCCAACTTGTTCTGCGGGGCCATAAAATGCCACCTCCGCCAGTGACAGCAGTGCTCTCCAGCAGCAGCCAGCCTCCCTTCCCTCCCAGCAACTGCATGTGCACAAGCACATTTATCAGGCTTCTGGCCAGAGCTTTGACTTTAATTTTATTTTTAAAGTGCATTCACATGCAAATTGACTTGGCCTGGGAGGATACGTGAATACAAGAGCCCTTTCTTTCCTTTGGAGTGGCATTAGGAGGAACATGGTGAAAAGAGCAAAGTTTCCTCACCTCCGGGCTGCAATTCTGCAGCTAAGGAAAAGCGTGTTCATTGTTTTCTTCTGCACACAGATGCTGGCTCTGCTGTTTTCAGCAGTTTCGTTCAAGCGAGCCATTTCAGAATATAAAAGCTTATTGCATAGCCAGGAAAATAAAAAAATAATAAGAAAAAAAAACAGCTGTTTTATTTATTGTAAGAGCAGGAGATAAACTAAGCTGAGTCTATAAATGTGCATGATCCTTTGAAACATGGTCCCGTCCCATGTCCTGAATAAAAGAAGGATCAGACCTGCTCTGGTAGGTAAGGGACTCCTGGAATAATAATAATAATATTTTTAAAAAAAAGAATGTGAGATTGGAGTCTAGGAAAAAGCACAATTCCTTCTGCCTCAGGCTGAAAATCTGCATGCTCCCCAGAAAAAGCACCTTTGGGGTGAAAGCAGATAGAAAACCTTCCACAGCACGTGGCATACATCAGCCCCAAATCTTGTGATGTATTGCTGCAGATTGAGCACAAAAATATCCGAAACATCCGAAAAGCCTTGCAGCAAAGAGCTGCGGCATCCAGCACCCACCCTGCACCTGTACCTGGGACAGGGCAGGCTCAATCTGGGAGCATCACCAGCTCCAGCAACACCTTCTCTTTCTGCAAGGACAGAATGGATTCACTTTGGAGACGAAATAAAATCTCTTTGATGTGTAAAACTACATCAGGAAACCGCCCCATAACTCCGAGTTAAACTTCTCCTGAGTTGCAGGGCTGCGATGTGCTGCCAAAGCTGCAGCAGAAATGGCAGCATCAGCCGCTGGAGAGTGACACGGAAAATGATTGTGTGACACACCTATGAGGGGCAATGGGCCCTGACGTCTGCCACCTTTTTGTGCACTGGGAGTAATTCCTCTTACTGCAGAGGAGCCCGGTGGGATGTGAGCAGTGTCTGGTCTGCACAGCCACGAGCTGCCACCCTCTTCATCCTAGGACCCTTTGTACCTGCTGTTCCCCACTGCTGTTTGCTTGGTGTTTCATCAGCTGAGCATTTTCCCTGTGATTTCAGCAACACCCAGCCAAAAGATGACAGTTTCATCCATACCATCACAGGTATTCAAGCACCATGACTATAAAATGCACTGACAAAGTGGGAACAGGCAGCACCTGGGGTTAAGGTGCCAATTTTTCTATTGTACAGATAGTAAGAATGGAAGTGCTTGTGAAGACGTAGAAACCAAGAGCTATGAGTGATCCTGCAGGTTTTGGTGAAGGAGCAGGTTGAAACGGGCGTCCCCTAAGGGAGGATTCTGGTGCTTTGGGATCCGTAATGCTGTCGGCATGGACATGGCCCTGTGGCGAGGGAACCATCACAGGTGGTTCTGCCGTAACCCCAGAAAGCACAGGGGTTTTCCAGTGGGTAACCCATACTTGTAGCAGAAAGTTTCTGGAAAGAAAATAAATAAATCAGGCTTTGGCTCTTGTAACCGGTTTGAGCGTTACATCCCAAACTTCAGGTCTGGGACAGCAAGTGGCATGCTTTGCTGATGTTTTAAGTCTTTCCTCCCTCTGTCGGTTCCCTTTGCGCCCCGAAGGAAGCGCTGCGAGTTCTCATCCTGCGGGCAGCCCATGGGGACACACACACGCGTGTTTTCATCCCCAGGGGCCACACCACGCGTGTTTCCAGCACACTGGACGAGGTACGAGGCCCGCATCTCGCCCTGTCCCCACCGTGGGGCCGCAGCAGGGCCCGGCCCCACCAGAACCGGCCGCCCCCTTCTCCTCCTCCTCCCACCGCAGCGGACCCATGACGAGGGCTCCAGCCTCCTTCCTGCGGGCCCTGCCGTGCCTCCCTTTGTGCCCCGGCGGCGGGGCCGACCCGACCCGGTGCTACCCGGTGCTACCCGACCCGCTCCCCACCCCGGTCCCCGCCGTCCCCTCAGCGAGCACCGGCGGCCTCCGAGGGCCCTGTCCGGCCGCCCCCGCCTACCCCGGCGGAGCCCTGCGGCGCATGCCTCCCTCTCCCCGGGGGCAGGGAAGGAAGCGCCGCCCGCCCCTGCACCAAGCTCGGCGGGCAGCGGCCGCTCGGAGCTGGGGAACGGGGCACAACGGAGCGCTTGCGACCGACCCGGGGAAGGCGCCGGGACGCCGCTGCCTGTCCCCTCGTCCCCGCCTCGGTCACCCCCGCGGCGGCAGCAGGTGAGGGCCGGGGGTCGGCTGGAGGAGGAAGAGGAGGAGGAGGAGGAGGAGGAGGCGGAGGGGCCGAAGCCGAGGCCGAGCCCGGCTGAAGGCGGCGGAAGGCGGGAAGGGGGAGCCATGGCGGCGCCGCTCGGCCCGGCCTGCCGCGGGCACGGCGAGGGAGGGACGGGGCGCCCCGCGAAGGCGGCCCCGCTGGCTGCGCGGGGTGGCCGTTGGTGTCCCCTGGCTGCTAATGGGGGCCCCCCCAGCCCCTGTGGGTGCCCTCGCGGTGTGGGGCTTCTTCATGGCTTCTTCACGGCCCCTCGTGTTCGTCTGGGGGTGGCCGGAGTGGGGGGGGTGGCTCCTCACACCCTGCCCTGGTTACCCCCCCCGGTGGGTGTTGCGGTGGGTGGGTGTCCCCTCGTGTCCCCTCACACTCTCTGTTGGTGTCCCTGTGCGTCCCTTCACACACAGCCTCCAGGACATCTCACAACCTCCATGGGTGTCCCTCAAAGCCACCTCACGGTGGGCAGGACCCCCCCCCCCGACCCCCAATTGTCCCCTCCGTGGGTGCAGAGCCCCCCAGGAGGCCGTGGTCACTGGGCTGGTGACAGGCCCGCCGCCATCTCCTCGCCTCCCCCTTGCACCATCCTTCCCCTTCTCCTGCCCCAGGAGGGGAAACTGAGGCACAGAGTTGGGGGATGCGGGGAAATGATGAGGGATGTGACACCCTGGTTGGGGGGGCTTTGGGCAGCCTGGGCTGGTGGGGTCGTGCCCGTGGCAGGGGGTGGCTCTGAGGGCTGTCCCAGCCCAAACCAGGCTGCGATTCCATGAGTTGTGCCTGAGAGAGGGTTTTCAGCTGTGTGAGGAGCAGCAAGGTTGTCCCCATCAGCCACGGCTGGGGAGCAGCAAAGTTGTCCCCATCAGCCGTGGCTGGGGTTCAGCATCCCTTCCTAGCCCCAACCGTCATGGTGCATTACCTGTAGCCACAATAACCATCATGTTTTCTCTCCAAAGGCGGTCATATTTCAGCAGTAGAGGTGGTAAATAAATACAGGTGTTATTAACACACGTCCCTTTGGTTTAGCAGCGCACAGCTGAGTTCCAGCAGCTGCCACTAGGATGTTGGCCATGGCCCGAAGGGGTGCTGTGAAAGTTAGTGTCGGTCCTGTGTAATGTTTGTAGTGCCACAGCCATCCGAGTGTGGGATAATGAAGACATCTGCCCCTTCTCTGGAAACTGTGGAAGTAGGTTAATAGGAAATATACTTTTTTTTTTTTTTATGAAGCTGGAATCTTAAGTATGTTAATTGCTTTTCTTCAGGATAATTAGGTATTCTAATTTCTGACTGCTTGAACCTCTGCTGCTTATTAGAAGGAAAACCGTTTTTAATTTATCGCTGCCCCAGTGGATGCGTTGGAGACTGTTTCAGGAATTTTGTGTTCATTCACATTTTTCTAAAAGTTTCAGTTGTGACCTGCGTCACAGCAGGCTTCTCGGCTGCTTCTGTGAGACGCTTCCCAGGGTAGCTCCTGGCTTTGTATGTGAAAGGCTGGCAGGGCTCGGATTTTGTTGGTGAATGTAGAGCAGAAGTAAATCTAAACTATCTTCAGTTGACTGAAAAGGTGGAATTTAAACAGCGTGTCACGTTGCTCCAAGTACCAACCACCAAGCAAGGATGTTCTTGATCACTACGCTTAAAATTTTAGTTCTGCAAGATTGATGTTTTGAAACTAATTAACACTGAGGAATAGAAAACCAGCAATGGATATCCAGAGCCAAAGGTTTGGGTTAAAATGCGTTACGATGCTAAGATGTTCTTCAGCGGAAAATCAGCGAGTGAAAAGGCAAAACATTATCAGCTGTGTTTTCAGAGCTAAGCACCGTGTGGACTTTGTGTAAGGCATGTGCAGGGTGACTCTGCCTCGGTCAGTGAGATTTCAAGAATATTCTAGTCTCCCAACAAGACGGCAATAAAACCGATCCCTGAGCACAGGTCCCAGAATACTTTTGACACAAGCATTTGTCATGTTGTACTACGATCTGTGCTGGAGCGCTGTGCTCTTTTTTGAAGTGATAAAGCGTTGTCATCCCTGGTTGCCTGTTATCTTTTTCTTAGTAGCAAATACATTTATAAGTTTTAAGGAGTTATAACCTTAGTCATTCCTTAAATTATTAGTTAAAATATTAAGAATAATAGTTTAAAATAGTATTAATTGTGATTTAATCTGTTAAATTCTCTAAAATATTTATTTGCCACTGATTAATTTGAAACCAAAGCTAGGAAGTAATGGACAAGAGTAAAGCTGGAGAGAATTTGGAGGTAAAAGCACATCTCTAGGCTGGTAGAGTGCCATGCCACGTTGCGATTGGGACTGGCTGAGTTTGCAGGGGAGGCAGCGTATCGGGCTTGTAGAAGACCCCTACTGCAGTATTTTATTTTAATGGGGGCTGCTGTATGCCTCGTGCCAGCTCGGCATTGTTTTCATCCCACCAAACGATGCTGCAGGTGAAACTTTCTGCCCTTGAGGGACGATGTGGAAGTTCTGTTTGGGGTGTGAGTCATTCTTTGGACGACTATTTTCACTGTCCCACTAAACAGGCCTCACTCTGTTTGGGGTTTATAATATAATAGTGCTCTTGCAAATTCCTGTGTCTACCAAAAGGTTTTATCCTGCAGTGAGGTCAGAGTGGTTGCTGTCTCAGGGTTATTATGGTATAGCATGTTTCAGGAAGAAATAGGTTCCCTTTCCTTCTCCCTGAGGTGCCCAAGTTCCTCTGCTGTATGTGTTTTATACCCAGCCAGAACTAATAAAAGCTGTCCTGGGTTTACAGTTTCTACTACCAAGTATTATTACATATCTAACTTCTGAAAAGTTCCACGTAATAAAATATTTTCTTCTTTTTTAACATAGGATGGAAAGGAGACCGGTCTGAAAAACGCCTCCTTGGTGGACTTTGCTGTTGCCTGCTAGAATGTTCCTTATGAATGCTTCTACCTTGGTAGCTCTTCAAACACAATGGGAGTCCTTTGGGCCGGCAAGGAATTGTAGATACCCCGTTTGCTTCTCTGAATCCGAAGGGAACGTCACTAGAACCTCCGTAAGCACAAAAGTTCAGATGATCATAAACAGCCTGCAAAGTCAAGAGTCTCCCCTGGGTATGAACAATGAGTATGATTGTGTTACGCAGAAGAAACAAAAGGGAGAAAAGGGCAGCAGTAATAGGGTCGCATCCAGCACCACATTGCTACAGAAACATCCTAAATATACTGAGCGTGGTTGCCCTGCTGGTTCAGACGACGCTGAAGTGGAAGTGAATGTGGGATTTGAGACTCTCTTGCTTGATTCTGACAGTGACGATTCTGTCGACCGAGGTATAGAAGAAGCCATTCAAGAGTACTTAAAAGCAAAAAGCAAGAATGACCAGTCGTTACAGAGGAATGCAGAGTGTTCTGAGAATATAAGCAGAGACAAAAGGTTTAAGAGACAATTCTCCCAGAACAAAATGTCTAGTGACCTGCTACCTGTGAAATTTAAAGCAGAGATGCTCTCTGAAGAGTACCTTTCTGACCAGCTGGGACTTGGTAAAAGGCTACAGCCGGCTTCCCCTCAAAGCATCAGCAGTGACGATTCCTTTGAACAAAGCATACAAGCTGAAATAGTGCAGTTCTTGAACGAGAAAAAGCAGCAAGAAATTAGCAAGTGTGTAATCGGGGAGGATAAAAAAGATTCCCAGGTGAGATCTGTCCTAAAAAGCAACAAACAACCAACAAACAAAACAAACTGTGGTGCTATGAAGCAAGATTGTAACGCGCTCCTCTTGAGACACCATCCCAAGCTACGGAAAACCAGCACGCAGTCCAAGTGTCTGAAGGCTAAAATCCAGGAAGAGCCCGGTGATTTCAACCAGGTGAACCGAGCGTACCTAGAAATGGCCACTGCCAGCCAGCCCTGGTTAATGCAGCAAAATAAAGAAAGCGGAGCTAATTACTGGGAAACTAGGGGAGCACTTCTGAACCATAGCATGCACGCCTCTGACTCGAGCAGCGATGATGGTATTGAAGAAGCCATTCAGCTTTACCAGCTAGAGAAGATCAGGAAGGAGGCAGGTCACCCAACAGGCTCTGTCCTTTTGCAAAGGGAACAATTTGACGCAAAGGGGATAGCAGACATTTCTGCAAGCCTGACAATTAGCTCGACAAAAAGTGCCTCAGCAGAACTCCATAAAACCCCTATAAGCAACAAAAGAAAGGAGATTAATTCAAAGTCAACAGAATTAGAAAGCACCAGCAATGAATTTAACAAGCTGTTTAAACCACTGAAGAAAGCCAGACACTTTGTACCTCCGGAGAACAAGATTGCTGCTTGTGAGCTCACGCTGCAGGCCTCTTGCAGGGCAGACACATCTGCAGAACTCATGTGTGCAGAAGCTATCCTTGATATTTCCAAAACAATCATGCCATCCCAAATGGGAAGTGACAACAGATCCCTCGCTACAGACTCCTTCTTTTCTCCCCAGCTTCTCTCATCCTCCCATTGTGAAAGTGACAACAGCCTCGTGGACAGTGATGATAGCATAGAGCAAGAAATCAGGGCTTTTTTGGCTCTGAAAGCTCAGTCAGAAAGCCTCGTAACAAAGCCTCCCGGCCTGTCATGCTCGATCCAGATGCCTTTGCCATCTGATCAAAACAGCCTCGCTGGTACTCTCGAGCCTTCTCTTCCCAAAACACTGAAGCTATCACTGAGTCGTAAAAGGAGACTTAAAAGGGAAGGCAGAATAGCGAAACAAGATGCATCAAAAGCACCTGAACAGCTGGGGACGGGATTGTTCCAGACGGATACCTATTCAAAATCTCCTCTGCTCCACGAGGGGTGTGCCCTGAGCAGCCCTGAAGAGCTCTGTGATGCTCGGAGGCTCAACAGCAACGAGACTGCCCAGCAGCAGCTGATGTCTTCAGAGTTGGGTGGATCCGTTGACAAATGCGTGGCCTTGGATTCTGTAAATCCTTTTTTGCAGGTTCAGAGTGGTGCGAGAAAGCTCATGAAAAATACCATCCAAACTCAAGAGAGAGACGGTTCGGCTGATGAGAGCAGTTCTCTGGATAGTGACGAGGACCTTGATAGTGCTATCAAGGACCTTTTACGGTCTAAAAGAAAATTAAAGAAGAAATCTAAGGAGCAGAAATCTCAATGCAAGAAGAGAGTTAGGTTTACCGAGACAGACACTCAGCTGCTGGATGAATTTAGCAGCCTCCAACAAAATGAGTGGAAATGCAAAAATCCTGTGCTACTGAAAAGTTGCTTCTCAAGGTCTAGAAAAGCTGTGAAAGAGAATGCGATCAGAAATCCTCCAGACAACATAAATGTCAAACTTTCAAATGAAAGGCCAGAAACCATTAAGAACTTAGAGTTTGATTTACAGCTTAAAAAGGGATATAAACCTGAACCAATTTCAAACCCGAACAACCTGCGGCTAGCTAAGAATAAAAAATGTACTTTCAGAGCTGCATCAAACACTGACGACAGCAGTTCAGTGGATAGCGACGACAGCATTGAACAAGAAATTAGGAAATTTTTGGCAGAAAAGGCTAAAGACTCTGCGAGCAATTCAGAGGTGCAAAAGGATGATGCAACTCTAGACCTATTGAGGGTGACCAAACAAACTGCTAATAAAGGAAAAGCGAAGCAACAGCCGGCTGAAAATGAGGTCGGCCTCTTGCTGGGTCAGAGTAAAAAGACTAAGGTGTCCCAGCACGCCAACGAGTTGAAGAACTCTCAGAGAACGGAAGGGAAAAGTGCAATGTTACTTGACAGTGAGAAAGCTGCTCCCTCGGCGGAGAATGTTTATCTTCATACTACTGCTCAGTCAAAAGCTAAACAAGGAGTGGGGGGGGTTAAAGGTGGTGCTGCGGGTGAGTTACCTGGAAATGCAACAGGTAAAAAGGACGTCCCTAAAGCAGAACCTGTGCAGAAAACGCTTCCAGCTAAAACCGGCAAAAATGAAGGTTGTAAAGCACGAAAAGTAGCTAATGCAAAATCTCGATCTAAAAGAAAGAACACCTTTCACTTAAAAATTTCGAGTAAATTTATCGCGGGTCTCAAGTACGCTCGGGAAAGGAAGAAATCCATGCTTTTGATGAAAAAGCAAAAAGCAGAGCAGGCGCTCAGCCAGAGCAGTGCATTAGGAAGGGAGGTAGATTCCCAGGGTTCGGACGCACTTAAGCAGTTAAGAGAAGCCTCCCAGCCAAAAGGTGAATTTAGTGGGGAGAATAAAGCAGCAATAAAAGAATCCAGTTCTTCTCAGAAGCTCGCTGTGGAAGCTTCAGGTCCCCATGTAGCAGAAACCTGTGAGAGGCTGGAGGCTGCTCCTTTGTATAGCACGGAGGCAGCAGAGGGTTGCCAAAAGGCGGCCACTGCCGGAGACTCCTCAGATTCACGTTTGAATCTCCCCTCGCAGGAACGGAGCGGGGCAGCAGTAACAGTAGATAAGGTTTGCAGAGGAACATCCAAGGCTGAGAACACAGAGATACGCATGAAGGCAGGAGATATCCACAAAGACAGCTGGACAGGTCTGAATTTAGGTCCCCCTCTCCCACAACAGAGTATGGCAGCGGTAAAAGCTGATAAAGTTAGTAGAGAGACGTGTCAGGAGAGCACACCAGTGTGCAGTAATGGAGAGAATAACCAGCAGGACAGCGTGTCAGACCCAGGTTCAGGTTGCCCGCTGCAGGAACTAACTGTGACAGCAGTAACAGTGGATAAAACTAGTGGAGGAGCATGTGTGGATAACAGTGAGCACGCGTGCATTAAGAAGGAAGAAGTTCTCCACCGGGACAGTGGCAGGCAGGAAGAAATTCAGGTATCCAGATCCAGTTTGGAAGGAAAACTGCCTGCCCTGCAGAATAGGAAAGCTGATTGTAAACTGGACCAAGGGCAGGAAGTTCTAGACAAAAACTGTGCACAATTTACTGACGTACCCGCAGGGGACCGCCCAGATTCCCTCTTGAAAATAAAGGTTTCAAATATGTAAGTACACTTTTTTTTTCCCCCCCACAGTAACAGTATTTTTAGAAAATAACTGTGGTTACAATGATCTTGATAAAACTTGAGACAGGAAAGGAGAGATGGTGGGAGAGGCTGATATATGTATATCATATACACACTAATGTGAAAAAGGCATCTATTTAACAGGGGTATCACGGATAAACATACTTAGGTTTTGTAGAATTTTGTAAATTATTTAAAGCACTCTAAGGGAATATTTTTTATAATGATTTTTAGGGCTTACATTACTACAGGACACTGTAGATAAGATGATGCTGGCTGATTATGCTTTAAATTATGAGGCCTCTAATCATATATTAAGAGGAAACCCGTTTGCGCGCAGAACATACTTGGCAATCTGTTGAGAGACCCTAGGAAAACACGGCATTCGATACGAGTGCTGTGCTTCGGAAGCAGACTATCTGACATTTGTTTACATTCGAGTTGCCTTAGGACAATCCTTTGTAGGGGTTTTACGCGCGGGTCTCAGCTCTCCCACCCCGAGGACTGTTGGGTGAGCTCGCTGAGCAGGATTCCGGCGGCGGCGGTGCAGCTGTGGGTGCGGAGATCCATCCGTGAAGATCCAAACGCAGATCCAGGTAAACAAAGTGGGTCAGTCTGTCCACACGGCCTGTGTAAGGCGACCTCAGCAGCCGCTGAAAGTACCTTTTGAATGCTGAAAGCCTCCTGCTAGCAGGTGATTCAAAGCACAATTGAAGTTGGAAGAAAGTGAAGGAGCGTGTCTGCTTAGACAACGCGATTTCTGTGGATTTCACTACTTACGTACTCGTGGGCCTGCAAGGCTGAAAGCATCTCCTCGTTGCTCTCGAGTCCAGTTCTGATGCCCTGCAGTTACCCAGAGATGGGGTTTGATTTTTGCCGAATGAACTTTCTTCGATCGAGTGCCCTTACTTTCCTTTTTCAAAAGTGGTTTCTAAAATGTTACATTTCTGTGAACTTTTTTCATTTACGATTTTTGTGCAATAGAGCAAAGCTAGGTTTGCTGTAGGAAGTTCCTAACGTAAACGCCAAGGATATTTTCAGCACTGTTCTTTCATACTGATAGAGCTCTCTCTGCCTCTCTTTCCAGCACCCGGAATAAAGCAATTTTTCACTGCTGTCTTTTTTATTTGTACTGACTTTAAATGACATTGAAGTAGCACGTTCGTATCACAATAAAAGCGTCCCCACACCGGTTTCACTGAAAAATCCGAAAGGGGGGAATTGAAGCTGTTGGCTGGTTCTTTCATTTTCGTTTGTGTGTAGTGAAGTCCTTCGAGTAGTTCGTTCTTGCATCATGTCCTGTGAATTGATTCAATATTCTCCAGTCTTCTGCAGAACTTCTCTCAGCCAAGCTACCGTTTAGTGTCACTTGGTCTCTGAATCACTTCAGCAGTCTTCCTGGAGGCTGGCCTTAACGGAGCAAAAGCAGTCAAGAATGGATCCGGTATCGCTTAGTATCCCCAGATGTGATTGCATTTGCAGGATATTGGCAAACTGCAGCAGAGCATAGAGTAGAAGAAGTAACCGTGGCACGTAGAGAAATAAAGAACATCCTTTGTGTGTTTGTACTGTTCTGCAGCTACGCTTTAAACACGCCTGTAGCGGTCACTTGACGTTTCTTGCTGTCTGGCCACCTTTTTGTAGTCCTTGGGCTGGTTGGTTGGCTTAAGAGATCAGTATGCTAGGTCATTTTTGTGGTAGGATACCTTGCAAAAGTGTTTTTTACTTAGCTCACGTGCCCGCACTAAGTCTACACGGGCGTATATTTTTGTCTGCCTTGAATCAGTTGCAGGATTTAGGCCTTTTGTTTGGAATAGGTGAATAGGCTGGTATTTTAAAATAGAGGTTTTCAGAGTACCTTGCTTTAAAAGGATTAAACTGCTTAATAGAGATGATGGAAGCACTGTGTACTGTTTGTATGAAATAAGCTGGATGTTTCTCCTCAAAATTTTCAGTAAATCACCATTTAAGATTTAAAAGGTGTCTCGTGCCCCTGTCAATGTGTCTGTGTGCTCAGTACTACTCGTGAACTGATTCACTTCCAGTTAAGATGCAATTCCCATTACCTTGTGCTTTAAATAAAAGCTAATTTCAAACAGCACTTTTTAAAAAATTGATAAACTTGATCTGTATATAGGAAATGGTGTACATTGATAAGTTTATAATGTTTAATAAATGGGGTTCTGACCATGGACCGTGAAACCAGAGTGCTCCTATGGTTTGTTCTCATCATCACTAATGAGTAGTGTTTTGTGGCAGTTTTTCCCTCCTGTCCTTAGTCCAAAGACGCAATTAACTTCTGCCGGTAACACTCGAGTGAAGGATGTCTCCTGCAAAGTCGGTCACAGCATTTGCGTCAGCTGAGCCTGAGAACAGGATCTCAGTTCATCTGCTCTCGCTTCTTGCATCCTGCTGTCCTCAGCCACCAGCAAGCCGAGACCAAAATCCCTGTGACAATATAGCCTGTGCTTTCCTCCGGACTGTGAGGCAGAATCCACGCCCTAAAAGATGTGGCTATCTAAAGGAACGTTCTTAAAAAAGAAGGAAAACATACAAAATACATAAGGTGTAAAAGTACAGCAGTGCATATAGGAGGTGAGAACGGTGCTTGCAATCCTAGCAAAGCCCTAAGCAGTTTTGTTTTCTGGCACTTACAGTGAAGAAGTGGAGTCTCTCTATGCTTGCTGCTCTCTGTTAGCAGCACGAGGGGTTCCTCCCTCCCTCGGAGGCATTGTTTAGCAGGTGAGAGCTGTGCCTCAGGTGGAAAGCACTCCGTGTGCAACTGCATGGCATCGTTGTAGCACAGCTGCAGCCTCCAGAATTGGAATGAGATCCTTTCTGCTGTAGCAGTGAGTCCAGGAGCCCCTGATGGTGTGAGGAGAGGATGCCTATGCTTTCATGCTCGCCCGGGGGATGTTGCAACACCCAGCCCTGGAGTTCTCCTGGGAGGCAGGAGACTGAGCTCGTCTGCGGGCTGGGAGGGAAAAATTGCATGAGGCCGAGTCTCGATAGATATGGAACTGAAATGGATGAGCTTTTTCTTTCCTATTGATACTGATAACAGGCAGCCAACTGCAGAGCAGGCAGAGGCCATGTGCCCCCTGACCCTTTTTTGGCATCCCCAGCTGCAAGGCACTGGTTGAGTGCCCAGAACAAACCTCCTCCTCCCGTGATTTCAGCCCTCCCAGGGAATTAATTTCAACCTTTATCTATGGCAGCATGCACTCGGAGCCGTGAACTCAGCTTTAATCAATAAAGTACGGAAGTTACTTTTTAAATGACTGCTGGTTTTGGTTTTTAACGCATAATTATTTTTTATGGCTATTATTATGGCTACTGGTAACTTAAAGCACCCCGAATGCAATACCAGATCTCTCAGACAAACCCGTGCTCGTTCAGGACTTTGAAAATGAGTACAGTGGTTTATTTTTATCACAGCAACTATATTTTTCTGTGCTCCAGGAAAAGCAATCTTCAGGGATCCTCAGGGGACCAGGAGGACTACCTTCATTTTGCGTAAGCGGTTCTTTGCTGCTATTTTGGGAACGTGTTTGGATGTGTAGCTGCTTTTTTAAAAGGAAGAAACAGACCACCTCTGCCACTGTTTCCTTTGTTAGGGTAAATGTTGGTTGGTTGGTTGAAGTTTTTCAGACCTCTAAGAAGTGCAGTTTGCCCTGGTTTGATAGCACAGCCTCAGGCGATGTTAGCTGCAAATTTGGAAACCTTGTTTTCGAAATAAAAAGCAGAAAGAGACTTTCAGGTAGACTCTCTGTGGTAAAACGCATCAGTGTCATCTTTAGAATGATATTTTCAATTTGTACAGGTATTGCTAAAAAAAATACATAAGTGTATTGGGCCTCTGAACACCTAAACAAACGGGTCAGTATATCTTAAGCCCACAAAAGCAGGGAAAAAAGTAAAAACAGGGAATGTGCCTCTTTGACCTAAGTGCTTACATGAGGATACAGCAGACTCCAGAGCAATGGAGCATGCAGAAGGGATGAGGAGCTGCAAACTTGTGTAGCCTCGAGCAAATCCACGTGCAGAGGCACATCTCGGGGCCGCCTGCAGCTGAAGCCTGCATAGTGCTCCCTTCTCAGCAGACCTCGGAGGAAGTGAGTTGGATAACCTTACCCCCCGTTTCGGGATGCAGGTTATATGAGGGTGATGCGAGGTGCACAGTGTGCAGAACTGGTTTCAGTTCAGGAACAAAAAGGGGAGTAATTAAGGCAAGGAAGAAAAGAGGTGGGCGTTTCCAGATCAACTATGGAAAGAGGAGGAAAACAGGTGACAAAAGCCACTAAATTTATACTTCACGAGGTAGTTTCATCCGTAAATTATTCCACCTGCGGAAAAATCTGTGGATAAAAATATGTGTAAAATTGTCACAACTGTTTGTATTAATTCTGCCCTTCATTTTTCATTTCAGGAGAAGAAAGGGAAGTTATGAGAAACCTGAGGCATTGTCTAGAGTCTAACAGAGGAGTAGCAGTGAGTGCTAGAGGGTTGCTTACTTATTTTCATGTGTTAAATGTTAAAAAAAGTTAACTTTTCGGGCCCATTTCTGTGTTCAGTATGTTTACTTGTTCAAAATCTGTTGAAGTTTTTTCAGCTTTTGTCTGTGAGATACCCAAATTAATTGCAGCGTACGACTGGAATTGTTTGGTAGCCTTGATTGAAATCTTGCTGGTGGATTCTTTGAATCTTTGAATGTTAAAAAAAAAAAGTACAGGCTTGGTGACATGCTGTTAGGTTTTGAACTTCATATTCTTGGCCTTCTGATTTTTCCTTAGTCACTTTAACTAAACAAATAGCTTACCTTGCTGTTACCTGATAAATACGTTTAAATTTATCATCTTGTCGTGCTTCCTAAATGGTTTATAAGACTATATAAAAATGCCCCAAATTTGTAACAAATGAAGAGTATCTTTGCTGTGGTATCAGCACATAATATTATACTGATTTTATTTTTTTAGCTATCAGCTGGAATAGTATTATGCTCCTTTTATCACTACATTTAACTGGTAAGGTTAGAGATTCTCCTCCACAAACAGACTCGTTTCTCTTCAAAAGTAGTTTTTAAGTAAAATACAATACAGTGATACAGTGTTCCTTTTAGTGCAGTTACTGGATAAGTGATGCAGTTTCTCTGTCTGTGTAACTACAGTTGTTACAAGAAAACTTAGGAAAGTTTTTTTTTTTTCTTGGGATTAGTTGTTTTTTTCTCAATAATTTCCTAAGGCATTGTAGTTTTGAGAGATGAGAAAGATGAACATGCTGTCTGCGAGAAACCATTGAACATCCAAAGGCTTAATACATACCTCTGGAAAACGTGCATTTATTTAAATAGCACAGAAATGTTGTTTAAAAAAATCTTATTTATTAATGATATGTGAGCCAAGAGTTTAAAGGATCTTTAGTTAGAGAGAAAAGGTTATGGGAATGCATATTTTTGTAGTGTATGTCATTCTACTATAAGTATATGCTGCCTATAAATTAAATAGAATGTTTCAGGAGCTATTTAAATGCCATTTAGTCACAGTCAATATTTACAAACTAAGGTATTATTTCTAGTAAAATTCATTCCGTAAGTTAGTGAGTTTCATCTCACACCAAAGCTACTGTGTGTTTTTCCTACCAAACTACTGAATTCAGTTCTGATAACACGGATTTAACTTTCTTTTCCCCCACAGCTAAATTTGTGGCCTTAACTAGTTAGGAGTCCTATTTGATAAAATACATACAAGAGTTTGGAGCTGGGGGGGAGATCATTTCTAGAAATGCACTGCTACCTTTAACCTGTTAGTTTTGTAGCTATTTTGTCATGTTGAAATAGCAAGCCTTATGTTACTAAGCTTTTATTCATATGTTCAAGAGAAGAAATCTCATTAAATTCTGATTTATGTGTTTAAGTGTGAACATGTGTGTTAATTATTGTGCCATATGATTTTTTTTGACACTTTATAGTGTTTTACTCCACTTGGTGACAACAACTACAATTTTCAGCAGTGCGTAAGTGCTGTGGATTCCTCGCAGCAGACACAATGCTAATGCCACGGACTCCAGTGTTCAGAGAGAAGTCATTGCCCCTTCCCTGCTTATCTTATCAGATTTTCAATATTGGGTGAGCAACAAAGCCCATCCAAAAATAACAGCTGCGTGGTGGAGCAGCATGGCCTGGGACACCATGTAGCAGCCACAGCACTGCTGTGTAGTCACGGGCATTTGGAACAACATTATTTTCCTGCATGTGTTTCTTTATTAAGACAACAGCTCCAAAACAGTAGATCAAGTTTAGGACTCTCTCAACACTGTGGATGTCATACCAACTTGCTTACCCACTTAATTCCTGCACACAGCCTACGTTTCTGCTGTGATTACAGATTTAGGGTAAGGTCAGTGCTGTTGTTTGCCTGCTTGTTTTTTGGGGGGGGCTTTGTTTTTTTACCTATGCAGCCAGCACTAAACTGAAGTGGGTTGGTATTACAGCTGCTGGTGCTGTAGCTCTAACAGTGCGACGGCCCGCTGACGTTGTAGCTGGGATGGAAGTTGAGGGTGTCATGGGGGGTGATGAAGTTGTCTGGGCCGGTGACGTGGCTCTTCTCCAGGTAGGTGTTGAGCCCGTTATTTCTGTACATGCCACACTGCCCCAGAGCGTTCGAAAACGCATGTGAGGTGATGTGCAGGGTGGTCTGTAGGAAGGAGGAACGGAAGAAAGGAGATGATTTACACACCAACATCAGCAGTACCTGCAATTTGCACAAGGCTGGACAAACCTGTAAGGGTTCTTTATCTCAATGCACCTCCAGGAGTTCATTGGCACGGGATGGGGGTTTGAGATGGCTCAGAGCTCTTGGGTCTGCCAATGGCTGCTGAATGCCATCGCTGAGATGTGACCACCAAAACCTCCTAGCCTGGCTGCTTTGGGGCAGGAGGGAGGTTTGCTCTGCCTCGGTGTGGAAGCTTTTACAGAGGGCATGGACCCATGAGGAAGAAAATGAACCCAGCAGTGTCACTGTGGTGTTGTTAGCCACAGACCCTTGAGAAGCTCCAGCTCAGCGTGCCAGCACCAGCTCTCTTTTCCACCCACACTGGGGGGCTTTACAAACATGGGGGGCTTTGCGAGCCGTAGCAGGGCACCATTTCTTATGTCTGTGCCCCTCTGCCTTGGGAAGGAGGCAAAAGCCCCCCCAGGAGGCCCAAGGAGAGGCCGGGACCCGTTGGAGCCACCAGGACCCCAGGGAACGGCTCAGGCTCGCACCTACCGGTATCTCGTGCACCGTGGGGGCTCTGCTCCCGTAGGCCTGGTTGCTGGTCCGGTACAGGGGGTGCGACTGCCTGCGGAGGGGGGACACAGAGCATCAAACCGGGCTGGGACCGGGGGGTTTGGGGCCGCGGTTTGGGGGACCGGGGGCTGCGCTCACCGGGAGCCGGCGGGGTGCTGCAGGCTGCCGCGGTACCGGGAGCCGGAGCCTCCCGGGGCATCCGGACGGGACATGGGGACCGGGAGGGACCGGAGGGGACCGAAGGGGACCGGAGCGGGGGGGGGAGCGGTACGGGGGGTGGTGGGGCGGGGGAAGCGGAAGGCTCCGCTCCTCTTCCTCTTCCTCCCGCGGGCTCGGATCATGGCGGTGCCGCGGATCCTGCGGGCAGGTGAGGGGTCGGGCTGTGCCGAGCTAAACCGAGCCGTGCCCGGCAGTATGACCGCTGTGCTTCTCTCCCCGCAGCAGCCCCCCGGCTCTACAGCAGCCTCCCGGCCCCGGCCTCGGCCCCGGCCCCAGCCCCGGCCCCAGCTGCCCGTTCCCCCGGTCCCGGTGAGTGGTGCCGAGCCCCGGCCCCTTCCCCCGGCCCGGCCTCTCCCCGGGGCTTTCCTCCGGCTCCTGCCAGCGCGGGAGGGAGGGAGCGATGGCTGGGGTTTTTGTCCTTCTCCCAGGTGCGGGTGACAGGCTGCTCACCGAGCCTCTCAGCCACCCCGACTTCTTCAACGTGAAGGAGCTCTTCTCCCTGAAAGATCTCTTCAATGCCCGGGTGCACCTGGGGCACAAAAAGGGATGTCGGCATAGGTGAGTGCTACCCGCCTCGTGATCCGGCGCTTGTTCACATCAGGAGCGTTTCCACAGTCTACACAAGCCTTTGGAGGTGGCACCAAGGCAGATGGGGGCTGGGGCAGCCCACACAGCCCCACATTTCCATCAGGGCACGTTTACAAAAGTGCGGGCCGGGAGTTGGGATATGGGGCCGGAAATTTCTGCTCAGTGTAGCCCCACGTCCCCACGTGTCGCCCGCCCTCTGCCCCCGCAGGTTCATGGAGCCCTACATCTTCGGCTGCCGCCTGGATCAGGACATCATTGACTTGGACCAGACGATGGATCACCTCCAGCTGGCCCTCAACTTCACTGCCCACATCGCCTACCGCAAGGGCATCATCCTCTTCGTCAGCCGCAACCGCCAGTTCTGCCACCTGATCGAGAGCACGGCGCGGGAGTGCGGGGAGTACGCGCACACGCGCTACTGGCAGGGCGGCCTGCTCACCAACGCCCACATCCAGTTCGGGCCCGGCGTCCGCCTGCCCGACCTCCTCATCTTCCTCAGCAGCCTCAACAACGTCTTTGAGCCCCATGTGGCCATCCGGGATGCCGCCAAGATGAACATCCCCACGGTGGGGGTGGTAGACACAAACTGTAACCCCTGCCTCATCACCTACCCCATCCCCGGGAACGATGACAGCCCCACCGCCATGGAGCTCTACTGCAAGCTCTTCAAGATGACCATCATTCGTGCAAAAGACTACAGGAAGCAGAGGGAGGTCTTCCACAAGCTCCAAAGCAAAGCGGAGGGCAATTAGAGCCACTTCGTGCTGGCCGAGGGACAGGCGTGACCGTGCCCAGCAGCATGGCTCAGCTCCCCGCTGGAGATGGGTGTCCTGCTCTGCTCCTATGGGTGCTGAACCCACAGCATCGCTCTGGTCCTGCACCCAGAGCACCAGCTTTAAGCAGAGCGGTGCTGAGGGACGTCTCCAGCTCAGAAATAATTTGGCTGGAGCATTCTGAGGGGAGATGGAGCAGGGCCAGTCTCAGCTCTGTCCTGGTTTGGCCCTGTTGCAAGGAGGCACCTCTGTCCTAAGGCTGTCCTGTTGCCGAGCTAATGGTCTAGCATGAAACCACGCATATCACACACCTCTTTATGTAACAAATAAAGGGCTTTGATCCTTCTTCTTTCTTCCCATTACATGCGATGGTGGGGAAATCTCTGGCAAACGTTCATGCTCAGAGGATGAGGGGAACAAAGGGCTGCAGGTGCTCCATCCTGGAGCCCCTCAGATGGCAGGGGGCTGTGCAAAGCCAGCCTGTACATCATGGGGGTGCCGGGCCCCTTGGGGCCTGGCATCCACCACAGCAGGGTACTCAGGGACTCCAAAAATATAAGGGAAAAACAGCCTCTAACATGCCCCATGCCTCTGTGGGGGCCTAAGTGCAGTCCCACAGTGTGGGGGTCAGGCTCAGGGAGGGGAAGAGTCCCTGGGGACGGGTCCCCATGTCCCGGTGTCCCCATGAGACTAACAACAGCAATAAAGCTGCTGATGTATTTTGTGACCCTGCTGCTGAGTGGAAACCAGACCTTTTGGATGCCTTTTTCCAGAAGGTGATAATTTGTAGCTCTTTCACCTACACAAAGCAGAGGTTGATTTGTATAATTATCTAAACACGCTTTTCTGCCACTCAGGTAATTTTTTAGGAATTCTTTTACCTTTTTATAGTGCCAAACTTAGAAAATGTGTAACCATTTGTGAGGAGTGGAGAAAGCTGAACTATGTAGTCTTGGTGTGCTTCCCTGCCTTCCTTCTTGAGATGTATGGCTCTCTGCAGCTGCCCGAGAGGGGAGAAGCTGTGGGGAGCTGAGGTCAGCTTCTTCTCACAGGTAACTAGTGATAGGACCGGAGGGAATGCCCTCAGGTTTCGCCACGGGGAGGTTCAGGTTGGAAATAAGACATTTCTCCTCAGAAAGAGCAGTCAGGCGTTGGGACGGGTTGCCTAGGGAGGTGGCGGAGTCACCATCCCTGGGGGTGTTCAAGGAGAGGTCGGACGTGGTGCTTGGGGACGTGGTTTAGGGGTGGTACTGGTGGTAGGGGGGCGGCTGGATCCTGGAGGCCTTTTCCAGCCCTACCGACTGTGCCTCCACGTCCCCATGCCTTTCAGGGGACGCCTCGCGGCCTCCGGCCCGGCAGGCGGCGGTCGCGTCCTTCACGGGGCGTCCCCGCCGCGTTCCGCCGCCCGCCCTTTATAAGCGGGAGGCGGGCTCCAGCCCGGCCTTTCGGAGCGGGGACCGGCGAGGGGACAGGGCTGGGCAGGGACGAGGGGGCTCGGGGAGCCGGGAGCTCCGGGGAGGCCCCGTCATGGTGCCGGGAGCGGGCACCGAGCTGCGGAGGCGCCTCTGCTCTGCCGCGGGGCCCCGTGGCTGGGCGCTGAGGGGGCGGCCGCGGGGCCCGGGCGGGAGGAAGAGGAGGATGAGGAAGGAGCCGGGACATGAAAGCCGGGAGCCGCCGTGGGCAGGTGGGCGGCGGGGGGGACTGAGATCGGGGGGCAGGGAGCATGGCCAGGGTGGGCTATGGGGGGAGCACCCAGGGCTGCGGTGTCTTCAGGATTTAAACGTTAAAAATATTAGTGATTTTAAGGGAATCTGCTTAGCAAGTTACGTTTTTTGATTTAAATCATTTTCCCCTGAGATACTATTAAGTGGTATAGTTCAGAAATAAGCTTATTATGTAATCAGCTAAGCATCTGTTCTTAATCACATTCTTCCTCACTTATTATTCCTTTTTTCTTGCAGAAGGCAAAGGGTGAAATGAGCAAGGCTTTTCGGCATGAGAAAGATCTTTCGGCATGAAGAACCAAGGGTAAGTAATGCTTAACACGAGGCCTCTCCACGTCCCATGCTGTGAGGAAAAGCCAGTCGCTGCTGGCAAACAAGTTTCAGGCACCTCATAAACTTAGATCTTAAGTTCTGTACTACATTTAGTGTCAGTGTCTGCACCAAATACCTTTCCAATACAACTTCAGGAGTAGGTGATACAATCCTGTGCTTATAAATACCCGTAATGCTGCCCTTCAGTCTTTGTGTCCTTGCTGTTTTTTGAAATTGCTTCCTGCTTGCCACAGGCGTTGCAAAGGTGGCTGCTGTGGCACCTTTGTGTCATTAGGTGGCAGAGAGAGACAGGCTATGTTCTACGCTCGTGTGCTCTGAAACCCGTGAGCACTCAGAGTGATTGATAGCCTGACACTGCAGATAGGCTGGTTTTGTTAGGAGGCTTTTGAGAAACTAAATCTTCCTGATTTTTGTTTGTTTTTTAATTGCCTGAAGCGTGAGAGCTCTATGTGGTAGAACAGAAAGCTGTTCTGTATGTGCTGTATTGAATGTGCAAGCCCTGAGGGTTGCATGCTGGCAGCCCCAATCCTAATGCTGTCTGGAAGTAAGAATAGCCTGCACTATGCATTTAGTTCTCTAGTTTCTCTCTTCTACCAGGCCTTTCAATTTCTTAGCGAAAATAAACACCTAACTAGGCTTTAAAGCATGTCTAAGTAGTTATCATAAATTATTTGTGTATTTTTTGCTCTTCCAGAGAAAGGTGTGTGAAGTGGCAGACCCAGGAGGGCTTATCCAAGACAGGAGGTCTTACCCAGGACCTGAGGTGAGCGGTTGTAGATGCAAGTTGATGTGCTGAGAAGCTCCAGGCCCTGCCCCAGTCGTGTTGCAGATGTGGCTGTAGTGCCATGTTTGTGTCATTAGGTGGCAGAAAAGAAAAGGCCACGTCTTTGCTAGTGCTCTGAAACCTGTGAGCACTCAGAAATGGCGAGCAACCTGACACTTCTTTCTAGCTTGCTCTTTTTTAATGTTAATCTTAAATCTTGCAGTTCGGACAGCTGTGTAGGGACAGGGTACGGAAGCTAGTCCTATCCTTCAGTGTGGCAGTGATTCTCAATAAATACCTTGTTTGTGTGGCAGTTGAGAGATGTGACGGACTTATCTACCATCAAATGTCAGCAGTCCTGTGCATTCATTATGCTGAGCTGCAGTCTTGAAAATTCAGTAGCTTCCTTGGTATCTTGCTCTGCTGCCATGGAAATACCGGGCTGCAAAGAGTATTCTTTCCAGGCTGTGCTTTTTTTCTGCTCCATTGACTAAGAATGAGGCAGAGGGAGAACACTGAGCCTGAATTCCAAGGTAGCTACTGCTATTGTAAAATTCGAGAGAGTCATTTATCGAAGTTGTGGCTTACATCTATTTTTCTTGCTTCTGATTTCTTTTGCTATGAACATAATTGTCATCTTTTCTTTAATAGGAAATTCTGAAGGCAGTTGTTTGAAAAGACACTTCCACGGAACAAAGGTGAGGTTTTGGAATCTATGCAATAAAAAGCAACTGAATTTTGGTTTTGCTAGAACTTAACTTAAGTTTTGCTAACATATTCTGTGTTGAAAGTGAATTTGGGTTTCTTGCATATTAAGTCTTATTGGCATGGAGAGATGGCCAGCTCCAGTCTTACTTATTCTAATAGTCCTGACTCCTTGGAGATTTTGATGTCATGACATCTTAATATCATTAGGGGGCAGAGATGAATGGGCTTCCTGTGCCTGAAACTTGCAACTGCTCAGAGATGTTAACTTGACATTGTTTTCATGTGTACCTCTCGAGAGAATCAGCAGAAGATGGAGCAGATTTCCTTGGAAGGATGGTTAGAACGATGTCTGTTTTAATCACATCAGGGAGGAAGGTCCTTTGTCCTTTTTTTTTCCACAAGGACAAATAGAAGTGATAGCTCTATCCTTGTGTTCTATTTTTGCCTTGAACGCAGTCCTTTGTGGCCTGTGAGACATCCTTGCTTTGATCTCTACTCCATCTGTAAAGGGGGGATAGCAATATAATGCATCTCTTGAGTTTTGCAGGGTTTAGCACCTGGGAGCAGAGTAGACGGGGGAAGCAGGCACTTGAGTTTGTTTTCAAAGTACTGCCATGGTCTAGAAGCAGTTGGGTATGGATTCAGGATATGGGGAAAATGGTACCCTTTCCCTAACATTTGTTAAACTCTCAGCCAACAGCTTCTTCACTACCAAGGGTGTTGAGTAAGCTTGACCAAAAGGTGCAATCAGCACCTTTGGCAGTCTCCTGAAACATGGCTTTTAAATCATGTTTGCTTTGGGGAGTTAAAAAAAAAAAAAAAAAAACAAACTTAAGATGTTTTTTCTTCTTACAGTTGCATTTGAGAACGGGTCTGAGTTGTTCTGCAGTTTGCATCAAATGCTGAAGGTAAGTGTTATCGTCCCTTGGAAGCATACACAAATATCAGTGTGTTACTGAAGCAATGTCAGGGCAGGTGTTTGGGGTTGGTACATCTCGTCCCTCTGTATTCTTACAGGACATGGGCAAATCGAAAACTTGCTCAAGGTGGCATGTCAAGATCTTTCCAGAAGTGTGCATTTAAAATTCAGGGTTTACCCGTACTGTAGGTGGAGTGCTTTGGTATTCAGCTCATGCACGTGAACTTAGCAGACAAAAAAAAGTGATTGTGCATGTAAGAGTTGGTTGGGGGAGGTGTTCTTGTAGAAACCTTTTTTTTAGGTATAAGAGAAACCAGAAGTTCAACAAATGAAAATTACTTTGTCACTGGCACAGACAAGAGCTGTGCAATTTCAGATTACTGGTGTTAATAAATGTTAGAGAAGTAACAGCAGTAAAGCACAGCACTTCTAACTGTCTGTACAGTGAAGTACTGTTTAATCAAAGACACTCTTGCTGAGAACATGCTCTCTGTATTGTAAAGTGTCAGAAATGATCAAAACAGGGTCTCCTGTTGCAGTCTTGACACAACGCTGCTGGAAAAAAATGGTTGTCACGGATCTGCGAGTGATGAGATCTTAGACATTCTGTAGAAATAAAAAGATAGATTAAAATGTCTTTGAGTAAATGCAGAAGGGGGTGCTTCCTGAGACAAGATGTAGCTTCCTTGTTTGTGGTCTAACTGGTAACACAGTAGACAAAAAGCAAAAATACCATTTGAGCACAATGCAACTTTTTAGTCGTTTTCTGCTGTATTCATACGTTAGCACGCTGGAAGTGAGAGCAGCTCTGGCTACACATAGCTTTGTGAAACTCTGAGGCCTTGCAGTGACTAATAGCTTAACAAAATCTGGCAGTGCTAAATGTTGGAAAATGTCCTCATTAAATGGGCATTATGAGGGCCAAAGGTGCCATTAACCAAGCGGGTAGATGCTGGCTGCAAAATGAGCCATTTAATTGGGAGAAGTCGCTGCCTACCAGCAGTGGTGTTGGAAAAGAATGCTAATAAGGTTGTTGGGGATATGGATATGCAGAGAGGCATGCCTTGAGATGCGACTCTTCCATTTAAATTTCCTGACTTCTTTTAACGCCAAAATACGTAATGGATTTTTTTCATTAGACTTCACTCCCATCAAGGGGTCCTGTAGGGGTAGTGAGTGCCTAATGAGGCTCTCTTTAGACCTTTACTGTGAGGCATGGAAAGAACATCTATTAAATTTTTCCCAGTGGCATTTGCTGCTAACCATCTTCCCAAGGCTGAGCAGCAATCCTGGGCTGTGGGTATTTCTTTATCAAAAGTTACCTGGCTTTTGGCTTTGGAGAAGATCAATATTTTGTATTGAAGTGATTCTGGTTTTAAATATATATATATATATATATATATATATATATATATATATATATAGACATACATGTGTGTGTATATATTCATATATACACACAGGCACCTTCTTTTCAGGGACTTGGCTTCCACTGCAGTGGTTTCAGCCAGTGAATTGCAGGGTCCATGTGTTTTTTTCTGGACTGAAGTATAATTTCTGAGCTTAGATACTACACCATAGTGAACAGTGGAAGTCTCAGTGATATGGATTAATTACAGTCTATTAACGTTTATTGCTAACTTTTACTGGCTATATTTATTTGAAGTTCTTGTCTAACATCTTGAGCATTTTTTTATTTGCAGATCATGCCTTGAATTTTAAAGCTTCTCGCAAACCTGGCTACTGCAAAAGAAATGGTTTAGAAGAGTCTGCATTTGAAGATTCCTAAAGCTTCGTCTTTTTTCTTACGTGGCTCAAGCAAACTACAGCCAGCAAAACCCCATGCAATACTTCTTGCATGTAGGTCTGAATGTTTGCAGTAACCTGTGCTCCAATGTATAGCTCCAAGTGTCCTCCTTTTCATGTATTCTTGATGAAGAGCCTTAAAAGTTGTAGGCTTTACTTTCTGCCAGTAATCTTGGCTCACATGCAAAGTGAAAACATTCACGCCCATGTTTTGAAGCACTGTTGTCTTGATGTGTTTTCTCCATATGGTTGAAGAGGCTTAAAATAAAACTACTATAAAAACGCTACTTACAAGTCTGATTTATGCTTGTGTATTTGTACAACCCAAAGTAATATTTTAAACCATTCTGTGATTTAGGACTTACCTGTGTGTATGAGAACTGTGATTTTGTTTCAACCTTGAACAAAGAAACATAGAAATTTGCTTCTGAACTCAGTCCTCTTCTAGCACTCTTAAATCTACAATGCTGCTCAAGCAGCAGCATCTGTTGAGATCCATTTGTCAGCCTTTCACTGTTTTAGCTTTTCCTTCTTTTCCAGCTGCTGTGGGAAGTTGGAAGGAGACTTTACAAGAGGGTAAAATAGCTTTGCCTTTAGTCACACTTCACATTGTACTGTAACTTGCAAACAACTATCAGTTGTTTGGAAACACTTGTGTGTTGTATTAGTGATGAACAAAACTGGGTTCTTGGGGTGTGTGTCATAGTGTGTCCAGTCCTGTTCCTGGGGTTTGCAGATGAATTACATGGTAATGTGGTATTTTTGTCCAAAGTCTTTGTTTGAATGAAGTGTTAGCTAGTTCTGTTAAATACACGGGCTGTCTTTCTCCTGAACAACTCGTTGTAAATGCACAAGGAGGTTCTGATACTTGGGACGATGTGGGTAAGTACAGAATGTACTTGTTTTCTTTTGTCTTACCTGCTGCTTTATCTGATTCGGCTTTTGGGGAAGGGAGCAGTGGGGATTAAGTAGTGGGAGTGCCATTTATCAGGGCAAAATTTACTTTTAAGATTTCAAACAGATGGGAGGGTGAAAAATGGCTGTCCTGAAAATGAGAGGATTTGGCATGGTCGTTAGGTTTCTTTTCCTAATAGCAGAAGAAAATTTGTCAGTGGAGCTAGTTGCCATGGGAATACAGGACAATAGACGAGGAGCTGGGGTAGCTCCGTGGAGCCTCATTAAAAGGATTCCAGTCCTTGCCCTCCCCCAAATCTGTGCTGTGCAGAAACCCGTACCTGCACTTAGTGCGGTGCCTGGAGGTGGAGTCCTGACCATGCAATGTTAATATTGAATTAAGGGCAACTCCAGGGGGCTGAGGAACTCACAACCCTTCAAGTGAAGAAACCTTACAAATGCTCAGCCTTACCCCAGATGAATTATGTTGCGAAGCCAACTCCTCTGCCGGGAGCAAGCTCTGCTGGCTCTGCGCTAGATTTAGAGCACTGTTGACACTGAAACATTTCCTCCATAAATAATAGTGAGAGGTAATGATGATCCTATGGAACTAATAGAAGGAAATACTGATATCTCTCCTCCAAAGGGCTCATAAATTTGCAGCCGTGACGCTACCGATTGCCTTCGTGGGCTATATATACTGTCAGATGTATTTTTTCCCTCGATGATTGGACTTCAGATACACGCTCCACTTCACTAAGCAAGTGTTGGCGAGAGCACCAGCATATGTGCTCCACCGGCAGCGATACGATTGTCCTGGGAGCAGAGCGGGCTCGGGGTGGCGTGCAGAAGCTCTTCCTCTCCACCCGTAATTTTAAAAGGCTGAGCCTTTAAAGGAAACAGCCTGTGGCTGAGAGACCTGGTACTATTTGCGCAGACAAACACATCGCTGCTGAAACGATTCTCTGGAAATTCATTTTGGTAATGGGAGAAGCACTGGATTATTCTGGCATTAATCTTTAACCTCAGCAGTGCAAGCCCGGCTTAGAGGATTAAACTGAAAGGTTGCCTCATCCTTACATAGGTGGCTGAGGATGGTGGGCAGTAACCAAGGACAAACGTGTGATAGCTGGTCCAAACTGAGCACGGGGTAGCCCTTACCTTGCCTTTAAGCTGTTCTGGCCTTACATGCTCCAAAATTTGGTATGCCGGGGAATGGCCTGGGCTTCCCGGCAGCCACTTTCGGATCGGACTACAGGCAGAAGCAGCTGGGTGGAGAGCCTCACGCAAGCCATTGCATCACTGTCATGGGGTCAGGCACTTAAAAAAGCAGTGAAACAATTGCCAGGGTTCTCTGCAGTGGAAAAGACAGCTTATCCGCTTCCTAAGTTGCAGCTGGATCTCATGGTAGCTGACTCAGATACTTAGGGAGATACTTCTGAATAGGAAAATCTACCTTTTTCGCCTTTTTAGCTCGCAAGCAAGCTGGTGCTCAGAGGGCTGCTGTTTCACTATTGATGTACGGGCGTGATTCACATAAAAGCTATTTATTTACATCAGAGATGTTCATCAAAATAAGATGCGACAAGTACAGCATGAATGATTCATTCTCGTCTCTCTGCGCTGCTTTCCTGTTAATCAAGGAACAGTTTGAGGCACCCAGCTGGGCTCCGCTGCCTTCTCTCCTCCTGTGCCGTCTTCCCCCAAGCCCGTTCCTCAGCCCGGCTCCTGTAGCCCAGCTCCTGGTCCCCCCCCAGCTCGGCAGCATGCTCTTGAAGACTGGATCAATGGTTGTGCTGGGTGGTGGAAGTTGGGACGTTTGGCTTTCCATGAAGGCGACGGGGCTGCAGCTATGCCGAGCTCCCTGCGGAGAGCGCGGCTTTTTCCTGCGGGGGGAGACAGGCTGGAGAAGCAGGCCCTTGACCCTTGGCTGGACTTTGCGCTGAGATTTCAGATTCTAAATTCCAGGGCCGTGCTTCCCCCTCCCACACCCGTTAGGAATATTTGGTGTTGGAAATCTTCTTCCAAAGCAAGGTCTTGAGGTTGTTCAGCACGAGGGAGTGGTGCACCTCCATCTGGCTGGCCAGGCCGCTGAGGGTCATGCAAGTTCGGAGCTGCTTCTGCAGCTCGTCCTTCAGCTCCGGCGGGGCTCCGTACAGCAGGTAGTCCTGCAGCAGCCCGCACACCTTGGCCAGGTTGGGCTGCACCACGTCGCCCTTGCACTGCTTCATCAGCTTGTCGCAGGTGGCCGTACAGTCCTTCCCGTAGGTGCAGTCCACGTTCTGCTCGCAGTGGCGTCCCTTGAGGAACCCCCTGATGGCCATCTCCGTTGCCACCTTTGCCAGGTTGACCATCTTGAAGTCGTACTTGTCGTTGTAGCCCACGTTCCTGAAGCTGGTCTCGCAGATGTAGAAGTTCCCGTAGGTCCCGTGGAAGATCTCCTCCACGAACTCCAGGAGCCCGATGGCGATCTTGGCGCGCCGGGGCCAGGCGGGAGCGACCCACTGGTGGAGGACGCGCTGCACGGCCGCGGGCAGCAGCGGCTGCAGGAAGGGCGGCACGTCCGTCCCATACAGGGAGCTGTGGGGGACCTTCTCCGTGACATAAAGGTCTCCACAGTGCCCCAGCAGCTTGGAGGTGTGCTCTTTCTCATGCAAGGAGAGGAGGAGAAGAAACTCATTGAGCTGCAGCAGCGCCCAGATGGACTTGGCCTCTGCCAAAGACACCTTCCCGTCACGGTTCACGTCGGCCATGGTGATGATCTGGCTCACCAAGGCTGCCAGAGAAGGCTGGTCTCCTAGGTTGGACTGCAACAGAAC
Organism: Heteronetta atricapilla; assembly: GCA_011075105.1. Classification (NCBI taxonomy): domain Eukaryota; kingdom Metazoa; phylum Chordata; class Aves; order Anseriformes; family Anatidae; genus Heteronetta; species Heteronetta atricapilla. Next base: position 8,242,028 of record CM021747.1, read on the forward strand.
AAGAAAAGTGCCATCAGAGCCTTGCAGCTCTGCGTTTGGGCTCAGTAAAGTGAATCTGAGCTGGGGAAGCACCGAGCTGAGCGCCTGGCTTGGGAGGGGATGATCTTGGGGGTGAAGCCCTCCTGGTGCTGCACAGTCAGAGGTGTCACCCCTGGTACAGCCACCTCCGGGGCCGTGACACCAAAATCTTGCAAATAGCAATTCCTGTGTGGGGACGAGGAGGTTTCTCAGCTCATCCAGCCCTTGAAGGGGCCCCAGCTCTGGTTGGAGAGCGCTGGCCAGCAGAGCTCCCCTTCAGGGTCAAGGGATGGGAGGACGACTTGAACCTTTCCAGCTAGCAAGCAGAAGGAGGCAGGCTCCGGAGAGACCCTCACTCACCTTCAGGAAGTTCAGGAGCATTTCTTTGAACTCATCCATCGACGTCCCCCGAGTGGGTTTGTCAAAGAGAACCACATCCCTCCTGGGCACCGAGGCCGGGTTGCTGTCTGCCTTCAGGGCCTCTTCGACGCCACATTTGATGATCACCTCCTTCTCCTTCCAGAGCCCGCTGTAAACCTGCAGCAGAGGAGAGGGGGAAAAAGGCAGGAGGAAAGCAGCAGCCAGACCCAAACGGGGAACGGTGATGGGCAAGGAGCAGAAGCGTGGCTGGGGGGAGGAGGACACATCCCAGGTCCTGGTTTTTGGCACTTGCACCCATCCCCAGCCCCTCGGTGGCCCTACGAGTGGGGCAGAGACCTACCTGCTGGGTGGGAGATGAGGAGAGGCAGTGCTGGAAGAGGAGGCTGTGCTCCTCGCACAGGTCTTTGCACGTGGAGCCAGAAATGATGCCCTTCTTGTACTGGTCGCACTGGGGAGGGAAGGCAGAGAGAGGAGCTCAGCGGGTGCTGTGCAGTGCAGCTCCCCGTCCGCCCTCAGGGTTGGGACCCTTTGGGGATGGTTTGGTGCCTCCGGAAAAATGCAGCTGGGTTGAAACCAGCTGCTCCCTGCAGGCACGGAGCAATCCAAGGGGCTGTCCTGGGGAAAGGAGGTTTTTGGCTCCTGGCTCCAGGCAACAGGCTGGGTTGATCGCTGGGTCAAATGCTGTCTGCCGTCGGCGAGGTGCTGCTGGAGGGGATTTGCTGCTGCAAATCCAGCCGGGCTGGGGAGCTGCCAGGGCTGGGGCTGGGAGAGGACGAGGCTGCAGGGGCTCAGGATGCTGTCGGAGAGCAGCAGCCCGTGCTGTGAGATGGGCTGGCCCCGGTCCAGGCGGCAGCAGCGGGGCCAGGGACAGACGGTGGCTCTGATCCACGGGCAGGGCAGCTCGGTCGGCGAGCTGGAGGCGTCCGCAGGCAGGAGAGGCTGCAGCTCTGCAGTCAGCAGCGAGGGCTAAACAGCCTCGGGGCTGCAAACAGGAGCTGCAGAAATCCACAGCATCTTTTTTTTTTTCCTTTTTTTTTCCTCTCTTTTTTTTTTTTAGCACGGATGGGAATTAACCCTCGGACCTGCTCACATGGGCCACGGCTGGACACGGTGTCTTAAATCCCAAGCTCAGCGCGGGAATTAGCACCCGAGCCCCCGTGGTCGGAGTCATGCAGAAAATCAAATTAAACGATCGTTGCTGTTGTTATGGCAATTCCTGCCTCCCTTCGCTGCTGAAGGATTGATGAACGAGGCGTTTGCAGCCAGAGCCTCGGCGTCCTGCTCCTCGCCGGGACCTGCAGCCCTGCCACAGGACCCCCGCAGCGGACCTGGGGGGTCCCCGCTTGCCCCCCCCCAGCAGCCCCAGCTGAGCCAAGCTCCCGCGTGGGGTCTGCCCTTCATGCAGGCTGCTGCTTTCTGTAGGGCACAGCAGTTACAGAGGTGCACCCACAGCCCGCCTGCTCCCATTTGCCTTCTGCAGAGCACCCCGGCATGATGCTCTGCCTGCCCGCAGGTCCCCCCTCACAGCCCCGACACTGCAGCTTTCACCTCGCAGGCAAACCTGCCAAAACCTGGCTTGCTTCTTCCGACACCCATTAAACGGCTCTGCCATGGCCCTGGCAGGAGAAGGTCACTTCCCCAGCCCACAAAGCTCGCTGTGATGCCGGGGATGGAGCCGGGGGAGCAGCTGCCAGGAGAGCTCTTTGGCTCGGCGTTTGGGCATGATGGCACAGAGCACGGCACCAGGCTCAAAGCTCCTTTTCCCCATCCTCCCTCCTTCCCACGGCCTCCCCCATCCCATCCCATCCCATTCCCGTCCCTGCTCTAGCCCAGCAGCTCCCCAGCTCCCCCCGGGCTCCCTGCACTGGGACCCCCGTGCCCGATGCCGGTCCCGGCGCGGCGGCTGCTGGCCGGCACTCACAATTATCATCCGGCAGACGTGGCCGCGGCAGAGCTCGGAGTAGGACGAGTAGTGCATGTAGGCCACCCAGCTGCCCACGAAGATGCCCAGCCACACCACCAGCAGGTATTTCACCTTGATGCCCGGGAGGCGACTCTGGAAGGGAAAGAAAGCGCGGGGGCAAGGTCGGCGGCTGCGGGTGCCCATCGGTGCCACCCAACCCGGGCACAGGCGAGGACACAACTTTTCCCCACAAACCAATCTAAGCAGCGATGAAACCTTCAGCATTTTTATGTATATTCACCAGCCCATTATGCAACTCCTGCTGCAAGTAGGTCACTTAAAATTCCCTACGAGCAGGGAGATTACAGTGCTGAGAGGAGCCTCCGGCCACGCATCCGCGCTCAAAGGGTCGCTGCCAGGGCGGCGAGCGGACCCCTCCTGCCCGCCAGGACTCTGCTTGTCCTCCCACCTGGGTAACGAAGCTGTAAATGCCTGGGTGATGCCCTGTGCTAACGATGCAGAGGCTCGCAGCGTGACTTTGTTCTCCTGGCTTCGACTCTTCCCCGTCTGACCCTGCAGCAGCGCTGCTGCCCTCTGGGCTCCCCACCTGCGGGCTGTTTGCCTGGCCCATACAGCGCCGCGTGGTGCTGTCCCTGGTGGTTCCTCAGGCCAGGGGGCTAATCCCATTTCTCCTGGGGTCTGTGCAAAATCCTTGCTTCGTGCCAGGCCAGGAGGGCCCTTGGCTGGCGGCTGCCTCCAAGCCCTCCTCGCACACACGGGCCGTGAGACTGCGGCGTGCCGCACGCCGGCTGGGGCCGGATCCGAGCGGATGCGGCACCGCTACAGCCTGCAGGGCTCCGCGTCCAGATCCTGTCCTCCAAAACTGCTCCCAGCTCCCAAATACCTCCTCCCATAGCCGCTGCCCTGCTCCCGTGCCAGGCTGCAGCCAGCAGCACAGCCAGGGTGAACGGGAGCGTGAAACTGCCCGGCTCTGAGATGAGATCGCGACACCTTGCACGGTTAATTGGCAACACCCCAGTGTGAGCCGGCCTGTGATGCCCTTTTTGCCTGTTGAGCAAGTGCGCCGCTAATTAACGCCTGTTAGAAGAGAACCCAGCCACAGCAAGGGCTTGGCAAATACAAAGGGTGGCTGCGTTTTCCTATAGGGCTGCACCCAGGGGCTGAAGGCAGCTCAAGTGGCTGCAGTCAGAGGAGTCGCTGGGGCCTAGGAGACCCCCCGAAACTGCCCAGCAGCAGGGATGTGACCCACCAAGCCCCCAGCAATGGGACCTGTTGATGGACTTTTCCCATTTGGGGGTGACAAAGCTGCCCTCCGCTTGCTTGAGCTGCTGTGTTTGGATTTAGGGCGACTCCAGGAGGCGCAGAAGTGATCTGGGGCCAAGGCTGCCTTCAAAGGCAGAACAGACAGAGCATCACGGCTCCGACACCACGGGCTCGGCCACCCCTGGCAGTCCCAGTGCCCGCTGGCACGGCTCCACGCAGCCGCTGCTCAGGCTGCAGGGCTGGGAAGGTGACAGCCGGCTCTCAGCTAGTGCCAGCCCCCCAAAATGCCCCCCTTGGCCGTGCACCCCCAACCCGAGGGTTCTGCCTCGGTTCTGCTCCCATCCTCTGCCCCCTTCCCTATTCCTCGGGGATAACCTCGCTGCTCCGGGACCTTTCCCATCCCATCGCTGCAGTGGGGACGCCCGGGCCCCATCACTGCTGGGGCGCTCCTACCTGTAGCTGAGGATGGGGAAAATTAATTAATTAAATAATTAATTGATTAAAAAATAAAGAACAGAAATAAAGAGAGGGGGAGGAGTCGGCTGTGCTGCTACACCGCTGCGTTGGCCGGCTCGGTTATTTATGCGGGGTGGGTGGGGGGATGGATGGATGGAAAGATGGAAGGAAGGATGGACGGACGGACGGACAGACAGACAGACGGACAGACAGACAGACAGACAGACAGACAGGGCTGCCTGACAGACAGACGGATGGACGGACGGATGGAGGGATGGCCAGATGGATGGGGCTGCCTGGCGGTGCCTCTCTCCCCAGCCCCACAGAGTGCTACAAGCCGCGGGTTATGCAATTGCCTTGGTGCTGGTCCCCAGTCCCCACGTCCCAGTGCCGGTCCCGGTGTCCCGATGCCCCCCCCCATCCCCCAGTGCCGGTCCCCATCCCGGTGCCAGCAGCACCCCCAGCTCCCGGTTCCCCCACCGGAGCGCCCTTTGTGCACGGCCGGTGCCGGGATGCGGGGACGGGCACCTCCGAGCCACCCCCCCCCCCCAAAAGCGGGGCTCATTCCCTCCATCCCTCCCATCCCGTCCCCCCCGGGTCGGGACCCGTCCCCCCGAACCCATCTCATCCCCGGGCGGTACCTGCAGGCCCTTAGAGAGGGGGCAGAACAGCACCAGGTGCACCAGCCGCCGGATCCTCCGCATGCTGCGGGCGGCCGCGGGCCTCAGGCACCGGGGGGCATGGCCGGGGCTGCCGCGGCCCCCGCCTCGCCTCCGGGCACCGGGAGGGACCGAAGGGGCCGGGGAAGAACCGGGGAGGTGGGGGCCGAGCCGAGCCGCCCGCTCTGCCCGCCGCAGCGCACCCGGCTTGGCACGGCTCGGCCCGTCCCGGCTCGGCTCCGCCCGGCTCGGCGCGGGGCGGCGCACGCAGCTCCGCCGCAGCTCGGGGAGGCGGGGGGCTGATACCCGGCACGGCTCGGCACGGCTCGGCTGAGCCCGTCCCCGCAGCGGGCAGCATCATCCTGCCCCCTCCAACCCCCCACCAGCCGCCCCCGGGGGTCCCAAGGCGGGGATGTCCCCGCGGTCCCCCCCAGCCCCGGGCATCCCGGGGTGGGGAGGGGGGGGCGTCCCCGCGGTGCCCTCCCCTGGGCATTGGCGGCGCTGCTCTCGTCTTTTGTTTTTTATTTTTATTTAAACGCAGGGGCTGCTTTCCCCTGCCGGGGCTGGTCCTTGCGTTTCTCCCTCCTGAAAGCCCGGCAGCAGCAGCAGCAGCAGCAGCAGCGGCCGCCCTCCCTGGTTGTGTTGCGTTTGGGCAGGGAAACCTCCAGGCAAGACAGGGGCTGCTTTGTGTCAGGCCCCGAGCAGACAGGGCCGGGGCCAGCCTCTGCTCCGGGGGCTGCAAAATACATCGTCAGGCCGGAGCAAGCCGGAAAAGAGAGGCAGAAATATGATGGGAAACGCTCAGGGAAGGCTCCTCACAAGGCCGTTTTTTGAAGATAGTTCCTCGCTCGCTATTAATAGCTCTTCAGGTTATCCATTTGTCCCCTTTTCCATGCTTCAAATCGCTTCCTTTCATTTGAATTTGGCTCAGAATGACCTCTGAAAACCGGCTGCTTGCTCCGCACCGAGCGGCTCCTACTTGGTGTCGGGCACCGTGCGCCCAGGGACTGAGAGCCAAAACCTCCGCAGGCTGTTCAATGGAGGCGATGAACAAGGAGCAGCACAGCAAAACCCGACCCAGCCCCTGAAGGCTGCAGTTTGTTTGCAGCCGCCTTGAGCCCCGAGGACGTCCCCGCTGCTCTCGCTGCAGCGCCGCGACCTCCGAGCCACCGAGTCACTGCCGGTGGCGTCGCTTCAGCGTCAGCATCGCGGCCTCCAGCTCGCTGCAGGTTGTTGTGTTCTGCTACAGCCAGGATGGTTCTCGGGAGTTTACCCGGCTTGTTTTTGGTGGTCATTAGCCCAGGAACAGGGAGCCCCAGTGATCTGATTTTATTTTATTTTAGTCGGTGGAGGGGTCGGTTATTTGGAAAACGAGGGGGGACGAGGAGGTGCCCTGCTGGGTGTCTGGGTGAGACGGGTGGGAGTGGGGTGCCCAGATGTGGGATCTCCCCGTGATTTCTCCACGAGGCAGGGTCTGGCAGAGCCCCCAGCCCAGCCCCAAGCCCGTTCCCATGGGTTCACACTCGCCCCAGTGTCAGACCCCCCAAAGGGGGGCTTGGTGCTGAGCCAGTTGTGAGGATGAGGAGGGTCCCGGGGGTCGTGGGGCTGCAACAGGCAGCTTTCCTCGCAGCCACGGGGAAATTGCCCCCCTTTGCTCCAGGCGCCTCCTGCAGCTGGTGGCCGAGCGAGGCTGCGGCCAAGCGAACCCTTTGGGCTGCTGGCAGAGCGCTCCGGTGCCCTGTAGCAGGGCGGCTCTGCCCCACCACAGCCACGCACCCACACCCTGAATCCCAGAATCATTAAGGTCGGAAAAGCCCTCCCAGATCACCCGGTCCGACCATCGCCCTTCCACCAATGTCACCCACTAAACCACGTCCCCGAGTGCCGCATCCACCCCCTGTGTCCCCCGCCACCCCTAACAAACCCCTGATTTCCCTCATTTCTGGGGCCGAACGTGGTGCACACAGGCAGGATGAGACCCTCCTCGGAGCCCCTGGGGCTTAAGATGGGAAATGCCACGTCTGGGCCAAAGCTGGACGGCTCGAGGTGCCAGGGAGGATCTCTGCCGTGGGGCTCTGCAGGGCTCAGGGGTGGATTGTCCAAAGAATCTAATTAGGAGGGAGCAGACCTTCCCGAGCTGTAATACGCCAAGTAATTAGGTGATTAGTATTGATCGTTGGAATGCTTAATGAGCAGTTATTGCCAAATGATTAATTAATCCAATCAAAGGAGTAATACGAATTCTGCAGGTGTGATGTGATCTGATCTTCCAGGCAGGGAGCGAGGGCAGCAGGGGTCTCCCCGCTTGCATCCCAGCCACGTGGAGAGCCAGGCAGCACCCAGAGCCGCTCGCTGGCTTTGGTGCAATCTCCCATGGCTTGGGCTGCCCCCAGCCCTGGGCTAGGGGCCCCATCCCCTTCCCCAAAATCCCCGGGCAGACGTGTGGTGCTGCTCCATGTGGCACACAGGTGGGAGGATGTTGTCCCCCATCATCCGTCGGCATCCAGAAGAGGCCAAAAGCCATCGATGCTCATCTCCTCTGTAGGAATCCCTCCCTCGCACCCTTGATTAACTTGCTCTGGTTTCTCCTGGGTCACTCAGCCCACGAAAGCTCTGCTAAACCCGCCCCGTGCGGCACAATCGCCTGGGATCGCCTCGCAGTGGCTCTCTGGGGACATCCTGGAGCCACGCCGCAGGGACACGGGAGCTCGCTGGGCACCCACGGCCCCTAACAGGCTCTTGCTGCCCCTTAACACGTACCCAAGTGTGCTAGGACGTTGTTCAATGAATTAATTACAGCACCCGCTGGCTGTGGGTGTCCACGCTGGGTGACGGCCCAGGGACAGCCCGGCCAGGTGCCACTGCTGGGCAGGGACCCAGCACCCAAACAGGGGGCTCCGAATTTTGCCCCTCTCTAGTGCCCGAGGGACACAATTTCCCCCGGGGGCTGCGATTCCCCTGGCATTCCCAGCCCTGCCACAGCTCGGGAGGTGACGGATCCGGGCCCCAAAGCTCCTTCCTGTGCCCCCTGTAAAGGTTTGGGGCTGCTCACCCGCATCCTGCACGCCATTCACAGCTGCCTGCGCCCGCCTGGCGGGCCCTGGTGCGGCTGAGCACAGCAGTTATAATTAGAAATGCTAATCAGCTCTGGTGTTTCTAGCTTGACAGCCCTGCCACCCCCAGTAGTCTTCCCTCCCATCTGTCCTGTGCTCGCCCCCTCCGCTTCCTCTCCAATTCCCGCTCGTTGTAATTGAGCCCTACAGAGCTGGGGAGGGGGCTCCCCAGTCACCACCAGTCCCTTAACTGGGGACACTCTGGGGACATCCCCGCCCCTGGGTGGGGTGGGCAGGGGCAGCCCGAGGGGCAGAGATGAAGGATGGTGGCTCTGGCAGTCCCAGACCCGTGTGGCTCGGTGTGCCCGGCGGCTCTGGAAGGGGAGCCGCTCTCATTAGGATTTCCGTCATGCGCCAAGCGCCGGCTCTTCCCAGCCGAGGAGAAAAACGAGCTTGCGAAGGAGCACGGACAAGGAGGCTGAGCAAGCAGATGCGGGCTGAGCTGGCGAAGGAGCGATTTGTCGTCGTGCCTTGTGCTCGGAGGCACAGCCCGGGGGATTCCTCCCTCGCCAGGCAGTCCCCACGGCCCTGCCTCCCCCAGGCTGGGATCCTGCAGCTGGCGGTCCTCACCCCGTGGTCTCTTATAAGCCCCTTTGGGTGACGTGGTGGCAAGGGGCCGCGTTGTCCCCGCTGGTATCAGAAGCACCCCGAGCAACCCACAGCACCGTACGGAGCTGTACGGATTTGATCCCGAGCCCAGCTCTGGGCATGTCCGAGCCGAGAAATACGGCGGCACCTCTAAGGGGTGCGGTGCTGGGAGAAGATGGACGCAGATCCTGGGGTTACGAATCAGCCTGAGCACCTGAGCACCGTGATTTCTGGAGAAAGGGACACGGAAGAAACAAGGAGACAGCACATACGGGCTGCTCGAAGGGCTGCCCAGGACAAGCTGCGGCGGCTCCGGTGGCCACACTCCACTGGCGGTGCATGCAGCCGCCCGGCAAACCTCTGTGGAGGGGTCTGGCCAGGCTCATCAGGGCTAATTGGCTCCCCCAATGCCGCGGTGCAGGTTTCATGTGCTGTGTGAGCTGGGATCCCGAGCACCCAGGCGTTAATGAGGGCCTGACCCCGTCTGCGCAGCCACTTGAGTTTTCCCGACGCAGACAGCTGGCTTAAGGGGCCCTTTCATTCTGCACGTATCAGATCAGTCGGGACGGTTATCATCTAGTCCTTGTCAAAGCAGGGAGCAGGCTCTGCTGCCCAGCTCAAGGGGAAAAAAAAATAAAATAAAAGCCAGCAAGAGGGAGAGGTCATGATGAACTATTGATCGAGCAGGCGGCCGTGCTGCTCCCAGAGAAGGCTTCTGCAGAGAACTCACCCGGGACAGTTTGCCTCTCTATCTCTCGCTAATGCTGCTCCATTGATCTTCGGTGACAGGCGGCAACTACAGGATTGTTTATTTATTTATTTATGTTTTTGTAGCTGGAGTCATTAAGAGGCATTAATCAATAACAGGGGAAGCACGGAGAGCCAAGCCGCCTGTTTCACGCGGACGTATTCCCCGTGTGGATTTTAGCCTCCCGAGGTGCGCCTGGTTCATTTCCAGCAGCCAGGGAGGGCTGCCAGGAAAAGTTCACCTTGCGTTGGACTCCGGCACTTGGAGGAGATCCCAGGCCGGCTGCTGCACCCAGTCCGTGCAAGGAGAGGGGTCCGGCTGGGGAGCTGGTGACACCCGAGCCCAGGTACCCACCCCGGTGTCACCCAGCCCTGTTCCCACGCAGGTGCCCCAGGAGGAGCTGGGCTCTGGTTTCACAAGCCCCGCATGCTGGGTATTGATTTCACATCATGCTTTTGCTAAATCCGGTTGCCGCCTGGCAGCAGCGCGAGGTGTCCCAGCGAGGAGCCGTCCCCACGCCTGGGCTCGTCCCCTGCGGGGTGGCTCAGCCCACGGGGCCCTGCTGCAGGACGGCTCCTGCGGGGAGCCTGGGGCTGTCTGCAAGAAAAGCTCTTTGTGCTCAACGTGCCCCGGGGCTGCACCGCTCCCTCCTCCCTGCCCTCAGGGTATTTGTACACCCGTTTTTCTTCTTAATCAGCTGCGCTCAGCCCCAGCAAGTGCCTGTGCTGGTGCTGGAGCCCATCTGGGAGAGCTGGAGCTCGGCACGTGCAGCTTGGTGCCCTCTGCACAGGAGCAGGGTGGCTTTTGGAGGGGTCTGAGAGGAGATGCTATGATCCCCTGCCCTCCTGGCTGGCTGCAAGAGGTGTGTGCTGCTGTAGGGACGGGCTTGGGCTGTGGACGGAGCTGCAGGCTCCTGCATGCAGCTGGAGGACCGGCCCCAGGGGCTCAGAAGCTGGGCTGGTGCCTGAATGCACTCGTGGACTCGGTCCAAAGGGTGCACTGAGTGATGCTTCAGAGCAAGGGGAAAGCCCTTCTGGAGGAGGGGATGGAGATCCCGGAGGAGAGAGCTTCCCTTTCCTATCCATACGCGTCTCGCTTTGACTTCCAAAGCCCCAGTGGCCTGCTGCTCCAGCTCTCCTGGGCCGTTACACAGCGGTAATTACTGCAGCTCTCGGGGGAAATGGGATCTTCATCCGTGCTGTAATTACAGCCGCACATCCACGGCAAAGGGCTCAAAGGGAGCAGGGGAAGCAGGAAAGAGCAGCCTGCCCTCCCAGCAGCAGGCACACTCGGAGGAACACGCGAGGTGTAAGCAGCCGGCACAGCCTCAGCCCTGATCTCGCACACTCACGCTCACACACACCCACAAACACTCGCCTTCCCCTCCATTCAGGGTGCTCCCGGCCATGGCAGGAGCCAGCACTGGCCACCCGGCAGGGTGTGCAGGAAACCACCCATTCCCTTCCCCAATTCTTTGCCCTCTCCCATCCCCGTCACTTTTGCAGGGCCGGCCGCAGGTTTGCTCAGCACTGTCACCTGAATCCAGCCCAGAAGGGGCGACTGCTGCTGCTGCCTGGTGGCTCCCTGACCTGAGAGTATCTGACATGGAAACAGAGCAATCCCCTCGTCAGTCCCACATCGGCCATCAGGAGAAACCCTGGGCCAGTGACTTTGCCCTCCCTGCGCAGCCCATCAGCCGCCAGGTCAACCACCCAGTCCCTTCCATCGGCACAAAATCCACCAGAAACGGTCAGTTTGATTTCATTTATTTACACATGACATCTGGGAAAAAGCCTAACCCTATTGCAACTGGAAAAAAAAAAAAAAAAGTTGAGAAGGTCCCAACTTTGCAGCCTGGAGGAGCTCAGGCGCTGCAGCCAGGCGGGTTTCTGTTCCCGAGGCTGTGCCCCGCGTGCAGGGCACTCACGTTTCACCCAGCACCCCGCCTGCTGCACGTGGTGCAACGTCCTGCACGGCATCAGGTGCAGGGAGGTTCTCCAGCCTCCGTGTGCAGATCTTGCAGCCTCGCATTTTTTTTTCTGCCTCCCGTTTCCTGCACGGTCTGCCCGGCAATCAGTGTCTGGGGGACGAGGTGGGGAGCAAGCCCCTGCGGTCACCTGGTGGTGCATTGGTTCTCCAAACACCCATCTCCGGGCTCATCGACAGCCGTGCGAGTGGCCTGGAATTCATCCTGCGCATAAGCACCGTGCCAAATCAGCCTTGTACCTTCTGTGGATTTAAAGAAATTGGTTGAGTTTTTCAAGGCAGAGGCCCAGGGAAACCAGCCACGAGCACCGTCACAGGAGCTCCCCATGCGGTGCCTGGAGAGAGGCTGGCGTCTCTGGGGAGCAAGTGGCAAACACCAGCAGGGGGTTGCTGCTCTCCTTGGCCCTTTTTGGTCCTGCTGTGCTCTGAGACCTCCACCTCTGCAGGTCTGGGTGTCCCAGCGCTCCCACCAGAGCACAGGGCTGTTTTCTGCAGATCTCTGCCACGGAGCTGCCGCGGAGCTTGTGTGAGATGCGCAAAGTGCTCGGGTCCCCTGACACAAGAGACCATAAAACCACATCTGGCTGCAGTTAACATCCGAGAAGATAAAGCAGTCACTTTCCCGACAGTTATCTGTAGCTGGGTAAAGGTTATATGAAGAGAACTAGTTACCTAATATACTTTTGCAATGTGTTTTTTTTTTTCTTTTTTTTTTTTTATAATTGCTCATTTTCCGGACAAACTCTTTTATGCTTTCTTTTTCCAGAGAGCACAGGACGCTGCGCATCCACAGCCCCGCTGCTGGGGCAGTTTCACGGTCCCAGCCTTCAGCTTCTTGTGCGACCCAACTGCTTCGTAGCCCGGTGGGTAACTGCAGCGCTCGCATTTAAACCACACTGAGTCAACATCCTATTTCCTCCCCGAGCGCTTACCCTGTTGTCATGAGAGCGCTGACGTGTGAACACCTGAAAGCCCGGCAGCTACAGGGAGCGTGGTCGCAGGGCACCAGGAGCTGGGGGTCAGCCTGAAGCTCTGCCCTGCCGGCCTCAGAGCTGGGGAGGGAAAGGGAAGGCTGCGAGCGTGGGTGCAGCCCAGGGGCATCGCCACAGCATCCACACGACAGGGTGAGCGTTGCCTCTGGTGCCCCAGTGCCCGTTTAGGCTGAGCGAGTGGGACGGAAAGGGGACGAACCCACATCCTTTGCACAAACGGCTCTCAGCCACCGTCCTTGCCCGGCAGAGCAGCCCACAGCAGGCAGTGTCAGCCTTAGGGCAGCCTTGTTTATTGACATAAAGATGGGCCAGGTTACCAAACTATACCCATGCTTACCTGGAGGAAGCTGTAGCAGAGTTAAGTACATCGGTATCATGACGCTGTGCTGTTCACGTCCCCTGCCTGAGCCACGCAGAGGTGACACTAAGCCACACCAGGCCACGAGGCATCTCAGCTAGCTGCTATTGAGACAGGGAAGAGGGAAGAGGATGGCTCAGTGCATGGATGGATAGACTGACAGAGGTCCAGAAGAGACCTTAGATCAGATGCGTGGATCACCTTATGGTTCCCAGGTCTCTGGCAGGTGAGGCTGTTTTACATCCCTCAGCAGCAGGAGGTTGCTGTCTGGGTGCTTCAGCACCCCAGGGCTCCGCGCTGCCCATGCTATCAGTCCTTCCTCACAGGGCTCACAAGCCAAGGTCACTGGTGCGTGCCTTGACACGGCTGAGAACAAAGCTCAGCAGGTCGCTTCCTCCCCCTCTGCTTTTAATGTCACCAAAACCAGCTGCTGTTTTCAGCACGTCCCTTGGCAGGAGGCGAAGAGAGACGGGCTGCTGGGCAGCGCTGCCAAAGGCACTGGGAGAAGCCAAGGGCAGGCGCTCGGGGAAGCAGCGAGGGACACGTCTCTCCTTCCTTCCTTCCTTCCTTCCTTCCTTCCTTCCTTCCTTCCTTCC